>CP137678.1:15181223-15234957 GCA_037976565.1 Mesocentrotus franciscanus
GTCGAACGATTTTCAAGGGGGAGATTGTTTTTAAGATAGAAATTCCTTTAACATAATATGAACTAATATTATTTGATTTGTAGACAGGTGATCGGAATTTTTAGATGATAGGCCTGATTATTTTCAATCATCTCATGTGTTTGATTTATGTACGCCATAGTAATGTTATTTGATGTCTTGATATTAATTTCTATATTAATTGCTGAAATAGGAAGGTTTCTTTATCAAAGGTTATTATCGATGATTACATGTAAACAAAAAATATTTTGAAATATTGGATATCTTGTAGTAGCTCTGCTACTCTGTAAACTCCTGCACATTTCACAGTTTGTGTACTTTCTTGTATGGATTTCCTTTAACATGATAAAAGTTGTCAAACATATTTCGTGATATATAATTGTGCAGCCTGATTAATTTGTCAATCTATTTTAAAAAAATTATGAAACAATATATACGTCTTTTATGTATATTTTTTTATTTATATTGAATCTCTATGTGAAATGTAAAACCAATAAACTCAAACTCAATCACAAACTAAACTATAGTAGCATGATTTTTACTTCCACGTCACTATTTTAATTTATTTAGAAATTTACGTTGTTGTCTGCACTATCACTTGCTGTCACAACACATGGCCATCCCAGTATATATTGGAGGAGCTGCTTCATGGATTACCTCATCAAGGTTCACGAGTGATGTTTTGATAGTACAGTGTGAGTCAAAAAAAGTTTACACCTAGAAAATGCTAATTATTTTTTTTTTTTAAATCATCTATGAAGAGTGAATTATTATACATCTTATGAAAGAGTGTTTTATCCCAAAGCATTTGGTATCATTTGTGTGTGGTATGTGTTTACGCTTGGATGAACAGGAGACATTGTTTAAGAGAGTGCAAAAATCTACTCGCGCCAAAGTAATACATGTGATGTTTGAATAAAACAATTGGGATTTGGGTATTAATTCGGTCTTTGCAGATCAAAATAACATCCCTAACAAAATTAATCATGGCACACATATCAAATATAAAATATCAAATATCAAAGAACATTTGTGCGCATGTTTGTGTGTGTGTGACTTTGTTTCTGCAAAAAGCAAATGCAATGCATCTCATTTGATACATTCAATTCATTCTCTCACTTCGATACTTTTGCGCAAGTCGATTTTTGCACTCTCGTAAACAATGCCTCCAGTTCATCCAAGCGTGAACACAGACCACGCAAAAATGATACCAAACGATTCGGGATATAATAACTCTTTCAAAACATGTATGATAACCTTTTGTTCATAGCTGACTTTTAAAATAAATGACAAATTTCTGAGTGTAAACTTTTTTTTGACTCACACGGTATATGGGTACATGGTTGCAATGAATGTCGGTCGGCAGCGTGATTAGTTAGGTCATTACATGCAGATTCTGGTGTAAGTAGTACATGTTATCGAAGCGGGTCGAGAGAAAAGTCCATGTAAGTTTCTATTTTGACTCATTTCTATGGATGGTGTGAATGAAATGTGATTATCATAAGAAGTTACATTTTCAGGAGGACTAAATGTCAAGGAGACTTGTATAATGTTGAATTTTCATTACTTTTAACTAGAAAGTTTAATTGGTTAAAGGACAACTTGGAATATTTTCAAAAAAATCTAGATTAAAGATAAAGTTGAGTTCTGGTCATGCGATTGCATTATGAAGGAAACGGTGTGGAATCGATCAGAAAGGGTTGATCATCTAGCATATAAGTGTTGGTATGTACTGCAAGGTTCTGGAATCATCAAAATGATAAGAAATTTGGCCCAGTCTTGGTAAAGTTACAAGCACTGTTCACGGAAAGATGTATATGAGACTACACGAACATGTGCCATAAAAATCCGTCCTGGTTGTTATGCTGTTACATGCCATATTTAGAATATTAAGGGATTTGAAGAGCCATGCTTTTCAGGAAACATTTTTTATCTGATGTTCCTCCACACTTGCCTAATAATAATGATAACGCTCACAAATTTTTTTTCACCTCTTTCCAGGACTCAACCTTCTCTTTAATTGCTTATTTGCAACTTCATATTATCTTTGTAAAGTATAAGGTTGGAGGAGGCGCGATAGCTCAGTTGGTAGAGCAGTGGTCTCGTAATCCGGCGACCCGGGTTCAAAACCAAGCCGATTCGCTAGTGCCCTTTGGTAAGGCATTGATCCTCATTACCAGGTCCCTCGGAGAGGACCTGATGTCGTCGGTCCTCTGGTTGGCTTACTAACAAGCATTTATGCTTTCTTAGCAGTCATGTAAAATAACCACCAACCACAGTATTGGAAAATTAGGTATGATTATTTGGAGTGTCTGCTTGTGACGTTTGATTTTATTGTATACTGATTGAGCACTGGTTCTTTGGCTGATAATCGAATCCAGTACCTTATGGTCAATAGTCTGATGAATTATCCACTAGACCAAGACACCGCTACTTCATATTATGACGTACATTATCACTATGAATCTAAGTATGACATGTAAATTAGTAACATATGATATAGATTAATTTAGTGTCTAGGGGAGCTATTAGGGACTTTTAGATTTGCACGACGAGAACGTGGACTGCTACGTGGACATCCTTTTGAGGCAATGTGACGTCCTTTTAAGGCACTGCCGAGCACTGACAGTCACATTGCCTTAAATGGATGTCAGTGCCTTTAAAGGACGTCAAATTGCCTTAAAAGGATGTCCACGTAGCAGTCCACGTTCTCGTCGTGCAAATCTAAAAGTCCCTAATGAGAATTTTAAAAAACATTCCTCACCTATGACTGGGGCAAAACTAGCCTGGTCCTTTAAATATTCCCTACACACTTGATTCAAGCCGCCGAAGGTGGCGTTATCAACAAACTCATAATTATGCTCACCAGCCCAGCCTAAAGATTTTTTCGCCCGGGCGTCCTAATTTAACGATCACACCATCATCGGCTGGTAGCAAGTAAGTAGGGGGAGGTGTTGGTGTGGTGGAGATCAAAATTAAATAAGCCAGATTCTGGACTAGGGCAAAACATATCTAAAATGGTTCTTGCATATTGTATTTTATCTGCCCTTGCTGATGATGTACCACTTTCGTATATTCCTGACTGATAGTTCTAACACTTTTCGTCCGAGACACAGAGTATCTCTTGGATCGGGTTTAATAGGAGAGCACGACCGCGTTATCCTGATAAGCTGTGCTGGTATTTTCACATTGAATATGTTCCGCTTTGCAAGTACAGTAGGAATCCTTGCAGAAATATCCCGACCTAGTGAGAACACAGTTCTCGCTTGCTACACTGGCATATACGCAATCTTCCAAAGTTACTCAGCCTGGGTCATGACATCCTTCTTAGTCGTCTTTCAGCGACAGGAGATTGTTGGTACGGATCAAGCGAGATGGACGCTTATTTGCCTGATCTACACTGGTATGCTGAACGCGACCCAGTCGGCGATTGATAGTTTGGAAATTGCTTCGTGGGTAGAGCTAACAACATTTTACGGACATACCCAAGGCATGATCATTGGTGTTCTTCTGGAGCCCCTAACCTCGCTGTATGGCATTCATTCAGCCATGATTGCATATGAAGCATATAAGACCGTTCGCACAAATTTACAATCACGATACAATGTGCCTGATTTAAGGGAGCCCAATGTTTGATTCTAAAGATTCGGTATTAACAAGTTTGGTAAAATGTTTTTGTTGTATTGACATTTTCCACGTGGTCCAGGGGAAAAAGCGCATTCGGCTAAACGTTTTCTACCTATCTATTTAGTAACAGTGGAGCCTTTACAAGAGACATGCATTTGTTTAACACTGATCCAACCTTTAGGAATTAATCATTTGAAATCTCTCATGGGTATATTCGTGAAATCACTGTTAAATCATTGTCATATGGTATTTATTATGATAGAAAATGTATTTTTCTCAGCGACATTTTGTACTGACTAATTTTACTCGGTTTCATGTAATGTCTTCTCTGAAGGAACAACATGATTACCATCTTCTTCACATATCTTCTTAGAGAAGAGAGTACAACTTTTTAGGAAGTCCGTTTGGAATTCATGATATTTTAGTGTAAAATAAATGACTCTTGACCAGAATAACATCAAGATCATATAACTAGTACGCTGATTGTAGATTCTCGAAGAGTAAGAGATTTTAACTTTCAAGTTTCACAGCTTTTTTGTGATTAAAACCTGGGAGTTCAGGAGAAAGACTATTCTCCCCGATAACTCGTTTTAATTTGCAGAATGGAAATGAGAATATACAATAAAAATGTCACCATAACTTTGGGAGTTTTTTCTTTCCAAATTCTCTTGCAAAAAAAGCATTTGGAACTGCAATAAGATTTGTAAATTGGTTCCTTTTTTTAAACCCTATCAACATGTTAAAGGAAACATAAATCGTGGGGAGTGATTTGATAGTGTTTGACACTTAAAAACCTTTCAAAATATTGGGGCGCTTCACACCACCCCCTCCTCCGATTTCCACTCACGCTAATGAGTCGCTCATGAAAGTTAAATAGGACAAGTAGATTGAACAATTGAGTTCATAGTGATTTTAACTTTCGCTTGCTCGGCTTATGAAATGAAAGGAGGCAACAAGACAAAGATTTTCAAAAATATTATAAAGAAAGAAAGATGTTTTAAAAAATTACTTAAAGTGGTTTAGGTATGGCTGACTTACAGGAAAAGGTTGGTTCTCTGGAACTTTCTTGGATAAGGAGATTTTTTGACGATGAGAAAGCTACATGGAAAATTTTGTATGGGTTAAATAGGGTAGGTGGAATTCCATGGGTGTTTTTAGTTGAATTGTGCTAAAAGAATGTCTAGGATACCCCCATTTTTACTTTGATTTACTTTGTACTTGGTCAGAATTGAGATATGTAAATACAACCATTGTTACAAATATTATGGAATAATAGTAATAATACTTTGAATTACCAGGTATTGCATTTCAAGCTATCGGAAAAAGTTGGGATTTTAAAAATAAAACATATTATCAGTTAAGGACAATGGAATGATGTGGATTTCATGTGTCAAAAATATAAGTTTCCAAAACTGGTGTTTTCTTTCAATTTTTCAAAGGTGAAGAAAGCCTTTCCAAAATTGTGGGTTGATCAATTACGTAATGATTTGTATCAAACATATCACTCTAATTTTATAAAAATATCACTGATGATTAAAATAATATTTTAAGTATGAAAGCGAACCAGTTCTACTTATTCTTTGTGAAGAAAAAACATGAAGAAGTCTTTTGTATACAATGTTTGGCAGCAACGATTAGCACAGCCCTCCGATTTTAATTGGAATCCGGTATTAATGTGTAAGTTCAATGTTATACGAGATAACAGAATCAAACAATATAATTTTAAACTTTTGCATACATTTTACCTTCAAAATATAACCAATATCAATGGAAAAAAAGAAGAAAAAGATTATGTATGTGAAGATTGTAATACCATTGAAACACCACAGTATATGCTGCTTGAGTTTAAAAGGATAATTGTGTTTTGGAAAATTGTAACTTGTTTCATATATCATTTGTTTGGATTAGATATTAACATAAATGAGAAGACTTTTGTAATTGGATATAATATAGGCCAGTTAGATTATTACTTGGTAAACATTTTGATTAATAAAGCTGAATATGTTATTTATAAGAACTACCTTAAACATTTAAAAACAAAAAGGAAAATTAATAGTAAAACTTTTTTAACTGATTTGAATTATGAATTGATGTCACATTTAAATTCTAAAACAAAATCAAAGATTATTTTTTTAAAGGTAAAAGCTTTTTATTGATTTGCTACGATAATGTTTTAATTTCGTATGTATATAGATGATATTGTGAACGTTGTAGATATGTGAAATAAAGTTCCCTGAGAGGGTTAAGAAAGAAAAAAAATTGAATTAAGGGTTATAGTTTTCATTTTCTAGAATTTGTAAAACTTTGATGAAAGGGAAAGAGAAATCAAGAAGGATACGTTTGTTACCATCGATCTTATTCAGACAATAAAATCAAAGAAGATGCATGGACAATTCAAATCATTACGACTTTAAATTTCAATTTCAATTTGCAAAATCCTAATGAAAGGAAAGGAGGCGACAAAGCAAATATTATTTTAATACGTAAAAGGGGATTAAAAAATGATTTCATCGAGGCTTTAGTTTTCCAAATTTTCCGAAATTCTAAGACTATGATAGAGGGCATGGCAAATACAAGTCTAATACAATTTGTAGTAGTGATGATATTTATATATATGTTGGAAAAGGTCATTTAGGAATTGTATACGGTTTGTAGTGTAATTTTACTTTGGCCTTTTATTCTGCAGTGTATGGTATAAAATGTGAAAAGAACAATTTTGATATACATGTACATTGTACAAGGAATACTGAAATCAATATTTCTATGTTTTGTAGTTTCGAGTTAGAATTGCGTGAATATAAACACTATATATTTAATTGTATTACAGGATGCGAGGGCTTTATTTGATTTTCAAGTTCAGTTTCAAGTTCAGTTTCAAGTTCAGTTTATTTCACATCCAATAAAGGGTAACATTTTGAATTCATTGTTTTTACGGCCTGTTACTAACGCAGATATTATTATTTTGAAAAAGTAACCATTCTAGCTGAAGGTTAAGAGAGAAGATGGTTATTATGTGAATTACATGTATTGTGAAATGGAATTTTTTTCTGTAGGTAATGCGATAACACAAGCGGGGGGGGGGTGGATGCCACTATCAGGCTAAACTGGTGTGTTTTAGGAGTGTCTTGTGTGTAAAAGAATCAAAAGGATTGAAATCCTCAGTTGGTATAGCAGTGGTCTCGTAATACGGCAACCCGGGTTCGAAACGAAGTCGAAGCGTTAGTGCCCTTTGGTAAGGCATTAATCCTCATTACCAGGTCCCTCGCAGACGACCTAAAGCCGTCGGTCCTCTGGTTGCTTACTAACAAGCATTTATGCTTTCTTAGCAGTCAGATAAAATAACCATCACAATCACAATCACAATCAGTTGTAAATATTTATGAAATGCACATTGTAAATTGTGCTGTGTATGCTTCTTAATTTTGATTAGTGTGTTTTAGCTATAGAGCTCAATTTACAAAAGCTATATTGATGAATAGTACATGTATATGCAGAAAAGTATAGAGTATACAGACTAGAGGGTCTGATTGTGTTTAAATATATAATAACAAAGAATTTACAATGTGTATTGATGAAATAGTACTGTTTATAAAGAATCATTCGAGTCGAACGATTTTCAAGCGGGGAAACTGTCAGAATACAGAAATTCCTTTAAGATAATAGAAATGACTTATTTGATTTGTAGACAGGTGATCGGAATTTTTAGATGATCGGCCTGGTTATTTATAATTATCTTAGTTCTTTGATATCTCTACGCCATAATAATTTAATTTGATGTTTTGATATTAACTTCTAGATTAATTGCTGAAACAGGAAGGTTTCTTTATTAAAGGTTGTTATCGATGAGTTATATGTTACAGAATTTATTTTGAAATATTGGATTTCTTGTAGTAGCTCTGCTATTCTGTTTACTCCTGCACATTTCACAGTTTTGTACGTTTCTTATATGGGTTTCGTTTAACATGGTAATAGTGGTCAAACATATTTCGTGATATATAATTTTGTAGTATGATTTATTTGTCAATTACTATAATATTCGTTTAAATTATGAAACAATATTTGTTTTAATTGGGGTAAACAAAAATATTCCAACTTTATGAGCAACAGTGTATTTTGTTATCTGAATTGCATCTGCATGTGAAATATGAAACCAATAAACTAAAAATAAAAATAAAACTAAACTATAGTAGCATGATTTTTAGTTGCACGGCTATTAGTCTAACTGCCTTAGGAAATTGGAAAGCAGGGGATCTATCGTACAAATTTCGGAATACTCTATTTAAAGGTACTATGTCCCATTTGCAGGCCAAAAAAATGAAAAGGTTAAATTCCAACGGCATTTGAAAGACAATACTAATTTAGAACTTCCCTAAAAAAAGGGGGGCTTGAAAATGTATTTAAGTGGGAAAATAACGACTATTAGTTGTCGAATCGACTTAGGAGCTATAGAGCCAGTAAGTAATAGACTGATTTTTCAGACCATTGTACCGAATGGTCGTACGTTTTATGCTGCGCAAAGATTCAATCAGTTTAATTTTGGCCATTACAAGAAGTGGGTTATTGATGTAGACAAATGCTCATGTACCCATTACAGCTCATTTTATGTATGTTATTACCAAAGATGAAGAAAGCCAGTCAGTCACTCAATAGTGTCTGACAGTGAAGTCTAGCAAGTAAACGGGTTTCCTTGCATAATTTGAATATTAGGACACTGCTAACGTTTAAATTTCACAGATAGGACATACATGACATATTCATAATTCCTGCAAAGTTCTACAGAATTTGATGTTGGCTGCAAAAGGGATATAGTATCTTTAAAATCGCGAGCTATTTTTGAAGATCGCAAAGACTTCGATAGATCAACATGAGGCAATTTCATTTGTCCTGTCCAACACCCATACATTTTTTTTCATTTTGTAACTGCTTTGATATTGTACATGATAGCCCACCCCCCCCCCCCACACACACACACACACACACGCGCACACACATATATACTATTTACGCACATAAGAAACCACGTGATAAAAACCACTTTCTTAGTACTTGGATTTAAAAAAAAAGAAAACTGAAGAACTAAACGAGATGGCATTGGAAAACTATGTTAAACTGAAAGCTCTTTTCTTCATTTCTCAAATGTACTATGTCCAAAAATGAAAGGTTAAATTCCAACGAAATTTGAAAGACAATTATAATTTAGAACTTTCCTCAAAAAGGAAAGAGCTTAACAATGGCTTTTAGTGGGAAAAGAATGACCATTAGTTGTCGAATCGATTGCAATCACCTAAGTAATAGTCTGATTTACAGACCCTTTTACCGAATGGTCGTACGTTTTGTGCTGCACAAAGATTCAATCAGTTTAATTTTGGCCATTACAAGTAGTGGGTTATTGATGTAGACAAACGCTCATGTACCTTGTTACAGCTCATTTTATGTATAATATGTATTTTACGAAAGATAAAAGATGTCAGTCAGTCACTCAATAGTGTCTGACAGTGAGGTCTAGATCTGAAGGTAAACGGATTTCCTTGCATTATTTGAATACTAGGACACTGCTTATGATTAAATTTCACAGATAGGTCATACATGATATACTCATAATTCCGGCAAAGTTCTATAGAGTTTGATGTTGGCTGCGAAAGGGATATAGTATCTTTAACACATATTGATACCTATACATATACCTATACTTCTATAATTATACCTATACTTCCATTAATACTTACATTTAAACTTGAATATGCTTATACTTATAATTATACATAATATACTTATACTTATACATATCAAAACGTTTGGTTCACTGATAATTTTCCTGTTAAATGCTGTTGCTTTTCGAAGGAAAAATTATTTGGATCTAAAAAGGTTTTTGATGAGTAAATTAAACACTGAATTCGCAAAAAAGGGAGCTTCTTTAATGAAAGAAGGAAATAACTAGAAGAATGAGTTTTATTTTCAAGATTTTATTAGTTGTCAGGGCTTCTTTAGTTGTTAAAGTACTATTTCTCTCACACTCCCATCGTATGACCAGGACTCATCTTCAGATGATAATGTATGACAATGATTTTGATAACTTATTTTGTTAATTTTGGAAATGTCATGAGCATCAATGCTGTTATTACTGAGCGCCCTGAAATTTACCACATCAATTACCAGCAAACTATTTACATCTTGGTGGAGAGTAGCAAATGGAAATTATGGTCTTGTCAAAGGACATTATTGCTGGGCTGGCATTCGAACCCTAAACCCTTGGATTGAGAGTCTTATCAATAAACCAAAATACCACAACACTTCTTCATGTCTATTGTCTGTTTGGAGCCAGAAGGGCGTTAACCCATCTACATTATCACACAGAGTTAATGCTATTCTGGCCATAAACAGACGTGTTTTTTTCTTCTTTTCTTCCAATATTATTGCAAGGGTTGCTGGTGAAGAAATGAAAGTGGCTCACCCGAATCCGGGCTACGCCGCGCATTTATCCCCATCTTATGTTGGTCATGCTCCAAACGATCAAGAAGAGGTTGCTTTTGAATTCAACAAATATTTTTTGACACCTGATTGTTGCTTTTCATATGGAGACTAACCTTCGAAATAGGTTGTTAGGACATTAGAAGCGGAAATACCAGAGAAAATCATCCACTTGAGAAAAAACAGAAAAAACAAGACATCTGGAATAAGGTTTTGTTATAATTATTCTATGAGCAATCATGAATATCAATATATGGGTCTGTATATTAAAGGCAACACAGGAACTCGGTCTCGTCCATAAAAACTGCTCTGAGGGAAAGCAAAAATATGAGAGAGGCAGCAGGAATACAAACTTCAAACTGTTATCTATGTGTTTCTTTGTTTTTCTGTTTTCTTCCTATTCAACCTTGATTTATGTGTAATACACATCAATGTAATCTGTTTGTGTTTGAGGTTTCAATGTATTACAACATTGTTAAAACCATTTAGCATAAGCGGTGACTTCCTAAAAATGCACTTTTCATAGCCTATTACTGTCATGCATTTGATTCTTACCAATAGTTAATTTCCATTTTATGACATGTTTTGATTGCCATTACGGAGTTCCGTTTCTGTATCTGAAACCTGGAAGAATAGCTTGGCAAACTCCATCTTGCAAAGAGGAACTAAACGGAGAAGGTGGGCACCTGATTGTGCTTTTAATATGGAGCTTAGCTCTCGAAATAAGTTGTTAGTTTATTAGAAGCAGACAATATCAGAGAAAAACATCCCCTCGAAAAATGGGGGGGTTAGTTATCAAACATCTAGAATGAAGATTTTGTGATTATTATTCTATGAGCAATCATAAATATCATTATCTAGGCCTGAATATTAGAGGCAGAACAGAGACTCGGTCTCGCCCATAGAAAAACTGCTCTGAGGAGGGCAAAAATATGAGAGAAGCAGCAGGAAAACTAACTTCAAACTTTCATCCATGTGTTTCTTTGTTTTTCTGTTTTCTTCCAATTCAACCTTGATTGATGTGTAATATACATCGATGTAATATGTTTGTGCTTGAGGTTTAAGTGTGATACAACATTGTTAAAACAACTTAGCATTAGAGGTTGCTTGCTGTAAATGCACTTGTTATAGCCTTTGACTGTCATACACCTGATTCTTACCATTATTCTGTTGATCTCCATTCTATGACATGTTTTAAATTGCCAAGGCGGAGTTCCGTTTCTGTATCTGAAACCTGGAAGAATAGCTTGACAAACTCCATCTTGCAAAGAGGAACTAACAGGAGAAAGAAAAGAGGGGCAGACGAACTAGGAAATTGACTGATAACATCAAAAAGTGAAACGTCATTTGAGCAGCTAATTAGAACATTTTTAGAACACTTTTTTTGTTTGAGTACGTTTCTTCATTTTGCGCTTTCCGTGTTTGATTGTGTGATCGTTATGTTTCACGGGATTTATATACGATGGTATAAACCTTTTATTTATTTGTTTATCTGTAATTTATGTTGGATTGGATCAGACGAATTGAAATGAGTTTTATTGAAATTTTACAGTTCATGTAAATTAGAAATGATAAGATTTTGCTTAAATGATGGAGGTTGAGTATGGTTGATATTCAAATGATTTTTGGTTGAATGAAATAAAGTTAATATATTACCCCCTCACCGAGCTCCTTTGTAAACATGTAAGTAAAAGTTAGTTACAATGATTGAAAGATGCCTGGGTTTTGTCGATGACGGAATGTGTTTTTTTTCTTCACAGAATCAAAGGAGACTTAAAGCCCCACTGTACTAATTGTAGCTACTTGCTCCCTCTATATATAAAACAATGCCTAAGCGGTACCTGTTGGTCCCCCTTGATCCTCTTTTTCTTATGTTAATTGAGAGCTGAGTTGATGATCCTGTCAGTGACCACGCTAATCCCTCTTATCCCTTCTGGCCAAACTAGTGCAGAGAGGCTTTAAAGTAAATGTTGAGCTTTACATCAAACTGGTGATATATGCTCCAGGATTTTGGTCGAAAAAGAGATAATTAAACAAATGCAAGCACTTAACCCAACTTTCCTTTAAAATATACCAGAACTCACAATTACCATGTACTACGTGAATTATGAAATGATGAAGAAAATAAATTGATAAAAGCACTGGTTCTTTGGCAGAGAATCGAATCCAGTACCTCCTGGTCAGTACTCTGATAAATCATTCACCAGAATACTCCATACACCGCTACTTCATTTTATGAAGTACATCACAACTATGAATCTAAGTATGACATGTAATTTAGTAACATATGGTATAGATTAATTCAGTGTTAAGGGAAGCTAATGAGAATTTTAAAGGGGGCGGGGCTCCTTTCTTTATATATTCCTCACCTATAACTGGGGCAAAACATGCAATTCTGTGTGTCAGCTTTTAGCTAGGAATAGTGCCCAGAACGTGATACAGTAAAATGCCAGTTTAGCCTTGCCAACGATGAGAAGTGAGCTAAGAATTTTGCTTGTGTTTGTATCGGGGGAGGGGGGTAATCAGGGGATCGTTAATCCCCCTCTTTCATAGGAATACACTAATACGTAGGCGGTAAGATAGAGATGGCTGATAAATATTTAAGATTTGGATATTCTTTTATAAGCTACTCCTTATTTTAAACGCTCGTTTTCTGATATTAGAGGGGTAATATAGCATACCTCCCGACATGCCAAATCTCTCCAACCTTACAGACACCAAGAGACAGAGAGACCGAGAGAAAAAAAATAATTGTGGACTCATTTATGCATAACAAAACTTTATTTAATCTAAAACTGACCTGGTAGTCTATGATTGAAGATCAATCGCTCATATTGTACCAAAATTCAAAAACGATGCTTGATTTAAAGGTAAAGACCAGTTTTGGAAACGCCCCTCTCTCAAAAAAATGAAATGGAAGCTCTCATTACCAATCATGTGAAAGAATATGTTTTGACTAATACGTGATGATACAAATTTTGCCAAGAAAGTCGGGAAACCGCCTACTAATTGATATATTTGGTAAATTATTATATCTATTGGGACCAAATAGATATCTCGCACGTGGTCGCGTAGTCCCATATACATCTTTCTGTGTACAGTGGTTGTAACTTTACCAAGACTGGGCCAAATTTCTTATCATTTAGATGATTCCAGAACCTTGCAGTACACACCAATACTTATATGCTAGATGATCAACCTTTTCTGATCGATTCCACAACGTTTCTTTCACAATGCAAACGCATGACCAGAACTGGTCTTTATCTTTAAGCTTTTCTTAAAAATCGGGTTGAAAGCCCCACTGTACTGCTTGTAGCTACTTGCTCCTCTATATAGAAAACAATGCCTAAGCGATGCATATTGGTCCCCATGATCCTCTTTTTCTTAGGTTAATTGAGAGCTGAGTTGATGAGATAACCACCTGTCAGTGACCACGCTAATCCCCCTTATCCCTCCTGGCCAAACTAGTGCAGATGGGCTTTAACAAAGGTCTGGGGTCTAACTTTTCTTCTGATAAACGTGATTATTGACCCAGGGCTGGGTAAACTGAATAAGTGTGACCACAGGTTGAAATGAAAGTAAAAGCCAACTAAAATAAGAGAGTCCATATTTTGTGTGACGTGGCTAAACCATCTGGGAAGAATATCGGATTTTTAGACATTGTAAAGAGGTGGGATTAAATTCACAAATACCCCATCCCCTGTTGCGCTTCTGATTTTGATCGAAGTACCGACATTACAAATTTATCTTAATATTTCACCATCCTACTGCTGATGAATAAAACAAATTATATACAAGAATCTTTTACATATTTTTTATAACGAACGTTTAATTTATTTGAATTTATTGTTTACATGATCATGCTGAACAAATTGTTAATGGGTGTTTCGGTTTCGCTGTACAACCTAAATTAGGAATATCAGATATCAGGGTTTTATTTATCATCAAGTCACAAGTAAATTTTGTATCAACTACGTATTTCCTTTAAACAAACAAAGCATATACTATGCATGAGCTTCTCGATCATTAAAGCAATTATAACTCCATGATTTGGCCAAGATCAAGGAGTCAGTTTCGAAGATTGGGTTGAACGAATGCTCCGAGATACTATTTTCCAGTGAGCTATTGTTAGTATTACATACATCTTTTTTTATCAAGTAAAGGAGAAGAGAAACTGAACGACGGACTTGCTCCGAATATTGAACTCCGCAAGAAATGAAAGAAATGGAGTGTAAATCAAAGCAGGCCGATGCCGGGGTGAAACGGTCTCTCTTACACAGCTCGTTGCTGTTGTGCTTTATACTCAGTTTTGGAATATGCGCCGCTGTCCTCCCAAACATACCATTTGAAGTAGACGACAAGGATTTGCCACGCGGGGATTTAACCTACGCCATCACTCGGTTCTGTCTAACAGTCGCCATGATATTCTTTGAAATATTTGTGTGGTATGTTGTTCGGAAGAGAGACAGTTTTCATAGGGAGCAAGAAGTCCTTTGGCCATTGAGATGCCGACACTGTGCCCACGCCTTAGGCCTGCTATCGCACCTTATGGATAATGATGAAGATGGTGAGGCCGAACAGAAGAATATAACTTCACCGCTGTTGTCTTCTCAGGATAGAAGAGCGAATCTTTTAAATGAAGAACATCAACTGTACCACAAACCACACATGTCTTTGCTGAACACCTTCTACATTTTTGTCACAATTGCCGTTATCAACCTTCCCATACCACTCATTGCTAACATCATGTGCCTTATAACTTTGGACAATACCGTAGTTGCCAATGTTGTCCTTGTAGGGCAAGTGCTGCTAGATTTCACATTTGCCACTATGATATTTTTTGGGATGTTATTCTTCAGGAACTACTATGATGCAGCATTCGTCGACAGACAAAAGTTTACTTTTCCCCTAGCAGTAATTTTTGCCAGTTGCTTCTGGATCGCCGCCGTCAAGATGTTATATCCCTTAGGTGGATTGACGACATCGAAATATGGGCAGCCGGACTATCCTTGTTTCCTTCCTGGAAACTTCGGACTTTTTACAAAACGACATGAGATAACTCTGACTCCTTTCTACACTGAATGTGCCATTATTGCTGCTGCAATGATGTGGCAGATGTGGTACTCTAAACTGCCGGAAGCTCTTCTGAACAAGGCTAAAAGCACATCACAGTTTGAGAGTCTCGGTCCAACCTACGTTGGAACATTTTGGGGAACGATCCGTGCTTGGCTGAAGAATATCTTCCGCTGTAGATATTTAAAGTTCCTTTTGTTAGGATCATCTAAAGAAGAAAGACAAAGCCTCGTGCCAAAATCAAAAGACCGAAAAGAAAACGAATTCCGAGAACCCCCATTGAACATCACTTTAACAGTAGCCTTCTATGTATTTCTAGGCATCACTTTTTTTTCCTTACGCCAAGTTTTGGAATATTCCAGCTTGGGATTACAGGAATCACTTCCTTCAACCGAAATTACTCTAACATATCTCAAATGGTTCCTGCATATTGTATTTTATCTGCCCTTGCTGGTGATGTACCACTTTCGTATATTCCTGACTGATAGTGCCAAGACGTTTCGTCCGAGACACACAGTATCTCTTGTATCGGGTTTAATAGGAGAACACGACCGCGTTATCCTGATAAGCTGTGTTGGTATTTTCACATTGAATATATTCCGCTTTGTCAGTGCAATGGGGCTCCTTGCAGAAATCTCCCGACCTCGTGAGAACACAGTTCTCGCTTGCTACACTGGGATATACGCAATCTTCCAAAGTTACTCAGCCTGGGTCATGACATCCTTCTTAGTCGTCGTTCAGCGGCAGGAGATTGTTGGTACGGATCAAGCGAGATGGACCCTTATTTGCCTGATATACACCGGTATCCTGAACGCGACTCAGTGGGCCATTGAAAGTTTGGAAATTGCTTCTTGGGTAGAGCTGACAACATTTTACGGACATACCCAAGGCATGGTCATTGGTGCTCTTCTGGAGCCCCTAACCTCGCTGTATGGCATTCATTCAGCCATGATTGCTTATGAAGCCTATAAAACCGTTCGCAATGATTTACAATCGAGATACAATGTGTCTCCTGAAAAGGAACCATCGGTTTGATTCTTAAGATTCGGTATTATCAAGTTTGCTCAAATTTGTTGATATATTAACATTTTCCACATGGCTCATGGAAAAAAAAAAATCGCATTTGGCTAAACTTTTCTACCTATCTACTTAGTAACAGTGGAGCTTTACACAAGAAGAGACGTGCACTCTTGTTACACTGTGTGATCCAACCTTTTGGAAATAATTATGTAAATCCTTTTATATCTACTCTGAATGAACAACATGATTAACATCTTCTACACATGTCTCTTTAGAGAAGAGGGTACAACGTATAGGAAGTCAGTTTGGAATTTATGATACTTTAGTATATTTTAAACCAAATGACTCTTGACCAGAAAAACATCACAGTCACATAACCAGTACGTCGATTGTAGATTCTCGAAGAGTAACAGATTTTAACTTTCAAATTTAACAGCTTTTTCGCGATTAAGACCTGAGAGTTCAGGAGAAACACTTTCAATCCCGATAACTCGTTTTATTTTTCAGAATAAAACTAAAAATTTACATTAAAAATGTCACCATGACTTTGACTTTCAGTTCTTTTCTTCCCGAATTCTCCTGCCCCCGAGAAAAGCTTTCGAAACTACCAGAAGACATGTAATTGGTTACGTATTTATACCCCTATGAACGTGATAAAGCAAACATGATTCGTTGGGAGTGATTTGAAATTGTGTGCCACTTACAAACTATTGACAATCTTTGGGCGTCTCACACCACCCTCTCTTCCGATTTCCCCTCATGCCAGGCAGTCGCTATGTCACTTCCTTCGATAGAGGATCTTCTTTGTTGTCTATTTATAATCATGAATACACTCCTCGTTGAAGGCCTTGTTCCTGCCAATTAAAAAAAAGACGAACATTGGTATCCAAGAGAGGTTTTTAGCTTTCGCTTTCTAGAATTTTTAAAGATCTGATTAAAATGAGTTAAAAACAAATCTAATACATGTATATTTGTTAACAGTTGTAATAGTTGAAATTTAAAGGTCCTATGTTCCATTTGCAAGCCAAAAAATGAAAAGGTTAAATTCCAACGCCATTTGAAAGATAATACTAATTTAGAACTTCCCTCAAAACAAAAGGGCTTGAAAATGTCTTTTTGTGGGAAAATAACGACCGTTAGTTGTCGAATCAAATTTAGCGATCGCGGTCGTTTAATTGAATAGTCTGATTTTCAAACCCTTGTACCGAATGGTCGTACGTTTTGTGCTGCGCAAAGATTCAATCAGTTTAATTTTGGCCATTACAAGAAGTGGGTTATTGATGTAGACAAATGCTCATGTACCCTTTACAGCTCCTTTTAAGTATGTTATTGCTAAAGAAATAAAGAAGTCAGTCAAGACAAATATTATTTTAAAATTTTATAAAGAAAGCAAAACAATATTGAGTTAAGGATTTTAGTTTTCATTTTAAGAATTTGTAAAACTTTGATGAAAGGGAAAAAGAAAACAAGAATAATACATTTGTTGACATTGATCCTATTTAGGTAAAAAAAATAAAGAAAAATAGCACGAACAAATCAGTTCATTATGACTTTAAATTTCACTTTCTAGAATTTTCAAAATCATAATGAAAGGAAAGGAGGCGATAAAGCAAATATCATTTTCAATACTTAAAATGGGACAAACAAATGACTTCATCGAGGTCTTATTTTTCAAAATTTCCCGAAATTCTAAAACTATGATAGAAGGCAGGGCGAATACAAGTCTTTTGCATAAGTGATGATATTTCTTAATATATGTCGCAAGAAGATTTTTAGGAATTTTACACGGTTTGTATTGTAATTTTACTTTGGCTTTTTATTTATCACTGTATGGTATAGAATATGAAAGTAAGGTTTGAGGATATGAAATTATCTTATTTTAGAAAAGAGCAATTTTGATATACATGTACATTGTACAAGGAATACTGATATCAATATTTCTATGTTTTGTAGTATCGAGTAAGAATTGTGTGAATATATACACTGTATATCTAATTGTAAAAAAGGGTGCGAGGACTTCATTTGATTTTGTAAAAGTAACCGCTGTAGCTAAAGGATTACAGAGAAGATGGTTATTTCTGTGAATTACATGTATTATTAAATGGAAATCTTTGTACATTTTCTGTAGGTAATGCGATGACACAAGCGGGGAAAACTTGCCCTATCAGGCAAAACTGGTGTGTTTTAGGATTTGTTTGTGTTTGTTGTAAAAGAAAACGAAAGGATAGAAATACTACAAAAAATCATTTGTTGTAAATATTTATGTAGTGCACAGTGCAAATTATGCTAAGTTTGATTTCTTATTTTGTTTAGTGTGTTTCAGATATAGAGCTCAATTTACAATAGCTATATTGATGAATAGTACATGTATATGCAGAAAAGTATAGAGTATACAAACAAGAGGATGTGATTGTGTTTTTATTTATAAAAACAAAGAATGTACAGTGTGTATTGATGAAATAGCATTGTTTATATAGAATCATTCGAGTCGAACGATTTCAAGAGGGGAGATTTTCGGAAGACAGAAATTCCTTTAAGATAATAGGTATGACTTATTTAATTTGTAGCCAGGTAATCGGAATGTTTCAGTTATATAGCTCAATTTTTAAAAGCTATATTGAGCAATAGTACATGTAAATGCAGAAAAGTATAGAGTATACAGACGAAAGGAAATCTTTTTAAATCTATAGAAGGAAAGAACGTTCAGTGTGTATTGACGAAATAGTATTGTTTATAAAAAAACATTCGAGTCGAACGATTTTCAAGGGGGAGATTGTCGGAAGACAGAAATTCCTTTAACATAATAAGAACTAATTATTTGATTTGTAGACAGGTAATCGGAATTTTTAGATGATAGGCATGATTATTTTTAATTATCTCATGTGTTTGATTTCTGTACGTCATAGTAATGTAATTTGATGTCTTTATATTAATTTCTATATTAATTGCTGAAATAGGAAGGTATCTTTATCAAAGGTTTTTATCGATGAATTACATGTAAAATAATTTACTTTGAAATATTGGATATCTTGTAGTCGCTCTGCTACTCTGTTTACTCCTGCACATTTCACAGTTTTTGTATTTTTTCCTGTCTGGGTTTCCTTTAACATGATAATATTTGTGCAACATATTTGGTGATATATATATATTTTTTTTAATTATGAGACAATATGTCTTTCATGTATATTTTATTATATTGAATCTGTATGTGAAATGTGAAACCAGTAAACTCAAACTAAAACTCGAACTAGACTATAGGAGCATAGTTTTAACTTCCCCGTCACTATTTTATTGTATATAGAAATTTCTGTTGTTGCCTGCACCATCACTTGCTGTCACAACACATCCCATTCCAGTCTAGCTTAGATAAGCTGCTTCCGGGAATACCTCATTAAGGGTCACGGGTGAGGTTTTGGTCGGATATGGGTACATGGTTGCTCTGAATGTCGGCATCGTGGCTAGTTAGGTCATTACATGCTCTGATTCTAGTGCAAGTAGTGCATGTTATCGAAGCCGGCCGAGAGAAAAGTCCATGTAAGTTTCTTAACTCATTTCTATGGATGGTGTGAATGAAATGTTATTATCATAACAAGTTACATTTTCAGGAAGACTAATTGTCAAGAAGACTTGTATAATGTTGAATTTTCATTACTTTTAACTAGAAAGTTTAATTGGTTTAAGGACAACATTGAATATTTTCAAGAAAATCTAGATTAATTGCTTATTTGCAACTTCATATTATCTTTGTAAAGTATAGAGTTGGAAGAGGCGCGATAGCTCAGTTGGTAGAGCAGTGGTCTCGTAATCCGGCGACCCGGGTTCAAAACCAAGCCGATTCGCTAGTGCCCTTTGGTAAGGCATTGATCCTCATTACCAGCTCCCTCTGAGAGGACCTGAAGCCGTCGGTCCTCTGGTTGCTAACTAACAAGCATTTATGCTTTCTTAGCAGTCATGTAAAATAACCACCAACCACAGTATTGGAAAATTAGGTATGATTATTTGCAGTGTCTGCTTGTGACGTTTGATTTTCTTGTATACTGATTGAGCGCTGGTTCTTGAGCGTTGGTTCTTTAGCTGAGAATCCAGTACCTCGTGGTCAATAGTCTGATGAATCATCCACTAGACCAAGACACCGCTACTTCATTTTATGACGTACATTATAACTACGAATCTAAGTATAACATGTAAATTTGTAACATATAATATAGATTAACTCAGTGTCTAGGGGAGCTAATGAGAATTAAAAAGAAAACATTCCTCACCTATGACTGGGGTGGCGTTATCAACAAACTCATAATTATGCTCACCAGCCCAGCCTGAGGATTTTTCGCCGGGCGTCCTAATGTTATGATCACGCCACCATCGGCTGGTAGCAAGTAAGTATGGGGAGGTGTTGGTGTGGTGGAGATCAAAATTAAATAGGCCAGATTCTGGACTAGGGCAAAAATGCACTTCTCTATGTCAGCTTTTAGCTAGGAGTAGTGCCTAAAACGTGACACAGTAAAATGCCAGTTTAGCCGTGCCAAAGGTGAGAAGTGAACGAAGAATTGCGTGTGTGTGTGCGTGTGCGTGTGTGTGTGTGTGTGCGCGCGTTTGTGTGTGTGTGTGTAACGGGTGGGGATACTAAGGGTTACCTAAGGGTTCTCTCAGCATTGTGACCTTAGACACATCAAAGAGAGAGGAGGAAAAATAAACTGTTTTCTCGTTTATGCGAGACATAACTAATTTTAAACTACCCTGTTATTATAGAAATAAAGCTCATTGGCTCGTATTGTACCAACATTCAAACCCCCGCTTGGTTTAAGCTTTTGTTAAAAGTCGGGTTTAAATTTTAAAACAATGTGGGTCTAACTTTTTTTTCTGGTAAACGTGATTATAGACCCAGGGCCGGGGTAAACTGAATGAGTAGAATACGGGCCATTTTGATGTGGATAAATGAATTATTCCTTCGTCGTCAAAATGTGACCACGGGTTGTAATGCAAGTAAAAGCCATTAAGACAAGAGAGTCCATATTTTGTGTGACGTGGCTAAACTATCTGAGAAGGACTTTGGATTTTCAGACATTGTAAAGAGGTGGGATTAAAATCACTAATACCCTACCCCTGTTGCGCTGCTTATTGTGATCGAAGTACCGACATTACAAATTTATATTAATATTTCACCATCCTGCTGCTGATGAATAAAAAACAACAACAACAAATCCCTTATATCCCTTATATATCTCCGCTCAACATTCCTAACAAAAATTTGATTTATTGGAAATTAGCGTTCACATGATGATGCTGATCATTATCAAGTTGTTTATGGGTGTCTCGGTTTCGCTGTACAACCTCTATTGGGGATATCAAACATCAGTAGTTGTGTTATTACAAGTTAAAAGCAATGTTTGTATCAATTACCTATTTCTTTCTAAATAACAAAGCATACGCATTAGCCTCTTGATCTTAAAAACTATTAATATACTATTCCCAGTCAACTATTCTAAGTACTTCAATCATTTTTTTTTGTATCGAGTAAAGGAGAAGGGAAACTGTACGACGAACTTGCTCCCAGTATTGAACTCCACAAGAAATAAAAAGAAATGGAGTGTAATTCAGAGCGGGTAGATACCGGAGTAAAACGGTCTCTCTACCACAGCTCGTTGCTGATGTGCTTTATACTCAGTTTGGGAATATGCGCCGCTGTCCTCCCAAGCTTGCCGTTTGAAGAAAAAGACACAGATTCGCCACGCGGGGATTTAACCTACATCATCACTCGGTCCTGTCTCACAGTCGTCGTGATATTTTTTGAAATGTTTGTGTGGTATGTTGTTCGAAAGAGAGACAGTTTTCATAGGAAGCAGGAAGTCTTTTGGCCATTGAGATGCCGACACTGTGCCCATGCCGTAGGCCTTCTACCGCACCTTACGGATAACGATGAAGATGCCGAGGCCGGACAGAACAACATATTTTCACATTTGTCAACTTCTCAGGATAGGAGGCCGAATCCTTTCAGCGAAGTACATCAACTCTACCGCAAACCACACATGTCTCTGCTAAACACCTTCTACATTTTTGGCACAATTGCCGGGATCAACATTCCCATACCACTCATTGCTAACATCATTTGCCTTATAACGTTTGACAATTCTGTAGTTGCCAATGTTGTCCTTGTAGGGCAAGTGCTGCTAGATTTCACATTTGCCACTATGATATTATTTGGGATGTTATTCTTCAGGAACTATTATGATGCAGCATTCGTCGACGGAAAAAAGTTTACTTATCCCCTAGCAGTAAGTTTCGCCGGTTGCTTCTGGATTGCCGCCGTCAAGATAATATTACCCTTAGGTGAATTGATGACTTCAAAATATGGGCAGCCGGACTATTATTGTTTCCTTACTACAAACTTAGGACGTTTTAAAAGACAGCATGAGATGGCTCTGACTCCTTTCTACGCTGAAAGTGCCATAATTGGTGCTGCATTGATGTGGCAGATGTGGTACTCTACAGTTCCAGGAGCCCTTTTGAAGACGGTTCAAAGCACTTCACAGTTTCAGAGTCTCGGTCCTACCTACATTGGACCATTATGGGGAACGATCCGTGCTTGGCTGAAGAATTTCTTCCGCTGTAGAAAGTTAAAGTTCCTTTTGTCAGGATCATCTAAAGAAGAAAGACGAAGCCTCCTGCCAAAATCAAAAGACAGAAGAGAAAGCGAATTCCGAGAACCCCCACTAAACATCACTTTAACAGTGGCCTTCTATATAGTTCTAAGCATCACTTATTTTTCCTTACGCCAAGTTTTGGAATATTCCAGCTTGGGATTAAAGGAATCACTTCCTTCAACCGAAATTACTCTAACATATCTCAAATGGTTCCTGCATATTGTATTTTATCTGCCCTTGCTGGTAATGTACCACTTTCGCATATTCCTGACTGATAGTGCCAAGACTTTTCGTCCGAAAGACACAGTTTCTCTTGTATCGGGTTTAATAGGAGAACACGACCGCGTTATACTGATAAGCTGTGTTGGTATTTTCACATTGAATATATTCCGCTTTGCCAGTGCAGTAGGGATCCTTGCAGAAATCTCCCGACCTCGTGAGAACACAGTTCTCGCTTGCTACACTGGGATATACGCAATCTTCCAAAGTTACTCAGCCTGGGTCATGACATCCTTTTTAGTCGTCGTTCAGCGGCAGGAGATTGTTGGTACGGATCAAGCGAGATGGACCCTTATTTGCCTGATCTACACCGGTATTCTGAACACGACTCAGTGGGCGATTGAAAGTTTGGAAATTGCTTCTTGGGTAGAGCTGACAACATTTTACGGACAAACCCAAGGCAAGATCATTGGTGTTCTTCTGGAGCCCATAACCTCGCTGTATGGCATTCATTCAGCAATGATTGCATATGAAGCCTTTAAGACCGTTCGCAATGATTTACAATCGAATTACACTGTGCCTCCTGAAAAGGAACCATCGGTTTGATTCTAAAGATTCGGTATTATAAACAAGTTTGCTCAAATTTTGTTGTTGTATTAACATTTTCCACGTGGTCCAGTGGAGAAAAAAAATCGCATTCGGCTAAACTTTTCTACCTATCTATTTAGTAACAGTGGAGCTTTACACAAGAAACGTACATTCTTGTTACACTGTGTGATCCAACCTTTTGGAAATAATTATGTAAATCTCTTATGGGTATATTCGTTAAATCACCGTCATATACAGTAGAAAATAGAAAGAAAGGAAATGTCAGTGCCATTTTGTACCGACTAATTTTACTAGGTTTCCTTTAATGTCTTCTCTGAATGAACAACATGATTAACATCTTCTACACATGTCTTCTGAGAGAAGAGGGTACAACTTTTGGGAAATCAGTTTGGGATTTATGATATTGTAGTATAAAACAAATGACTCTTGGCCAGAATAACATCATAGTCACATAACCAGTACGCCGTTTGTAGATTCTCGAAAAGTAAGGGATTAGAACTTTCAAATTTAACAGCTTTTTCGCGATTAACTTATATCCTGCCATAAGGTAGCCTCTTGTCGATGGCCCTGGCGCTGTTGCGAGCGAAGCGAGCCAGAATTAGAAAGCCGAGGCGCTTGCGCCGAGGTCCTCTTAACAAGTGATCTGAATTATATATTCATGAGACCCGATTTCCTACTGAATTATGCATGTATACGTGAATAATGTAACACCGCAGCGATTGCCCAGCAAATTGGCCAATGAAATCTCAATGATTTTTTTTTTTTCCAGTTTTGGAATAGTCTATTATTTATTGGAGGAGTCATGTATAATAAATATAAACATCTTGCCAGGACTTGCCTGGAGATCGACGGCCCGATTCTCGCGAAGCGGCAGTCTCACTCTCACGGAGGAAATCAGCACAGAGCGGTAGCGCATGAAATATCACACTTTTCCCATAGCCAGTAGGAAGATTTACAAAGACATCGTGTCCTTTTAGTGCAGATTTTATTGCATCGATTTGCAAATCTTTAAATTGGTCAATTTTCAATTTTCTGGCTGCATATTCGATGCTCTTCGAGTTAGCGTCATCCGTCGCGAAACAAAAATGAACCGCCATTTTGGATGTAATGAAAATTCATGCATATGCACGAGTCAGTCATGAATATTTAATATTAGGTCATAGTAGCTCCCTCTGATTGGATGATTATCACCGAACTTCTGTTGGGTCGGAATATTCGCTAAACAATGAAAAACATAAGAAATTCAGATCACTTGTTAAGAGGCCCTCGGCGCAAGGGCCTCGGCTTTCTAATTCTGGCTCGCTTCGCTCGCAACAGCGCCAGGGCCATCGACAAGAGGCTAGCCATAAGGCTGCATGCACGCTACCGTTATAGTGCTTTGTACATGCGAGCGAGCCATTGCTTCACTGCTTTGTGCATGCTTGCACGCATTCGTAATAACAGTTATTGTTCATGCTCATTGTACTGTGCTGTGTGTTTCGCACGCGCTATTGATAGAACCATCCCGTTAATCAGATTATCTAAAAATAAAATTGGCACGGGGGGATTTGGGGCTTGGCACAATGGGGATTAGCCCTGTGGCATGATTAGGGTTAAGACCTGAGAGTTTAGGAGAAAAACTATCATTCCCGATAACTCGATTTATTTTTCAGAATAGAACTAAGAATATACAGTACATTGAAAACGTCACCATAACTTTGAGAGTTCTTTTCTTCCCAAATTCTCTTGCCCCCCAAAAAAGCATTCGGAACTGCAATAAGATATGTATATTTGTTGCTTCTTTCTACCCCTATAAAAATTGATGAAAAAAACATAAATCGTGGTTAGTGATTTGAAATTGTGTGCCACTTAGAAACTATTGAAAATCTTTGGCCGCTTCACACCAACCTCTCCTCCGATTCCGCTCATGCCAGGCAGTCGCTATGTCACTTCCTTCGATAGAGGATCTTCTTTGTTGTCTATTTATAAACATGACTATACTCCTCGCTGAAGGTCTTGCTCCTGCCAATCAAACAAAAGACGAACATTGGTATCCTTGAGGGTATTTTTACTTTCGATTTCTAAAATTTGTAAAGATTTGATTAAAATGAGTTAAAAACAAGACTGATACATGTATATTTGTTAACAGTTGTACGCGTTGCAATTTAAATAGGAAATAGTTTGAACAATTGAGTTCATTATGATTTTAACTTGCTCGACTAATGAAATGAAAGGAGGCAACAAGACAAAGATTATTAAAAATATCAAAAGAAACAAACAAAATATTGAGTTAAGGGTTTTAGTTTTCATTTTCTAGAATTTGTAACAATTTGATGAAAGGGAAAGAGAAAGCAAGAATAATATATATGTTAATATTGATCCTATAAAGATTATAAAAATAGCACAAACAATTCAGTTCATTGTGACTTTAAATTTCACTCTCTATAATTTGCAAAATAATAATGAAAGATAAAGAGGTGATGAAGCAAATACTCTTTTAAATATGTAAAAGATGACAAATAAATGACTTCATCGAGGTTTTAGTTTTCAAAATTCCCGAAATTCTATAACTATGATAGAGGGGAGGGCGAATACAAGTCTAATACATTTGGTACTAGTGATGATTTTTATATAAATAAGTCGGAAGCAGTTATTTAGGAATTGTTCACGGTTTGTAGAGTAATTATATTGTGGTTTGTATTTATTACTGTATGGTATATAATGTGAAAGTATGGCTTCAGAATAAGAAATTGCCATATTTTAGAAAAGAGCAATTTTGATATAAAATATGTACATTGTACAAGGAATACTCAGTGATATCAATATTTCTATGTTTTGTAGTATTGAGTAAGAATTGTGTCAATATATACGCTGTATATATCATTTGAAGACGGGATGCGAGGGCTTCATTTGATTTTGAAAAGGTAACCCCTGTAGCTGCAGATGAAGAAAGAAGATGGTTATTTCTGTGAAATGCATGTATATGAAATGGAAATCTTTGTGAAGAAGTAGGTCATACGATGACACAAGCGGGGAAGAAATTGCTCGTTCAGGCAAAACTGGTCTGTTTTAGGAGTTTTTTTTTTGGTAAAAGAAAACAGAAGGATAGAAATACTGCAAATAATAACTTCGTGAAAATATTTATATAGTGCACAAAGCAACTTGTGTTGAGTTTGATTCCCATTGTTTAGTGTGTATCAGTTATAGAGCTAAATTAACAAAAGCTATATTGAGGATTAGTAAATATATATGCAGAAAAGTATAGAGTGTACAGACGAATGGATTTGATTGTGTTAAAATCTAAAGAAGGAAATAATGTACATTTTGTATTGACGAAATAGTATTGTTTATAAAGAATCATTCGAGTAGAACGATTTTCAAGAGGGGAAATTGTCAGAAGACATGAATTCAATAGGTATGACTTATTTAATTTGTAGACAGGTGATCGGAATTTTTAAATGATCAGCCTGATTATTTTCAATTATCTCAGGTGTTTGATATCTCTACGCCATAGTAATGTAATTTGATTTATTTTTTTTAATTTTGTATTAATTGCTGAAATAGGAAGGTTTCTTTACCAAACGTTGTTATTGATGAATGATATGTAAAAGAATTAACTTTGAAATATTGGATTTCTTGTAGTAGCTCTGCTGTTCTGTTTACTCCTGCACATTTCACTTTTTTGTTTTTTGCTGTCTGGGTTTCCTTTAACATATTTGGTGATATATAGTTGTGTAGTCAGATTAATTTGTCAATTACTATAATCATTTTTGTATTATGAAACAATATGTATTTTATCTGTGTTTTGTTATCTG
The DNA here is from genome assembly GCA_037976565.1 of Mesocentrotus franciscanus. Classification (NCBI taxonomy): domain Eukaryota; kingdom Metazoa; phylum Echinodermata; class Echinoidea; order Camarodonta; family Strongylocentrotidae; genus Mesocentrotus; species Mesocentrotus franciscanus. The sequence goes on from CP137678.1 coordinate 15,208,693, forward strand.
TGTTGAATCTGCATGGGAAATGTGAAACCAATAATATTACACTACAAAACTATAGAAGCATGATTTTTAATTGCACTTGACTATTTTATTGTATATAGAAACGTCCGTTACAACACATCCTATCCGAGTAAAGCTTGGAGAAGCTGCTTCATGGATTACCTCATCAAGGTTCACGAGTGATATTTTGATAGTACATGGGTACATGGTTACAATGTATTTTGGCAACGTGGTTAGTAAGGTCATTACATGCTCTGATTATGGTGCAAGAAGGGCATGTAATCGAAGCCGGCCGAGAGAAAAGTCTTTGTAAGTTTCTATTGTATCTCATTTTGTGGAGTATATTAATGAAATGTTATTACCATAGGAAGTTACATTTTCAGGAAGACTAGTTGTTTAGAAGACTTGTATAATGTTGAATTTCATTACTTTTACTAGAAAGTTTAATTGGTTCAAGGACAACATGGTTGATTACCAAATGCGAAATATTTTTCAAGAAAATCTAGATTCATTGCTTATTTGCAACTTCATATTATCTTTGTAAAGTATAGAGTTGAGTATTGGAAAATTAGGTGTGATCATTTGTAGTGTCTGCTTGTGACATTTGATTTCTTGTATTGATTAAAATCACTCAAACACTTTGATAAATTGGGAGCTTGTTTTGTTCCTAAGGACGAAGAGGGCGTGCGCGTGTAATCATGATTGCATTACAGACCTCCACTGATACGAGACCCTCTTATGATAATATATAAACAAACCTAGGAGTTTTTAAAATACACAATGTCGATCTATGTAACTATAACAAATTGGTTTATTATGGGTTATGAAGCAGCACCTTCACCTTATACTTTTGTCTATATAAGAAAATCTTTATTCAGATTGTTTAATTTATATTGAACGAATTAATTTGTATAGAAGATATGTTTATACTGTAAAAATTGTTCCTTTTTATAATGTTGTATCCGGAAATAATAACATGAAGTATTACCGTCACCTTTTCCTTTTTTATATTGAAAAATCTATTTTTTTCTTCTCCCAAATTGCAGAATTGTATCACAATTTGTATACTTGATTGAATATGTACTATATTAGTTTGGATACTTATGAAAAATATTTTTAAAATATGTTTGTGTTTATAATGTATGAGACAATGTACAATGTTTATACTGTGAGAACAATGATGTTCCTTTTTATCATTTTGTATATGAAAATCTGAATAAAGGCAAAAAAGCATTATAAAAATATTTAAAAATTAAAGATGGCGGCGCCTAAATGGGCAACTCGATCTTTGAGGTATATTGCGACCTCCTCTCCAATTTGCACTGTTTTAAAAAAAAAATTCGAAAATCTATATTCTTCCTTGAGAACATTTTCAATCATTCATTAACCCTAAATATTATCATTGCAATTATGTTTTTATTCAACTCCTGATGACAAAAATCTATTCGTCATTAAAAACTAAGAAAAGGAAAGTTTATGACATTTTCTGTAGAGACCAACTTGAAGAGGAGCTCGCATGAAACCTCACTGTGTTGCCAATGTGTATTTCACTGATGACAAATTCGAATATTCATAACTTTCCTATTTTCATCGGATTTTGCTAAAACTTTCACTAATTTGTTTGTCTATTTTTCTACTTTTCTTAAAACCAATGAAGTATCAGGGTGGACTTTCCATTTAATGAACAGGGGGTAATTTTCCGCGGCGCAAATGTCCTCGGGAGGGGGGGGGTAGTAGTCCTTGGTTGTCCTAGCTGTGGTTTACCTTGGGGGTGGTTGCCCAAGGGTAATTTTCATTGGGGGTCATTTTCATCGGGGGTAATTGTCCTGGGGGGTAATTGTCCTCGTGGGCTAATTGTCCTCGGGGGAGGGGGTAATTTTCTGGGGGAACTTGTCCTCGAGGGTGGCTGTCCTGGGAGGGGGTAGTTGTCCTTGGGAGATAGATTTCAGGGCGTAATTATCCTAATAAGCATGTATGCACATTTGATATAGATTGTAAGGCTCAATCAAGAGAAAGTGTTTTATATTTAACACCTGAAATGGATATTGTTTAATGGAACATGCGTCATTTCGCATGTATTCCTTGTTTAATAATGTGATACTTTGGAATGCTGTTATTAATCTTCTTTTTTTCTCTGTGATGCAGGGTTTTTCTGTCCATGCAAAATTCAATAAAAATCATACAGCAAAGATCTGGTGTCCCTGAGCCTTAATCGAGTTCACTCTGCTCCCTTAAATGCGTCGTTTAAAAATGTTAAATCTGAGATGCATGGCCCTACGTGTTATCAGTGTCTGTGATATGGTGTAATATTGAAGCCCTAAAAAATTGCGCTTCAAAATGATCATGAAGTGCCTCAAAAAAGTAAAAAATCTTTGAGCGACCGGTTTTACCATACTTAGTTCCCCAACAGACTGTAGTGTTATCAAAACCGTTAGGAAAACCAATTTTTAAATTTCGACTTCCAATCATAGATATCTTGATAATCAGACAGGCGATTGGATTGTAAAAGTCATGGGTTTCCTGGCTGACCTAAAGGTTTATAATTATCATTGCAGCATGAGCTAAATCCAGGATTTTGTTTCAGAATCTGAGATAAAGTTACCCAATCCCTTAAAGGTATAGATCAGTTTTGGAAACGCCCCCTCTCCAAAAATGAAATGGAAGCTCTTATTACCAATCATGTGAAAGAATATGTCTTTAATAATACGTGATGATACAAATTTTGCCGGGAAACCGCCTATTAATTGATATATTTGGTAAATTGTGATATCTATCCGGATTTTAGCAAGACTTGACGATTCCAGAACCTTGCAGTACACACCAATAATTATATGCTAGATGATCAACCTTTTCTGATCGATTCCACAACGTTTCTTTCACAATGCAATCGCATAACCAGAACTGGTCTATACCTTTAAAAGGTACTATGTCCCATTTGCAGGCCAAAAAATGAAAATGTTAAATTCCAACGGCATTTGAAAGATAATACTAATTTAGAACTAAAAAAAGGGGGGGCTTGAAAATGGTTTTAAGTGGGAAAAAACGACTATTAGTTGTCGAATCGATTTTAAGTGCTACCAAGTCAGTAAGTAATAGTCTGATTTTCAGACCATTGTACCGAATGGTCGTACGCTTTGTGCTGCGCAAAGATTTAATCAGTTTAATTTTGGCCATTACAAGAAGTGGGTTATTGATGTAGACAAATGCTCATGTACCCTTTACAGCTCATTTTATGTATGTTATTACCAAACAAGAAAAAAGCCAGTCAGTCACTCACTAAATAGTGTCTGGCAGTAAAGTCAAGCAAGTAAACGGGTTTCCTTGCATAATTTGAATATTAGGAAACTGCTATTAACGTTTAAATTTTACAGATAGGACATTCATGACATATTCATAATTCCTGCAAAGTTTTACAGAATTTGATGTTGGCTGCAAAAGCGACATAGTATCTTTAAGGCCTGGTCACAACGAGCCCACGACGCATTTGTGCCACGACACGACATACAATTTGGGCAAATGGTGGTCAATCATACGACAGTCATACGGAATTTCGAGCATCGTGGCATCGACTCGTCGTGAGGTAAAATTGGGCATGCACGTTTTTTATGATAGTTTGTGGTATATATGTCTTTTAGCTGTCGTGATCTGTTGTACGAGACTGAGACGGGAAACGGACACGCGAGCGTCCCACGAGTGACCCATACTGTTGTGCTACAGTCTTGTGACTGTCGCACGACTGTTGCACGCTCAACCCACGAGTGAACCACGACCTAATCACGTAAAAATAGCCCCAGAGGGCCCCGATAATACCCGACAACTCACGACCAACCAACCAACGACTTATTGCTATACTGACTTGCGACACACCCACGACCTAACCATGACATGTCTTTTTTTCTGACGCGTCCCCATCGCCAAACCATCTTTAATGTGTTGTAGCTCTTGACCACTCGATTTCGCGCATGTTGCAAGATTTGGCCACGACAAATATGTTATGGGCCTACCCCTACAAAATTGCATACGATACGTTGTGACCGAGGCATTACACGGTCCACCCCGGGTATCTCATCCAACCCACCCCACGACATATAATTATATACATGTATATATATAGAGAGAGTTCAGTGGGTTACGCACTGTACCCAAGTTTACCATAACATGGCGCTGTACAAATTCAGCAGTTCAGTAAAAACAGTATCCAATTGGGTTTATAGACCAATCAATGCAGTCATGTACATCACGTATACCCAGCCCTATTGTTATGTTATGTAATTGTATATCACGAGTAATCGGCATCACATGCGTTGGACTAAATTATACACATTGATAACAGATAAAAGCAAGATGCATACATGAACACATAACTCGAGTATAACAACATAATATAAGGTAATAAAAGTGATAGGAAATTTGGCATGGTACCGGATTATTCGTATATGTGTAGCATAACATGTTAATAAGATAGTATTTCAATGTTATTTTACTTTATTTCATTAATTTAGTACAGTAACAATTAAACACGCATTTCCTTCCAGCCATTTTATTGGTATATATGGTGACATGTCCATGTATATCCTCGACTTTTTGCTGTCTATTTGTTGGCCTAAAATAGAAGTAATGATACTAATAATAATAATAAACAATAACTACAATGATAACGATGATAATAATATACCATGTATTCGTATCATCATTATTATTATTGTACATGTATATCAAAATCTTGAACATGAGAGAAACCTTTTGGTTACATGTGATATGTGTATGTTTACTGTAATATATTGAGAGAGAGAGAAAAAAAAAAGACACATAATTATGTACAAGAAAGGTAAATTGAAAATTCAAAAAGAATTGAGCGAGGCAGTAAAATAATTTTAAAACAGTTTCCGTTTCTTTTACACTTTCATCAGGAAGAAGAAAAAGGCCGGGGAATTTTGTAGCGGGCAAGGTTTCGTAAAGGCAAACATTATCTAAATGTTACTCCCCATCAATGCCCCCGCTGCTTGAGGGAATTGATTATTGATTGCCCCGAATCACAATAATTAGGGACATTTCAGATCAGGCATTGCGAAATATTTTGAAATACCAATTCGGGTATTCCCCAAGAACGTAATCGGTACTGTAAGCCCAACGTGACCAAACCACACGGTGCTAGTCTGCAGGCGCAAACCCTTTTTCGGAGTGTGTAACTGTGTGTCTGAATTAGGAGACTAAGCAGGATGCACGGTCTACTGTACAATATAGGCGCTCTAATTAGCTGCTCCTGACACACCAAGTGACTGATATTATTAGGCTCGCATCAAAAATTTATCGAATTATGTTGAAGTACTGATCAGGAGTCTGTGCATTAAGACTAACTGTGAGCAAAATATGAAACGTATTGTTGCGTGTTTGTACTGCAGCATGTTCGGCCATAACAAAGTCTTCGCACATATCGCACGCCGTTCAGATGTATGTTACATATATTTTTCGTTTTTCGTTGCCTACTATATTAGTATTATTATACATATCCTGTTGAATATCGACAGTGTCTATATAGAGACACTCCTGGCGTGTTTTTAAGGCCTCCTTGAAAGATTAAGAAAGAGGCGATGGCAGAGGATATCCGGGATGTTTCAACCATTTCCGCCGACCATCAAGACAATAATGCTATTACTTATGCCGAAGAGAACAACACCGTAAGCGACGATATTTTCGACGGCCTCGAGTCTGAACTCGCTAGTCGGTTTGTCCCCGATGCGCTTTTCAAACTCTTCAATACTACTAGTACTAGGTAAGTCAATTGAGGGGCTAAATTCTGATATATTGAGGGTTGGACACACAGAATGTAAACAAATGGTATTCATAATGGAATAATGAAATCAGTAATAATAATAATAGTATTGATAATAACAATAATAAATATAATTATATTAATGATAATGATAATAACAATAATATTAATGATAACAATACTACTGATAATAATAACAGTAATGACACTATTATCATTATTACTGGTAGCAGTAGTAGTAGTAGTAGTAGTAGTAGTAGTAGTAATAGAAGTAGCATCATTATTTCTGTTTGTTATTAGTGCTGTTATAATCATTATTTTTATAATCATTATTATTATGATTATAATCATTGTTATCATTATTGTTGCTCTTGTTGTTGTTATTTCTGTAATACTGTTCCAGTGGCTGACTTATTTCGTGTCAGATTTAGACTAGTCTGCAAACGCAGACTTTAATTTGACAATTTACCATCATTCCTAAAGCGGTGAGCAGAGCCTACAGATCTGAAAGTTTCTGGCTATGTCAAATGCGGCTTAAGTACAGAGCCTATTGTAGTCTCATATTGCAGACACTGTTACACACAACGGCTGCCAAGGGTCTATGCCTACAAACTATAGGTTTAGCCCATATCTGGGGACTTTTGACTCAAACCACTTGACCATTATAGCAGACGGCTATTTAATGTTTACGTGGCCTCCAAGGACAGTCAGATGATGAATCTCATAGGCTAGAATGTGAAGGAGGGTGGCCAGGGGAGCTTGAGATAAGGACTTTGTTCAACACAGTTTTCAAGAAGAGAATTGTGTAATACGTAAAAAAAGACCCCACCTCCCAGCCCCCCTCCCCCTACAAAAAATGGAAATAAATACACTAATTGTGAACAAAGTTCTAGACATTCTCTTAGATATTTGATTTGAACATAATGTGTATTACTTCCTATGTACGTAGGAGTACGTGTATACCCTATATGTACATTATTGTGCCTTTTGAATATACTTATCATTACGCCATTTATACTTTCATTAGTTCTACGGCCGTTGAGGATGAAAGAATGGACGGCAGAACTGGTTCGACAATGGATGACCACGGATTACAGGAGGTTAGTATTTGGCGACTAGCATAGACCATATTTGCAGGGGTCGTGCTTTAATGGTTCATTCACTTGGCTCTAAATCCAAGGGTTGAGGGTTCGAATCCCAGACAGGGACTATACAGTGCGTATTTTAAAAAGTGTACCCAACTTTTGTAGCTTCTAATTAAACATTCATAACCAATATGACTTTGAAATGTATTTCATGATAAAGAATAACTTATTTTCTGTCAAGTGATACCCTATTTATAATATTTTTGACACGGGTGAGTGAGCACCAGGGTCTTTAAAAGGTGTTGTCAAAATCTCATTGTACCTAGTTTTGGCTGGTGGAACAAAATGTGGGTCAGGCCTTATGCATGTGCTTCTTTGGTCTTACATCCTTTTACAAGTTAAATTTTGCCTCGTGATTTGGTGATTCATTGTTTAAAATGATGTTTCTAGGCTTTCACAGAATCTTGTTTCAATCCATAGGATAACCTTGTTATTATTTTGAGCAGCCTACTAACTTTAACTTCTTGTCTCATGATAATGTAAGTTATCTCTGCTCACTTGTCCGTTTCGCCATTTCACATGCGTAAGGTGTTTATCTCGAATACCAGTTTCGTAACCTTTGAAAACTCAAAGTTTACGACGAAACCCAAATGCAAGAAAGATCACATATGATGATAACTATCAAAGAAATTGACAGAAGACCTTTATACAAAAAGATAACATCCCAAAAAAACTTTATCCATTTTGTATAACTCAATAAGAAGAGATACGAATGAAGTCAAGATTGTAATCATCATAACGAAGAGAATATCTTAAACTTTGCATGTAATAAGTATTTCCTTAGATGCTACTTATAAGTATCGGCTTGCATGGTGATGTAGATATACAGTAGGCTTGCGGTTGCACCATGTGAGAGAGAGGCAGGATTGGGTAGTCCTGAAAAGGACTCTCGGTAATCTTTCTTGCTTGAGTGTGTGTAGTCCTGAAAAGCAGCCGCCAGCCTCACAGCTACAATGCATAGCAGACGACAGCAGACTACAACGCCGCCTACGTCGGGGAAACACACAGCGTCTCGCCGACATCACAACGCCAACTATGCCGGGGACACACACAGCATCTCGCCGACACCACAACGCCGCCTACGTCGGGGAGACACACAGCGTCTCGCCAACACCACACCCCACTCGTGGATTCGAAGCACCACAAGTCCGCAACCTGGAGACTTCAGCCCAGACGGTCAAGCAGCCCACCCAAGTCCACACCCCGGTGACTCAAGCCCACACGGTCACGTATAGTACCCCCAGAAGAAAGAAAGATTACCGAGAGTCCTTTTCAGGACTCCCTGTCTCACATGGTGCAACCTAAAGCCTACTATATAAGTATTTCCTTGTAATAAGTATTTCCTTGTGTTTGAGTGGATATCAACACCATTTCTTTTCAACTGCCTAATAGTCAATGTAAATAAGTGAGCAATCGCGTCTGGAATGAGATAATACAAACATAATGGCTTTTGATCGATATTCACTGCTTCAGCCCAAACTTGGTACAAGAGGATTTTGACAATACTTTTTGAAAAATCTGCTGCTCAGTAACCGTGGCAGCACAATTATTAAGATGGTATCATTCGACAGGATAAAAGCTACCCTTTACCATGATATATATACATATATATATATATATCAAGGTCACATTTGGCGAGTGCTAGAACTCACCTTAAACAAGTCGCCTTCTCAATGAACGTTTATTGTTCCGTACATAAGGCACACGTTGATAATCACGTAATGGGCTCTATAAGTGAGTGAGGCAGTGAGCCCAATTACGATTACATATTATTTCACTAAATTGGAAGAGTCGATGAAGTACAATGCATCCTGTGGAGTAACGAAGTGCTAACGTCATATTCGCTCGTCGTCCAGGTTTCTGGTTCTAAACAACAGAGTCTGCCCGTGAGGTTCACCGCGAAATCATTCAAGCAATGGGCTAGAGCAGAGCAAATTCAGGGAGGGTGATGATGATACGACCCCGCCTGCATGCACCCTCCAATCTTTGACCTTGTTAAATAATATTATACAGTCAGGTGGCATTTATACAGACATGTCGGCTTATTGATTAGTTAGATGATTGGTTTTGACATCACTGCTTTCTTTTAGGAAATTATTTGCATGCTTGTAAGTAAGCAGCCCCGGGGACCTACGGCTTAAAGTTCTGTCCTAGGGACCTCGTAATGACGATAAATGCCTTACCAAAGGGCACCAGCACATCGAATTGGTTCTTCGAACCCAGGATCTCCCGATTTACGAGACCACTGCTCTACCACTGATCCATCGCGCCTCCATCATTATTCATGTGTTTTAATGATATGTTTGTGTGCGTCAGTGCATTATCATTTCAAATTTGGGATCTATTGAAACTTTTAAAATCAGGTAGCAGGAATCCTCCACCAGACAATAACCACTCTTGACCAATGGCTCTACGGGACCCCAGAGGGTATGGAGTTGCAGAGGACCTTTCTCCAAGAGTTTCCCGAGCTCAAGGAGCCCGTGGAAGTGGGGCTGCGAAATCTCCTTCAGGTCTTGACACCAGTACTAACCCAGCTACAGGACAGGTCTCATCCCCACTTCCAGGACATAGGTAGGCTCCTAGTCCATCATACAAATTATATGATTTGATCTTGGAAGAAGTCCCATTTATTTTTTTAGATTACAGTGGATTCTATTGACTCACCTGATTTTCTTTGAAGTTATATGTTATTATTGAAATTGCCCAAAACATGTAAAGCACTGTGCACTGCCCTTTGTAACTGCAAGGAAAAAGCACAATATCAAATATTTTTTTACGATTGGATTGGATTAGATGAGAAGAAAAAATGATAGTTTAATGTCTTTTTTTTATTTTGCAAAATGTGAGATATTCAGGCACTATTCCTCTCGTAGAGGTCTAACCGTCTAAGAAATGTCCCGGTCTAGGAAGCCAAACGAATTTCTTTTTGAATGAAATTAAATTGTGTTGCTTCATGAAAATCAATAGCAGTTAGAGCCATGATGACTGATATGCTTCAGACGCAGTCTCGGAACACAGGCGCAATTTAATTATTGACGGATATTTTTTTTTTTTCAACCGGAAAACTTGATCTAGCAAAAATTAAGGCTGCACGTTCTTCATGGACCATTAAATTTCATTTTCTTCAAATTGAAATACAAATGTACAAATCTTTTTGAAAAAGAATAGTCTGATTAAAGAGGTTTGATTTGATCATGATCTAGAACGATGGTTTTCCACCTACCATGTGCTCGTGAAGGTGGCTGTCAATTTTCTTCACGGAGGAGTAGTGAGGCTGATGGAGAGTGGTGCTGGCAAAGGAATTGATGTGTCAAGAATCATCAACGAGGTTGGTAGCACGTTCACCATGTTGAATACATGCACTATTGCCCGAAGTAACACTTTGTCGCTGTTTTCGAACACTAGCTGTCAAAAGAGGGTGCAAACAAATTAGATGCATAGCGTATTGAGAGAGATAGTTATGACACAATTAATCCCTATGAAAGGGAACTATTTGAAGCTTCATGAAATGACTGAACAATCAGAAGCAACGTCTGGTGACGTACCTATATCTCACAAGTAGCTATGATCAGGTGCTACCCCGTTTTGCTACAACCCTTACAGTTCATCAAACAAAGCATATCTAAACAGATTTATATATAAACATGTATCATAAGATGATCATGGTGAAAAGGCCATGCGGGGTGTTTATTGAAATGATATTGCTAGAAATTTGACAAAAGAAGAGCAACGATACAAACAAGCAAACAAAGTTGTATCGAATGAAAAATGCAGTATATTTCTGTACATGTTTTTTTGTTTTTTTTTAAACATAAACAAACTTGGTGTTTGATACAAAAAATTGATAAATTCCTTTGTGCAATGGTGCTGTAAATGTCGTAAAGGGTTGGCGATGATGTAGTAATAAAATAACATGTAGGTCAAAAATGGAATGTGTGAGTTCGTATGTGACTCTTAGATTTGTAAAATCATGATTCAAACCATTTCTTTATATTTAGCCCCATTTTCTCTTCCTTCTAAACCTAGATAGTGTCTATCCGTCAAATAACTGACCTTGGTAAACGTTTATTCGAGACGCAAGAAGGTTTGGATACGCTCAGAGTGTTATATCTTCAGATTCCTGAGCCCGTGAGACCCGATGAAAGGGCGTTCAATAATCTGCTCCAAAACCTTCCCCATATAGTTCACCAGCTGAAAGATACCTCTAATCCCCTGGTTCAAGAAATAGGTAATTGGTAAATATATGTAATGTAAGGAAGTTTTATGGAGAACCCCAGTATTGTATATATATATAAATATATACATACATGAATAGTAATTGAAACATTTGACATAAAGTGCTCTACCATGCACTGAACCATCGTGCCTCTTTATGGGTTATTCACTGCAATATATAGAATATTGTTTATTCAGTGCAAATAACAATTCTGAACAATAGGTATATATTTCGTTATAATTAGATTTTAAAGCCCCACTGCACTACTTGTAGCTACTTGCTCCCTCTGTATAAAAAAAACAATGCCTAAGCGGTGCCCCTTGGTCCCCCATGATCCTCTTTTTCTTAAGATAATTGAGAGCTGAGTTGATGAGAAAACCACCGTCAGTGACCACGCTGGGAGGTCTTATCCCTCCTGGCCAAACTAGCGCAGACAGGATTTAAAGAATATTTTGTTTCATGAGGTTGTTTAAAAATCCGCATTTTCCAGTGTTGTAGATGGATATTTGATATTGTATATGCTTGTAAGCAGAAGAGGTGTCGTGGTAAAGTGGATACGTCGGTGGACTGTGAATTCCATGGTTCGCGGTTCGAGTCCAACTGCAGCAATAATATACTTTGGCATTATATAATCTACGTTTGCCACTCCCCACCCAGGTGTAGTAAACGGGTACCAAATAGGAGGACATTCATTGAACGCTCGTGCGCCTTATCAGGGTTGCAGGGTCCTCTAGAGGAACAGTTTCACTACTAATGAGGCTACCATGTGTAAATACGACATATTATTATTTTTATATAATAATAATAATAAATAGTGTTATTATTATAATTTGTATTATTATTATTATTATTAGGCCTATTATTGTTATTGTTATCATTATTATGTTATAAACTTTTTTTTAAAACATGCAATCTACCTTTCTTACATTCCGAGCTTCACACATATTATCGGGCCAAAATGATAACAATGACAAAATATGGTCTAAAACTATTATGTTTGATCTTTCTCTTCATCTAGAACGTTGGTTTGCAAACTCCAATGTGCTCTTGAAGATGGCTGTAAAATTTCTGCTTGGAGCTATCATGGGGGTGATTAACAACGAGGCTTGCAGAGGACTTGGCCCACTGGATGTGACACAAATTGTCATTGAGGTTGGACAATCAATATTCCGCCCCGGATAACTACCCCCCGGACAACTTGTCCGGGGGTAGTTGTCCCGGGGGTAGTCGTCCTAGAGGGTGGTTGCCCTAGAGGGTGGTTGTCCTAGGGGGTAGTTGTCCTAGGGGGTAGTTGACTCGCGATGGTTATCCGGGGGTGGATGTCCAGGGGGTAGGTTTCCTAGAACCCTTTAAAATAACCGAGAGTACAATCAAAGATAAACATAGCAAGAAATTAATGGTAAAAAAAATCAATGATACTGGAGAGATGAGTACACAGCAAATGTGAGGGAGTAGCAAAAGTCATCATAGCAATGGTCATTGACCTTTCAAGGCTACTCATCACTGTCATAAATCATAACTTACAGTATTAAAAAACCAAGTGCACTAATAAACCAGCCAAATGACAGAAAATAAAACAAACTAGTACAAAATGATTGAATCGAAAAATAGCAACGAAAACAGACATACTAAACTTTTCGTCTTGCACTCATCGGAGTAAATCACAAGAATGGAACAGAAATATGAGAGGAAGATAAGGGAACAAGGCGGGCGAAAATATAACGGCTGTGATTGGCTGCCGGAAAGTGGATTCAGTTCCAGCTGTTTAATGACAACGGGATATAGCTATGCTACCTAGAATAACACGAGAATCCTCACGAACTGTTCCAGTCGGCACAGAATACGGTAATTGAGCTAGCTCACTGACCATATTCTGTTCCGACAGAATTGTCCTACCAAAGACCCTCAGGAAAATTACGCATCATGACAATTACCCCCACAGTTCAATTACTATACCCCCTAAGTCGATTACCCCCGAGACAATTATCCCCGGACAATTACCCCCAGGACATTTACTGTTCTTTCTGTTCACTGCAAAAACCAGAGTGTTAAATTTAACACCAAGGGTGTTAAATTTAACACTTTCTTGGTATCTATATCGTGCAACTCCTCTGGTGTTACTTAACACCATTTTCTGGAATTAGATAATTTCAATTCCACTTTTGGTGTTAATATTTGACAACTCCTACTGGTGTAGATTAACACCAATATCTGGAATCATAACAAATTCAATTCCACTTTTGGTGTTTATATTCTTGTTGATCCATTAGAGATTTTTCTATGTATGTCTAATGGTCCCACATTCCATATTCCCTATTATCGACCATTATCGACCAGGGTAGAGGAACCAGTGGTAAACTGATAATTCATAATCGATGTTGGCAACTGTCCACCAATAGGTATATTCTAATCTCCATTGCATTAACTCCATCACATAGATCATTTGAAGTAAATTCAAGATTAACATGTATGTGGTACAGGCTGGTACACATATATATATAATAAACATGCATGTTGTTTCTTGGTTAGTAATCATATAATCAATATATCTATTGCTAAAACGTTAATATAATTGTAACAAGATCGGACATATAATCTATTGGTCAATAATTGCCAAAGGAAAATACAAATCACAAAATTGATGTGCATTGTCATAATTTGCTTAACAAATCATGATAAATGTATTTTTCTGTGAACACGTGTAAAGTAATCATTAAGCGCGCGTACACTTTGTGAAAACTTATTCGACCAATCAACCGCCTTAAACGAAATCACGTGATGATACTTTCAACACCAAGCATAAAACAACACCATGTTACTTAACACCCAGTAATTATTAATGCATGCTTAAATCTGACCGGTGTTAAAAATAACACCAATGGTGTCAAAAAAATTCAATACCATACTGGTGTTAGAAATTTAACACCCTGGTTTTTGCAGTGTTCTTTCTTGCAATTTACTCCGATGAGTGCAAGACGAAAAGTTTTAGTATGTCTGTTTTCGTTACTATTCTTCCATTCTGTAGTACCAATCATCACTTTAAATAAATAATTAAATTCTAATCATGATAATAATACTGCTAATACAAATATTTCAATTTGCCTTTCCGCGAATTTCCTCTAACTTAGATGACGAAGGCGCTTCACCAAGTTGAAACCTCCTGGAGGCAATGGCTCTTTGAGACTCCAAATGGCAAGGCCATCCTCAAGACCATGTTCATGGAACTTCTTGCACCTATGAGGCCAGATGACAACGCATATCGTAATAATCTTCAGTTAACGGGGATTCGTCTTATCCAGCTGAAGGGCAGCTCCCATCCCCTTTTCCAGTCACTAGGTAATCTTTCGCATGAATTGTAGCTGATTAAGATGGCCTACTAGCTCTGTAACGAGTTGAGTAACATTTCTACTCAATATTGAGTTTAAAAGGAACATGCTGGTTTGAAATATTTTACCCAACTTGCTTAGAGTGGGGGACGGCAACACAAGAAGACACACAAATCTTGTTGCTACCAATATTGATATATTCCCTGATTTTATGATCGAGTAGCCATGATTTGGCATATTGCCTATACCTTTTTTAATGATTTATTACGTAAACTTTCAATACGTTATAACGATACTGTTTTCATATAAGAAAAATTCAGAACATAAACTTCCGAACCCCCTTTAAAGTCCATGTACATTTTGATTTAGATATGTTTGTTTTTTGCGACTTCATTGACTATTTTTACCCCCGCGATGCCTCTCTCTATATGGAAGAGCAAAGAGAAAAGTAAATTGAAGACAAGATATGACCAAAGATTAGTAACCCTCGACACCTTTATTACGTGTTATGTTTTCTCAAAAGAATCTACCGTTTCATTTGTGCTTATTCCCTTTTCTGATAGGCAATCACATGACTATTTTATGGTTATAATCATACCTGGTCTATTCCTGCATAGGAATAAAAGTTTGACACTTTCTTAAGCATGTAAGTGGTCTATCAATTTCTGCGGACTTATAATCCCAGCTTGACGATGGTCTGAGTAGGTTTAATGTGAGGCACTCGGTTTCCCGAAGATTCTTTTTTTCCGAAGGTTCATAATTCCGAAGTTCGGTGATTCTGAAACACAAATTTCCCATACCAGGTGGTGCATATTGTCGACCCTTTTTTTTGCGTTATTCCGAAGGTTCGTTTTGTATCCAAATTCCATAATTCCGAAAATGAAATAGGATGCATAATTCAGAAGGTTCGTATTAATTCCGAAAAAAGTGCAGGATTCTATGTCATTTTCGGAATTATGAACCTTCTGATAAGAACCCTTTCTTATATTCGGGAATACGAACCTTCGGAATTAGGAAACTTCGGTGACCGGTTTAATTTGGATCTTATTTTGTACAGAACGGATGTTGGCAGAAGACCAAGAGATGTTGACACTGTTCGTGAAGGCTTTTCATATATCGCTTGTGTGGTCAATCAACACGGGGTCCGAATTAACCTTCTGTACATCAGTGTACTACAGATATTAAATGAGGTTGGTTTCCTACAGTGAACTCAATGTGGGACATTACTTAAAAGGTCTTACGATTCAAGGTCATGGATAAAACAAACGTCTTTGGTAGTTTAAAATGGTAGAGGTTCTCGGAGGAGGGGTCATACTGCCCATATTCCACTAGAATTTAAACCCAATGCTCTGCTTAAGCTTTTGTTCAAAATCGGATTTTAAAACGAAAGTTATACAGCCTGACGTCAGACGTGTAGACCCAGGTTCGAGATTAACTGGATAAGTAGAATACGGATCATTGTGAGGATGGTACTTTGCAAGAATATAGATATATTGCAAATTGAGGGCCTAGCCATTGAGATGCCACTCGGATCATGAAATGGTTGGGGCGGTCTTACTGTGAAAATTAAATAGCAAGGCCGTCGAGTAATTTGAACGGTGCAGATGGATGCGATCTTCTACTTCTACGTTGCTTCCATCTCTCACATTTTTTCTCACTCTCTAGCTCTTGCCTCCCCCTTCTTATTTTGTTTTGCCATTCGGTCCGGGAGCACGTGTCCATGGGCCTCACCATTAACTGTTGCAATGTTTATTCCTTCCTTATAATGGTTGAGAAGCGAAATGCAAAGAAGACAACATTGATCAATACAGTTCATGTATTCTACTGATGTATTTGGCGTTTCCATTGTACTTTGAATTTATTTTGCTAAAATAGTTTTGCTTCATGTTATTTTCTCCTCCTAATTTCAATTCTTTTAAGATCAATGAGAACAATGGGTACCCGGTGTCTCGTCGCTTGTTCTGGCTCCAAGGCCTGGAATCTAGTCCACATTTAAGCCGTGACCTATTCCAGTACGCACAGAATACCACGTCCGAATCCAAGGTTGGAATCACTTAATTTGTAATGAGAAGCTTGGTTACTAGTTAATGTTAAAGTATGTTTTTTTTTTTATATATATATATAAGTTTGGGATAACATCACGAAAGAAAATATCCAATGAAAATGATTGTTCTTATTCTAAATTTGAAAAGAAACAGCTAAACAATTTGGACCAAAACATTTGCGTGCAATTCTCATTGGGAACGCGGATTGAATCGCCTGGCATCCCATATATTCATTTCTGTACGCAGTACATGTGGCATTTAGCAAGACTGGGTATATTTTTCATATTTTTGGCGTTTCCTATGTATCATACCCAGACGTTGTGTGTCTGGACAGGTTGTGTTCCCGGACAGATGATTTTAAACGGTAATTTGAAGAAGTATACACGCAATATTTCATAAATCTGTCAAGACTTTTGTTAGACAAATATCATAAGGAACAAATTTTGTGATCGTTAGGGCTAATTGATGCATACATTTCGCTAAATCCAAAAGAAAAGGTGGAGGCTTTACTTATGTTAAGCGTCCGGACACAAAGCTCCCTAACATACATGTACATACATGCATGTGCTACATAATCCACCTTTTCCAATTGCCTCACAACGGGTCTTTTTTTTCAAAGAGATAAGAAAAATTGACTGGTTTGTTGTCCAAAATATACTTTACAAACGAAATTATCACGTATAAATACAGAATTGGGGGTCAGTTTTAGCATGTTTAGTAAGGTTTCGATTTGAACCTTGTGCTTTATACAAAGAGAAAGTGGTTTGCATTTTAATTGTATACATTTTTTTTTACAAATAGGCTTTCACGTGGCTTGACGTACCTTTTCTGCTCAATGTCAGAACAAAATGGAAGTTCGTGTCTCTTGAAGCTGTCATGATCATGGTAAGAGACTGTTCTTAATTTGGGAAAGTCAATTTATTTGGCCTTTAGATGTTCCACGCATTACCAACATTCTGGAGCTGTAAAGATTTTGACTTCATGTTTGATCCGATCTTATCTCTTGAGGTTGAGTGGTTGGTTTGTTTTACGTGACTGCTAAGAAAGCATGTATATGCTTGGAAGCAAGTAACCAGGGGACCGACGGCTTAAAGTCCTCTCCAGGGTCTTGGAAAATGAGGATTAATGCCTTACCAAAGGGCAGTAGCGCATCGACTTGGTTTCTAACCCGGGACCTCCCGGTTACGAGACCTAGGCCCCATACTCTACCAAAAAGCCGTGACGCCTCACTTCATACAAGGATCGGATATAGAACAATCTACGCTTGTAGGACAAAGTAGTCTTCACTTGCCCATTTTTTAAAGATGAGTTCAGTTTAATAAACAACATTTCAGATCGGTCGGTAAAGACTGAAGCCACATGTCAGGATTACATCAACCAATGAACCTTTTATCCTTCTCCATGATAGATCCACTTTTCTTCAGATGTCTGCCTCAATGGACTGAATTCCAATATCACAACTGCTAACATCTTGAATAATTTTGTCGAGGGGGTCGCCCCTTTCACGCTCTCAAATATTTATGCCACTCCCGCACTGTATATCCCATCTTCAATCATCAGAAATGGCCAATGTATTCAAAAATTGGTGAACAAAAACCAAACATTGAAAAAAAAAACACACACACACGGAAAAGTCGCTGCGTGTTGAAGCCCTTGACTACCACCTTAGTATCATACACATTAAACAAGCGACGAAAGTCGACTGTGGCAATCCGTCTTTTGTCCCGTTAGCTGACCGAAGCAGATAAATCGTTTCATTTCCTTTAAATTATCCCATAATTATTCAGTTTATTATCGTTTTGCTTAGTAAGTTAATTTATTTTCATTTAAAAAAAAATGTTTTTGTTCTTATTTTGCTTATTCTTATGAGGAAATCTTATTTTTTAATTGCTATTTTCATGCTTTTATGGTAGATTTGCAGTTATTAATATTTTCATGTTTTTTATTTGGTTTCGTTTTATTATTATTTGTGTTGTTTGTGTGTCTGTTTGTTTTGTTTATCGTATGTTTATTTTTGTGGTGTTTTTTTCCCTTGTGATACAGAAGCGAGACATGGTGAAGGCAGACCGCGAGAACACCACCAGGCGACGGATTAATAAGACGATATATGCCAAGTGGTACCCTCAAGCTCGGTTACCCATCATTCCAACATGTCTTCAGTTCCATGTGGAGCGAGACAATATCGTGCAGTCGGCGATAGAAAACGTCGAGAAATACTGGGGATATTCGGATTCAGACTCCGTCTGGCTCAAACCTTTGGAAATAAACTTCGAAGGGAGTCTGCGGTAGATTTCGGGGCCCCAGTAAGGTAAATATATAGCATGAACATGATGAACAGTTAAGCCTCGTTTATCGTTTCTATTTGATGACGTATAGTGTATAACCTTCACATTTCTATATTTTATAATATAGAGCTCGGTCAATATACCCTGTATCTTTGTTGCGCGCAGTTCCTTGTTAAAAAACCTACAAAAAACTGTTTCAGATTTGTGGCAGAAAAGACGGGACTTTGTATTAATGATATATTACTAAGGTTTGTGACAATTTGCAGGAAAATGCAGTTTTATGTAATTAAGGAATGTAAAATATATCAACGCAAGTTACAATAATGAATTATATAGCAGTGCACTACCCTTCGATCCATGATATGTTCGCACTATTTGTAAGTAGCCTTAATTCATTATCACGCCAGTAGATTCAATTTACAATCGTGATGATAATAATCAAGATAATACCAATCAATATGTTATGATACCGTGATAACCGCATCACTCTCGAAAGTAAATTACATTCAAAATGAATTGTGTGTCATTGTCACAAGAGTGATGATGACGACGAGTATGGTGATGATGATGATGATGATGATTCACATCATTTCTAAGACGCCATTAAAAAAATATTACATAAAAACTGCTCTGGCTTCTACAATGAAATCAGTATTTTTACATATGCTGAAATAGAAAAGTTATAAAAGCATGTTTTGAAGCTCTCCAGACTAAACATGTTAAAGAGAGAAAAATATACAAATAAAGCAAGATATCGATATCATACATCCATACCATGAACAAGTGAATACATTCATGAAATTACAAAATATCCGTCCATGTTCTTAAAGTATAAGGGCAAATAAAAGGTCTTAGGAGATTAATGTCCGATAGTCCGGCACGTTACCATGTATTGTAGAGTTTTTAACAGAAATTGACATAAAATCTGCGTTTCCACTTCAGGTTGGCACTAATAAAAGCTCTATTAAATTGATACAATGATGTGATATACTAGAATCTTATATTTACGTAAAGATATATAATTATATAGTCTCTGGCATACGGGAAATAAAACAGCTCGGATTTGCCCATAATCATTTAAAACTAAATTACACTTATGCTTCAATTATATTTCTGCAGGACTTCTTTCATCGCCTGTTCTCCGCCTTGTTGGACCCAGAGATTCACATATTTCGAAAGATCGATGACCAGGCTGTCTCTTCAAACGTGTGGTTTAACCCGGTATTTACATTTTTAACATCTTAATTTTTCGATGCCCAACATAATGCTCCTGCGACAGTTCAGCTCAAGGCTGTATTTCGTCAGAGATATAGTGTTAGGCTTAGGGTTACAATAAGCCATTTCAGAAATTATATCTGCGCAGATAAAGGTCATTTGTACAAACAAAAACAAACAAAACATACTGTATTTTATGAAAGTTATGTAATCACTACTCATTCATCGACGGTACATTCAATGGAAACAGGTAGAAGTGTTTGTTTTCAAGAAGGCAAACAATGTAGCACCCCATCACTTTGACAGTGATTATTATAAAGTGCACAAAGTGGGACTTCTCCATTTTTAAAGGATCTGTGGATATTTGGGGGTCATTTGTAAAAGTACAATCTCAGAAATTTTGTATTGCGTTATATGTCAGGTTTAGGGCTGCATATGTGTTTAAGGTTATGTTTAGGCTTTGGATTAAGGTTAGGTATAGTGTTTGGTCAGGGTTGAAGTTCAGGACCCGGATGTTGACCTTAGAGCAATTTCCGGAACAGTGTCCTACATCGGGGTCGTACAACCCTTTTCCTGCAGTTTAAATATTTGTAAGTACTTCATACTCTAGAAAAGCGTAGAATCAAATACCATAATTGTATCACGTTATCAATAATGAAGTAATCCAAGTGTGTTTTAAAAGACACCATTTTTCGTTGCTCATTTTACTTAGCGATTAGATATTTTGTAATGGGGATAAAAACAATCCAATTCAGGATTCGTTGGATTCAATAAGAATTTATTTTCTCAAATTATCAGAACCAAACATTACATTAATTTGTTACCCCCATATGGCAGGCGCGTAGCCAGGGGCGGTGGGGCGGTCGCCCCCAAAAAAAAAAAAGCGCCGGCCAAAAAAAAAAAAAAAAGAGAAAAAGGAAGAGGACGTAGGAAGGAAAAGGAGCACGGTACAACGAATCGTCATCTTCTCTAATAATTTAATGAAACGTAAAGCTTCCGCGCTTCGCGCGAGAAGGATTAAGAGTCGAGAACGGTATACAACGAATCGTCTTTTTTCTCTAATAATTGAATGAAACGTCAAAGCTAAAGCGCTTCGCGCGGGAGGGGGGGGGAACTGAATTCAGACAAGGATTAAGAGTCGAGAACGGTACAACGAATCATCTTCTTTCTCTAACAATTTAATGAAACGTCAAAGCTCCCGCGCTTCGCGGAGGGGGAGGGGGGGGGGCTGAATTCAGGCAAGGATTAAGGGTCGAGAACGGTACAACGAATCGTCTTCTTTCTCTAGTAATTTAATGAAACGTCAAAAGCTTCCGCACTTCGCGCGTGAGGAGAACTGAATTCAGACAAGGATTAAGATCCGAGAAGGGTACAACGAATCGTCTTCTTTCTCTAACAATTTAATGAAACGTCAAAGCACCCGCGCTTCGCGTGGGGGGAAAACTGAATTCAGACAAGGATTATAAGAGTCGAGAACGGTACAACGAATCGGCTTCTTTCTCTAATACAAGGAAACATTAAAATATATCCTGAAAAAATAAGATAGGAAAAAGAACTAAGTAGAGAATACAATCAAGACAATAGACAATCCCACCATCTTATTCCTGTTTTTTTCATTTAAAAATAAAATAAATAAAAATAAAAATAAATAAGTACTTTGAGCATCTACATAAGGTGGATATAGCGCGTTATAAGTACTCATCATTATCATCATTATTTTTTGGCGATGCATGGCATCCCTTTACATTATTACATATGTGGATACAACACGTCACAAATAAATGATTGGTCACACGAACTGACGAATCAGTCAAAATGGTCCATATATATAACACACAGAGGAGGGACCGATTCGATGGTTCGTTGACCGTCGACGATTTTTAATCATGTAAATAATCTAACGCCCACAAATATCCTGGAATTCAATGGTCGTAGAAAAAAAAAGTAATCCAATAAGTGACCTTAAAAGTATTTAAATGTTGACGCTAATTGTTTTATGCATGTAATTATGCACTAATAGCGTACATATATATGTATATATATATGTTACATATCGTGAACATATTTCATAATCACATGCATAAAACAATCAGCGTCAATATTTAAATACATTTAAGGTCACTTATTCGATTACTTTTTTTTCTACGAACATTGAATTCCAGGATATTTGTGGGCGTTAGAATATTTACATGATAAAAAATCGTCGACGGTCAACGAACCATCGAATCGGTCCCTCCTCTGTGTGTTATATATATGGACCATTTTGACTGATTCGTCAGTTCGTGTGACCGCCGACCAATCATTTATTTGTGATGTGTTGTATCCAGATATGTAATAATGTAATTTATTTTTCAATGAAAAAAAAAAGAGGAATAAGATGGTGGGTCTTAGTTTCGAAGATTTGTTTAAATTTCTATTTCTTTTGAAATAACCGGGTCTGGAGGAAAGACTACGCTCTATACCCACGTTAGGCGTTAAGGCGTGCGCCTGTAATCTCCAGCTAACAGTGGAAGTTATAAACTGATTCAGCCGAGGACGCAGGTTCGAAACCGAGTCACGTCTTTCGGATGGTGACGTTAAAGTCGGTCCCCAGACGTAAATAATCATATCTGATTGATACACGTCTGTAAAAACCCAATACACACACACACACACACACACGTTATTCCACAGGAATGTGATGGTGAGGTCTTAGTTTGAAGATTTTTTTTTTTTAAATAACCGAGTCTGAAGTAAAGACTACGATCTAATCCCATGCTTTATTACCGGGTCTTAATTTGGAAGATGGAGGGGTCTTAGTTTAAAAGTTGTTTTTTGTTTTTTTTTGTTTTTACTTTTGAATAACCGGGTCTGGAGGAAAGATTACGCTCAATACTCATGTTCTTCCACAGGAATAAGATGATGGGGTCTTAGTTTTGAAGATTTTTTTAAAAGTTTTGAAATAACCGGGTCTAGAAGAAAAACTACGCTCTAAACCCATGCTTTATTACCGGATCTTAGTTTGGAAGATGGTGGGGTCTTAGTTTAAAGTTTTTTTTTTTACTTTTGAATAACCGGGTCTGGAGGAAAGACTACGCTCAATACTCATGTTATTCCACAGGAATAAGATGATGGGGTCTTAGTTTTGAAGATTTTTTTTAATTAAACGGGTCTGGAGTAAAGACTACGCTCTAAACCCATGCTTTATCACAGGGTCTTATAGTTTGGAAGATGGTGGAGCCTTAGTTTTAAAGTTAATGTTTTGTTTTGTTTTGTTTTATTTTATTTTTGAAATAACCGGGTGTGGAGTAAAGACAACGCTCTAAACCCATGCTTTATTACAGGGTCTTAGTTTGGAGGATTGTTGGGTCTTAGATTTGAATTTTTGTTTTGTTTTTTATTGTTTTTTATTTTTGAAATGACCGGGTCTGGAGGAAAGACTACGCTCGATTCTCATGTTATTCCACAGGAAAAGGATTATGGGGTCTTAGTTTTGAAGATTTTTTAAATTTTTGAAATAACCGGGTCTGGAGTAAAGACTGCGCGCTATACCCATGCTTTATTACAGGGTTTTAGTTTTGAACAAATTCGACAAAATATCCCTTCAAATTTATTACATTTGTGGGTAAAGTCATTATTACATTTGTGGGTAAAGTGGTTATTACATTTGTGGGTGAAATTATTACATTTGTGGGTAAAGTGTTATTACATTTGTGGGTAAAGTGTTATTACATTTGTGGGCGTTATTACATTTGTGGGTGTAACATTCCTCTCGGTTCATTCTATTGTTCGGACTATTAAGCTGAGAGAGATAGAATGTGACATTCTCATGACTAACGGCCTTGCATTATTATTCTTATTTGTTCATCGTCTCTACAATGCAAGTTGAACAATATTTGATGACAATAGACGACAATCTGGTACCAGTTTTATGTAGCGTCACATTACAATAACATGACGAGATGAATGATCATGAGCACCGGGTTTAATAATTTAACGAATACTGAATTTGAACCCGGGCTATGCTTTCTCTGCCATTGCCTTCCGTTTCCCTCGTTTACTTCCTTCTTACCACGGAGTATCTAATGTGTATGTGTATGCCTCAATCATAGAGAATATAATCACTAATATCTCTGAAATGATTCTTCTCCTGCCCCTTCTTCTTCATTTACTTCTTCATAGTAGTAGTAGTAGTAATAGTAGTAGTAGTAGTAGTAGTAGTAGTAATAGCAGCAGTATCATAATAATCATTATTGTTATCATTGTTATATTTATTATTATAGTAAATATCGTAAAGATAATCATTATTATAGTGATTATTTCTTATTGTTATTATTATTATAGTTATTTGTAAGCTTCTTCTTCTTATCATAATTATCGTATACACAATACGTCATGTGCCAAGAATTTATTGCCATGATACATCCAAGATGTTTACCCAAACTGTCAATTCGTTGCTGAAATATAATCAAGCCAAAAGAAGAAACATTAGAATTTCTATTTTAAATTGAAATAAATTATATAGGAGAAATAAGTGGACAATACAATCATGATTTCGGTACTAGGGGATTACCATGGACATAATGCACTTGTTTACATGACCACATTATCTCTTATTAATTCTACCTCCAATGTTTTCTGACTGTTTTCAAAACAATATCATGTTTGTCGATCATAGTTCTATGTAGCTTGATGTCTCATGGTAATTTAAGCAATTTAAGCAACAATTTCTGAATTTTAGCGACAATCGTTCGCCATTGCTGCTCTTTAATACTACTATGATGTGCAGTAACAAATTAAAATTTCAGAACTCATGATAAATTCGTTTAACAGTTGATTCCACTTGTTTGATTCTATTGTTCGGATTATTTTGCAGAATGTCGTAGAAATGGACATTCTCATGGCTGACGACTTTGCATTAGAGTTCATCGTCTCTACAATGCTATTTGAACAATATTTGGTGACAAAAGACGGCATTTCTTTGTATCGTCAAAAGCCGTCAAACAACAAAAACATTGCAGATAAAAAGATCCTCAGTACTTGGTCTAATAACGGAATATGCAATGTGTATGCCTCGTTATGTCAATTAGAGTCAAAGGTGTAACTGGTTGTTGTCCAGGGTCAATGGTCAAATTATCTGAATCTATCTTCCATACATCCATAATGATCAAGGCTAAACAGTAGAAACTTGACATATGGATAGATCATAATGGTTGAAGCATTTTATATAACAATATGAAATCGTGAAAATGCATTCTTCATTATGTAAATCATTAGCATACGTATCACCTAATTCGTCAGTGACGAATTCAAGTCTAGAATTTATTTTGTGTCTTTATGGAAGAATTTATTATTATTCTTCCATAAACTTTTTCGCAGGATATCTCAAGAATGGATCAAGCAATTGTCATGAAACTTGGTCTGAAGATAGATCTTAGTCCAACTTAGAACTGCCTGACTTTTCAGCGACGCCAGGGCATCATGACGCCATCATGACGTCATTATGTGAAATGTCATTAATCGTCGTACCTCAGCCATGTAATATCAATTTCCATTCAAATTTGGCATCAATCATGTTCAGGTCATGGGTCAGATTTTTAGCCCACGCACATGCGCCTTCCCTTTCAAACGTGCGCGTACGCGTGCGTTAAAAAGAAATTAGAATTAAAAATGCTTAAAACCCCAAACCAAGTAATTTTCTATACGTTTTAGACAATTTTAACCGTTTCAAACATTTCCGCGCGTGCGGGTCTTGCGCGCGCATTTGCGCGCATAACGCACGCGGAACGGAAAACACCTTGTTATGCATATTTTGGATTCCTGATACTTTCATCAACAATCCCTTTAAATTCCAGTCATTTTTTACTCAAATGATGGAATAAGCGGGCGTCAAAGATTACAACACGCGCGCGCGTATTATTGATTTTTTAAATAAAAACATGCTTATGTTTAATTAGCAATTACTTCTTTAAATGCACAGATAACCCATTTTTTCATATGTGGATAGAGTTTGAGTCGGACATATGATTTCATTTCTCATTTGGCCATTAAGTACATTTTGACGTCATCATAATGGCCATGGAACTCAAAATACGAATTTGCATATTATGACGTCAGCATATTTATGGAAAAACGATTGTATCTATGTAAACATTGAATGTTTTTTTTTCCAAATTTTTGATATTTAGTAGCTGAGAAGATCTTCTAAACAGAAAGTTTCATTGATTTTTCATTATAACAATGACATCATGGCCTATTCTTTCGATTAAAAGAGGCATGTCAAT
>CP137678.1:15235457-15264356 GCA_037976565.1 Mesocentrotus franciscanus
ACTTTTCCCATAGCCAGTAGGAAGATTTACAAAGACATCGTGTCCTTTTAGTGCAGATTTTATTGCATCGATTTGCAAATCTTTAAATTGGTCAATTTTCAATTTTCTGGCTGCATATTCGATGCTCTTCGAGTTAGCGTCATCCGTCGCGAAACAAAAATGAACCGCCATTTGGATGTAATGAAAATTCATGCATATGCACGAGTCAGTCATGAATATTTAATATTAGGTCATAGTAGCTCCCTCTGATTGGATGATTATCACCGAACTTCTGTTGGGTCGGAATATTCGCTAAACAATGAAAAACATAAGAAATTCAGATCACTTGTTAAGAGGCCCTCGGCGCAAGGGCCTCGGCTTTAATTCTGGCTCGCTTCGCTCGCAACAGCGCCAGGGCCATCGACAAGAGGCTAGCCATAAGGCTGCATGCACGCTACCGTTATAGTGCTTTGTACATGCGAGCGAGCCATTGCTTCACTGCTTTGTGCATGCTTGCACGCATTCGTAATAACAGTTATTGTTCATGCTCATTGTACTGTGCTGTGTGTTTCGCACGCGCTATTGATAGAACCATCGCGTTAATCAGATTATCTAAAAATAAAATTGGCACGGGGGGATTTGGGGCTTGGCACAATGGGGATTAGCCCTGTGGCATGATTAGGTTAAGACCTGAGAGTTTAGGAGAAAAACTATCATTCCCGATAACTCGATTTATTTTTCAGAATAGAACTAAGAATATACAGTACATTGAAAACGTCACCATAACTTTGAGAGTTCTTTTCTTCCCAAATTCTCTTGCCCCCCAAAAAAGCATTCGGAACTGCAATAAGATATGTATATTTGTTGCTTCTTTCTACCCCTATAAAAATTGATGAAAAAACATAAATCGTGGTTAGTGATTTGAAATTGTGTGCCACTTAGAAACTATTGAAAATCTTTGGCCGCTTCACACCAACCTCTCCTCCGATTCCGCTCATGCCAGGCAGTCGCTATGTCACTTCCTTCGATAGAGGATCTTCTTTGTTGTCTATTTATAAACATGACTATACTCCTCGCTGAAGGTCTTGCTCCTGCCAATCAAACAAAAGACGAACATTGGTATCCTTGAGGGTATTTTTACTTTCGATTTCTAAAATTTGTAAAGATTTGATTAAAATGAGTTAAAAACAAGACTGATACATGTATATTTGTTAACAGTTGTACGCGTTGCAATTTAAATAGGAAATAGTTTGAACAATTGAGTTCATTATGATTTTAACTTGCTCGACTAATGAAATGAAAGGAGGCAACAAGACAAAGATTATTAAAAATATCAAAAAGAAACAAACAAAATATTGAGTTAAGGGTTTTAGTTTTCATTTTCTAGAATTTGTAACAATTTGATGAAAGGGAAAGAGAAAGCAAGAATAATATATATGTTAATATTGATCCTATAAAGATTATAAAAATAGCACAAACAATTCAGTTCATTGTGACTTTAAATTTCACTTTCTATAATTTGCAAAATCATAATGAAAGATAAAGAGGTGATGAAACAAATACTCTTTTAAATATGTAAAAGATGACAAATAAATGACTTCATCGAGGTTTTAGTTTTCAAAATTCCCGAAATTCTATAACTATGATAGAGGGGAGGGCGAATACAAGTCTAATACATTTGGTACTAGTGATGATTTTTATATAAATAAGTCGGAAGCAGTTATTTAGGAATTGTTCACGGTTTGTAGAGTAATTATATTGTGGTTTGTATTTATTACTGTATGGTATATAATGTGAAAGTATGGCTTCAGAATAAGAAATTGCCATATTTTAGAAAAGAGCAATTTTGATATAAAATATGTACATTGTACAAGGAATACTCAGTGATATCAATATTTCTATGTTTTGTAGTATTGAGTAAGAATTGTGTCAATATATACGCTGTATATATCATTTGAAGACGGGATGCGAGGGCTTCATTTGATTTTGAAAAGGTAACCCCTGTAGCTGCAGATGAAGAAAGAAGATGGTTATTTCTGTGAAATGCATGTATATGAAATGGAAATCTTTGTGAAGAAGTAGGTCATACGATGACACAAGCGGGGAAGAAATTGCTCGTTCAGGCAAAACTGGTCTGTTTTAGGAGTTTTTTTTTTGGTAAAAGAAAACAGAAGGATAGAAATACTGCAAATAATAACTTCGTGAAAATATTTATATAGTGCACAAAGCAACTTGTGTTGAGTTTGATTCCCATTGTTTAGTGTGTATCAGTTATAGAGCTAAATTAACAAAAGCTATATTGAGGATTAGTAAATATATATGCAGAAAAGTATAGAGTGTACAGACGAGAGGATTTGATTGTGTTAAAATCTAAAGAAGGAAATAATGTACATTTTGTATTGACGAAATAGTATTGTTTATAAAGAATCATTCGAGTAGAACGATTTTCAAGAGGGGAAATTGTCAGAAGACATGAATTCAATAGGTATGACTTATTTAATTTGTAGACAGGTGATCGGAATTTTTAGATGATCAGCCTGATTATTTTCAATTATCTCAGGTGTTTGATATCTCTACGCCATAGTAATGTAATTTGATTTATTTTTTTTAATTTTGTATTAATTGCTGAAATAGGAAGGTTTCTTTACCAAACGTTGTTATTGATGAATGACATGTAAAAGAATTAACTTTGAAATATTGGATTTCTTGTAGTAGCTCTGCTGTTCTGTTTACTCCTGCACATTTCACTTTTTTGTTTTTTGCTGTCTGGGTTTCCTTTAACATATTTGGTGATATATAGTTGTGTAGTCAGATTAATTTGTCAATTACTATAATCATTTTTGTATTATGAAACAATATGTATTTTATCTGTGTTTTGTTATCTGTGTTGAATCTGCATGGGAAATGTGAAACCAATAATATTACACTACAAAACTATAGAAGCATGATTTTTAATTGCACTTGACTATTTTATTGTATATAGAAACGTCCGTTACAACACATCCTATCCGAGTAAAGCTTGGAGAAGCTGCTTCATGGATTACCTCATCAAGGTTCACGAGTGATATTTTGATAGTACATGGGTACATGGTAACAATGTATTTTGGCAACGTGGTTAGTAAGGTCATTACATGCTCTGATTATGGTGCAAGAAGGGCATGTAATCGAAGCCGGCCGAGAGAAAAGTCTTTGTAAGTTTCTATTGTATCTCATTTTGTGGAGTATATTAATGAAATGTTATTACCATAGGAAGTTACATTTTCAGGAAGACTAGTTGTTTAGAAGACTTGTATAATGTTGAATTTCATTACTTTTACTAGAAAGTTTAATTGGTTCAAGGACAACATGGTTGATTACCAAATGCGAAATATTTTTCAAGAAAATCTAGATTCATTGCTTATTTGCAACTTCATATTATCTTTGTAAAGTATAGAGTTGAGTATTGGAAAATTAGGTGTGATCATTTGTAGTGTCTGCTTGTGACATTTGATTTCTTGTATTGATTAAAATCACTCAAACACTTTGATAAATTGGGAGCTTGTTTTGTTCCTAAGGACGAAGAGGGCGTGCGCGTGTAATCATGATTGCATTACAGACCTCCACTGATACGAGACCCTCTTATGATAATATATAAAAAAAACCTAGGAGTTTTTAAAATACACCATGTCGATCTATGTAACTATAACAAATTGGTTTATTATGGGTTATGAATCAGCACCTTCACCTTATACTTTTGTCTATATAAGAAAATCTTTATTCAGATTGTTTAATTTATATTGAACGAATTAATTTGTATAGAAGATATGTTTATACTGTAAAAATTGTTCCTTTTTATAATGTTGTATCCGGAAATAATAACATGAAGTATTACCGTCACCTTTTCCTTTTTTATATTGAAAAATCTATTTTTTTCTTCTCCCAAATTGCAGAATTGTATCACAATTTGTATACTTGATTGAATATGTACTATATTAGTTTGGATACTTATGAAAAATATTTTTAAAATATGTTTGTGTTTATAATGTATGAGACAATGTACAATGTTTATACTGTGAGAACAATGATGTTCCTTTTTATCATTTTGTATATGAAAATCTGAATAAAGGCAAAAAAGCATTATAAAAATATTTAAAAAATTAAAGATGGCGGCGCCTAAATGGGCAACTCGATCTTTGAGGTATATTGCGACCTCCTCTCCAATTTGCACTGTTTTAAAAAAAAAATTCGAAAATCTATATTCTTCCTTGAGAACATTTTCAATCATTCATTAACCCTAAATATTATCATTGCAATTATGTTTTTATTCAACTCCTGATGACAAAAATCTATTCGTCATTAAAAACTAAGAAAAGGAAAGTTTATGACATTTTCTGTAGAGACCAACTTGAAGAGGAGCTCGCATGAAACCTCACTGTGTTGCCAATGTGTATTTCACTGATGACAAATTCGAATATTCATAACTTTCCTATTTTCATCGGATTTTGCTAAAACTTTCACTAATTTGTTTGTCTATTTTTCTACTTTTCTTAAAACCAATGAAGTATCAGGGTGGACTTTCCATTTAATGAACAGGGGGTAATTTTCCGCGGCGCAAATGTCCTCGGGAGGGGGGGGGTAGTAGTCCTTGGTTGTCCTAGCTGTGGTTTACCTTGGGGGTGGTTGCCCAAGGGTAATTTTCATTGGGGGTCATTTTCATCGGGGGTAATTGTCCTGGGGGGTAATTGTCCTCGTGGGCTAATTGTCCTCGGGGGAGGGGGTAATTTTCTGGGGGAACTTGTCCTCGAGGGTGGCTGTCCTGGGAGGGGGTAGTTGTCCTTGGGAGATAGATTTCAGGGCGTAATTATCCTAATAAGCATGTATGCACATTTGATATAGATTGTAAGGCTCAATCAAGAGAAAGTGTTTTATATTTAACACCTGAAATGGATATTGTTTAATGGAACATGCGTCATTTCGCATGTATTCCTTGTTTAATAATGTGATACTTTGGAATGCTGTTATTAATCTTCTTTTTTTCTCTCTGTGATGCAGGGTTTTTCTGTCCATGCAAAATTCAATAAAAATCATACAGCAAAGATCTGGTGTCCCTGAGCCTTAATCGAGTTCACTCTGCTCCCTTAAATGCGTCGTTTAAAAATGTTAAATCTGAGATGCATGGCCCTACGTGTTATCAGTGTCTGTGATATGGTGTAATATTGAAGCCCTAAAAAAATTGCGCTTCAAAATGATCATGAAGTGCCTCAAAAAAGTAAAAAATCTTTGAGCGACCGGTTTTACCATACTTAGTTCCCCCAACAGACTGTAGTGTTATCAAAACCGTTAGGAAAACCAATTTTTAAATTTCGACTTCCAATCATAGATATCTTGATAATCAGACAGGCGATTGGATTGTAAAAGTCATGGGTTTCCTGGCTGACCTAAAGGTTTATAATTATCATTGCAGCATGAGCTAAATCCAGGATTTTGTTTCAGAATCTGAGATAAAGTTACCCAATCCCTTAAAGGTATAGATCAGTTTTGGAAACGCCCCCTCTCCAAAAATGAAATGGAAGCTCTTATTACCAATCATGTGAAAGAATATGTCTTTAATAATACGTGATGATACAAATTTTGCCGGGAAACCGCCTATTAATTGATATATTTGGTAAATTGTGATATCTATCCGGATTTTAGCAAGACTTGACGATTCCAGAACCTTGCAGTACACACCAATAATTATATGCTAGATGATCAACCTTTTCTGATCGATTCCACAACGTTTCTTTCACAATGCAATCGCATAACCAGAACTGGTCTATACCTTTAAAAGGTACTATGTCCCATTTGCAGGCCAAAAAATGAAAATGTTAAATTCCAACGGCATTTGAAAGATAATACTAATTTAGAACTAAAAAAGGGGGCTTGAAAATGTTTTAAGTGGGAAAATAACGACTATTAGTTGTCGAATCGACTTAAGAGCTATAGAGCCAGTAAGTAATAGTCTGATTTCAGACCATTGTACCGAATGGTCGTACGCTTTGTGCTGCGCAAAGATTCAATCAGTTTAATTTTGGCCATTACAAGAAGTGGGTTATTGATGTAGACAAATGCTCATGTACCCTTTACAGCTCATTTTATGTATGTTATTACCAAAGAAGAAAAAGCCAGTCAGTCACTCACTAAATAGTGTCTGGCAGTAAAGTCTAGCAAGTAAACGGGTTTCCTTGCATAATTTGAATATTAGGAAACTGCTATTAACGTTTAAATTTTACAGATAGGACATTCATGACATATTCATAATTCCTGCAAAGTTTTACAGAATTTGATGTTGGCTGCAAAAGCGACATAGTATCTTTAAGGCCTGGTCACAACGAGCCCACGACGCATTTGTGCCACGACACGACATACAATTTGGGCAAATGGTGGTCAATCATACGACAGTCATACGGAATTTCGAGCATCGTGGCATCGACTCGTCGTGAGGTAAAATTGGGCATGCACGTTTTTTATGATAGTTTGTGGTATATATGTCTTTAGCTGTCGTGATCTGTTGTACGAGACTGAGACGGGAAACGGACACGCGAGCGTCCCACGAGTGACCCATACTGTTGTGCTACAGTCTTGTGACTGTCGCACGACTGTTGCACGCTCAACCCACGAGTGAACCACGACCTAATCACGTAAAAATAGCCCCAGAGGGCCCTGATAATACCCGACAACTCACGACCAACCAACCAACGACTTATTGCTATACTGACTTGCGACACACCCACGACCTAACCATGACATGTCTTTTTTCTGACGCGTCCCCATCGCCAAACCATCTTTAATGTGTTGTAGCTCTTGACCACTCGATTTCGCGCATGTTGCAAGATTTGGCCACGACAAATATGTTATGGGCCTACCCTACAAAATTGCATACGATACGTTGTGACCGAGGCATTACACGGTCCACCCGGGTATCTCATCCAACCCACCCCACGACATATAATTATATACATGTATATATATAGAGAGAGTTCAGTGGGTTACGCACTGTACCCAAGTTTACCATAACATGGCGCTGTACAAATTCAGCAGTTCAGTAAAAACAGTATCCAATTGGGTTTATAGACCAATCAATGCAGTCATGTACATCACGTATACCCAGCCCTATTGTTATGTTATGTAATTGTATATCACGAGTAATCGGCATCACATGCGTTGGACTAAATTATACACATTGATAACAGATAAAAGCAAGATGCATACATGAACACATAACTCGAGTATAACAACATAATATAAGGTAATAAAAGTGATAGGAAATTTGGCATGGTACCGGATTATTCGTATATGTGTAGCATAACATGTTAATAAGATAGTATTTCAATGTTATTTTACTTTATTTCATTAATTTAGTACAGTAACAATTAAACACGCATTTCCTTCCAGCCATTTTATTGGTATATATGGTGACATGTCCATGTATATCCTCGACTTTTTGCTGTCTATTTGTTGGCCTAAAATAGAAGTAATGATACTAATAATAATAATAAACAATAACTACAATGATAACGATGATAATAATATACCATGTATTCGTATCATCATTATTATTATTGTACATGTATATCAAAATCTTGAACATGAGAGAAACCTTTTGGTTACATGTGATATGTGTATGTTTACTGTAATATATTGAGAGAGAAAAAAAAAAGACACATAATTATGTACAAGAAAGGTAAATTGAAAATTCAAAAAGAATTGAGCGAGGCAGTAAAATAATTTTAAAACAGTTTCCGTTTCTTTTACACTTTCATCAGGAAGAAGAAAAAAGGCCGGGGAATTTTGTAGCGGGCAAGGTTTCGTAAAGGCAAACATTATCTAAATGTTACTCCCCATCAATGCCCCCCCCCCGCTGCTTGAGGGAATTG
The DNA here is from genome assembly GCA_037976565.1 of Mesocentrotus franciscanus. Lineage (NCBI taxonomy): Eukaryota > Metazoa > Echinodermata > Echinoidea > Camarodonta > Strongylocentrotidae > Mesocentrotus > Mesocentrotus franciscanus. Next base: position 15,243,332 of record CP137678.1, read on the forward strand.
ATTATTGATTGCCCCGAATCACAATAATTAGGGACATTTCAGATCAGGCATTGCGAAATATTTTGAAATACCAATTCGGGTATTCCCCAAGAACGTAATCGGTACTGTAAGCCCAACGTGACCAAACCACACGGTGCTAGTCTGCAGGCGCAAACCCTTTTTCGAGTGTGTAACTGTGTGTCTGAATTAGGAGACTAAGCAGGATGCACGGTCTACTGTACAATATAGGCGCTCTAATTAGCTGCTCCTGACACACCAAGTGACTGATATTATTAGGCTCGCATCAAAAATTTATCGAATTATGTTGAAGTACTGATCAGGAGTCTGTGCATTAAGACTAACTGTGAGCAAAATATGAAACGTATTGTTGCGTGTTTGTACTGCAGCATGTTCGGCCATAACAAAGTCTTCGCACATATCGCACGCCGTTCAGATGTATGTTACATATATTTTTCGTTTTTCGTTGCCTACTATATTAGTATTATTATACATATCCTGTTGAATATCGACAGTGTCTATATAGAGACACTCCTGGCGTGTTTTTAAGGCCTCCTTGAAAGATTAAGAAAGAGGCGATGGCAGAGGATATCCGGGATGTTTCAACCATTTCCGCCGACCATCAAGACAATAATGCTATTACTTATGCCGAAGAGAACAACACCGTAAGCGACGATATTTTCGACGGCCTCGAGTCTGAACTCGCTAGTCGGTTTGTCCCCGATGCGCTTTTCAAACTCTTCAATACTACTAGTACTAGGTAAGTCAATTGAGGGGCTAAATTCTGATATATTGAGGGTTGGACACACAGAATGTAAACAAATGGTATTCATAATGGAATAATGAAATCAGTAATAATAATAATAGTATTGATAATAACAATAATAAATATAATTATATTAATGATAATGATAATAACAATAATATTAATGATAACAATACTACTGATAATAATAACAGTAATGACACTATTATCATTATTACTGGTAGCAGTAGTAGTAGTAGTAGTAGTAGTAGTAGTAGTAGTAGTAGTAGTAGTAAAAGAAGTAGCATCATTATTTCTGTTTGTTATTAGTGCTGTTATAATCATTATTTTTATAATCATTATTATTATGATTATAATCATTGTTATCATTATTGTTGCTCTTGTTGTTGTTATTTCTGTAATACTGTTCCAGTGGCTGACTTATTTCGTGTCAGATTTAGACTAGTCTGCAAACGCAGACTTTAATTTGACAATTTACCATCATTCCTAAAGCGGTGAGCAGAGCCTACAGATCTGAAAGTTTCTGGCTATGTCAAATGCGGCTTAAGTACAGAGCCTATTGTAGTCTCATATTGCAGACACTGTTACACACAACGGCTGCCAAGGGTCTATGCCTACAAACTATAGGTTTAGCCCATATCTGGGGACTTTTGACTCAAACCACTTGACCATTATAGCAGACGGCTATTTAATGTTTACGTGGCCTCCAAGGACAGTCAGATGATGAATCTCATAGGCTAGAATGTGAAGGAGGGTGGCCAGGGGAGCTTGAGATAAGGACTTTGTTCAACACAGTTTTCAAGAAGAGAATTGTGTAATACGTAAAAAAAGACCCCACCTCCCAGCCCCCCTCCCCCTACAAAAAATGGAAATAAATACACTAATTGTGAACAAAGTTCTAGACATTCTCTTAGATATTTGATTTGAACATAATGTGTATTACTTCCTATGTACGTAGGAGTACGTGTATACCCTATATGTACATTATTGTGCCTTTTGAATATACTTATCATTACGCCATTTATACTTTCATTAGTTCTACGGCCGTTGAGGATGAAAGAATGGACGGCAGAACTGGTTCGACAATGGATGACCACGGATTACAGGAGGTTAGTATTTGGCGACTAGCATAGACCATATTTGCAGGGGTCGTGCTTTAATGGTTCATTCACTTGGCTCTAAATCCAAGGGTTGAGGGTTCGAATCCCAGACAGGGACTATACAGTGCGTATTTTAAAAAGTGTACCCAACTTTTGTAGCTTCTAATTAAACATTCATAACCAATATGACTTTGAAATGTATTTCATGATAAAGAATAACTTATTTTCTGTCAAGTGATACCCTATTTATAATATTTTTGACACGGGTGAGTGAGCACCAGGGTCTTTAAAAGGTGTTGTCAAAATCTCATTGTACCTAGTTTTGGCTGGTGGAACAAAATGTGGGTCAGGCCTTATGCATGTGCTTCTTTGGTCTTACATCCTTTTACAAGTTAAATTTTGCCTCGTGATTTGGTGATTCATTGTTTAAAATGATGTTTCTAGGCTTTCACAGAATCTTGTTTCAATCCATAGGATAACCTTGTTATTATTTTGAGCAGCCTACTAACTTTAACTTCTTGTCTCATGATAATGTAAGTTATCTCTGCTCACTTGTCCGTTTCGCCATTTCACATGCGTAAGGTGTTTATCTCGAATACCAGTTTCGTAACCTTTGAAAACTCAAAGTTTACGACGAAACCCAAATGCAAGAAAGATCACATATGATGATAACTATCAAAGAAATTGACAGAAGACCTTTATACAAAAAGATAACATCCCAAAAAAACTTTATCCATTTTGTATAACTCAATAAGAAGAGATACGAATGAAGTCAAGATTGTAATCATCATAACGAAGAGAATATCTTAAACTTTGCATGTAATAAGTATTTCCTTAGATGCTACTTATAAGTATCGGCTTGCATGGTGATGTAGATATACAGTAGGCTTGCGGTTGCACCATGTGAGAGAGAGGCAGGATTGGGTAGTCCTGAAAAGGACTCTCGGTAATCTTTCTTGCTTGAGTGTGTGTAGTCCTGAAAAGCAGCCGCCAGCCTCACAGCTACAATGCATAGCAGACGACAGCAGACTACAACGCCGCCTACGTCGGGGAAACACACAGCGTCTCGCCGACATCACAACGCCAACTATGCCGGGGACACACACAGCATCTCGCCGACACCACAACGCCGCCTACGTCGGGGAGACACACAGCGTCTCGCCAACACCACACCCCACTCGTGGATTCGAAGCACCACAAGTCCGCAACCTGGAGACTTCAGCCCAGACGGTCAAGCAGCCCACCCAAGTCCACACCCCGGTGACTCAAGCCCACACGGTCACGTATAGTACCCCCAGAAGAAAGAAAGATTACCGAGAGTCCTTTTCAGGACTCCCTGTCTCACATGGTGCAACCTAAAGCCTACTATATAAGTATTTCCTTGTAATAAGTATTTCCTTGTGTTTGAGTGGATATCAACACCATTTCTTTTCAACTGCCTAATAGTCAATGTAAATAAGTGAGCAATCGCGTCTGGAATGAGATAACACAAACATAATGGCTTTTGATCGATATTCACTGCTTCAGCCCAAACTTGGTACAAGAGGATTTTGACAATACTTTTTGAAAAATCTGCTGCTCAGTAACCGTGGCAGCACAATTATTAAGATGGTATCATTCGACAGGATAAAAGCTACCCTTTACCATGATATATATATATATATATATCAAGGTCACATTTGGCGAGTGCTAGAACTCACCTTAAACAAGTCGCCTTCTCAATGAACGTTTATTGTTCCGTACATAAGGCACACGTTGATAATCACGTAATGGGCTCTATAAGTGAGTGAGGCAGTGAGCCCAATTACGATTACATATTATTTCACTAAATTGGAAGAGTCGATGAAGTACAATGCATCCTGTGGAGTAACGAAGTGCTAACGTCATATTCGCTCGTGGTCCAGGTATCTGGTTCTAAACAACAGAGTCTGCCCGTGAGGTTCACCGCGAAATCATTCAAGCAACGGGCTAGAGCAGAGCAAATTCAGGGAGGGTGATGATGATACGACCCCGCCTGCATGCACCCTCCAATCTTTGACCTTGTTAAATAATATTATACAGTCAGGTGGCATTTATACAGACATGTCGGCTTATTGATTAGTTAGATGATTGGTTTTGACATCACTGCTTTCTTTTAGGAAATTATTTGCATGCTTGTAAGTAAGCAGCCCCGGGGACCTACGGCTTAAAGTTCTGTCCTAGGGACCTCGTAATGACGATAAATGCCTTACCAAAGGGCACCAGCACATCGAATTGGTTCTTCGAACCCAGGATCTCCCGATTTACGAGACCACTGCTCTACCACTGATCCATCGCGCCTCCATCATTATTCATGTGTTTTAATGATATGTTTGTGTGCGTCAGTGCATTATCATTTCAAATTTGGGATCTATTGAAACTTTTAAAATCAGGTAGCAGGAATCCTCCACCAGACAATAACCACTCTTGACCAATGGCTCTACGGGACCCCAGAGGGTATGAAGTTGCAGAGGACCTTTCTCCAAGAGTTTCCCGAGCTCAAGGAGCCCGTGGAAGTGGGGCTGCGAAATCTCCTTCAGGTCTTGACACCAGTACTAACCCAGCTACAGGACAGGTCTCATCCCCACTTCCAGGACATAGGTAGGCTCCTAGTCCATCATACAAATTATATGATTTGATCTTGGAAGAAGTCCCATTTATTTTTTTAGATTACAGTGGATTCTATTGACTCACCTGATTTTCTTTGAAGTTATATGTTATTATTGAAATTGCCCAAAACATGTAAAGCACTGTGCACTGCCCTTTGTAACTGCAAGGAAAAAGCACAATATCAAATATTTTTTTACGATTGGATTGGATTAGATGAGAAGAAAAAATGATAGTTTAATGTCTTTTTTTTATTTTGCAAAATGTGAGATATTCAGGCACTATTCCTCTCGTAGAGTCTAACCGTCTAAGAAATGTCCCGGTCTAGGAAGCCAAACGAATTTCTTTTTGAATGAAATTAAATTGTGTTGCTTCATGAAAATCAATAGCAGTTAGAGCCATGATGACTGATATGCTTCAGACGCAGTCTCGGAACACAGGCGCAATTTAATTATTGACGGATATTTTTTTTTTTTCAACCGGAAAACTTGATCTAGCAAAAAATTAAGGCTGCACGTTCTTCATGGCCCATTAAATTTCATTTTCTTCAAATTGAAATACAAATGTACAAATCTTTTTGAAAAAGAATAGTCTGATTAAAGAGGTTTGATTTGATCATGATCTAGAACGATGGTTTTCCACCTACCATGTGCTCGTGAAGGTGGCTGTCAATTTTCTTCACGGAGGAGTAGTGAGGCTGATGGAGAGTGGTGCTGGCAAAGAAATTGATGTGTCAAGAATCATCAACGAGGTTGGTAGCACGTTCACCATGTTGAATACATGCACTATTGCCCGAAGTAACACTTTGTCGCTGTTTTCGAACACTAGCTGTCAAAAGAGGGTGCAAACAAATTAGATGCATAGCGTATTGAGAGAGATAGTTATGACACAATTAATCCCTATGAAAGGGAACTATTTGAAGCTTCATGAAATGACTGAACAATCAGAAGCAACGTCTGGTGACGTACCTATATCTCACAAGTAGCTATGATCAGGTGCTACCCCGTTTTGCTACAACCCTTACAGTTCATCAAACAAAGCATATCTAAACAGATTTATATATAAACATGTATCATAAGATGATCATGGTGAAAAGGCCATGCGGGGTGTTTATTGAAATGATATTGCTAGAAATTTGACAAAAGAAGAGCAACGATACAAACAAGCAAACAAAGTTGTATCGAATGAAAAATGCAGTATATTTCTGTACATGTTTTTTTGTTTTTTTTTAAACATAAACAAACTTGGTGTTTGATACAAAAAATTGATAAATTCCTTTGTGCAATGGTGCTGTAAATGTCGTAAAGGGTTGGCGATGATGTAGTAATAAAATAACATGTAGGTCAAAAATGGAATGTGTGAGTTCGTATGTGTCTCTTAGATTTGTAAAATCATGATTCAAACCATTTCTTTATATTTAGCCCCATTTTCTCTTCCTTCTAAACCTAGATAGTGTCTATCCGTCAAATAACTGACCTTGGTAAACGTTTATTCGAGACGCAAGAAGGTTTGGATACGCTCAGAGTGTTATATCTTCAGATTCCTGAGCCCGTGAGACCCGATGAAAGGGCGTTCAATAATCTGCTCCAAAACCTTCCCCATATAGTTCACCAGCTGAAAGATACCTCTAATCCCCTGGTTCAAGAAATAGGTAATTGGTAAATATATGTAATGTAAGGAAGTTTTATGGAGAACCCCAGTATTGTATATATATATAAATATATACATACATGAATAGTAATTGAAACATTTGACATAAAGTGCTCTACCATGCACTGAACCATCGTGCCTCTTTATGGGTTATTCACTGCAATATATAGAATATTGTTTATTCAGTGCAAATAACAATTCTGAACAATAGGTATATATTTCGTTATAATTAGATTTTAAAGCCCCACTGCACTACTTGTAGCTACTTGCTCCCTCTGTATAAAAAAAACAATGCCTAAGCGGTGCCCCTTGGTCCCCCATGATCCTCTTTTTCTTAAGATAATTGAGAGCTGAGTTGATGAGATAACCACCGTCAGTGACCACGCTGGGAGGTCTTATCCCTCCTGGCCAAACTAGCGCAGACAGGATTTAAAGAATATTTTGTTTCATGAGGTTGTTTAAAAATCCGCATTTTCCAGTGTTGTAGATGGATATTTGATATTGTATATGCTTGTAAGCAGAAGAGGTGTCGTGGTAAAGTGGATACGTCGGTGGACTGTGAATTCCATGGTTCGCGGTTCGAGTCCAACTGCAGCAATAATATACTTTGGCATTATATAATCTACGTTTGCCACTCCCCACCCAGGTGTAGTAAACGGGTACCAAATAGGAGGACATTCATTGAACGCTCGTGCGCCTTATCAGGGTTGCAGGGTCCTCTAGAGGAACAGTTTCACTACTAATGAGGCTACCATGTGTAAATACGACATATTATTATTTTTATATAATAATAATAATAAATAGTGTTATTATTATAATTTGTATTATTATTATTATTATTAGGCCTATTATTGTTATTGTTATCATTATTATGTTATAAACTTTTTTTTAAAACATGCAATCTACCTTTCTTACATTCCGAGCTTCACACATATTATCGGGCCAAAATGATAACAATGAAAAAATATGGTCTAAAACTATTATGTTTGATCTTTCTCTTCATCTAGAACGTTGGTTTGCAAACTCCAATGTGCTCTTGAAGATGGCTGTAAAATTTCTGCTTGGAGCTGTCATGGGGGTGATTAACAACGAGGCTTGCAGAGGACTTGGCCCACTGGATGTGACACAAATTGTCATTGAGGTTGGACAATCAATATTCCGCCCCGGATAACTACCCCCCGGACAACTTGTCCGGGGGTAGTTGTCCCGGGGGTAGTCGTCCTAGAGGGTGGTTGCCCTAGAGGGTGGTTGTCCTAGGGGGTAGTTGTCCTAGGGGGTAGTTGACTCGCGATGGTTATCCGGGGGTGGATGTCCAGGGGGTAGGTTTCCTAGAACCCTTTAAAATAACCGAGAGTACAATCAAAGATAAACATAGCAAGAAATTAATGGTAAAAAAAATCAATGATACTGGAGAGATGAGTACACAGCAAATGTGAGGAGTAGCAAAAGTCATCATAGCAATGGTCATTGACCTTTCAAGGCTACTCATCACTGTCATAAATCATAACTTACAGTATTAAAAAACCAAGTGCACTAATAAACCAGCCAAATGACAGAAAATAAAACAAACTAGTACAAAATGATTGAATCGAAAAATAGCAACGAAAACAGACATACTAAACTTTTCGTCTTGCACTCATCGGAGTAAATCACAAGAATGGAACAGAAATATGAGAGGAAGATAAGGGAACAAGGCGGGCGAAAATATAACGGCTGTGATTGGCTGCCGGAAAGTGGATTCAGTTCCAGCTGTTTAATGACAACGGGATATAGCTATGCTACCTAGAATAACACGAGAATCCTCACGAACTGTTCCAGTCGGCACAGAATACGGTAATTGAGCTAGCTCACTGACCATATTCTGTTCCGACAGAATTGTCCTACCAAAGACCCTCAGGAAAATTACGCATCATGACAATTACCCCCACAGTTCAATTACTATACCCCCTAAGTCGATTACCCCGAGACAATTATCCCGGACAATTACCCCCAGGACATTTACTGTTCTTTCTGTTCTTTCTTGCAATTTACTCCGATGAGTGCAAGACGAAAAGTTTTAGTATGTCTGTTTTCGTTACTATTCTTCCATTCTGTAGTACCAATCATCACTTTAAATAAATAATTAAATTCTAATCATGATAATAATACTGCTAATACAAATATTTCAATTTGCCTTTCCGCGAATTTCCTCTAACTTAGATGACGAAGGCGCTTCACCAAGTTGAAACCTCCTGGAGGCAATGGCTCTTTGAGACTCCAAATGGCAAGGCCATCCTCAAGACCATGTTCATGGAACTTCTTGCACCTATGAGGCCAGATGACAACGCATATCGTAATAATCTTCAGTTAACGGGGATTCGTCTTATCCAGCTGAAGGGCAGCTCCCATCCCCTTTTCCAGTCACTAGGTAATCTTTCGCATGAATTGTAGCTGATTAAGATGGCCTACTAGCTCTGTAACGAGTTGAGTAACATTTCTACTCAATATTGAGTTTAAAAGGGAACATGCTGGTTTGAAATATTTTACCCAACTTGCTTAGAGTGGGGGACGGCAACACAAGAAGACACACAAATCTTGTTGCTACCAATATTGATATATTCCCTGATTTTATGATCGAGTAGCCATGATTTGGCATATTGCCTATACCTTTTTTAATGATTTATTACGTAAACTTTCAATACGTTATAACGATACTGTTTTCATATAAGAAAAATTCAGAACATAAACTTCCGAACCCCCTTTAAAGTCCATGTACATTTTGATTTAGATATGTTTGTTTTTTGCGACTTCATTGACTATTTTTTCCCCCGCGATGCCTCTCTCTATATGGAAGAGCAAAGAGAAAAGCAAATTGAAGACAAGATATGACCAAAGATTAGTAACCCTCGACACCTTTATTACGTGTTATGTTTTCTCAAAAGAATCTACCGTTTCATTTGTGCTTATTCCCTTTTCTGATAGGCAATCACATGACTATTTTATGGTTATAATCATACCTGGTCTATTCCTGCATAGGAATAAAAGTTTGACACTTTCTTAAGCATGTAAGTGGTCTATCAATTTCTGCGGACTTATAATCCCAGCTTGACGATGGTCTGAGTAGGTTTAATGTGAGGCACTCGGTTTCCCGAAGATTCTTTTTTTCCGAAGGTTCATAATTCCGAAGTTCGGTGATTCTGAAACACAAATTTCCCATACCAGGTGGTGCATATTGTCGACCCTTTTTTTTGCGTTATTCCGAAGGTTCGTTTTGTATCCAAATTCCATAATTCCGAAAATGAAATAGGATGCATAATTCAGAAGGTTCGTATTAATTCGAAAAAAGTGCAGGATTCTATGTCATTTTCGGAATTATGAACCTTCTGATAAGAACCCTTTCTTATATTCGGGAATACGAACCTTCGGAATTAGGAAACTTCGGTGACCGGTTTAATTTGGATCTTATTTTGTACAGAACGGATGTTGGCAGAAGACCAAGAGATGTTGACACTGTTCGTGAAGGCTTTTCATATATCGCTTGTGTGGTCAATCAACACGGGGTCCGGAATTAACCTTCTGTACATCAGTGTACTACAGATATTAAATGAGGTTGGTTTCCTACAGTGAACTCAATGTGGGACATTACTTAAAAGGTCTTACGATTCAAGGTCATGGATAAAACAAACGTCTTTGGTAGTTTAAAATGGTAGAGGTTCTCGGAGGGGGAGGGGGTCATACTGCCCATATTCCACTAGAATTTAAACCCAATGCTCTGCTTAAGCTTTTGTTCAAAATCGGATTTTAAAACGAAAGTTATACAGCCTGACGTCAGACGTGTAGACCCAGGTTCGAGATTAACTGGATAAGTAGAATACGGATCATTGTGAGGATGGTACTTTGCAAGAATATAGATATATTGCAAATTGAGGGCCTAGCCATTGAGATGCCACTCGGATCATGAAATGGTTGGGGCGGTCTTACTGTGAAAAATTAAATAGCAAGGCCGTCGAGTAATTTGAACGGTGCAGATGGGTGCGATCTTCTACTTCTACGTTGCTTCCATCTCTCACATTTTTTCTCACTCTCTAGCTCTTGCCTCCCCCTTCTTATTTTGTTTTGCCATTCGGTCCGGGGAGCACGTGTCCATGGGCCTCACCATTAACTGTTGCAATGTTTATTCCTTCCTTATAATGGTTGAGAAGCGAAATGCAAAGAAGACAACATTGATCAATACAGTTCATGTATTCTACTGATGTATTTGGCGTTTCCATTGTACTTTGAATTTATTTTGCTAAAATAGTTTTGCTTCATGTTATTTTCTCCTCCTAATTTCAATTCTTTTAAGATCAATGAGAACAATGGGTACCCGGTGTCTCGTCGCTTGTTCTGGCTCCAAGGCCTGGAATCTAGTCCACATTTAAGCCGTGACCTATTCCAGTACGCACAGAATACCACGTCCGAATCCAAGGTTGGAATCACTTAATTTGTAATGAGAAGCTTGGTTACTAGTTAATGTTAAAGTATGTTTTTTTTTTTTATATATATATAAGTTTGGGATAACATCACGAAAGAAAATATCCAATGAAAATGATTGTTCTTATTCTAAATTTGAAAAGAAACAGCTAAACAATTTGGACCAAAACATTTGCGTGCAATTCTCATTGGGAACGCGGATTGAATCGCCTGGCATCCCATATATTCATTTCTGTACGCAGTACATGTGGCATTTAGCAAGACTGGGTATATTTTTCATATTTTTGGCGTTTCCTATGTATCATACCCAGACGTTGTGTGTCTGGACAGGTTGTGTTCCCGGACAGATGATTTTAAACGGTAATTTGAAGAAGTATACACGCAATATTTCATAAATCTGTCAAGACTTTTGTTAGACAAATATCATAAGGAACAAATTTTGTGATCGTTAGGGCTAATTGATGCATACATTTCGCTAAATCCAAAAGAAAAGGTGGAGGCTTTACTTATGTTAAGCGTCCGGACACAAAGCTCCCTAACATACATGTACATACATGCATGTGCTACATAATCCACCTTTTCCAATTGCCTCACAACGGGTCTTTTTTCAAAGAGATAAGAAAAATTGACTGGTTTGTTGTCCAAAATATACTTTACAAACGAAATTATCACGTATAAATACAGAATTGGGGGGGGGGGTCAGTTTTAGCATGTTTAGTAAGGTTTCGATTTGAACCTTGTGCTTTATACAAAGAGAAAGTGGTTTGCATTTTAATTGTATACATTTTTTTTTACAAATAGGCTTTCACGTGGCTTGACGTACCTTTTCTGCTCAATGTCAGAACAAAATGGAAGTTCGTGTCTCTTGAAGCTGTCATGATCATGGTAAGAGACTGTTCTTAATTTGGGAAAGTCAATTTATTTGGCCTTTAGATGTTCCACGCATTACCAACATTCTGGAGCTGTAAAGATTTTGACTTCATGTTTGATCCGATCTTATCTCTTGAGGTTGAGTGGTTGGTTTGTTTTACGTGACTGCTAAGAAAGCATGTATATGCTTGGAAGCAAGTAACCAGGGGACCGACGGCTTAAAGTCCTCTCCAGGGTCTTGGAAAATGAGGATTAATGCCTTACCAAAGGGCAGTAGCGCATCGACTTGGTTTCTAACCCGGGACCTCCCGGTTACGAGACCTAGGCCCCATACTCTACCAAAAAGCCGTGACGCCTCACTTCATACAAGGATCGGATATAGAACAATCTACGCTTGTAGGACAAAGTAGTCTTCACTTGCCCATTTTTTAAAGATGAGTTCAGTTTAATAAACAACATTTCAGATCGGTCGGTAAAGACTGAAGCCACATGTCAGGATTACATCAACCAATGAACCTTTTATCCTTCTCCATGATAGATCCACTTTTCTTCAGATGTCTGCCTCAATGGACTGAATTCCAATATCACAACTGCTAACATCTTGAATAATTTTGTCGAGGGTCGCCCCTTTCACGCTCTCAAATATTTATGCCACTCCCGCACTGTATATCCCATCTTCAATCATCAGAAATGGCCAATGTATTCAAAAATTGGTGAACAAAAACCAAACATTGAAAAAAAAAACACACACACACGGAAAAGTCGCTGCGTGTTGAAGCCCTTGACTACCACCTTAGTATCATACACATTAAACAAGCGACGAAAGTCGACTGTGGCAATCCGTCTTTTGTCCCGTTAGCTGACCGAAGCAGATAAATCGTTTCATTTCCTTTAAATTATCCCATAATTATTCAGTTTATTATCGTTTTGCTTAGTAAGTTAATTTATTTTCATTTTAAAAAAAATGTTTTTGTTCTTATTTTGCTTATTCTTATGAGGAAATCTTATTTTTTAATTGCTATTTTCATGCTTTTATGGTAGATTTGCAGTTATTAATATTTTCATGTTTTTATTTGGTTTCGTTTTATTATTATTTGTGTTGTTTGTGTGTCTGTTTGTTTTGTTTATCGTATGTTTATTTTTGTGGTGTTTTTTTCCTTGATACAGAAGCGAGACATGGTGAAGGCAGACCGCGAGAACACCACCAGGCGACGGATTAATAAGACGATATATGCCAAGTGGTACCCTCAAGCTCGGTTACCCATCATTCCAACATGTCTTCAGTTCCATGTGGAGCGAGACAATATCGTGCAGTCGGCGATAGAAAACGTCGATAAATACTGGGGATATTCGGATTCAGACTCCGTCTGGCTCAAACCTTTGGAAATAAACTTCGAAGGGGAGTCTGCGGTAGATTTCGGGGGCCCCAGTAAGGTAAATATATAGCATGAACATGATGAACAGTTAAGCCTCGTTTATCGTTTCTATTTGATGACGTATAGTGTATAACCTTCACATTTCTATATTTTATAATATAGAGCTCGGTCAATACACCCTGTATCTTTGTTGCGCGCAGTTCCTTGTTAAAAAACCTACAAAAAACTGTTTCAGATTTGTGGCAGAAAAGACGGGACTTTGTATTAATGATATATTACTAAGGTTTGTGACAATTTGCAGGAAAATGCAGTTTTATGTAATTAAGGAATGTAAAATATATCAACGCAAGTTACAATAATGAATTATATAGCAGTGCACTACCCTTCGATCCATGATATGTTCGCACTATTTGTAAGTAGCCTTAATTCATTATCACGCCAGTAGATTCAATTTACAATCGTGATGATAATAATCAAGATAATACCAATCAATATGTTATGATACCGTGATAACCGCATCACTCTCGAAAGTAAATTACATTCAAAATGAATTGTGTGTCATTGTCACAAGAGTGATGATGACGACGAGTATGGTGATGATGATGATGATGATGATTCACATCATTTCTAAGACGCCATTAAAAAAATATTACATAAAAACTGCTCTGGCTTCTACAATGAAATCAGTATTTTTACATATGCTGAAATAGAAAAGTTATAAAAGCATGTTTTGAAGCTCTCCAGACTAAACATGTTAAAGAGAGAAAAATATACAAATAAAGCAAGATATCGATATCATACATCCATACCATGAACAAGTGAATACATTCATGAAATTACAAAATATCCGTCCATGTTCTTAAAGTATAAGGGCAAATAAAAGGTCTTAGGAGATTAATGTCCGATAGTCCGGCACGTTACCATGTATTGTAGAGTTTTGAACAGAAATTGACATAAAATCTGCGTTTCCACTTCAGGTTGGCACTAATAAAAGCTCTATTAAATTGATACAATGATGTGATATACTAGAATCTTATATTTACGTAAAGATATATAATTATATAGTCTCTGGCATACGGGAAATAAAACAGCTCGGATTTGCCCATAATCATTTAAAACTAAATTACACTTATGCTTCAATTATATTTCTGCAGGACTTCTTTCATCGCCTGTTCTCCGCCTTGTTGGACCCAGAGATTCACATATTTCGAAAGATCGATGACCAGGCTGTCTCTTCAAACGTGTGGTTTAACCCGGTATTTACATTTTTAACATCTTAATTTTTCGATGCCCAACATAATGCTCCTGCGACAGTTCAGCTCAAGGCTGTATTTCGTCAGAGATATAGTGTTAGGCTTAGGGTTACAATAAGCCATTTCAGAAATTATATCTGCGCAGATAAAGGTCATTTGTACAAACAAAAACAAACAAAACATACTGTATTTTATGAAAGTTATGTAATCACTACTCATTCATCGACGGTACATTCAATGGAAACAGGTAGAAGTGTTTGTTTTCAAGAAGGCAAACAATGTAGCACCCCATCACTTTGACAGTGATTATTATAAAGTGCACAAAGTGGGACTTCTCCATTTTTAAAGGATCTGTGGATATTTGGGGGTCATTTGTAAAAGTACAATCTCAGAAATTTTGTATTGCGTTATATGTCAGGTTTAGGGCTGCATATGTGTTTAAGGTTATGTTTAGGCTTTGGATTAAGGTTAGGTATAGTGTTTGGTCAGGGTTGAAGTTCAGGACCCGGATGTTGACCTTAGAGCAATTTCCGGAACAGTGTCCTACATCGGGGTCGTACAACCCTTTTCCTGCAGTTTAAATATTTGTAAGTACTTCATACTCTAGAAAAGCGTAGAATCAAATACCATAATTGTATCACGTTATCAATAATGAAGTAATCCAAGTGTGTTTTAAAAGACACCATTTTTCGTTGCTCATTTTACTTAGCGATTAGATATTTTGTAATGGGGATAAAAACAATCCAATTCAGGATTCGTTGGATTCAATAAGAATTTATTTTCTCAAATTATCAGAACCAAACATTACATTAATTTGTTACCCCCATATGGCAGGCGCGTAGCCAGGGGCGGTGGGGCGGTCGCCCCCAAAAAAAAAAAGCGCCGGCCAAAAAAAAAAAAAAAAAGAGAAAAAAGGAAGAGGACGTAGGAAGGAAAAGGAGCACGGTACAACGAATCGTCATCTTCTCTAATAATTTAATGAAACGTAAAAGCTTCCGCGCTTCGCGCGGGAGAAGGATTAAGAGTCGAGAACGGTATACAACGAATCGTCTTTTTTCTCTAATAATTGAATGAAACGTCAAAGCTAAAGCGCTTCGCGCGGGAGGGGGGGGGAACTGAATTCAGACAAGGATTAAGAGTCGAGAACGGTACAACGAATCATCTTCTTTCTCTAACAATTTAATGAAACGTCAAAGCTCCGCGCTTCGCGGAGGGGGGGGGGCTGAATTCAGGCAAGGATTAAGGGTCGAGAACGGTACAACGAATCGTCTTCTTTCTCTAGTAATTTAATGAAACGTCAAAAGCTTCCGCACTTCGCGCGTGAGGAGAACTGAATTCAGACAAGGATTAAGATCCGAGAAGGGTACAACGAATCGTCTTCTTTCTCTAACAATTTAATGAAACGTCAAAGCACCCGCGCTTCGCGTGGGAGGGGGAAAACTGAATTCAGACAAGGATTATAAGAGTCGAGAACGGTACAACGAATCGGCTTCTTTCTCTAATACAAGGAAACATTAAAATATATCCTGAAAAAATAAGATAGGAAAAAGAACTAAGTAGAGAATACAATCAAGACAATAGACAATCCCACCATCTTATTCCTGTTTTTTTCATTTAAAAATAAAATAAATAAAAATAAAAATAAATAAGTACTTTGAGCATCTACATAAGGTGGATATAGCGCGTTATAAGTACTCATCATTATCATCATTATTTTTTGGCGATGCATGGCATCCCTTTACATTATTACATATGTGGATACAACACGTCACAAATAAATGATTGGTCACACGAACTGACGAATCAGTCAAAATGGTCCATATATATAACACACAGAGGAGGGACCGATTCGATGGTTCGTTGACCGTCGACGATTTTTAATCATGTAAATAATCTAACGCCCACAAATATCCTGGAATTCAATGGTCGTAGAAAAAAAAAGTAATCCAATAAGTGACCTTAAAAGTATTTAAATGTTGACGCTAATTGTTTTATGCATGTAATTATGCACTAATAGCGTACATATATATATATATATATATGTTACATATCGTGAACATATTTCATAATCACATGCATAAAACAATCAGCGTCAATATTTAAATACATTTAAGGTCACTTATTCGATTACTTTTTTCTACGAACATTGAATTCCAGGATATTTGTGGGCGTTAGAATATTTACATGATTAAAAAATCGTCGACGGTCAACGAACCATCGAATCGGTCCCTCCTCTGTGTGTTATATATATGGACCATTTTGACTGATTCGTCAGTTCGTGTGACCGCCGACCAATCATTTATTTGTGATGTGTTGTATCCAGATATGTAATAATGTAATTTATTTTTCAATGAAAAAAAAAAGAGGAATAAGATGGTGGGTCTTAGTTTCGAAGATTTGTTTAAATTTCTATTTCTTTTGAAATAACCGGGTCTGGAGGAAAGACTACGCTCTATACCCACGTTAGGCGTTGTGGCGTGCGCCTGTAATCTCCAGCTAACAGTGGAAGTTATAAACTGATTCAGCCGAGGACGCAGGTTCGAAACCGAGTCACGTCTTTCGGATGGTGACGTTAAAGGTCGGTCCCCAGACGTAAATAATCATATCTGATTGATACACGTCTGTAAAAACCCAATACACACACACACACACACACACACGTTATTCCACAGGAATGTGATGGTGAGGTCTTAGTTTGAAGATTTTTTTTTTTTAAATAACCGAGTCTGAAGTAAAGACTACGATCTAATCCCATGCTTTATTACCGGGTCTTAATTTGGAAGATGGAGGGGTCTTAGTTTAAAAGTTGTTTTTTTTTTGTTTTGTTTTGTTTTTTTACTTTTGAATAACCGGGTCTGGAGGAAAGATTACGCTCAATACTCATGTTCTTCCACAGGAATAAGATGATGGGGTCTTAGTTTTGAAGATTTTTTTAAAAGTTTTGAAATAACCGGGTCTAGAAGAAAAACTACGCTCTAAACCCATGCTTTATTTCCGGATCTTAGTTTGGAAGATGGTGGGGTCTTAGTTTAAAAGTTTTTTTTTTTTTACTTTTGAATAACCGGGTCTGGAGGAAAGACTACGCTCAATACTCATGTTATTCCACAGGAATAAGATGGTGGGGTCTTAGTTTTGAAGATTTTTTTTAATTAAACGGGTCTGGAGTAAAGACTACGCTCTAAACCCATGCTTTATCACAGGGTCTTATAGTTTGGAAGATGGTGGAGCCTTAGTTTTAAAGTTAATGTTTTGTTTTGTTTTGTTTTATTTTATTTTTGAAATAACCGGGTGTGGAGTAAAGACAACGCTCTAAACCCATGCTTTATTACAGGGTCTTAGTTTGGAGGATTGTTGGGTCTTAGATTTGAATTTTTTGTTTTGTTTTTTATTGTTTTTATTTTTGAAATGACCGGGTCTGGAGGAAAGACTACGCTCGATTCTCATGTTATTCCACAGGAAAAGGATTATGGGGTCTTAGTTTTGAAGATTTTTAAATTTTTGAAATAACCAGGTCTGGAGTAAAGACTGCGCGCTATACCCATGCTTTATTACAGGGTTTTAGTTTTGAACAAATTCGACAAAATATCCCTTCAAATTTATTACATTTGTGGGTAAAGTCATTATTACATTTGTGGGTAAAGTGGTTATTACATTTGTGGGTGAAATTATTACATTTGTGGGTAAAGTGTTATTACATTTGTGGGTAAAGTGTTATTACATTTGTGGGCGTTATTACATTTGTGGGTGTAACATTCCTCTCGGTTCATTCTATTGTTCGGACTATTAAGCTGAGAGAGATAGAATGTGACATTCTCATGACTAACGGCCTTGCATTATTATTCTTATTTGTTCATCGTCTCTACAATGCAATTTGAACAATATTTGATGACAATAGACGACAATCTGGTACCAGTTTTATGTAGCGTCACATTACAATAACATGACGAGATGAATGATCATGAGCACCGGGTTTAATAATTTAACGAATACTGAATTTGAACCCGGGCTATGCTTTCTCTTGCCATTGCCTTCCGTTTCCCTCGTTTACTTCCTTCTTACCACGGAGTATCTAATGTGTATGTGTATGCCTCAATCATAGAGAATATAATCACTAATATCTCTGAAATGATTCTTCTCCTGCCCCTTCTTCTTCATTTACTTCTTCATAGTAGTAGTAGTAGTAATAGTAGTAGTAGTAGTAGTAGTAGTAGTAATAGCAGCAGTATCATAATAATCATTATTGTTATCATTGTTATATTTATTATTATAGTAAATATCGTAAATATAATCATTATTATAGTGATTATTTCTTATTGTTATTATTCTTATAGTTATTTGTAAGCTTCTTCTTCTTATCATAATTATCGTATACACAATACGTCATGTGCCAAGATTTTATTGCCATGATACATCCAAGATGTTTACCCAAACTGTCAATTCGTTGCTGAAATATAATCAAGCCAAAAGAAGAAACATTAGAATTTCTATTTTAAATTGAAATAAATTATATAGGAGAAATAAGTGGACAATACAATCATGATTTCGGTACTAGGGGATTACCATGGACATAATGCACTTGTTTACATGACCACATTATCTCTTATTAATTCTACCTCCAATGTTTTCTGACTGTTTTCAAAACAATATCATGTTTGTCGATCATAGTTCTATGTAGCTTGATGTCTCATGGTAATTTAAGCAATTTAAGCAACAATTTCTGAATTTTAGCGACAATCGTTCGCCATTGCTGCTCTTTAATACTACTATGATGTGCAGTAACAAATTAAAATTTCAGAACTCATGATAAATTCGTTTAACAGTTGATTCCACTTGTTTGATTCTATTGTTCGGATTATTTTGCAGAATGTCGTAGAAATGGACATTCTCATGGCTGACGACTTTGCATTAGAGTTCATCGTCTCTACAATGCTATTTGAACAATATTTGGTGACAAAAGACGGCATTTCTTTGTATCGTCAAAAGCCGTCAAACAACAAAAACATTGCAGATAAAAAGATCCTCAGTACTTGGTCTAATAACGGAATATGCAATGTGTATGCCTCGTTATGTCAATTAGAGTCAAAGGTGTAACTGGTTGTTGTCCAGGGTCAATGGTCAAATTATCTGAATCTATCTTCCATACATCCATAATGATCAAGGCTAAACAGTAGAAACTTGACATATGGATAGATCATAATGGTTGAAGCATTTTATATAACAATATGAAATCGTGAAAATGCATTCTTCATTATGTAAATCATTAGCATACGTATCACCTAATTCGTCAGTGACGAATTCAAGTCTAGAATTTATTTTGTGTCTTTATGGAAGAATTTATTATTATTCTTCCATAAACTTTTTCGCAGGATATCTCAAGAATGGATCAAGCAATTGTCATGAAACTTGGTCTGAAGATAGATCTTAGTCCAACTTAGAACTGCCTGACTTTTCAGCGACGCCAGGGCATCATGACGCCATCATGACGTCATTATGTGAAATGTCATTAATCGTCGTACCTCAGCCATGTAATATCAATTTCCATTCAAATTTGGCATCAATCATGTTCAGGTCATGGGTCAGATTTTTAGCCCACGCACATGCGCCTTCCCTTTCAAACGTGCGCGTACGCGTGCGTTAAAAAAATTAGAATTAAAAATGCTTAAAACCCCAAACCAAGTAATTTTCTATACGTTTTAGACAATTTTAACCGTTTCAAACATTTCCGCGCGTGCGGGTCTTGCGCGCGCATTTGCGCGCATAACGCACGCGGAACGGAAAACACCTTGTTATGCATATTTTGGATTCCTGATACTTTCATCAACAATCCCTTTAAATTCCAGTCATTTTTTACTCAAAATGATGGAATAAGCGGGCGTCAAAGATTACAACACGCGCGCGCGTATTATTGATTTTTTAAATAAAAACATGCTTATGTTTAATTAGCAATTACTTCTTTAAATGCACAGATAACCCATTTTTTCATATGTGGATAGAGTTTGAGTCGGACATATGATTTCATTTCTCATTTGGCCATTAAGTACATTTTGACGTCATCATAATGGCCATGGAACTCAAAATACGAATTTGCATATTATGACGTCAGCATATTTATGGAAAAACGATTGTATCTATGTAAACATTGAATTTTTTTTTTTCCCAATTTTTGATATTTAGTAGCTGAGAAGATCTTCTAAACAGAAAGTTTCATTGATTTTTCATTATAACAATGACATCATGGCCTATTCTTTCGATTAAAAGAGGCATGTCAATTTATCCAATCTGTTTGCGTGTATTCTCTATGGGAGGTGAATTTTTCTGAAATCTTCATTCTACATTCCAGTCTTGTTTGAGCAATATCTCGATTCTTTTCTGCCAGCTTCGGATATGTTATAGTTGGGAAAATTCTCTACATAGAATATGACAATTATCAGATGTTGAGATTATGGCGATATTTTAACTACAAGGTTTGATTTGAGAATCCAATTTTCCGTTAACGTGTAATGTCTATGTTTTTTGTTTTTGTTTTTGGGGTATATTGGTCAAAGCACTTGCCTCCCATTCCGCCGATCATCTTATATAGATCCATAATGATCAATGATACACAGTTGAAACTTGACTGATGGATAGACCATAATGGGAGGAGTATTTCATAACCGAAGATGAAATCGTGAAAATGCGTTCTTCATTATGTAACACATGAGCATACGTATCACCTAATTCGTCAAAGTGACGAATTCAAGTCTAGTTCGTATTGTGTTTCTTTTAGGTGTTCTTCTTCTCCTAATTCTTCTTATTCTTCTTCTTCTTCTATCTCTCCTTTCATTGTGTCCATACACATTGTCTTTGCAATCCTTTGGTTTAAATATAATTTTTTTTATATTGGTATTCTTGCAGGAGTATCAGGATCATAGCAAATTGGAGAAGATCGGTCTCCTC
>CP137678.1:15264856-15412410 GCA_037976565.1 Mesocentrotus franciscanus
TTTTTTAGGGCTTCATTATTACACCATATCACAGACACTAATAGCATGTAGGGCCGTGTATCTCAGATTTAACACTGTTAAACGATCCCTTTAATATTTTCATGGTTTTTATTTGGTTTCGTTTTATTATTATTTGTGTTGTTGTTTGTATGTATGTTTGTTTGTTTTGTTTATCGTATGTTTATTTTGGTGGTGTTTTTTTCCTTGTGATACAGGAGCGATACATGGTGAAGGCAGACCGCGATAACACCATCAGGCGACGGATTAATAACACATATGCCAAGTGGTTCTCAAGCTCGGTTACCCATGATTCTAACATGTCTTCAGTTCCATGTGGAGCGAGACAACATCGTTCAGTCAGCGATAGAAAACGTCGAGGAATACTGGGGATATTCGGATTTAGACTCCGTCTGGCTCAAACCTTTGGAAATAAACTTCGAGGAGAGTCTGCGGTAGATTTCGGGGGCCCCAGTAAGGTAAATATATAGCATGAACATGATGAAAAGTTAAGCCTCGTTCCGATATGACGCGGTAAAACCGCGGCGGGTTTCTTTATGATGACGTATAGTGTATTACCTTCACATTTCTGTATTTTATAACATAGAGCTCGGTCAATACACCCAGGATCTTTGTTGCACAACAAACCTACAAACTATTAAGGCTCTTTCAGATTTGTGGCAGTAAACTGCCGAAACAAAAATAAATACGCACTGGAGGTCCTACTTAAAAGTGGGCTTTACTCAGTGTTATAAGATTGGAAATGGGAAGCGTATAACGCTTTGCATCATCAAAAATAAAGGGAGAAAGACAGGGAAAAAGGGCTGCGCTTTACCACTTTATATCTAGTAGACTGCCTAGACTGTTCTGAAATTATCCTAGCGATGTAGGCAGCCGGCGACTTTTTTTAACCTAGGCAAGCCATCCTATTATTAATCAAAGCAGCTTGGAAAGAGGTCACAATCAATTATACCTGAATAAGGTAGATGTGAGTTGGTCTAGCGGCACTTTCACTTGATCAGCTCTCTGTCTTCGCCTACAAACTGGCTCAGACGACCCCGGTTCGAAACTGAGTCACTCTTTCGGATGGTGACGTTAAAGGTCGGTCCCCAGACGTAAATAATTAAATCTGATCGGCCAATCGATATGACTACGGACGACGCGACCGCAGCAATCGCGTGGGTGCAATATACACGAAACCGAAGCATGAAGAGAACTTCGGTCTGTTTCGCGAACGCTGACCATGTAGAGATCAAGTCACCGACTGCCGTTAATCAAGTCCATTCGTTACGTGCAGTTGTCCAAAAGAAGACGCAGATGGCGCTTACCAGTATTTGCCAAGCTACACGGCCTTTAATGACTACATTTTGTTTGCCTTCTTGAAATAGAATGTACTGCTGGTGCATACATGAATACTGATTACAAAACTTTCTTGAGCACGAATTCAGTATTCGTCTGTTTGTTTGGTTTTAATTCTGTACAAATGACCTTTATCTGCTAATGCACAGATAGTATCTCCAAAGTGGCTTATTCGTGGGAAGTGCGCGCTCACACGTTCAAAAGGTAAAATATTGTTAAAAGGTCACAAGCTGGTCTAGAACGTTAATTGAAAAGACGGGACTTTGTATAGATGATATATCACTAAGGTTTTAGGACATTTTGCAGGAAAATCCAGCTTTAAGTAATTACGGAATTTAAAATATTTCAACGCAAGTGAATCATAGAGCAGTGCATTACCCTTCGATACATGATATGTTCGCACTACTTGTAAGTAGCCTTAATTCATTATCACGCCAGTAGATTCAATTTACAATCATGATGATGATAATAATCATGATAATACCAATCAATATGTTATGATACCGTGATAACCGCATCACTCTCGAAAGTAAATTATATTCATAATGAATTGTGTGTCATTGTCACAAGAGTGATGGCGACTACGATTATGGTGATGTTGATGGTGACGATTATGATGATGATGATGATGATGATGATGATGATGATGATTCACATCATTTCTAGGACGCCATTAAAAAATATTATATAAAAACTGCTCTGGCTTCTACAATGAAATCAGTATTTTTATATAGGCCTATGCTGAAATAGAAAAGTTATAAAAGCATGATTTGAAGTTCTCCAGACTAAACATGTTAAAGAGAGAAAAAATATACAAATAAAGCAATATATCGATATCATACATCCATAGCATGAACAAATTAATATATTCATGAAATAACAAAATTTCCCTCCATGTTTTTCTTAAAGTATAAGGGCAAATAAAAGTATTTGGACATTAATATCCGGTAGTCCGGTACGTCACCATGTATTTTAGAGTTTTGAACAGAAATTGACATAAAATCGGTGTTTCCATTTTAGGTTGGAACTGATAAAAGCTTTAATAGTACTTTCAAATTAATACAATGATGTGATATACTAAAAGTTTTATATTTATGTAAAGATATATATTCTTAATGCTAAATATATTACTCATTGCGGATGTAGTATCGAAAATAATATCGCTAGTGATATTCGTTTGTCTCGCAATGTGGTCAGAAGGAATCTAAAATATCTCGACGTTTCGTGCGCCGCTGCAACACTTCGTCAGGTGATAAAAACTAATGTAAGCAAGGGTGCTTTATACTCTACGGGAGGACCGGCGCGACGGTCTATAATTCGATCGATAATCGGAAACAATAATGCACAAGGCCTATTGGCCGACGCACACGGTGCTCGACCAATCAGTAGGCCGCTGGTTCGGCTGATTATGCAAATGGCCTAATGGTCGACGCACACGGTGCTCGACCAATCAGTAGGCCGCTGGTTCGGCTAATTATGCAAATGGTCTAATGGTCGACGCACACGGTGCTCGACCAATCAGCAGGCCGCTGGTTCGGCTCGCCTGCCCGTTGATATACCAATCAACGGCATTGGTACACACGGAGGGTAAAAGAAGCTATCAATATCCGTCTCAATCCCAATATTAGGGACTTTTAGATTTTACACGATGAGAACGTGGACTGCCACGGTGACATCCTTTAAGGTAATGTGACGTCCTTTTATGGCACTGCCGGGCACGGGCCAGTGCCTTGAAAAAATGGCACACGTGGCAGTCCACTACGTCGACGTGCAAATCTAAAAGTCCCTAATTTCAACAGAGACAACGGGATCGATATCCCCGAATTTTGGATGCGTACGATACGCCGCCATGACACTCCCCGTCCAGCCGGCCGGCCAGCACCGGTCGATTCCATTCAGCAGAGGGGCCGAGCCAGCGGCCCGTTGATTGGTTGAGCTCGCTATTGCTTCCGCCCAGCAGGCGAGCCGAACCAGCGGCCTGCTGATTGGTCGAGCACCGTGTGCGTCGACCATTAGGCCATTTGCATAATTAGCCGAACCAGCGGCCTACTGATTGGTCGAGCACCGTGTGCGTCGACCATTAGGCCATTTGCATAATCAGCCGAACCAGCGGCCTACTGATTGGTCGAGCACGTGTGCGTCGGCCAATAGGCCTTGTGCATTATTGTTTCCGATTATCGATCGAATTATAGACCGTCGCGCCGGTCCTCCCGTAGAGTATAAAGCACCCTTGCTTACATTAGTTTTTATCACCTGACGAAGTGTTGCAGCGGCGCACGAAACGTCGAGATCTTTTAGATTCCTTATTGACCAGATTGCGAGACAAACGAATATCACTAGCGATATTATTTTCGATATATATTCTTCTGTGACATACGGGAAATAAAACAGCTCGGATTTGCCCATAATCATTTAAAACTAAATTACAATTATGCTTCAATTATATTTCTGCAGGACTTCTTTCATCTCCTGTTCTCCGCCTTGTTGGACCCAGAGATTCACATATTTCGGAAGATCGATGACCAGGCTGTCTCTTCAAACGTGTGGTTTAACCCGGTATTGAATTGTTTTTGCATCTTACTTTGTCCGATGCCCAACATAATGATCATGCGACAGTTCAGCTCTGCGCTCAATTTCGTCAGAGATATAGTGTTAAGTTTAGGGTTACTATGAGCCACTTCAGAAATTCTATCTGTGCATGGGCAGATAAAGGTCATTTGCACAAACAAAAAACAAACAAAAAATACTGGATTTGTGCTCATGAAAGTTATGTAATCATTACTCATTTATTCATCGACGGTTCATTCTATGTAAACAGTTGGAAGTGTTACTTTCAAAAAGGCAAACAATGTAGCTCCTATATCAGTTTGCCAGTGATTATTCTAAAATGCACAAAGTGGGACTTCTCCATTTTTTGAAGTTTCTTATTGCATTATAATTATGTCAGATTTAGGGCTGCATTTGTGTTTTAGGTTATGTTTAGGCTTGGGATTAAGGTTAGGGATAGTGTTTGGTTCAGAGTTGAAGTTCAGGGCTCGGCTACTGTAGGATGTTGACCTTAGAGCAATTGGCGCCGGAATAGTGTCTAACCCGGGGTCGTACAACCCTTTTCCTGCATTTTAAATTCTTGTAAGTACTTTATACTCTAGAAAAGCGTAGAATCAAATATCATAATAGTATCATTTTATCATAATGTAATAATCAAAGTATTTTTTTTAAGACACCATTTTTCGTTGCTCATTTTGCTTAGCGATTAGATATTTTGTAATGGAGATTTTAAAAATTGCCAATGCAGAATTCGTTGGATTCAAGTAAAACATTATTTATTATCAGAACTAAACATTTCATTTGTTACCCCTATATGGCACAGCTCATATGATGTTAGATAAAACTCATACAAATGCGGACAGCGGGTACAACATTGCAGCTAAAAAATGAGGATCTCTCTTGATTTCATAAACTTCTTCTTCGTCATCTTTTTCTTCTCCTACCCCGTATTCCTCTTCTGTTTTCTCCTCTATTATTCTTTTTTCTTTTCTTTCTGTTCTTCTTCTTCTTCCTCCTCTTCTCTTTTCTTCTTCTTCTTCATTTTCTTCTACTCATTCTTTCTCTTCTTTTTTCTCCTCTAGTCTTCTTTTTTTCTTCCCTTCTTGTTCTTCTTCTTCCTCCTCTTCCTTTTCTTTTTCTTTTCCTTCTTCTTCTTCATCTTCTTCCATTCATGCTTCCTCTTCTACTTTTCCCCTAGTCTTCTTTTTCTTTCCTTCTTATTCGTATTGTGTTTCTTCTAGGTATTCTTCTTCTCCTAATTCTTCTTCTTCTTCTTCCTCTTCTTTCCTCATGTGTACTCAAATTGTCTTCACAACCCTTTGGTTAAAATAGAATTTGTCATATTTGTATTTTTGCAGGAGTATCTAGATTATAGCACCTTGGAAAAGATCGGTCTCCTCTTTGCTCTCTTAATCTTCAATGGAGCTGTTACTACCGTGCCTTTCCCTGAGCAGCTCTACGAGAAGCTGCTTTCAAACAGGTATGAACCGGTCGCAGGCAGATTGAACTGGATTAATCCGGTATATGCATGTACTTTCCAAAATAAAAATCGATGGGTAACATTCACCAAACATTGTGTAAATTTAACCAAATTAAGGGACACATTTCCCATAATATTGGGTTAGCTTTTACTGAAAAGAAAAACAAATCAGTTTTTCTTTTCATGAATCCGACCCAATACCGGATAGAATTTTACTCAACTTGTTTTAGAAGGGAACCCCAATTGATGACATACGGTATAAATATTTCATGTTGTATATTTTCACAAACATTTATAAAAAACATGAGCTACAGATCTTTTAATGTTTTACTTTTTATCTACAATTTGTGAGGATCATGAATTATTATTGTTTTCACGCGCAATATTATTGTCTTGGTACTACATTTTTCTCGG
This sequence comes from Mesocentrotus franciscanus, assembly GCA_037976565.1. Taxonomy (NCBI): domain Eukaryota; kingdom Metazoa; phylum Echinodermata; class Echinoidea; order Camarodonta; family Strongylocentrotidae; genus Mesocentrotus; species Mesocentrotus franciscanus. The sequence goes on from CP137678.1 coordinate 15,270,654, forward strand.
TATTTCCGACATCATAATTTGTATCCATGTATAATCCATGAGACTAAACTGTTGATAAGTACAGACGCAAGGAGAACAAAATATAACATAACTATTTTGATCTTACTTTGTCACCCTATATTTTATAATGAAATAATTGATCTCTCGATAGAGACCCTGAATCTACTGATCTGGAGAAAATAGACCAAGGGTTTGTCAAACAGCTCTATAAGCTTCGTGAAATTGGGGCGGAGGACGTGGAAGCCCTGGAGTTAGACTTCGAAGAACTCCAACCAGGGGACGAGAATGTCCCCGTCACGAAGGAGAATTTGTAAGTCCGAGATTTGAAGTAATTCCGAAAACTTAATACTCCGAAGGTTCATCATTCCGAAGATTCCTATTTCATAATTCCAACATAAAACCCAATTTTTTGTTTTTTTTTCTCGGAATTATGAACCTTCGGAATAATTAACCTTGGAAGCCAACATTTGGAGAAAAAAGAGAGTGGTTCTCGATTAAAACGTGGGTGATCCGCCATGTGGGGGCCAAAAAAGGGGCCCAAAAATTTGAAAATCGTGCCGGCTTTAGTTCGTCAATGATATAGAGTTAGGGTTAGGGTTGCAATTATATTTTTTAGGTTAGGTTTAAGGTTAAGCAAAGTGTTTGGTAGAGAGTTGAAGTTACGAATCATGTTAGAGTAGAATACTAACAGCCGGCTAGCCCAATTGTCATACTAATATAGCATGTTTCACACAATCTGATGTCCATACATTGTTCATGTTCTTGCTGATGACATAGATAATATATACAGATCAAAAAGTTACTAGGTATACTGAGTCGAATTCAAGGGGTCTTTGGGTCTTTGAGTAGTTATAAGATTTCTATATGCCCCATACAGGGGCGGATCCAGCCGGCGGCAAGGGAGGGGGCCAAAAAAAGGGGCCCGAAAATTTGAAATCGTGCCGACCGATTTTCACTCAGTGGGGGAGGGGGGGGAAGGGATGTGAGCACAATTTTTTTTTTTTTTGCACCCGAAAATATAGGAAAATCGTGCCGGCCGATTTTTCGCCCAGTGGGAGGGGGGGAGGTAAGTGTTATTTTTGTTTTTAACCTCCATCCCCCCCCCCTTGGGCGCCAGGGGAGGGGGCCCATCTTTTACAAAAAAGGTGTTTTTACCCGTTTTTTAGGGGAGGGTGCCCGCCCCCCCTTCTGAATCCGCCACTGGCCCCATACATGTTTTGGACGGTATGTCAAAAGAGAAAACATTCATAAATGCCACTTTTGCCGGATTGTATGTTTTCATTTTTGTTTTTCGGTGCAATAGGGAACTATACATCAAGGAAATGATAACCAAGCGATTAGCCATTCCTCAGCTTGCGGCCTTTACCAAAGGATTCAACAGAATAGCCTCCATGACACCTCTCATGAAGAATATCTTCAAAGCAGAAGATCTGAGAGACGTCATCCTGGGTGAAGAATTGGACTGGAACGCTTTCAGATTGGTAAGATTTTGCAATGGTTGTTTTCAAAGAGAGGGTTGAGTACCGGTAAAGATGAAAAGTTATTTGTGAGGTTTCTCATTTCTCTTAATATGGCATTTTGAAAGAACATCGTAGTAGAAAGATCCCCTATACAAAGACAAGATTGCCCTTCAAATGCCCTCATGTTGATGATAAGAATGTACCATCCCCATGCTACCTGTAGCTACGCTATGATTATTTGAGACTACAAGTACACGTTTCATGTATGTAACCATTACCTTGCAGATTGTTCGGTACCTATTGTTACGCATGACCGTATACCGGTACATATTGTATTATAAATGACGGTATACCGGTACGTATCATCATTATACATACCAGAATACCGTTATCTATCATTTCTGCTTAGCGGTATACCGGTACCTATCATCATATAGTAAGTACATTTCATGTATTTACCCATTACCTTTCCGAATGTCCGATACCTATTATTACACTAAGCGGTATCCCGCTACCTATTACTATATATACCTGTATACCAGCACCTATCAGTTGACATGCCGGTATAACGGTAGCTATTTTCATACCTACAAATAAACGTTTCATGTACTTTTTACCGATTACCTTGTAGAGTGTCGTATACCAATTGCCCTACTTCGAGGACCACCCGGTCATCAAGATGTTCTGGAAGGTGTTTGGTGAATTTGAGGAAAAGGACAAGAGACAATTCCTCAGTAAGAAATACGGAAAACAAATCGTCTACCTATCTCTCTCTCTCTCTCGATTCCGCTAGATATACTCTCTCTTTCACACCCTGTCTCTCTCTCTCTCTCTCTATATATATATATGGCTCTATTTCTCGTCTTCTATTCTCCCTCTCGATATCTTGAAACTCAAAAGTTAACTTAAGATATCATTAATACAGTCAAACCTACCTTTAATAGTAAGCACGTGTATAGGAAAACAACCTGCCTATAAAGACCACTTTTTTAATTTCAATTGAATAGTGCTTTGCATTGAAACATGTACTAAAAGAACCTGCACATAAAGACCACCTGCCTATAAAGACCACTTTTATCGTCTCCCTTGAGGGGTCTTTAGATACAGGTTTCATTGTAATATATTTTTCATATATTAAAGTAGTTGTAAAGCGCTTGGAGACATTGTACATGTATCAAGCTTTATGTAAACCCATGATATCTTTTTGATCGCTTCTTGCAGAGTTCCTGACAGGTGCTGACCATGTTCCCGTAGGTGGCTTTGTTCCCTTCCCTGTGAGACGATTGAACAACATGGCTGACAAATACCGTGATCCTGTCAAGCCCAACAAGTACGAGGAACCCGGCAATTTAATGCCAGAAGTGAACACCTGCAGAGGATTTCTGTCCATGGATCTACCAGAGTACCTGACCGAAGAGGACTTAAGATTTCGGCTCAAGTTGGCCATTCAGACCAGCGGGTTCCACAGGAGGCACCTCATCGTTTCCTCTGCAACGGCGCCTTGTTCCGAATCACCAATGTTGCAGGTCGTACAAGTCGGCGTGCAGCTTCTGCTGGGTGGAAGACGCTAGTCCTAGGTGATGGATTTGTGCGGACCCTCAGTTTATTGTGCACGCACACGGCCGCAGAGGCAGTATTCTCTGGATCCTTTGTCAAGAACTGCCCGCCAGCCAATTCTACACTTAGTTCTAAGTTCTAGAAGAACAGATGCCCTGTATACAACTTATGTTGATCCAAAAGGGACAGTGACAGGCTCCCTATCATATACAGATTCCGAGATTATAATGAAATAAGCAACGCCTTTTGTGTGTGTGTGTGTGTCTGTAAAACACCATTTACAAAAACTGTATATCATTGTACATATAATATATGTGTGAGCGTGTGTGTTCGTGCTTGTGCGTGTGCGTGCATGTGCACTGTGGGAGTAGGCATACATACCTATGTCTGAACACGCGTTTTATCTTAAGTTTTTTCGCCACAGTCGACTTATGGAACATTCAGCGGGCCGCTTTAGTCGACGATCGTCACAGATTCATTCGCAATACATACGGAGCACACACAAAACTATTGTATACGCACACACAAATGTAGCGCGCATAGCGCACTGTACACACTTTCACCTTAGATTGAATGGTTTTCCTCGTTATTGTTTACATTGAGATTTTTCGATAAAATGATGTTTTCTGAAACGGTTTTGGCTAGTTTCATGATACACCAGGACGGCCCCTGCCGGAAGAGACCTGAGTACTTCGCTGCTGACCAAGTTTGTTTGTTTGTTTGTTTGTTTTTATTTCTGCGTTTTCAAAATAGAACATAATCATATACATAAAGTAACTATTATTTCTTCATTATACATAATTATAAATTTTTAAGTACATTTAAAAAGGTGCATACAAACACAAATATTTATCAATGAATAAGATAAACTACAAAAAAAACGCAGGAGACCGTTAGAGAACATGTGGCGCTCCCTGCTTAAGTTCCAGCAGCCGACTCGGATTCGGAAGACAGTGAGATGGAATATGAGGTAGAGACTTGTCCCACATGTATACTTTTTGTAGCAGGCGTTTTTTTTTTCTTCAAAGTACAGGTATTAACAAAAGGGGCACCAGCCTACGCACAGACATGAAAGAAAAGGCCTCATTAGTAGACAGAATATCTATTCATGGCTGGTCAATGGGACAGGAAAAATTAATATTTATTTTTCGGGGGCTACTTTTCAAGCTCAAGTGCATGAAAATAGCACTCTAAAATATTGGTTTGCATTGAACTCTATGCAAATTTCCGGGGGCTCTTTTTCCGGGGCTCTTTTGGGCATTTCAGGGGCTAAATCGCCCTGAGCCCCGTGAATTGTTTTCACTGCAATGGAAAACTTAGACTATTGTCAAGGGTTACTCAGATTTTCTGTCTATTGAAAGCTCCTTTTCAACCCCTAAATTTTAAAATTCCTGTCTTCTTAAATACATGGTTTGGGTATGTAACGAAAGTTTATGCATTAGACTTTGTGTAAGTAAAACATATAATAGGTATATATAACTCCCCAAAAAAAAAAAAAAAAAAAAACGGTTGGTAAAATTGTATTCCTGATTATTTTGTTATACAAGTTACATACATATAGAAAATCATAAAAAAAAATTTAAAAAGCCATTTATCATTTATTCCTCAGCAATAACGCTACACATGATTTTTCATAATAATTAATAACTAAAAAGTTATTGCTTTTCGAATTAATACAGCCCATGACGAAGGGTTCAAAATGTGCTACCCTAAAATTAATGTATTATCTGTGCGGCGGGAAAAGAGTTAAGTATCACTTCCATTCTTGTGCAATTCTTTTATTTCAAATATGAACATTTCTCATTGCGCATTACAAATGTTACATGAAGAAAACATTAACAAGGAGGAATAATAAATAAATATTTAATAACGATTGATTTAAAGCCTCCTTAAAGTAAAATGTGAAGATAAACCTTGACCTTTAGGGACAGGAATTTTGAAAGAGTTTAATTGATCACACATTATTCTTCAAATTGGCCACAGTATGTCTTTTATTGATAATAAATGTCTTTTAAAGCAATATACATGGGTAAGGTCGATGTTGAAAAGTTTTTAAAAATGTTATTTATGATCGAAAGCAATTTTTGGGGCAATCTACGTTGTGTCAATTTAAAAATGATATTCAAGCTTATTTTCCTTTTTGTGTTTAATTCATGGTATCAAACGGAAAATGGTCATGCAACAAATTGTCTACGGTTTATACATAAATTGTTCAACTTTGTACTCACATGACTCATGCATGAGATATATCTTTAACGCTCTGCGTAATAACATCAGTTGCAGCTTCTCTATTCTGTATTCTCTCTATTCTGTCTTTTCTCTCTTCTCTCATTTCACTCTTCTTTCATTTCTCTCTTCTCTCATTTCTCTCTTCTCTCATTTCTCTCTTCTTTCATTTATCTCTTCTTTCATTTCTCTCTTCTCTCATTTCTCCCTTCTCTCATTTCTCTCTTCTTTCATTTCTCCCTTCTTTCATTTCTCTCTTCTGTCTTTTCTCTCTTCTCTCATTTCACTCTTCTTTCATTTATCTCTTCTCTCATTTCTCTCTTCTTTCATTTCTCTCTTCTTTCATTTCTCCTTCTCTCATTTCTCCCTTCTCTCATTTCTCCCTTCTCTCATTTCTCCCTTCTCTCATTTCTCCCTTCTCTCATTTCTCCCTTCTCTCATTTCTCTCTTCTCTCATTTCTCTCTTCTTTCATTTCTCTCTTCTTTCATTTCTCTCTTCTTTCATTTCTCCCTTCTTTCATTTATCTCTTCTCTCATTTCTCTCTTCTTTCATTTCTCTCTTCTTTCATTTATCTCTTCTCTCATTTCTCTCTTCTTTCATTTCTCCCTTCTCTCATTTCTCCCTTCTCTCATTTCTCCCTTCTCTCATTTCTCCCTTCTCTCATTTCTCCCTTCTCTCATTTCTCCCTTCTCTCATTTCTCCCTTCTCTCATTTCTCCCTTCTCTCATTTCTCCCTTCTCTCATTTCTCCCTTCTCTCATTTCTCCTTCTCTCATTTCTCTCTTCTCTCATTTCTCTCTTCTTTCATTTCTCTCTTCTTTCATTTCTCTCTTCTTTCATTTCTCTCTTCTTTCATTTCTCTCTTCTTTCATTTCTCCCTTCTTTCATTTATCTCTTCTCTCATTTCTCTCTTCTTTCATTTCTCTCTTCTTTCATTTCTCCCTTCTTTCATTTATCTCTTCTCTCATTTCTCTCTTCTTTCATTTCTCCCTTCTCTCATTTCTCCCTTCTCTCATTTCTCCCTTCTCTCATTTCTCCCTTCTCTCATTTCTCCCTTCTCTCATTTCTTCCTTCTCTCATTTCTCCCTTCTCTCATTTCTCTCTTCTTTCATTTCTCTCTTCTTTCATTTCTCTCTTCTTTCATTTCTCCCTTCTTTCATTTATCTCTTCTCTCATTTCTCTCTTCTTTCATTTCTCTCTTCTTTCATTTCTCCCTTCTTTCATTTATCTCTTCTCTCATTTCTCTCTTCTTTCATTTCTCCCTTCTCTCATTTCTCCCTTCTCTCATTTCTCCCTTCTCTCATTTCTCCCTTCTCTCATTTCTCCCTTCTCTCATTTCTCCCTTCTCTCATTTCTCCCTTCTCTCATTTCTCCCTTCTCTCATTTCTCCTTCTTTCATTTCTCCTTCTTTCATTTATCTCTTCTCTCATTTCTCTCTTCTTTCATTTCTCTCTTCTTTCATTTCTCTCTTCTTTCATTTCTCCCTTCTTTCATTTATCTCTTCTCTCATTTCTCTCTTCTTTCATTTCTCTCTTCTTTCATTTCTCCTTCTTTCATTTATCTCTTCTCTCATTTCTCTCTTCTTTCATTTCTCCCTTCTCTCATTTCTCCCTTCTCTCATTTCTCCCTTCTCTCATTTCTCCCTTCTCTCATTTCTCCCTTCTCTCATTTCTTCCTTCTCTCATTTCTCCCTTCTCTCATTTCTCTCTTCTTTCATTTCTCTCTTCTTTCATTTCTCTCTTCTTTCATTTCTCCCTTCTTTCATTTATCTCTTCTCTCATTTCTCTCTTCTTTCATTTCTCTCTTCTTTCATTTCTCCCTTCTTTCATTTATCTCTTCTCTCATTTCTCTCTTCTTTCATTTCTCCCTTCTCTCATTTCTCCCTTCTCTCATTTCTCCCTTCTCTCATTTCTCCCTTCTCTCATTTCTCCCTTCTCTCATTTCTCCCTTCTCTCATTTCTCCTTCTCTCATTTCTCCCTTCTCTCATTTCTCCTTCTTTCATTTCTCCCTTCTTTCATTTATCTCTTCTCTCATTTCTCTCTTCTTTCATTTCTCTCTTCTTTCATTTCTCCTTCTTTCATTTATCCCTTCTCTCATTTCTCTCTTCTTTCATTTCTCCCTTCTCTCATTTCTCCTTCTCTCATTTCTCCCTTCTCTCATTTCTCCCTTCTCTCATTTCTCCCTTCTCTCATTTCTTCCTTCTCTCATTTCTCCCTTCTCTCATTTCTCTCTTCTTTCATTTCTCCCTTCTTTCATTTATCTCTTCTGTCTTTTCTCTCTTCTCTCATTTCACTCTTCTTTCATTTCTCCCTTTTTCTCATTTCTCTCTTCTCTCATTTCTCCTTCTCTCATTTCACTCTTCTTTCATTTCTCTCTTCTCTCATTTCTCTCTTCTCTCATTTCTCTCTTCTTTCATTTCTCCTTCTTTCATTTATCTCTTCTCTCATTTCTCTCTTCTTTCATTTCTCCCTTCTTTCATTTATCTCTTCTCTCATTTCTCCCTTCCCTGTGTGGGAAGTTTCATTGTAAATATGTATTTTTAATTGTATATTGTTCAAGTCCTTGTCATATATATTGTATAATTGTTGTCATATAATTAGATATCCTATGTTATGCATGTGTTTTAATGTTGTTATGGAAGAAAATGAAGAAATGTTGCCCTCTCCCCAGATTTGTTGTCTTTTCCATACCACAAAAACATGGAATGACCGTCTCAAAAGGGTTAAAGAAGTACCCTTCATCCGACCCTTGGGGAGCGAAAAAGCCGTTACATCTATTTTGGGGAGGGGCATTCTAATTAGAGGGTAATGCACCACACCCTCTTCCTGTGAAGATGGAAAGATCCGTCTACCTAGTACGGCTTGTATTCACTATAAAATAGTAAATATCTATTTATTTATGTTTACTTTTTTCTTTCACTACACAATATGTTTACAAGTGCATTATATCTTGTTGAGATTCGTATTCAATACAAATGGTAGACCAGCCAAACATGAAAAACGCTCTAGAAAAATATTCCATGGAATTCCGGGGTAATGCATGTCATCCATGCTAAAAATCTAGCAAAAATACTAAGGAATAAGATACGGGTGGATGCGACGCGTATTTTTTTTGTTCAAAATTGGACAGAATGTCAAAAATCATGATTTGTTATGGTTTGACCGACTATGTATTGTCTGATAAATTGATATAATTTCCATTATCAGTTTAAAGTACCAAACCTGTTTAATATACATTTGAATGTTGGGTATTACACATAATATATATGTGTGTTTATTCAGAATATGGGGTTATAAAAACGAATTATATTTTCAAAGTTGTTTCTACACCATAAATATGTTCATTGAAACTTTTGTTCTTGATTAAAAATATAATATATTTTGTTATGCCATACACATAAAAGAAATGATCAGATAATGTGATTGTTAAGTCACTTTGTTATCCCCAATAGCTGATCAGATGTCTTTTTACATGATGCGCATTTTGAGTGGAAACACACTGTACATGTACCGTATATGGCAATTCTCCATATTAGCGGTATTAGTCCATTGGCCAAAAACTGAAAAGGCACACACCGCCTGAGACACAATCTTTAATAAATGATTTGTTTTTATGTTAGTTAGGACCCTTCCCTATCAGAATGTGCTTGTTCGCCCTATAGTGTGTGATGGATGTGACCACTAGGGCTTTTACCATGTTAACGTATCAAGAACATTGGACATCTAGAAAATGTCACGTATTTGCTAATTTAAGTTTAAACACATTGTAAGTATGTTAATATATGAATCAAAGAAGTCACCAAAACAACAAAAACCTATAACTAATTTTTTTTTAACTGTTAAATAAAAGTTTGCATAACTTCAAATGATGAAATTCTGTTTTCTAGGACCCTCGGCTATGATAATCTGTGCGGTCGCTATAAAGTACACGATGGACGTGATAGCTGGGCAGTAAATAGAGAATACTATGATTTTCAACAACATGAAACCAATCGTAAGCAGCTAAGAACTTTAGCTGTCCATTTGATTATAATTTAAAGTTGATTAATTTCAAGTAACAGAATAAAGCCTTTGTCGTGGAAAAATGAATGTCAAAGAAGTTGTTTTCATTGACCCCCTCCCCCCAAAAAAAAATTTTAAAAAAATAAAAAAAATTAAGAATCAATATAAAATATATAAAAAGCAGAATATCAAACATTAACAAATGATACATTTTATAATAATAATAATAATGGTGGCTTCTTATATGGCGCACATGTCCGTCACATCGTGACGCTCCTGGGGCTTCAACATCTAGCACCCTAAAGTATTGTAACACTCTGGGTTTCTTAGATAATGACGATGCTAAATGTTCTCGATGGCGTAATGTCGAGTGTCACTTTCTTCGCATAAAGTCGAATAAAATAAAGGAGACAGTGTTCTTTACTTTGAAATATGTTTATTAGTATAAAGTAATAGCCTAAATATAATAGGTATTATGGTAAGATAACAGCTAGCAACTCCTCTCTCGAAGGTAGAAAGGGCCTGCAAAGAGAACTTGTTTTACTCGAGCATCCCTTATTATTTTTTGGAGAGTCACAGAACATGATCTATCCTGAGACATTTAAGACCATATTTGGTCATGGTCAACATTCATGAATAAAACATAAGGACCTGATGCCCATAAATGGTTATAGTCAAGAATTATTTCTGAGCAGAAACTGAGTAGAATGACAGAGTCTAATGGAATGTGCTTATATCAGGGTGTTCAAGCAGTTCACACTGCTTAGAAAATACTGTTTTAAAGGGTGTTCTGTATTAAGGGATTGTGATATTGGGTCTTTCATATAGTTTCCTCTACCGAAAAGAAACGTCCTCGTTTTAAGTTATAACAAAATGGAAGGATATAGCATTTAGATATACATGTAGACACTGATATAAAAATGTACAAAGTACACTATTATTCGCAATTGCACGGCGAATGAAAGAGTCACACCGACTTGCGGCCTATGGATGGAAATAGTGCAAACAAATCACAGTCTTAAAATATAAGACACCATAACTTCTGAACTAATGTTATTAAGCCAACTATCAAAATTAATAATATATATTAAAAAAATAATTTTAATGGCCAAATTAACCATAAACCATAGGCTTATAATGCTGTATGAAATTTCTGAAAAAATTTGGGGAAAGTGTGTTTCTAAATATGTTAGAGCTTGGTTAGAGCTAAACCAAGCTAGGAAAAGAAAATTGGGAAATATTGCTATTGCATAAAAAGATGGATGAATTAAAGACGACATAAAGTATTAAGATTAGATATTGCAAAAACAATTACGACATTGGAAAGTCATAAGAATCATAACTCTAGGTTGTACATGTGGTAATGCAAATGAATTGTCATTACCTCATCGTTGCCAGGTACACTTATGTCGAGAGGGAATATGTGGGCAAGACACCTTGCCTAAAGAATAACCTTTTGTATGGGAGTCGTCAAGAGTCCTCACCAATATACAACAGTGCTCTATAATATTATTTGGATATTCAAATGCCTTCATTATAAAGGGGAATTCAAACCAAAAAAAATGTTCCCAATTTGTGTTCGGAGGAGTTAGCAGAGAGGGGGAGAAGTGAATATTCTCACGATTAACGACCATGTATATTCAGCTTTTCCCGTCCATTTTAACTCTTTCACAATCGTTTTCATAATTTTTTCATTCAATTTCGGCCCGACACTTTCTTATCTTGCACATCTTATAGTCAATTTCGTCTTTGGTCATTCATTTTGTTTAACTATGTCCAATCAATTTCATAATTTCATTAAAGCCAAATCAAGTTCGTCATCCTCGGCTGCCATGATCACATAATTATATGTCTTATTCATTCTATTTCTAATGTTCTCTAAATGTTTAAAGACAATATCATAGTTTTGTCTAGCTTTACGTCCCAAAAGCAATCCTAGCAATCGTTGCTGCTCTTTAATACAACCACGACGTGGAGTAGCAATTTATTCTTTCGGGACTCATGATAATTCGCGTTAAAGTTGATTCCACTCGGTTGATTCCATTGTTCCCAGGTATAAGCAGAGAGAGAGATACAAGCGATCATTTTCACCATTTACGACGATGTATTATTATTCTTATTTTTTCATCGTCTCTAAAATGCTATTTGAATAAACATTAGTTTAATGGTTAGACTTTCTGGAAAAAGTTTCAATGGTTGTTAAGAAATTACTGGCTTGCACCCAGTAGATCCCACTGGTTCAAATATTTGTTCTGACTTGTTTTTAGGTACATGATCGAGCACGCGATCTTGATCTACTGGGTACAAGCAAGAAATTCCTTTTCAACAATACACAAAGAAAAACATGGTGGTATATTTTATGTAGCGTCACACGGCAGATGCTGCTCTTACTCTTTCAGGAATCATAATAATTTGTTTTACATTAAACCCCACGCGGTTGATACTTTTGTTCGGATGATTTAGCAGAGAGACATGGAAGCAAACAATCTCACCATTAACGACGATATATTATCATTCTTACTTGTTCATCGTCTTTACAATACTATATTTATATTTTGATGACAATAAACCACACTGTCGTACTATTTTCAAGTAACGTCACATTGCAAATACATTACAGTGTAATGATTCAAAAAGTACCTGGTTTTATACAATAGTATAGTAAAAAAAAAGAAAACTGTATTTCAACCCGAGCCAAACTCTCTCTCTCTCTCTCTTCGTCATTGCCTTCATTTTACATCTCTTACTTCCTTCTTACCACGAAGTATGTAATGTGCACGTGTATACCTCGAACATAGAGAAAATAATCACTAATATTGATGAAATGATTTTCCTTCTTCTTTTCCTTCTGCTTCTTCGCAGTAGTAATATTATTATTATCATTATTGTTATCATTATTATGAATGTGAATATGATGATAACAATGATGATGATTATTATTTCATTATTATCATTGTTATTACTATTATTATTATCTTTATTATTATATCCTTATTATCATCAGCATAATCATCATTGACAGTAGTATAGTAGTAAATCTAGTATTAGGCCTATTAGTGGTATCATTGGGTTTGAGTTTGGGTTTGAATTTGAGTTTGAGTTTGGGTTTGAGCTATTGTTCTCACATTTCACATGCAGATTTAATACAGATAACAAAATATACATAAAAGACATATTGTTTCATAATTTAAAAAAATGATTATAGCAATTGACAAATTAATCAGACTACAAAATTGTATATAACCAAATATGTTTGACAACTACTATCATGTTAAAGGGAACCCAGACAAGAAAAGTCAAAAACTGTGAAATGTGCAGGAACCTATAGAAAAGCATAGCTTGTAAAGAATAGGTTCCTGGGAGACATGGAAAATGACCAGGACAGCATATGTTTACTTTAGAGAGACGTACATAGCCAAATGTAAGAGGGCAGTAATTTGACAAATTATTGTATACGAGTTCAATATAATTTGAGACAGATACAGAAGAAAAAGGGGAAAAAGAGAGAAAAGAAATACACTAAAAGGAAGAGGAGTAACAAACCAATAAAAAGCAGAGTATCCACCTATGTGAACGTTTATAAAGAAGTCAAGAATTATTAATTCCTTCCCTGATAAAATTCACTTGTGTCACAGAAGCACGCCTAGAATTTCAATGAATTGTAAAATGGCACACGTTATAAAGAGCAAAAAACATTATACATAAAATGTCTAATTATTATTATATGCATTCAAAAAAAGTAACGTTTATATTTAAATCGATGAATAGAAGAAAGGTGAAGTAAATCAGGTTGAAGATTGTTCCAGAAAGATGGACCAGTATACACAATTGTTTTTTGAGCAAATGTAGTTCGTAAACGGGGGATGTGAGAATCATTCTTTTTCCTGGTAGGGTATGTATGGATATCCAGGTTCCTTGTGAAAAGGGAAGCAATCGAATCACACAATTCATTTATCGTAAGTTGATAATGAAAATACCCAGATTATAGAGAAATTTATCAGACACATGTAAAAGGTTATTATTGAAAATAGGATATTTGTATGCGACCGGAAACTAACATTTTGAATTATTCTCAGGGTTCTTTTTTGAATGACCAATAAACTATGAAGTTGATTCTTTGAGCAGTTGCCCCAAACTAGGATACATTAATTTAAATATGGGAAGATTAAGGTGGAATATAAATTTAACAGAACATCAAGAGTAAATAAGTGTTTAAGTCTGTTGATGACACCTGAATTTCGTGATAAAAGTTTACATAAATTGCTAACGTGCATTTTCCAGTTAAGTTTACAGTCTATATAAAGATAAAGGAATAGGCCAGTTTCGTAATGTAACTAAATTTAATGCATAAGTCTTTGCGAAGTGCCTCAATACAAATTATTTCATTCACCTGATAAGAATAATAGTATTTCAATAGTCAGAATGCAAACTGCGTATAATAAGTGTTGCTAGGTAGGTCAAGCCATAATGTTTGTCCTACCTGGCAACAACTAATGTATGCAGTTTGGATTCTGTCTATTGAAATACTATTATTCTTATCAGGTGAATGAAATAATTTGTATTGAGGCACTTCACAAAGACTTATGCATTAAATTTGGTTACATTACGAAAATGGCCTATTGCGTGTGTTCAACAAATAAAATATGTTTTTGTCATTAATGGAAATGTTTCCAGGAAGTGATGTTATGGAGTTACTAAATAGCATATAGTTCGTTTTAGTAACATAAAGAGACAACTTATTGGCATTACTTTAATCCACTCCAAAACAGAAAGTAATTCATTGTTTACAACGTCAGTAATAACATTGGGATGTGGATGAGTAAAAAAACATTGGAAACATCGGCAAAAAGGATGAATGACAAAATGGGGGTGGGAGTATAGAAATCATTAATGTAAAGTAGAAACAAAAGCGGTCCAAGGGGGATCCTTTCGGGATATCACAGGTGATTTGTCGTAGACATGAATCATGATAATTTAAATTAATATATTGGTCTCTGTCAGTGAGGTAATTCCTGAACCACTCCAAGGCCTTCCCTTTGATCCCATAGTGGGATAGTTTATATAAAAGAATGTCATGATTAACTGTGTCGAAGGCTTTGGAGAAGTCCAGGAAAATACCCATTGTATGGGACATATCATCAATTGCACGTGCAATATTGTAAATGAACATGAGTAATGCATGAGTTGTGGAGTGTCTACGTCGGAAACCATATTGCGATGACGATAAGATATTGAATTTAGATATGAATTTAAAGGTACGAATAATCTTTTCTAAGATTTTAGAAAACGATGAAAGCAAGGGAATTGGGCGATAATTACCCCAGTCATCTTTACTACAAGATTTGAAAATAGGAACTACCTTTGCAATTTGCATCTTTTGAGGTATAATAAGACCTTTAAAAAACTCCATAAAGAAGCGGTGACGTTGCACTCCTTTATCGTAGTAACTTGGATGTTAAAGTTGTTCCTTCCTCACTTAATAGTAGTACATTTGAAATGACTGAAATCAGCATTGTACATAGTTCTGTATCTATGAATGTGTGTGTTATCTATAGGCCCCGAGTGCCTCATCCTCTCTCAAGCAATGCATAGATGATTTCTCCTGTCTCTTAGCCTACCTTCGTTTTAAGAATTCTAGTTTGTTAATTGCTGGGGATTTTAACATTCCTTTTATTAATGTTTCCCCAAATACCAGACTTTTCCTCGAAACTCTAAGTGCTTATGACCCTATACAACATATTCAGGTCCCAACACATATACATGGCCACACTCTGGACTTGCTTATCACTCGCCAGTCAGATAGAAATAATGTGACAGGTGTAATGGTTGTGGATGGTCTTTCTGACCATTCTGCCATAATTTGTAAGTTGAACTTAATAAAACCTCCTGCTGCAAAGAGTGTGATACACACACGTAACATCAAGTCCATAAACATTGTATCATTTATGGAAAGAATCACTGAACTATCACTTCTTGGAAACTGTTCAAGTAGTGATGTTTCAGAATCTGTTGAATGTTATAATTCTCTATTAAGAACTGTCCTTGATGAGTATGCTCATGTGAAACAGAGATGTGTCACAGTTCGCCCTAACACACAGTGGTACTGTCAAAATATTGCAAACAAAAAACTCCAACGTAGGAAATTGGAGCGCAATTGGCTCAAATCGGGCCTAGCGTCTGATCGTGAGAAATATCAGATCCAGCGTCAGTTAGTGCAGTTAAGTGTTCGCGCTACCAAAACATCATATAACTCTATGCTGGTTGAAAGCTGCACAAGTACAATACAGATTTTTAGAGTTGCAAATGCTTTACTTAACAGAAGTAAGCAATCTCCTCTTCCTACTTAAAATCTTGCAGATCGTTTTAACAATATCTTTGTGGAAAAAATTTAGAATGTTAGATCAGCTCTTACTAATATCGGAGGGTTTGAAGTTCCTTTGATTACAGAAAAGACACTTTATATATTATCTCCAAAAACGCCTGATGAGATTGAGTCAATCATAATGAGTTCACCTTCTAAATCCAGTGAACTTGACCCCATACCAACATCGCTTTTGAAACAATGTCTCCCTGCTATTGTACCATCAATTGTAACTATAATAAACACAAGTCTTGGTTCTGGAATAGTTCCTGACAGAATGAAGATTGCAGCAGTGCGCCACACCTTGAGAAAAATCTAATTTGGACAGTGATTGTCTCCAGAACTATAGACCTATCTCAAATTTGTCATACCAGTCCAAACTCGCAGAACGAGTGGCTTTCTCATGTCTTCGCACATATCTTATTGAAAATAATTAAATTGATAATTTTCAATCTTCCCACCGCCCGCACCAAAGTGTGGAAACGCTGCTAAGTAATCTTGTGGACAGTATCCTCTCTGAAATGGACAAAGGAAATATTACTTTTCTCGTGCTACTTGATATGTCAAGTGCTTTCGACACTATTGACCACACAATACTTGTTAAGAGACTACACTCTTGGGGTAATAGGCACTGCGTTGCAGTGGTTTTCATCATACATTTACAAATGATCCAGTATGTCTCTGTAAATAATTCTCAATCTGACAAAACTTATCTCTCATATGGTGTACTACAAAGGTCTGTTGGTGGCCGGTTAATGTTTCCTGTCTACCTTAAGCCAATCAGTACAATAATTAGAAAGCATGATATAAAGTATCATTGTTACGCTGATGACATTCAGCTGTTCGTTTCTGTACATCCTTCCTCAGATGCAATTGCCGATGCTAGGAGAACTTAAGAAGCCTGTATTCATGACTAGAAAGGCTGGATGGATTCCAACGGTCTTAAAATAAATGAAATTAAAACTGAGTTTATCATTTTGGGCTCCAAGAATTCTTTACTGAGAGCTTTAAGTTTGGTTGTAGGTGGCAAAGTTACAAAGCCAGCCTCAAAGGTTCGTAACCTTGGTGTGATATTTGACAATAATATGTCATTTATTGAACATGTATCTAGCATATCAAAGTCTGTAAGACATCAACTACGGAACCTTGGGTTAACACAAAATCTTTGACTCAACAAGCATGTGAACAATTAATCCATGCATTAATCTCATCTCGCTTACATTTTTTGTAATTTCTTTTCTATTTGGACTCACCACACAGCACTAAGACAGACTGCAATCCCTCCAAAATTCTAGTGCAAGACTCCTTACTTTCACACCAAGAATGTCCTCTATTGCGCCTATATTACGCTCTCTTCACTGGCTACCTGTCCGAAAAAGGGTTCACTTCAAAATTATGTTACTTGTTTATCGGGCCCTCCATGGAATTCCGCCACAATATATTAAAGACTCACTACCCCTACAATCCAACTCGTACCTTAAGATCTGGAAATGATAATTTGCTGCAAATCCCCGTACTAAGTAAGATTGTCGACCCATTTATAAAACAAATAATACACAGATTTTCGTTCGTGACGTTATGGCGATGCAGCGCTATTCGGGTATTCACAATGGCACAAAATACACTCGGCTACGCCTCGTGAATTTTATTGTACCGTAGTGAATACCGTCATGCGCTGCATCGACCATAACGCACTCACACCTGTGTATTATTTGTATACTGTACAATTTCAGGAAATTCAATGAAATTACTTTGAAGTGGCCTGTAGATTTCACCAATAACGATATTTTTCTTACCAGGAACTTCTTCGATCTCTATAAATATGCTTTCAAGTATATCAGACATGATGGTTAAGTCATTCAAATACAGGCTAGCTCCTCCGCCAGTTTTGTTTGTCCTATCATCAGTGACAAGAGTAAAGCCATCAATAGAAAATAGTGATGAGTTTAATTTAATCAAGGTTTCACACATACCAATGAATGAGCAAATGTATTTAAGTTTGTCCAGGAGTAGTTGAGACCATGGACCTACTACAAATGGACACTGATCGGTACCATAATATATTCGTGCACCTGACTCTGTCAAAAGTATCATGACATTCCAAAATGCATGCGCAAAAGAAACCGAATCGCTTAAAATCACGGAAATGCATGTGCAGTTGTGGCGTTCATATGAATATTAACGTATATGAAGTTTTCATTATGAAATTAGAAGTAGTTTTCAACTACGGAACCTTGGGTTAACACAAAATCTTTGACTCAACAAGCATGTGAACAATTAATCCATGCATTAATCTCATCTCGCTTACATTTTTTGTAATTTCTTTTCTATTTGGACTCACCACACAGCACTAAGACAGACTGCAATCCCTCCAAAATTCTAGTGCAAGACTCCTTACTTTCACACCAAGAATGTCCTCTATTGCGCCTATATTACGCTCTCTTCACTGGCTACCTGTCCGAAAAAGGGTTCACTTCAAAATTATGTTACTTGTTTATCGGGCCCTCCATGGAATTCCGCCACAATATATTAAAGACTCACTACCCCCTACAATCCAACTCGTACCTTAAGATCTGGAAATGATAATTTGCTGCAAATCCCCCGTACTCATCATTCATGGGGAGACAATGCTTTTCGCATGCAGCAGCCAAATTATGGAATAAGCTTCCCCCATCACTTCGCTGTATTGCAACATACTCCACCTTTAAAGATCGTCTTAAGACTTACCTATTCCATCTGTAACCCAGTATTTCCTTAAGTTGTATAAGTTAATCGTACTAAATCCATAATTAATATTTTTAAATTTGTATATACATCTCAACTTAATTAGTTAACACCCTTTAGTCTCATTGGCTGCCGTGTCAGGGGTGTTCACAAAGACTAAGATCGACTTTAAGTTGGACTTAAGTATAACAGGCCGTTCATGCCATTGGTTGCTATCCCAATTGGTCTCTAAATTATAATCTTTAGATAATATTTTGTCCTTCAATAATGAACTATCAAAAATGTAAACTCTGTAGATTTGAGACCACGATTTGTACGTCCCTTGAAAGACAAATGCCAGTAAATGGTAAGAGCAAACAGTGGCATGAACGGCCTGTTATACTTAAGTCCAACTTAAAGTCGATCTTAGTCTTTGTGAAACACCCCCCTGGTGGCCTCGGATGCTAGAGCTCCTGTGAAGTATGTGCTGACTGGGCTAGTCCCTCGAATTGAAAGGGTCTTCCAGACATGGGTATTTTCTCAGCTAGCTTTGGCCCTATTTGAACAAAAACTAATTAAAAGATTCAGCTAAATCACGAGAGTCTTGAATCTTCACACCACTATCGATTACACTCTCAATGTGTATAGTCTTAACTTCATTTTTCAGGACATTATTAATAACCTTCCACGTTTTTTAAATATCATTTTCTTCTGTTATTGAACTGTGTAGAATAATAATCTTTTTAGCCTTTTTAGTCTTAATAGAGATTTAAGAATTTTAGGATATCTAGTGTATTTAATTTTTACTCCTCAGTTTCTTTTGCTTTATACTTGTAGTAGAATAATTTGTTTTTACGGTCAACACACTTAAAAAAGATTCAGTGACCCATGGCAATCTGGGCAGCTTTTTGTAATTAGAACGCAATAGAATACAGATCGGAATATGAAGGTTGTATAAATCATCGAAAATGTCAAGAAACTTATTATAACAATCGTTTACGTTTTGACAATTACATATTTCAGACCAATCTGTAGAGATAAGACTCTTTCTTATTTTATAAGATATTTAAAAATCTATGAAATATATTTAGATGTTTGAATAACCAAATATGAGTTGTATGCAGCCCTGCACATCAACAGGAATCAACTTATATTTGGATGTCACCCGACCTTTAAAGTCGCCCATATTAAAGCACATCTTGTTAGCAATATGAAATGATGATAAAATAGCTTATAAAATGGGTTCAAGACTGTAGCCAATGAGAAGCGTCAAAATGGATCACGTGTGCATGCATTAATTTTAACCAACAAAAAAGCATAATGCACGCTGCGTGTAAATCAGTGGATGTTTAACCATGCATTGCACAGTTTGTTTACGAGCTAGGCCATTAATATTGCTGCCGCGATCGTCTGTACTGTGTGCACACGTTATTTCTTATGGAGGTTGCAGGTTTACAGTGTTTAATATCGCCTTACTAAGTAAGATTGTCGACCCATTTTATAAAACAAATAATACACAGATTTTCGTTCGTGACGTTATGGCGATGCAGCGCTATTCGGGTATTCACAATGGCACAAAATACACTCGGCTACGCCTCGTGAATTTTATTGTACCGTAGTGAATACCCTCATGCGCTGCATCGACCATAACGCACTCACACCTGTGTATTATTTGTATACTGTACAATTTCAGGAAATTCAATGAAATTACTTTGAAGTGGCCTGTAGATTTCACCAATAACGATATTTTTCTTACCAGGAACTTCTTCGATCTCTATAAATATGCTTTCAAGTATATCAGACATGATGGTTAAGTCATTCAAATACAGGCTAGCTCCTCCGCCAGTTTTGTTTGTCCTATCATCAGTGACAAGAGTAAAGCCATCAATAGAAAATAGTGATGAGTTTAATTTAATCAAGGTTTCACACATACCAATGAATGAGCAAATGTATTTAAGTTTGTCCAGGAGTAGTTGAGACCATGGACCTACTACAAATGGACACTGATCGGTACCATAATATATTCGTGCACCTGACTCTGTCAAAAGTATCATGACATTCCAAAATGCATGCGCAAAAGAAACCGAATCGCTTAAAATCACGGAAATGCATGTGCAGTTGTGGCGTTCATATGAATATTAACGTATATGAAGTTTTCATTATGAAATTAGAAGTAGTTTACAAGAGAAACCTGTAAATTTGGCTGTAACATAATGATTTTAAACTTCATTTTAAAACTTATCATATCCATTTCCAAGGAATAGAAGGTAAAAGGACAGTAATGAATATGTATTCTTTTAAAGTTGTGCAATTTCAGATGTATGTCCACCAGTGTCCACTTCTTTAATAATCAATCTCATATCACACACATTGTCATAATTTGGGGTTCACTGCTCCTCTAACTGGTCTTAAATCACGATACTTTGATAACTATCTATGTATTGGTCTTAAGTTTACGTTAGATGTGTAGTATACGAATAACTAACATGGGGATTTTATTTATTTGAAGAAAAAATACGTTAAAAACGTTGGCGTAAATATTTACTATATTCTATTCATTATTTTGTATTTAATATTTGTATGATGAAAGCAAAATTTTAATTGCATTCAATTTAAGCTTCGGATTACGAGATTACATTGCATGGTAATCTCAGGTTAGTCACATGCACAGTATCATAATAAAATGATATACCGAGCATTAATTTTGTTTGTCTCTTTTCCTCCTGTGTTCGACCTCAACAGTGCGTATAAACAAAAAGGCACGAATTCACAAAGGAGGTTTGTCGACAAACTTAGGTTTATGTGCGTCATATGACGCGTTTTGACGCGTTTCAGACCAAGGTTTGTCTGAACCTTGGTCTGAAACGCATCAAAATGCGTCATATGACGCACATAAACCTAGGTTTGTCGACAAACCTCCTTTGTGAATTCGGGCCAACAAGTGTACCCAACTTTGGTCACTTCTAATGATAGAGTCATAACCTATGAGATCTTGTATCATATATCATGGTAAAGGATAACTCATACCCTGTATAATGGGGTTCTGCTCGCTATTCATAAGGACCGCTATTCATAAGGACCGTTATTCATAAGGACGGCTATTCACAAGGACCGATATTCATAATTTGAGAAAAGGGGTCATTATTCGTAAGGACCGCTATTCATAATAGGAGAAGAGGGTCGCTATTCGTAATACGAGAAGGGGGTCGCTATTCATGAAGCGGAATGAGAGTCGATATTCGTAATACGAGAAGAGGGTCATTATTCGTAAGGACCCTTATTCATTAGGACCGCTATTCATAAGGACCGATATTCATAATTTGAGAAAAGGGTCATTATTCATTAGGACCGCTTTTCATAGTAAGAGGAGAGAGTCGCTATTCATAAAAATTAAATAAGCAAACACAATGATAATAAGAAAGGGCAATATTGGATGGGGGACGCCCCACGGCTGTAGCTATGGGGGGACGACACATGACCCCGAATATTTGTCGAAAAAGAAAAAAAGGAGTGCCCCAATAATGTACGTGACCCATCACCCCGCCCCCATCAGTACGACTACGCTGCGCCAATCGCCGCCCCCAGTATTCCCTTGGTACAAGTACATATTACCGACAATTTTCGTCAAAGTAGTTCATAGATGGCGTAGCCTGTGTTTGCGTGTGTGTGTGTGTGTTGGTGGGGGTGGGGTGGCGGTGTAGCAGCGTTGCCATCAAGGGGCTGATCTATCATGTCCCTAACCCTCAGCCAAGGAAGGAAGCGATGGAGAGGAAGTTGTAGGGACCATATTCAAGCTTTTCGTAAATTTACAATATTGCACGATATATTTTCCATATAAGTAAAGAAGTTAGATTTTCAAGATTATAAGCCAAATAAGATACGATTTTGTGACCGTTAGGCGTTATGCGGTGGCGTCCCCTGTATTATGTCTTTTTTAAAGTATATTTTACATTTTATCATTGATAATTGTATAGAGACATCCCCATAACCTAGCTAATATATTTGCCCCGCTCCTGTGGTGACGAAAAATAAAGTAAATCATAACACACATAAGATCCTATCGTAATTTGTTCCCCTTTTGGAAAATCTTGCCCCACCCCTGCCCCTGACTGATATTATCCTGGCTACGCCACTGAGACATTTAGTAGAACAAACAGGCCCATTATCATAGTCATTTAAGGACTATTAAAGTTTGCTATTCAAGAAACTAGTAATTGTTTATACGATAATAATGTGTTTGTGGAAAGTAGCTTTTAAAAGGACCTATGGACCTACAAATTATATAGCCTTAGTCAGGCCCCCAGAAGCTCTTCAATTTTAGCCAAATAATGAAGAGTTTCAAGATTTTCGTTTTTCCAGGAATTATCATACCTCAGGATATTAGTCATCATATTAATTAACCTAACTTCATTTATCCACAATTTTGATTTCCTAAAACTTTCCTAATACCGAAAACAAACGGAGTTGGACCGGACCATAAGCCTAGTTACTGCCCGGAGAGGGGTGGAGAGGGGGTACTTTAAAATTGTGTTTTGTTTGGGGGATATGGAGCTTGAACACTTTCGGACCTTGCAGGTTTCACGTTATGTAGCGTAAATAGAGGTAATGCGATCCGAATATGAACTCAACATTTACTGTCTTTTTTGTTGGGGTGGGGTGGTGGTGGTGGTGGTGGTGATGGGTAAGGAGGTCTGATAGGTCTGGTGCAACAACAAACAAAAAAAAATGCCGTGAGAAATTTGTTTTTGTTTTTATTTTGGGGGCTGGATATATATATATATATATATATATATATATATATATATATATATATATATATATATATATATATATATATATATATATATATATATATATATATATATATTGAATATGTACTTGTACCAAGGAAATACTGCGGGGAGGGTGGGCCGAATGGCGCAGCGTAGTCGTACTGATTGGGTGGGTGGGTGGGGCCTGGGTTGATGGGTCGCATAAATTATTGGGGCACGCCTTTTTTCTTTATTTCTTCAGAAAAGTATGTTTCCAAAGCCATGAGGGGTGTCCCCCATCCAATATTTCTCTTTTGCTTATTTAATTCTAATCTAACCCTAATTTGTATGAATAGCGACCCTCAATCCGAATTATGAAAAGCGACCCTCATTCTGTACTATAAATAGCGACCCTCATTTCGTATTATGAATAGCCACATTTATTCCGTTGTATGAATAGCGACCCTATTCTCGTCTTATGAATAGCGACCATCAGTCCGCTTTGTGAATAGCGACCCTCTCCTCGTATTATGAATAGCGACCCTCATTTCGTATTATGAATAGCGGTCCTCAAGAGTAGTGACCCCTAATTTCAATTATGAATAGCGCCCCTTCTTCGTGTAATTCATGTTCATGAATAGCGACCCCGATTTCGTGTTATGAATAGCGGTCCTTACGAATAACGGTCCGTATGCCTTTATGAATAGTTACTCCTTTTCCGTTTTATGAAAGCGGTCCTTCAGGTATGGGAAGTTACACGTTACGAATAGCGTTCCTTATGAATAGCTGCCCTTACGAATAGCGAGGTTACCCCGTCTAATGATACCATATTCATAATTGTGCTGCCACTGATGACTGAGCAGCAGGCTTTTCAAAAAGTATTGTCAAAATCCTCTTGTACCAAGTTTGCGCTGAAGCAATGAATGTGGATCAAAAGCCATTATGTTTGTTTTATCTAATCCCAGACACAATTGCTCACTTGTTTAAACTGACTATTGGGCAGTTGAAAAGAAACGGTGTTGGTATCGACTCAAACACAAGGAAATGCTTATTACAAGTCTAACCCGAATACCTTTGGAGTGCCAATTGAAGGGGCAAACCGTGATGTATGAGGAGGGAGTGATGGGTCTGTTGGGGCAACCACTCCGTCCCGGGAAGAGAATTACACAAAAGGGCCAAACTAGTACAGATAGGCTTTAAAAACAAAAACAGGCACGGACACCGTTTGATTACGTGACACTTAATTTCTACTTTATTAAGATCATTAAACTTTCTTCAAATAATCATCTACTCAACGAAATATTTAAATTATTTCACATAGACCACACAATATATCACAAATGACAAATCTTTCAGGTTAGTTAGGGGAAGGAAAGGGAGGATATTAGAAGAAATGTTAAAGGGGAAGATGACTTAATACATTCACGCGGAAGTTACTCGCTTATTACTTGCTTGCTCGCGACTGGACTTGGAACGGGACGCGACTGGACTTGGGACGGGACGCGACTTGGATTGAACTATATATTTTTAAAGACCCTGGTGCCCACAGAAATATTATGAATAGGGTATCATTTGACAGTGAATAAGTTAATCTTTATCATGGAATACATTTCAAAGTCATATTGGTTATGAATTTTTAATTAGAGCTACCAAAGTTGGGTAAACTTGTTTGTATACGCACTGTATACATTGGTTTTTAATTTTGACAGTATCTGCAGCTGAATTTTTTATTCTACTGCTACGAACTTACCATTAAAATAATAAATATTCTGTTACGTATTTTCTTATTTTCATAGTACGAATCCGAGTCACAGTTGATACTTATAATACACCATGCAAAACAGAACAAAAGTCAGTAAATTCTGTGACAAGCAAAACAAGAAAAGGGTCATCAAAATGGGGCATGTGCCCTGTACCCTGACCCCCTCCCAACCGGATCCGCCACTTGACAATATTTTTTCATTTGATTTCATTTGAAATAATTGCAGTATGTTTATATTCGCAGTAGAATATGATTGAAACCGTGTGGTATACTGAAAATCATAGAAAACGTCAGACGGTTTGTACTTGTTCTTGATTGTTGCCACTATCGCCTGAGACAGACGTTAAAGGTGATGTCCAATAATTGTGAAGTACAATTTTTTCTTTGAACGTTGGCTGAAAAACATGGAACTTTTTTGTTTATTTTTTTAGTCATCTTCATGAGAATGGAATTATTATGTTTTGTACATAAATACCTTAAGACGCAACGGCAGTGATATGAACTATAAAAGCACTGGGGGTGTTTCACAAAGACTAAGATCGACTTTAAGTTGGACTTAAGTATGACAGGCCGTTCATGCCACTGTTTGCTCTTACCATTTACTGGCATTTATCTTTCAAGAGACGTACAAATCGTGGTCTCAAATCTACAGAGTTTATATTTTTAGATAGATCATTATTGAAGGAAAAAATATTATCTAAATGTCACAGGTAAATCCTTGTTCACCTGCACCCAGTTCGGGGTTTATTTTATACAGGAGATTTTAATTAAGAAACAAGAAAAACAAATAAGGATATCTCCGCAGAGTAGTTTGAGTGAAAGATCCGAAAGAAAGGATTTATTAGAACTTAACCTAAAAGGTAGGTTAAGCTACAAAATATCACTCATCCAAACAATAAGTATAATACATAAAAACATGTATTGATAAAAATATAATAGTTATATATATATATATGTGGAATCTTTAGCCGACATGCAAGGCTTCACAAACTTACAGTGAAAACTCTTAACATATACAGGTTAAATAACTTTACAAGGTTTGAAAGAAAGGGACTATAATGATCTTGGGGTAACTTCACAATATCAATAAACTACAAATCTCTGTTCTTCTTGGCCAGGGCGGAGAGCGTTGCCTTGGTAACAGGGGACAGTCTAAATCAGTTCTGTTCGTCTAATACAGTAGGACTTTTAAGGGGCTGAACAGGGCGACCAATATCTGTTCAGGGAGGGTGACAACCAGGCGAAGAATACAATATTTAACAGTAGAAGAATTAACAGTACAAGAATATGGTTCTTGTACTCTCCTAAAAATATGTCTTGTCTCGCTGGTGTCCAAATTAGCTCTCCCATTATTAATAAAAATGAGATTTTAATAAATGTATTTCTATAACCCGACTTGAATAGAATGAATAGAAAGAGATAGAGAAAGAGAGAGAGAGAGAGAGAGAAAGAGAGAGAGAAAGAGAATGAGTTAATAACAACTAACTTAATAAACTTATTCACAACAAACTAAGAATAAAATATATATATACAGAGTAGTATAGAACACAACATAACTATGCTACAAAACATGAGCTCCACTGTACAACATTGTCATGAAATGATATAGTAAAACCTAAGCTATTAATTATATTCCTAGTCTCATCTCGACTGAAATAGAATTGAAAGGTTCATAACATAACTTAACATTGGCAAATTGAGTTTGGCAAAATTATTATGTTGATGCAATAAAAGCACATATTCACATCTTTCTTAGTGTAAACCAAGAACAATTATCAGGGCAGTATAACATACTGAAATAGAACATATCCTATTCTATTCTGACTGAATATAAATCAGTTCACTTCTTCTATCAAATAAGAATACTACTAAAGACTTATGATAGTGAATATGAATAACTATATTAAAAAAGGCAATATTCGATTACAGCCTTATCAATGAATTAAAAGGAATTAGAAAACAGTGAGTCTTACCTGTTCAGGGAGGGTGACAACCAGGCGAAGAATACAATATTTAACAGTAGAAGAATTAACAGTACAAGAATATGGTTCTTGTACTCTCCTAAAAATATGTCTTGTCTCGCTGGTGTCCAAATTAGCTCTCAAGGGGAGAGCCAATATTCCTCCTAAACCAGGCAAACAACCCCACTATTCCCTATTCCTAAGACAAGGGAGTACCAGTAAATGTACCCGCTGGTCATTCATGATTTATGTACTCTCCGAATTAAGGAAGTGGTCTGGGTTTTTGACATAAGCAAGGCCTATAGGATAGGGGTCTCTTTGTTCCGTCTTTGTTTCACCAGTGGCATATACCAGAGGTGGAATACATAAGCATGGTTAAAAGGGACAATTCAAAGAGGGGTTCGACAAGTAATATAGGTTTACTCAAAAATAGAATATACCTTGTTAATAAACAGGGTCTGACACTCTCCCCTCCTAGAATCATGGCGTCCCGTCATGGCATCTAAATAAATTATCTTAAACAGGCCTGTAGAAGAACTAGACTCTGCTTTTGTACAGCAAGGTGTTCTTCCATGAGTTTAAATTTCGCCCTCCCAAGAGTACCATACCAGAGACGATCTGGGGGAACACGTCTCCTTGATGATCTTCTAGGGCGTCCTTCTGGCTCATCTTCTGTGTCTGTGACAGGGACCGTATCATCAGGGTCTGTGATGTGAGGCTGGGGTTCTAGAATATTAGGGTGATCTGGTACAAACTCCTGAGCGTCAGGGTTCAGGGATACATTTGGATCTTCTGGGCCAGATGGGGTAGGAACTAAGCTATGTCGCCGAGGGCAGGAGTGGGACGAGTTAGGATGACTACTGGATCCACAGGAAGAAGGAGGTCCGATTCAGATTCATCATCAGAGGATCGGAATGTTGGTATGGGCTGTGTGTTGGTCGACAATCTCTTTGATCTGCGAGGCTTTGGTCTTGGAGCTGGTTTGGGCTGAACGACTTCCACATCAGGTTCCTGAGGGAGGAATCCGCATGGTAGAAGAAGGTTGCGATGGAGTGTCCGCTCGGGGCCATTATCATCTCTGGGTTTCACCACATAGACTGGCATGTCATTGCTTATCCTCCTGACTATGATGTACTGTCTGGACCCCCACCGGTCAGCCAGTTTGTGCTTGCCCTTGAAACCCAGATTTTTGACAAGGACCCTGTCTCCAGCTGTGAGGGCTTGGTCTCGAACCGTCCGTCTTCTTTTGGTACGCGGCAGCCTTTTCAACCTGACCGGCAGCCAACCTGTGGGCTTGGTTCAGCCGTTCCCGCAGACCTTGTATGTACTTATGGTGTGACGGAGCCGCAGCTTGTTGATCTCCAAGCCCAAACTGTACATCTATCGGCAGTCGGGGTTCCCTCCCAAACATCAGAAGATAGGGAGACATTCCGGTGGCACTATGCTTGGTACAGTTGTAGGCGTGGACCAAGGGTTTTACATGAAGACGCCATTCTTGTTTCCTTGCATCCTCTAATGTACCAAGCATATTGATAAGGGTCTGGTTAAACCTTTCAACTTGGCCATTCCCTTGTGGATGATAGGGCGTTGTTCTGGATTTCCGTATCCCGGCAATCTGGCACAGTTCTGCTATCAGGTTTGCCTCGAAATCCCTGCCCTGGTCGGAATGTAGCTCTCCGGAAAACCATAATGGATGAAGAACTGCTCCCACAGTACCTTTGCCACTGTCTTGGCCTTCTGATCCTTAGTAGGATAAGCCTGAGCATACCTGCTGAAATGATCAGTGATGACAAGGATGTTGGTGGTGTTTTTGTCATCAGGTTCTAGGGATAGGAAATCCATGCACACTAACTCCATTGGTGCTGTAGTTATGATGTTCACCAAGGGTGCCGACCGGTGGGCACGCCGTTTGCGTTGGACACATCTCTCGCAGGTTTGACATCGATGTTCCACTTCTGCATCCATCCGTGGCCAGTAGAATCTGGTGCGAAGGAGGTCGAGGGTCCTTTCCATCCCAAGGTGGCCAGTCTCGTCATGAAGTAGACGGAATGCTTCCCCACGATGGCTTTTGGGTAAAACCATCTGAAGCATCGGTCTATCATCTACACCTTTGCCGACCTTATAGAGCACACCATCCTTCAACTTCAAATGACGTAAGTGCCGTAAGATTACTCTGGCCTCCTCGGTCATCTCCGATCGCAACTGTGGTGTGACTCTTGTCTCATTTTCAATGACCTTGATCACCTCCCGGATGGAGTCATCTTCCAGCTGTAACCTACGCCAGTCTCCAGGAGTCAACGAAGGGAGTGCGGTCTGCCCTGGGACAGGCAAGTCAAACTCGTCTGGAATGGCTGCCTCACTGTCAGTGAGCATCTCTATCAGGACAGGACTTTCTTTGATGCACCTCGCAGATGGCTTTAAAAGCATCTTGTGGGCAGACACCCTCATCTTCCTGTAGGCGTTCCAGGAGTTTAACGATCTTGTCTTGATGTTGATCGAGTCGTCATCATCTCCGAGGGATGCTTGAGGTTTCCTCGAAAGTCCATCTGCATCACCGTTTCTTCTGCCAGGCCGGTACTTGATGGTGAAATCAGCGATGACCAGTGGCATCAACCAGGATGTATGTCAGTTATCCAACTTAGCCTGTGTAGTCCGAATTTGTCACTGCAGCAGGCCAGTTGTGGGCTGTTAGTGAAATCAAATTAGCAAGGGCAGCAAGCCAGCGATGACCAGTGGCATCCAACTTGGCGGAGGTAAGGATGTATGTCAGGGGGTTGTTATCGGTTAGGACAGTAAACTTAGCCCTGTGGAGGTAGTCTACGAACTTCTCCGTCACTGCCCACTTTAAAGCAAGGAACTCCAGCTTGTGGGCTGGGTAGTTCATCTCGCTTTTTGACAAACCCCTGCTGGCATAGGCGATGGGTCTTTCCTTGCCGTCAACCATCTGATACAACGCAGCACCAAGCCCACTGGTACTGGCATCAGTATGAAGGATGAAGGGTGATGCGTAGTCGGCAAAAGCTAAGATTGGTGCTGTGGTGAGCTTGTTTATCAACTCCTCAAAAGCATCTTGGCACTTCGCTGTCCAGTTGTCACCAAAGGGTGTTGATGGCTTGGGTTTAGCTGGTATGGACTTGCTAGATTTGGACGAGCTCTGCTTCTCCCTCGCTTTTGGAGTGGTTCATACTCACGCAGTAAGTCATGAAGGGGTTTCGCAATACGGCTATAATGAGGGATGAACCTTCTATAGTAACCTGTGAACCCGAGGAACGTCTTCAACTCCTTCGCAGATAGAGGTCTTTCCCATGACTGGACAGCAACAATCTTGTCTGGATTCGTGCTCACCCCATCCTTGATACGACGTGCCCAAGACAGTTGACTGATGTCTTGGCAAAACAGCACTTCTCTGGATTGAGTTTCAGACCGTACTCGTAGCCGTGATAGAACTTTGGTCAGTCGTTCGAAGTGTTCTTCTAGGCTGGAAGAGAAGACTAACAAGTCGTCAAGATATACCAGGACATCTGACATAGCCATATCTCCCATACACTTTTCCATCAATCGTTGGAAGGTCGCTGGTGCATTGGTGATACCCTGGGGCATTCGGTTGAACTCGTAGAACCCCAGGGGACACCAGAATGCTGTCTTTGGTTTATCTTCCTCTTCCATCTCGACCTGGTAGTACCCGGACTTAAGATCAAGGGTGGAGAACCAAGCCGCTCCAGATAATGTGTGTAGGGTGTCTTCTATCTTAGGAATGTTGTACTGGTCCTTGACGGTACGTTTGTTTAATTTCCTGTAATCTATGCAGAGTCGAAGGTCTCCGTTTTTCTTCCGGACAAGGACAATGGGTGATGCAAATTGACTCTGCGAATCTCGTATAATGCCCATTTTCTTCAGTTCCTGGAGATGACGCCGGGTGTCTTCATAGTCGGCAGGAGGAATCCTTCGGCAGCTCTCTCGAAAGGGAGTGTCGTCTGATAGTTGAATGCGGTGCTTGACTGAAGAGGTGCACCCAATGTCAAGGTCATCTACAGAGAACACATCTTTGTAGGAATGTAGGAGTTGGGTCAATCTCTCTCTGTCCTCTGAAGTCAGGGAAGACTCACCCAGGTTTATGTTAAACTCGGTCTCATTTCTTACCTCAGGGTTGGTCTCTGCAGTGTTACAATTTACCTTCTGGGGCTCGGTGGAACTCTCAAGTACATCTACAGCAAAAGCGTATGCAATGGGGACCCCACCAGGAATCTCAATGTCTCGTTGCGATTCATTGCATACTATTACCTGTACTGTGTAAGAGGATGACTCAGAAGGTGACGAAAGGGTGGGTTTTACAATCAAACCACCAGCAGAGAAACAGTTGTTACCTTCTTCTATCATGAGTAAGGATAATGGTGTTGCATGAAAGTCCACTTTACCTGTCAATGTTGTCGTCTCGCCACTCTTTAGCTTGATAGCTTCATTCTTAGGTAGAATGAACTTCAAGGGTGGTGGTAGTTCAAGGATTTCATTTTGTTCAATGTTAACTTGTCGAAAGGCAGAAACAAGGGCACTACTTGCCTTCAACGTCCGGAGAAAATTTGCTCCTGCCTTCTGTTTGCAGCTCTCGTACATCCTCCGCACTACACTGGTGTTGGTACCGATGAGGAGGGGTATTCGATCGCTGCCATCTCGGGTGGGAGTAACCAGTGCCAGCGTTGTCGTCTCTGCCTGAACGCCAGCCTCGTCAGCGTGGAAGTGCAGATGGATCTCGATGTATCCAATGTATGGAACTGTGCTTCCACTTGCACCAACCACGAGCAGGTCGTCAATGGATTCCAAGTGGCGATGCGCTAACTTCTTGTGATAGAAATCAGCAGATATGCATGTCACTTGGGACCCAGTGTCCATAAGGCACTCACAGGGCACTCCGTCAACCTCAGCCCAGACAGTGGATTGGTCACCCACTAGTGCGGCTGGAGATTTCTTAGATGTGGCCTGAGATGGCTTCACCTGCGAATTCACAATGGCAGATCGCCTTATGGGACTCTTCTTGGGTTTGTCTTCGGCCACCTGTCGTCCCTTTACTGGCGGCCTTCGGCGTTTCCCGCTGGCTGATTCCTTGCTGCAATCTGCTGTTGCACCAGAACAGCATTGGTTTCTCCATTGCACTCATTCATGCGATGGCCGTCTTTTCCACAGTTGTAGCATATCAGACGATAAGTGGGCTTCCTTGGTCCTCTCGGTCTCCCATTGAACTTCTGGTTGGTGGCTTCTGGTCTTGCCTGAGCAGTCGTACTCCCTGAGGGCATACGGTTCGAAACTTGTTGCTGTAAGGCGATCATCATTTCATGAAGCTCTGCCACTCGATCTGGTTCTTGGAGGACTACTTGCTTGTGGGATCCCTTCCCTTTCAGCCCACTCTTACGTCTTATCTCCTTTTCCTTCTCTTTCTGCTCTTCCTGTCTCACTTCATGAAGGAGGGAGACAAAATCGGGGATGGGAGCCGCTTTCCTAAAGCCAGGGTGTGAAGGAGGGCGTCATGGTACAGGCACCCACGAGAGAACTGGTGTACCCGCGCCTTATCCATCCTTTCAGCCTTTATGCCATCATTCTCTCGGGCCCTGATCAAAAGGTCTTGGAGTCGGAGGAGGTAGTCAGATGGAAATTCGTCGCTGGCCTGATAGCACTCGGTGAATAGGAGGTACAACTCCTCCCCATCGTTTTGATGCCAAATGCCTTCTCCAACCCCTCTAAACTGTCCTTGGCGCTCACACCTTTCCCTAATGCCCATACCACGTTACTGGCAGGAGGTAAAAGAGCTTCTGTCAGCCTGCTGATCATCCGCGTCGACTATCAGCTGAGTCTGACGTCTCCAATTGTCGAAGTCCGCTTCACCATTTTGTACAGGTCGCCGCCCTGAAAACAAACGGAGTCGGCGCCTGTGGGAAGATGGAGCTGAGACTATGTGTTTCACCACAGTCTCTGGTACAGTATCATGTTTGGGTTCTATTGTGGGAATGGGAGTGATCCTATCACTAACCCCAAGTGATTCTGTAAGTTCCGAAAGTGTCTTACCCTTATCGGCCAGAAACTTCTCTAGTTCCGCCTTAAACTCAGGGTTAGAGTCGAAAGCCATATTTAAAAAGATTATAAGGGGTTAACTTTCCAATTGGGATAAAAAATTTAAAAAAAGAATAGTTTAGAATATTAAGGTGCCTAAATGTACAATTTATAACACCAATCAGGATTCTAAAAGGTGCTAATTATTATTTAGGAGACAAAAAATAATTAAATAGTGAGAATATCGAAATAGCAAAATAGAAACCACAATAACATCTGAGCTGGACAAGCTACCCCTTTATTTTACTGTTGGCGCCTGTCAGTAGTAGGGCTGCTACTGATTTGACCTGAACAACAGCAAAAAAAAAATTGATAAGGTCACACTTCAAATTAATAAGACCACTTCCAAATATACGCTATGTCCAACTTAGTGTTTTACAAGTTGTGGCAATCAAACAAAAACAATCATACACAGAATATTGTTAATCTCTTCCAAGCAAAGAGAGAGGTAGGGAACTAATACTCAATTAAAAGCAATTATAAAATTGTATTTGCTAAACAGGTTTTTTTTCTTTCGGGAAAAAAACTATTATTTTCTAAGAAAATTTAATAACATCCGGGCAGTGCCTCCATTTGTGTTACAGGTAAATCCTTGTTCACCTGCACCTAGTTCGGGGTTTATTTTATACAGGAGATTTTAATTAAGAAACAAGAAAAACAAATAAGGATATCTCCACAGAGTAGTTTGAGTGAAAGATCCGAAAGAAAGGATTTATTAGAACTTAACCTAAAAGGTAGGTGAAGCTACAAAATATCACTCAATCCAAACAATAAGTATAATACATAAAAACATGTATTGATAAAAATATAATAGTTATATATATATATATATATGTGGAATCTTTAGCCGACATGCAAGGCTTCACAAACTTACAGTGAAAACTCTTAACATATACAGGTAAAATAACTTTACAAGGTTTGAAAGAAAGGGACCATAATTATCTTGGGGTAACTTCACAATATCAATAAACTACAAATCTCTCTGTTCTTCTTGGCCAGGGCGGAGAGCGTTGCCTTGGTAACAGGGGGGACAGTCTAAATCAGTTCTGTTCGTCTAATACAGTAGGACTTTTAAGGGGCTGAACAGGGCGACCAATATCTGTTCAGGGAGGGTGACAACCAGGCGAAGAATACAATATTTAACAGTAGAAGAATTAACAGTACAAGAATATGGTTCTTGTACTCTCCTAAAAATATGTCTTGTCTCGCTGGTGTCCAAATTAGCTCTCCCATTATTAATAAAAATGAGATTTTAATAAATGTATTTCTATAACCCGACTTGAATAGAATGAATAGAAAGAGAAAGAGAAAGAGAAAGAGAGAGAGAGAAAGAGAGAGAGAGAGAAAGAGAATGAGTTGATAACAACTAACTTAATAAACTTATTCACAACAAACTAAGAATGAAATATATATATACAGAGTAGTATAGAACACAACATAACTATGCTACAAAACATGAGCTCCACTGTACAACATTGTCATGAAATGATATAGTAAAACCTAAGCTATTAATTATATTCCTAGTCTCATCTCGACTGGAATAGAATTGAAAGGTTCATAACATAACTTAACTTTGGAAAATTAAATTTGGCAAAATTATTATGTTGATGAAATAAAAGTACATCACATCTTTCTTAGTGTAAACCAAGAATAATTATCAGGGCAGTATAACATACTGAAATAGAACATATCCTATTCTATTCTGACTGAATATAAATCAGTTCACTTCTTCTATCAAATAAGAATACTACTAAAGACTTATGATAGTGAATATGAATAACTATATTAAAAAAGGCAATATTCGATTACAGCCTTATCAATGAATTAAAAGGAATTAGAAAACAGTGAGTCTTACCTGTTCAGGGAGGGTGACAACCAGGCGAAGAATACAATATTTAACAGTAGAAGAATTAACAGTACAAGAATATGGTTCTTGTACTCTCCTAAAAATATGTCTTGTCTCGCTGGTGTCCAAATTAGCTCTCAAGGGGAGAGCCAATCTTCCTCCCAAACCAGGCAAACAACCCCACTATTCCCTATTCCTAAGACAAAGGAGTACCAGTAAATGTACCCACTGGTCATTCATGATTTTTGTACTCTCCGAATTAAGAAAGTGGTCTGGGTTTTTGACATAAGCAAGGCCTATAGGATAGGGGTCTCTTTGTTCCCGTCTTTGTTTCACCAGTGGCATATACCAGAGGTGGACCATTACATAAGCATGGTTAAAAGGGACAATTCAAAGAGGGGTTCGACAAGTAATATAGGTTTACTCAAAAATAGAATATACCTTGTTAATAAACAGGGTCTGACATAAAGATTATAATTTAGACACCAATGGTGATAGCAACCAATGGCATGCCATACTCAAGTCCAACTTAAAGTCGAACTTAGTCTTTGTGAAACACCCCTGGAGTACTATCATTATTATTATTATACTGATATTGGTGATGGGTGATATAGTCTCGTGTAATTGTTTAATAAAACTTAATTCCATTATTATCTCCTATTTTCTCTCCCTTTCCTTTATACTAGCTTCTTACTCAATTCCTCTAAACGCGCCCGCAATCAGGTTCTTTTGACGAATGAATACATCAACAGCCTCAGCTTGTGAATACTCACTCACCATGAAAACCTACAGAGAACATCCAATCACATACCTTGTCATCCAAACGTCAAGGCTTCGCTGTCTACCGTCTCTTCTCGAATATGGGAGGCGAATTGGCTCAGTCGGTAAAAGCGTCTGCATGTTGAACCAAATCCCGTGGGTTCGAATCCAACCCAGGCGGATGACTGAAGCCTATGTTGTATGTTGATGTGCCACTCCCCTTTTTCATAGACGCAGGCTATATGTTAAGTGGAAACCACTCCGTACCTCGGACAGGACGTAAAATGGAGGCCCCGGGTAGAGGAGAGTCACGACCTTTCCACTGAACTATTCGTATTATAGTAGGGTGAAACCCCGCTGTAGTGGTCCCTCTGCACACCCCCATTCGATCAGTTATACCGGGAGGAGAGAGCCGAGTGATACATTAATTCGGTTCGCTTTTCGCCAGGCACAGATGACGCCATTAATTTAGATTAATAATGGATTAATGGTGATGTCAATGTTTGTATACCGGGACAACGTAAACGCCATTATGAATTACGAGTTTCACGTCCTATGTGTAGCATATAGCATTATCATCAGCAATCATATCATTTTCGATCGACTTCGATAGACGGGGCTTCTAGTTTGATCAAGTGACTCCGTCCTTTGGGATAGCGGTATTTCGACTGAAGAAAGAAATGTTTTTAAAATCCACAACTTAACATCCAACTGCAACCGTATAAGCGTGTTCACGGAGAGCGACAGTGCCTTGTTTCCGCCACAAGTCGAGGCATCATGCAGAATAAAAGTTAGTCCAGATCTTGTCCGTTTTTAGATATTTTATATTCCTCAATCATCTATGTCCTCCTTCCTTACACGCATCCCACACAGATCGCGCAACCCCCGAAAATACATATATCGGGAAAAGAATAAAAGGCAAGGGCTGTCTCCGGTGTAGCGTTGTGCGTTGAGGATGTGTTATTTTCTCAGCTGATTGCATGATTGGGCGAGCGACAAGGAAACAGTCTAAGCATGTAGGTCCATGGTCTAAGCAGGGAGATGATAGAAAGGCAGTGGACTAAATAAAAGCAGGGAGGTGATCAAAGTATGTTCGCGCGTGTAGTTGATACTAATAAGAAACCCGTTAACCGTGCTGAACACGTGAAACAAATGTAAATTCGCGTGTGTCAAAAAACAACCTCGTCGTCCGTGTTACATCACATTTTGTTCCTGTGCGAGCCGCAGAGCCTTCTCTCCGTGTGTTTTTGTGTGCCAACTTTCCGTTATTCCCAAAAGTATGGAGGATCAACCCTGTCCTTCATTTTGTTTGCTGACGACACTATCATTTTCTTTTCTCATAAAGACCCATACATTTTACTGAGAACGATTAACTCTCAATTACGAGTAGTTACTGACTGGATCAAGGCAAATGAATTGTCATTGAATTTACAACAACAAAAAATGATATGCTCTTTAGTAATATTATTGATAACTTATGCCTGGATTACATTTGGCCTACGATTAGTCTACGGAGCCCGTTTCCTGCCCGTATCCCCTTTTCCGTGCGGCCTCCGTGCGGCCTCCGTGCGGAGGCAGGAGATGGCCGTGAGATTTTCGTACGGGTTCACGGGCTCCGCAGCCTTTACGATTTTGTTTCGCGGGAAGTTATACAAATTTGAAAAATCGTAAGCCAGTAGCCCGTAGACATGTCGTAGGTGGCACTGCACAATCCCCGCACGGGCATCGCGCGGAGGCTCATGCTGATCGTGCAGCAAACGCACGATTTTTTCGGTGAACACGGAGGCAAAAACAGCACGGCGGCTGCACGGTCACCACGCCTTCTCCGCGCAACCTCTGCACGGAAGCTGAACGGGCTCCGGACGATTTCCGTGCGGAGGCTGCGGAGACTGCACGGCTACTGCAATGAAATTGCACGATTTCCGTACAATCTCCGAGCAGCCTATGCACGGAGTTGCCGCGGCCTGCCCCCGGGGGCCAATACAAGAAATGGCACGATGCTCGTATATAATGTAAACACAAACATCGTAGCCCGTAGCCTCCTACGATGCCCCCAAAATCGCACGAAAAACCGTAGACCAATTTATCGTACGGCGCCCGGGGCAAATGGAATCTAGGCATTATACGGGGAAATATTGTACTTGATAATATTATCATACAAAAAGTCTTTTCTACGAAGTTCCTGGGAATAATAGTAGATGATAAACTTTCACGGAAGCTGCATGTTAATAATGTTAGTAAAATAATCTCTAGAAATATTGGTATTTTTAACAAGGTAAAATTGTATTGCGTGGGGCACATGTGGAAATACTCAACTCGATATAATTCTACTATTACAAAAGAAAGCAATGCGAATCATATGTCACACCAATTTCCGCGCTCATACTCATAAACTCTTCACGCAAATAATGTTTTGAAGATACACGACTTTTTTCTTATAACCTTGGTATATTTATGTACACACTTCAGAAAAATGAATTGCCTCAAGTTCTCTCAAAGATGTTTAACAAAAATACTGAATTCCGTAGTTATCCCACGAGATTAGCAAGCTCTTATCGCCTACCAAAAACAAGAACGGTATTTTCCAGCAGAATCTTTACTTTTACTGGCCCAAAATATTGGAATGCCCCTCCCGGCACATTGAAAGAAAAATCCTCATTAATTGGATTAAAAAATGCCATCAAGGGCTTTTTGTTGCAGACCTATCAGAATAACTAATTCCCCATTTTTTCGTATTTGGCTGGACTGGCCATTTTTTGACATCGAAATTGTGACTCGTGTATGATTTGTTTCCATATCATAGTACTCAAAACAAATTCCTCCATGGTCACCCTCTCTCTCTCTTCCTCTCTGTCTATTTCTCTTTCTGTCTCTCTCTCTCTCTGTCTATTTCTCTCTATGTCTCTCTTT
This sequence comes from Mesocentrotus franciscanus, assembly GCA_037976565.1. Lineage (NCBI taxonomy): Eukaryota > Metazoa > Echinodermata > Echinoidea > Camarodonta > Strongylocentrotidae > Mesocentrotus > Mesocentrotus franciscanus. Next base: position 15,309,051 of record CP137678.1, read on the forward strand.
CCCTCCCTCCCCCCTCTCTCTCTCTCTCTCTCTCTCTCTATCTCTCTCTCTCTCTGTCTTCTTCTTTGTCTCTTTCTGCCGTTTTCCCTCTTTCCCTGTTTGTTACTCTCTCACCCTTATTTTCTTCATCTACCATCCTCATCTTGTCATCCTGCCACTGTTCTTATTTGTTTTTGTTTCGTTTTTTTGTGTCCGTCAGGTTTCTTTGATATCGTAATCTTTCAAATTTCAGTTATGAATGTATAAAGTTTAAATTATTATCGTGCGAACCTACACCTAACAAGCATTGCTTCCAAGTAGGTTATTTTTTCATTTCTGCATGTAACTAAAAAAAATGGTATTACAAGAAGAAAAAAAAAAAAACAATGTCAAAGATATTTCAATGCTAATTTTCTGTTAAATCATTATGTTTATTATTGTGATTATCTTGTCATTGTTTATATTATGTGGAAAATGAAATAAATTCGCTCTGCATAGAGCGACTACTACTACCCACTACATATCCATAGATGAGATTTCCTGCGTCGCAGAAATCTGTAAGTTTCTGGTCGGAAGGAGGAGTTAGTTGCTCTTGTTTATGCCGCTAAGATTATGCCACCTAGCATCGCACCACAGGCCACCAGCTCAGCCGAAGCATTCGCGGAAAAGAAAGACCTGCTGCAAACTCCGAATGGCCCCAAAAATCCTGATGACTGTCACATTTTATATTTTTCCTTTTCTCTTGTTTGAAAAAAAAGAATGAATAAATGAAATTTATATGTCCTTCTCACAAGGGGTGGTGGAGCGCCTTCCAAAGTGGGGGACGGGGGCACCAACATAACAGGACACGTTCTGGAAAAAGGGGCACCCACAAAGGGAAACCTCGAAGCGAAAATATAATCATTTTAGACATTGGTATATTTATACCTCTAAATTGTGGTTACATTATCAGGGATGATTTCAATAATTATTTTCTCTCTTTACATGGTCCAAGATACTGCTTAAGCATCATACTTTGCAGTTGCGTGTGATGGTCTGAATATTCATTCGCGAAGCGAGTGAGGAAAAAATTAAAGATTTTTGAGGTCGCAGTGCGAAAATTTACATCTTATAAGGAGAACAAACCTAATTCTGAAGTTTTAAGTTAGGTTTAAGCACCATCTAATTAAGATTATTCCTGATAAGTAATCCATCATTTACATCATTCACGTATAAGTAGATGTACTTTTTTCTCTGTCTTTGATACTTTCTCCCTCTTCTTTCTCGTTATTGGTACCACCTCATCATTGACCTTATATTTACTTTTAATTGTATAATTTTCTTTTATTAGTGGGGGTAGTCCTCGACAAATCATTTTTGATTTTCGACTACCCCTTCTACATTTGCTGATTTTTTTTTTCTTTTTAAAACATACATTGTTCCATATGGAGTCGCTTATATATACTGTACATGTTCTATTATTGTATGTATGCATGTATGTATTTCATTTTATGTATTTTCCTATGTTCGGCATTTGTGGAGAAATAAATTGAATTGAATTGAATTGAAGAAAGACTGAAAAGACCTTTGATAAGCAAAATGATTATAGCAACTATAAATAGGAGCGAGCTTCGGGGGAAATTAAAGAAAAAGTTGCTCTTAGTCGCTTTAAATTAGGGGCACACGTACGTTGTGGAGAAAGGAAAGGGGACACTAATCAACATGGAAAAAACACTTAGATAGGAAAAAGGAGCAACTGTCAAAGTAAAAAGGACAATGTTCAGAGATTGAAATGGGGCGCTTCCGCATCTGGAAAGGGACACTCACCAGAGATGAAAAACAGGACAATGATAACAATGGAAAAGGGGCATCTGTCGAAGGAAGGGGGCACGTATCAGATTGTGAAGGGGGCATTGATGAACAGAGGAAGGGGTTCTTATAATAAAAAGGAACGTGTCAAAAAATTGGGCACTTATCAGAGGCGAAAAGAGGCAATTATTAGAAGGAAGAGGGGCACTTCTTACAAAGAAAAAGGGACACTCGTCAAAGTAAAAGGGGCACTTTTCAGATTTTAATAGGGGCAATTATCAGAGATGGTAAGGGGCACTTCTAAGAATGTGGAACGGGCACCTATTAGAAAGAAGAAAAAATACACTTAGCTGAAGTAAAAGGGGGCACTTTTGGTGTAATTGATAAAGTGGGGACACTGTGCCCCTGCCCCTCCCCCTTCCCGAGCGTCACCACTGCTTTCCACTCCCTTCGCCCCCTCCTCCTTTCTCAAGTCCCGAGACCGAATGATGCAGCAAGCAGCCCATATGTCCATGGCATGGCCATCAATCATGATCGAGGTGCATTTCGTTTAATTTTTTATACAAAAAATGTCCTTTAAATTAATTTCTTCTGAATTAATAAATTTTCCTTTAAAAAGTTAGATTTGGCAATGACAAGCATTCATTTTAAGTCGATTATTTAATTCTGGATGGGTATGCTGGGCCGGGCCGCGACTTTTTTTAAACCTAGACCAGCCATCCTAGCACTACATTTTAATATTTGAATATTTGCGTTGGTAAGGTGTGGTGGAGATCAAAATTAAGTCTACAAATTGTTAAACATTACGGCGTAATATGAAGAATTTTCTCCGTGAACGATGCCAGTTAATTTATATCTTTCGAAAAAGATCTCGGCTCGGAAGAAAAAAAATCGAGGATTTGCCAATATAAAAACAAGGCTCATTGAAATCATACAAACGTTCGCATTGTTTACAACACGTGTGAACGATCGCAAACAAAGATAGGGTACATATATTGACCTGACCAAGAAGCGATGGTTTGTGAACGGGCGATGAATTCGCAGTCGACTAAATCTCCCGTTGACCTATTTCATGTAAAGCGCCATCACAGTTTGGGCTGCCACAACTTCAGTGAAGTATTTGTTATATCATACAGCGGCGCCATCTCTGTAATAGCAACAGTATTGCATTCAAAACGTGAGTGATAACATGGGCCTACAAGAGTTGAATTTTACTTTCATGCTGATATCAACCAAGAGTTTTGATAGTGGAAAGGAACATCTGTACTCTACGCTATTGTTAAAGGCGGAATAAAACTAAATTAGTGAATACAAATCAACTTTTGATTAATATGACTTTCATTTAAATCATACTTGTATCGGATGTATGTTGATTGGAGGTACAGTAAAACCTGGTTCTAGAGGCCAACACTAGTACATAGAGGCATCCTGTCTCTAGTGGTCACCCATATTGTCTCCCTCTATAGGTGGAAATGTGTGTTGCAGAACCTGTCTAACATTGCCACCTGTAAACAGTGACCACTTCTTATGTTTCCCTCGGGTGGCCTTAAAGATACTATATCCCTTTTGCAGCCGACATCAAATTCTGTAGAACTTTGCAGGAATTATGAATATGTCATGTATGTCCTATCTGTGAAATGTAAACATTAGCAGTGTCCTAGTATTCAAATTATGCAAGGAAACCCGTTTACCTTCACTAGACTTCACTGTCAGACACTATTGAGTGACTGACTGACATCTTGTTTTCTTTCGTAATAACATACATAAAATGAGCTGTAACATGTACATGAGCATTTGTCTACATCAATAACCCACTACTTGCAATGGCCAACATCAAATTGATTGAATCTTTGTGCAGCACAAAACGTACGACCATTCGGTACAAGGGTCTGACAATCAGACTATTACTTAGGATTTTGCAATCACTTAAGTCGATTCGACAACTAATGGACGTTATTTTCCCACTAAAAGCCATTTTCAAGCCCTTTCGTTTTGAGGGTAGTTTTAAATTAGTATTGTCTTTCAAATGCCGTTGGAACTTAACCTTTTCATTTGTTTGGCCTGCAAATGGGACATAGTATCTTTAATAGACAGGTTCGACCGTATATGTTGCATAGTGTTAGGCGAGGCGTCAAAAATAACCTTACCAGCTGGCGGCAGCCTCACGCGAAGGCTGGCTGAGGCTGCATTTCCAGCTGCAGCCGGACGGGGCAATTACTTTGCATTAATTAGCCCAGCCGGCTGGCGCCAGCTTGGGATATGAGCTTGAACCCAGAATCTTAATTAGCCCGGCCACCCCAGCCTGCCGCCATACTCCTAAATTTGCTCAGCCAGCTGAAGCCGGACGGAGGTGATAAAATTGCAGCTGGCTTCCGCCAGACGGAGGTGCTTAAAGTTGCAGCTGGCTTCAGCTGGACGGAGATGCTTAAAGTTGCAGCTGGCTGCAGCAGAACAGAGATGCTTGATGTTGCAGCTTGTTGCAGCGTCCTGAGCTTTCCATTGGCATTATGTCGAACAGGGCGCTCACTTGTCGATTGTGACGTCATTTATGTTTGCATCATGTTCCCTGCGGCCACGGCTGCGCCGTTTCAGGCCATCGTGGACAAAACGGGATGGACGTGAAGCAACGAGGGGGAGATGGCCATGATAGACCTTGACAAAAACTTAGCAACACCTGATAAAACGCAGGAACAAAGTGTAGACGTAGATTTAAGCGCGATTGAGATAGCGGTTGCGTTTAATGATATCACACCTATTTTGTTACTGAGTCCCACCTTGTTTTTGTATGACTAGGTACGTTTGTAACAATATGAACAATTGTCTATTTGTAGAACCATGTCGTTGCTACAAACGCACCCAAAAATATGAAATAAAATAATAATAATAATAACACTAAAAATACTGGGGCGGTGATCGAATTCGCTCAAAAGAGACCTCAATTTTTGGTTTATTCACAATCATTGACAATTCAAGTGTAAAAATTCAAATATTTCATGTCATTTGATGTCTATATCCATTATTTTACATCATTTAAACCTAGCGTCCACTAAGGGCGCGGACAAGACGCGGCAAAAAAAATGATTCAACAACCGAACCGCGTATTTTTGAAAGATTCCGTTCAATGTTTTACGATTCTGAAACACTTCCTGGCGTTTTCGCACCTTTGGGAGAGGGCAAAATTTCCGTGAAATTTGGAGACCAAAATATGGACGCGGAAATTAACTTCCTAACACTTCGGCAAAGAAGAACAAAGAAATAAAAATTGAAAACCTGAAGCTCCCCCTTCGCACGCTCGCCATTTTAAGTATCTAAACTTATTATTTAATGCTGTTCTTAAAAAAGAAATATTGAGATCTACCTGTTTCTTTTCCATATTGATGTCATTTCCATATGATATAATGTCTTTCATTATAATTATCTCTCTGTGTCTATCACTCTTTATCCCTGTCTCTATCCATACACCCTCCTCTATTTTACATTTATATGTTTCTACTTGCCCATTTCTTGCTGATATTTCCTTGACTTTTCATTTCTTGTTCGTCTTATTAAAAAAAAAAAATTGTCTTGTTTGTCTCTCTCTCTCCCTTTCTATCCCTTTCGTTCTCAACCTCTCCGTTTTCTCACCTCTCGCATTCCCTTCTTTACCCTCACAAATAAATGTAGATAAAGAAGATATGAGAGTGATATAGGTGAGAGATTTGACAATAAGAAAGAGATTTTTGTGTGAAAAGATGAGATACATTTGAAGAGCTTGATTCCAAAAGGAGCTAAATCCGTATTTTATCAAAATTGAGTTTTTTGTCTTAAAATAATGATTTCCTACATGGGGACAAAATGCACATTCTAAAATTTCACCAGGAAGTATGAAAATGTTTAGGTACAATATCATGTTTCATTCCAAAGGAGCTAAATCCAAATCGGTTTCATTCCAAAAGGAGCTAAATCCACTTTGGGTACTTATGAGTAGATCACCTTTTTTATTTCTCCACTTTCCCTTTAGTAATGTACCTTAATGTTAAAGGTGTCGCCCTGGACCAAAAATATATGAGAAGAAAAAAAATATAGCAGTTATTTCTGATTTTACTAAATTTTTAGATTTTGTGGATTTAGCTCCTTTTGGAATGAAACATGGATTTAGCTCCTTTTGGAATGAAACGCATTTAGCTCCTTTTGGAATGAAACTCGGATATGTTGTTTACTTTCTTTTCAAAGGGTATTTTTAGTTATGATTTTACTATTATTATTTAAAAGGAAAGGTTTGCTACTAATTTTAATAAATTTCAGTGATTTTATTGAGAAAATATGACAATTTTTGGTACAAAATCATGTTTCATTCCAAAAGGAGCTAAAACCACGAAAAATAAAAATCTAAAAATGTAGTAAAAATCAGAAATAACTGGCAAATTTTTGTAATCATATATTATTGGTCCAGGGTGACACCTTTAACATATATAACAACATCATTACGTCATTGGTAGCATAAAAAAGGTCACAAACAATTAGACTTTGATTACTTATTGCTTTTTTGGCTTTGGCCTCATTACAACATTGCATTCAGCTACATATGTATGAAGAGCTACGGTCAAGGCTTAATGGCACACTTCCTGTCACATACAAAAGAAGCTTACTCTGAATGTAGCCTGCCATTGACCCTCGCCGGGGACAAAGGTCGTTGCCCTAGCTACAGACAGTGTTGTAGATCCTTACATAATACCTATTGTTCAGGGGGGATCCTATGTTCAAGGGGATAAAAGTAACACGGCGCAAATGTAACAGCGGCTCCCACTCCTAGTAGAAGCGCGATGTACGTATACGCCCTGCACAGAGCATGCGCATTTCATTGCCCGACATGCTGCCCTGAGGGTAGGCAGGTCAACACATCGAGGATTTTTTTACAGCCAAAACATCGGTTTTTTGGCACGGGAGTAAAATCTTCAATTACCTAAAATCAATTCTGGACAAATATGTGCTTGTGCTATCACTGTCATTTTTTTTTAAATGGTCAAAAATAAGATTTTAGGCCTGTATTAGGCGAAATTTCAAGGACGAAATTTAATGCTAGGATACAAAAATATAAAATATGGCCGCCCTCCTAGGGGTGCAAATGTAACAACGTTATAACTAGTATAATTTTCCCCACGTAACTGGTATAAATCTAATGTAAATGAGTCAAGCATATGTCATAGACATAGTTTTTATTAACAATTATTATATTGGGGTTCTATAAAATACTGTTTAATTGATGAACATCTGTCCAGCGCGTAATCTTTAATAAAAATAAACATAAAAATAAACTCTTTCTCAGGGATATGTGATTTGTAGGTACAACCTTCTACCCCATGCAACCTTATTCATACTATATAATACGCTAGTTTTCCCGTATATAACATATTGTAATAGTGAATGGGCGAATTGTGGTTCGACAAAAATTAATTCTATTTTTAAACTGCAAAAGAAAGCCACACGCATTTGTACAGGTTCGCATTTCTTAGCTCACACTGCATGATCCTTTATTCTATAAACTTAAAACACTAAAAAAAAATCGATTTGAACACTATTCAGGTAGCAGTCATTATGTTTAAGTACATTTATAATCAACTTCCACCATCCTTTGATAACATGTTTAGGTTTAATAGTTCTGTTCATTCATACCCTACTCGCATATCTGGAAACTTCTATCCTACAAATCCCAAATTATCAATAACACACAAATCTGTTAGACATTCAGGTCCGACATTTGGAATAATTTTCCCGACAACTTAAAGTCTTGTTCAACCATCTACTCCTTAGACGCTACACTTAAACGACAAATAATACAATCATACGCTCCCCACTCTTTAAATTAGTATTTAAAACCGTGACTTATTTTATTCTTTATCATGCAACTGTTTTCTGCACCTGCAGTTTTCCCAAGAGAGTTATGTCGCCAATTTTTTTGTATGAGGCCGCCATCCATCTCCAGCCTAACCGCTCATGATGGTGGTCTCCTGCGTTCTAAATTACCTCTCTAATTTATTGAAAAATATTTCCTATATATTTCTCATCTTATTTGTATGCTTCGTACATGTTTATTGTATGATATAATTGTACATGATTTTCTATTTAATTACTTTTGTAAACATTTTATTCATTGTATTTGTTTTTGTTCGAATTTTTGTACTTTGAATTTGAATTTGTATCTTTTCGAACGCAGAAATAAAATCAAACAAACTACAGTATGTGGTTAAAACTGCCCCACGGGTGTGTTACAATTGCCTCGTGTTGTGGGGCAATTGTAACACTTCACTACCGGTTTTAAAATGATAATGGCTTCAAAATAGCTTGTTTTACTTAACTCAAACCTAGTCATATGTCATGCCAAGATATGCATCTTTCATTTCATATAACCTTAAGTATATAACTATAATAAGTTAATATGTCAGAATTGGAAAAAGGTGTTACAATTGTCCCCGGTCTCCCTAAAGATCTAGGCCACTGGCTACACGGCAGGGGCGGATCCAGCCGGTGGCGAGGAGGTACCCCAATTCATGAGAAAATATTTAGCAGCGCATAAGTAGGGTGGGGTAGTGAGCACTATCTTTGTTTTACTCAACAACCCCTCCCTTGAGCAAAAAACAAAGAGGGTAAAATTGTGGTTACCATCTTTATTGAACCTTTTTTCCCAGGGTGGGGCCCGCCTTTTTATAGAGAATTTTTGTTCGTTACCATCTTTAAAAAAACGTTATTTTGCCAAGGGTGGGGCCTGAGCCCGAGCCCCACCCTGGATCCGCCACTGCTACACAGAACAGTAGCAAGCCGAGAATGAATAGAATAAGTGAGTGGCCAACTGTCTTTGTGTTACGTTTATCTAGCGGTACAGTGCCCCCACAATTTTAAAGTACCCCAAAAGTGCTTTTTTACATAGAACAAGTGCCCTTTCAACTTTGTAAGAAGTGCCCCTTTGTACATAGGAAAAGTTCCATTTTTACTTTGACGAGTGCCCCTATTAATTTGTATGGAGAGCTACGGTCAAGACTTAATAGCACGCTTCCTGTCACATACAAAAGAAGCTTACTCTGAATGTGGCCTGCCATTGACCCTAGCTACAGGCAGAGATCTTACATAATACCTTTTGTTCAGGGGATCCCCTTGAACATAGGATCCCTGAACAATAGGTATTACGTAAGGATCAAATTAAGCCACTGGCTACAGAGTACAGGAGCAGTAGCAAGTTGAGAATGATATAGAATAAGTGAATGGCCAACTGTCTTAGCGTTACGTTTAGCTAGCGGTACAGTGTCCCTCCCCACTTTTTCAACTGCCCCAAAAGTGCCCCTTTGTTCGTAGAAAAGTCCCCATTTTCTCTGACAAGTGCCCCTATTAATTTGTAAAAGTGCCCTTCCCTTTTCAACTCTGATAAGTGCCCCTTTTATTTTGACACGCGCCCTTTTCCTTCGACGAGTTCCTATTTTCCTTTGCAATAGGTGTCCATTTTCCATTCTCATAAGTGTCCTTTTTAATCTCTAGTAAGTATCCCTCTTTAGGTACGAGAAGTGTCCCTCTTCACTTTTGATAAATGCCCCATTAAAATCTATTAAAATCTGATCGGTGCCCATTTTCTTTCAACTAATGTTTTTTTCCTCTCTCTCTCTCTCTCTCTTTCTCTCAATATCTTTCCACTGCCCCCTTTATGTTTCTCGCGTCTCTTTCTTTCATTGTGTTCCACTCTTACCTTATTTATTTTCTCTTTTCCTCTCCGTTTCATAACCTTTCTACTTCTCATTTCTATTTCTTTCACTATGTAACGCCCTTCTTTATTCCTATCACTCTATTTCACTCTCCCTTTTCTTCCGGTCAACTTTTTTTTTTTTCGTTTTCCTTTTTTCTCTCTTGCCCTTTCAACCATCATTTTCCTTTGATATATTAATTCCCTTCTCCTCGTAGCTTTCTTTTTCCTTTACTATTTCATCTATCATGTCTTCCTCTTTCTGACGTTTTCCTACCTTGTCTCACGGAATAATATACGATACAGGCTAGTAGAAAGTGATAAGGTTTATCCATAAAGATAAAGTACAGTAATTACTTGATGTAGACAAGTGGTGTACAAAGCAATTAACGTGGTTTAAGCAAGTGGTGTTAGCAAGACACGATTAAACGATTGTTGCAGCTGGCCGAATCATCCTAACAATGCCCTCATAACCATTATAACTATTTACACGATTACACGATTCAGAGCGACAGTCTTCAATGGTGTACATTTACACGATTACACAGTTAAACGTTTGTTGCATCTGGTCGAATCATCCCACCAATGCACTTAACTATTTACACGAGTACACGATTCAGAGCGACAGTCTTCAATCGTGTAAATCTACACGATTACACGGTTACACGATCCAGGTGAATCGTGTAAACCGTGTAATCCAAAAAATATATTGTGTAATCGTGTTGCTGAGATTTTCGGCGTGTACTGTATACCGCATAGCAACATTATTTCCCGAGAATGTCAACTGCACATAGTCTGCAGGAACAGACTCTATTTTTACGCAAAAAAAAAACAAACCGAACATACAAACATTGTAAGTGCTATCTGAATGAAAAAAAGCATATCATATTTGAATGGTTGTGAAATAAAATAACAACTCAAAATTGATCTTTATTTAGATACAGAAATTTCAGAGTTTTCACGGCTTTCTAAAAGTGTCTCTCTGTCATGCCTTCTCCCCTAATTCCCTTTTTGCTATTTGCCATTTCATCGTATTGCCAATGCCAAACTGATGTCAAGCCACCATGTAATAAACTATGTCTTATTCATAGTGCGGTAAGGTGTAGCGTGGGCCTATGATCCGTATGATACCTCCCGGGATGGGAATCTTGACATTTGCTGTTCTCTCTTTTTAAAGCCTACTTTCTTCTATTTTTTCGTCTTTCAAAACCTAAGATTAATGATACAAACACGGATTTTTGTTCTCTTCTTCTAAAACCGCAAACTTGTGATCGACAAATTTCATATTTGCTCTTTTAAAATTGAAGTTTATTTTGTGTTCACTCTCTACTTTTATCCAACAGCGAGGTTAGCTCGATTTTTTCTTCTTCTTGTTCCCTACTTTCATTCTTTCCTATAGGAAATCATATGCCATGCCGATACAACAACATGATCTAAAATATTCACCCAATCTAATGACCACAGACGGTGATTCAAGTTAGGCAGCCATAATCCGCACCTTAACAATAGAATCTGGCAAGCCGGACAAAAGCGATCAAACAATAGCGTTGCGTAGTAAAAGCTATATGACAATAGTCTTGTCCAGACGGAGGCAAGTAATACCCTAGGGTAAATTCGAAAAAAGGTTAAAAGGAGAAAACGGAGGGAGAAAGAAAAAGGAGGGGAAAAGGGGGAAAAGGAGAATAATGAGAAGGGAAAAGAAAGAAAGGGGATAATAATATAATAAGGCGTTTTTTTCCGGGAAAGGAGCGGGGTGCAATTTCGTCTTCTTTCTCTCTAACAATTTAATGAAACGTGAACGCTTCGACTTGGTTACTTTTCCTTTTGTTCTTCTTTTCTCTTCTTTTTTCACACCCCTTTAGCGACGCCCCTGGTTGTTATCCCATTATTCTTTAAAAGAAATGCAATTTCTCATGCTCTCGCACCTATCTTCTATCGTTGTTTAATTCTCTTTCATTTTTTTCTTTCTTCTTTAACTCACAAAATTTCTCGCTTTCCCCTTTTTCCATCTCTCTTTTTTTTTTTTTTTTTTTTTTTTTTGGGGTGGTTGGGGGCTACACGCCTGGCAAGAGGGACCCCATTTTATGTACACTGCAAAATTGCGTGCACCCCGGCCCTTTCCCGGTAAAAAAATTTTTTAGAATATCATCCCCTTTCTTTCGTTTCCCTTCTCATTATTCTCATTTCCCCCTTTTCCCTTCTCCGTCTTTCCCCATTTCTTCCTTTTCTGCCCTTTTTTCTCCTCTCTCTCTCTTCCCCTTTCTCTCTTTCCCCCTTCTTTTTCTCCTCTTCCCTGTTCTCTCCTTCCTTTTTTCTTCTTCTTTCTCTCTTCCCTTTTCTTTCTTTTTCCTCCTTTTTCTTCCCCTCCTTTTTCTCCTTTTCTCACTTTTTCTTTTCCCTTCCGCCTCCCACTTTTTAACAGGGGGGCACGCCCCTGCCCCCAGAATCCGCCACTGGTATAGTTGTATAGTTTTACAGTTTCCTGCGTTCTGATTAGCCGGCTGGATAGACGTATAGTTGTATAGTTGTACGTATAGTGGCGTGCTTGGCCCGCCATATTTACCCCGACTAGCTCTTAACACGACCGTTACCCTAGAGTAACTTGCCTCCGTCTGGACAAGACTTAGATATGCTTCATTGTTGAGCTTGCAGTTGACATGTTTGTTATCATTTATGTCTATTCAGTCCACAAATGACCGATACAGGTGTACGTTAGATTATATTTTCTTCGAAAGACAAAGTACCCTTTCAAACGCAACGCATCAGAACTTGAAAACATGACGGCGGCATATGTAATATAATATAATATTATTTGTCTCGCCTCGACTTGACAAAGACAATTATCTTCCCGGAATTGACAAAGATAATATTATCTCCCTCACCGCGACTTTGACAAAGATAACATTTTTTCTTGCATAGTTAAAAATACGACTTCACTTTCAACCAATCAGATGACAGTTTTAGGAAATATTCTTAAAGGTATATAATGGGATTTATATCATTGATTTTGTTTTCTTCAGAAGCATAACACGAATAAACACAAAGATATGATTTGGATATTTAGACAACAGGCGAGCCAGTAATTTAAAATAGCAAATCTTATGTTGTAACATATACATGTCAACAATTATTTTGAATATAAAGTACAAGGGCTCTAACCCATCTACATGCAGGGTGCATCCAAAGAAAATGAGCGCGCATATTTCCACGGTACGACTGGTCTCTTTATTGATAAAGGCATATCAGAAAAGAAAGACCACTTATATTTGTCTTTTATAGTGACTTGTTGTTGGGTTCGTAAGGCTGTCCAATGTGAAAAGATTATTTCCACCTGGCTATACTGTTTTTTCGAGTTATTGATCCGTGATGAATAGATGTTTTTTTTTTTTCCTCTGACGAATTAAATTCTAGTTTATAAAGATATCGTCTGGCCGGGTGTGGCAATGCAGCCGGTCGCGGGTGGCTGATTCGTTTAGGCCGGCCGCGGCCAGACGACCCAATTAAGACAAGGCTCGGCTTCCATTCGGGAGGCTGCAGCTGGCGCATATTTGAGGTCATGCCGCTGTCCTCGCGCCGGCTGCAGCCGGCTGAGCTCATGTTTTCTAGCTTTTCCGAGCTCGGCTTTCATTCGGTAGGCCGCGGCCGGCGCATACTTTCGGCTTGCCGCTGGCCTCCCGCCGGCTGCAGCCAGCTAAGCTAATAACAAAAATGCAGCCGGACGCATAAGTGCAGCTGGCTGCAGCCAGCCGGTATGTTTATTTTTGACGCCTCGCCTTATAAGTGTAACAATAATCCATTGTAGAGAATGTCACTGTTAGTTGTATACTGTCAATTGGCATTTACAACCTCGCAACCACAGGCTTGCGGTTCTTGGCAGGATGGACCCCGTGTCCGGTGCGTAAGTCTTTGGGCACACCATTCCATCTATTTAAGCTACAATTGCCTCTCTCGACCCAGGTTTTTTTTTTAAATGGAGGGCCTGACGTGAATGCACCGTGCCAAGGAAATGGTTGTCCATGTTTGTGTCAGGGTAATTCCAATTTCCACTTTTGAGGCTCATTGAGACTTTAAGATAACATGACTTGCGCCATATTGACTGTTTTTGTGTTGAGTAACGGCTTAGTCTCTAAACGACCTTTCATTTTGTTTTTCTTCAAACACGAGAGACTGTCCATTCTTGCTTCTTCCTTCCTTATTTTGGAACCTTCCACCGTACACTCCATTTGTATTCATTTGGTGAAAAGCCAAACTTGAAAGATGGTATAGATGTTACAAATGCCACAGAACTGCGGAAATGCTATTATGTTGTCAACGTTCAGCCTGTGGATGACAACTTCCAGAGAGTTTTGCCTATGCCTACTTGATATGCTAAAACATACCGTTGTCTTCTTGGTTATAAAACTAACAATCAAACAAAATAGTCGTGGTCGAGTGGATACGTCGCCTGACTGTCGATCACAAGGTCCGCAGTTCGAGTCCCGACGCAGCACTACAGTCCTTTGGCAAGACATTGATCTACATTTGCCACACTCAACCCAAGTGATTTAAATGGGTACCTGGCAGGAATTAATTCCTTGAAATGCTAGAGCGCCGTAATGGCAGCCGTGCTAAAGCCAGGGTAATAATCTCCCTCTGCGCCTCAGAATAGTTTACTAGATCAATGGCGCATGACAAATGCTCTAGTATTATTATTATTAAATAAAGGAACAAACGCACAACATGAAACAAAGAGTAGGACTAATATTGCTAATTACCATTATCTTTGAAAAAAGAAGAAGAGGGATGAAAGCCCCTCCCCTTCCCCATTCTCATGGTAGGAAACAATTTTTTTTTTTAAAGGAGAAACGAGAAAGGGAAAATTAATGGGAGGGAAAGGGATAGGGTGGTTTAAGAAGATAACATTCACACACCGCATACTTTCTCTAGCCGGGCCTTAAATGTTTAATCCCATTTTATTGACGTAGTGAGACCCCCCTTTTTTTTTTTTTTTTTTTTTTACACACAAAGCTATTTGAAGGAGGGGCGAGGGGCAATTTGCCTCTCCTGACATAGTTTTGACCATGGAAATATGGGTTATTTTTTATATTTTTAGCAGGATAGGAAATCATTTTGTAAGTCAATAATTATACGATCAGTTATGGAATTTTTTTTCTCAAAAACACTTACTTTTTCTTCCCCAAATACCAGTCATTTCTACTCTACCTAAAACCAGGGCCCTCGTTTTCTTTTCCATTTTTCTTAATGAACGGAATGGACCACATGAAGGTGAGATGTTTTACCCTTCAAGGTCTGGATACGCCACTCCCCGCCCCCTTATAGTCAGTCCCCCTTTAATTTCTGGAGCCATGCTACGACGCTGTCGGAATGAACGCTTCACCCTTCCTTTCCGCAATCAATCATAATAAACCTGATAGCCTTATTGCGACATAATATTGACAAATCTCGGCCGATATTCGAGCAAATACAGATTGGCATGCCCTCAGAACTGGTCCTGGGAAATGGGACTGTTTAATAGTAAACACTCGTATACAGTTCATCAGCATTTGTAGAGGAAGACGTTTCTAAAAAAAAAACACTGTATGCGCCTTCTTCGTTATCACGCACGCCGTCTGATTGTCATAATGCAGACCTACATGTACATACGCACACATAATACAGCTATTCCAAATGTTGAACCGTTAGAGAACTGGTACTAATGGTAATGACTTGTTGTCATAGTAATCGAATTAGAATAAACCACTTGGCAAACCAAATTTCATGGAGACGACATGGACATTTAGAAATCAGTTTACTACCTCCTCACAGCTTAATGAAGCATACTAACATGGACTGTTCCTAATCTGAAATAATTGCTTAACAAGTGGGCTTGATGCATTTGTAAAATCCTTTATTTCCGGACAAATCATTTCACACGATGCGGGAGTTAAAAGGAATCGCTATTCATCTCTTTAGAAACATAATAAATGTATAAATGTAAAAACCTAAATCCAGGGCATCGACCAGTTATCATTAATATTATTACTATACTCATAATTCATCATCAGCATCATTATCATCATCGATTTTTCTTTTTCTTCTTTTTTCCTCTTCTTCGTAGTAGTTGTGGTGGTAGTAGAAGTAGTAGTAGTAGTAGTAGTAGTAGTAGTAGTAGTAGAAGTAGTAATAATAGTAATAGTAGTAGTAGTAGCAGCAGTAGTAGTATTAGGGTAGCATGTAGGGGTAGTTGTAGGGGTAGTTGTAGAAGTAGTAGTGTAGTAGTAGTAGTAGTAGTAGTAGTAGTAGTAGTAGTAGTAATAGTAAAAGTAGTAGTAGTAGTAGTAGTAGTAATAGTAGTAGAAGTAATAATCATAATACTAATACATCATGAATATGAAAGACAGAATATGCTTCTAGACTTATAAGCTTATGGGTTAAATTATGTATTATGCCTGAAGCATACGAGGTGTCATTTCGAGTGCGTCATCATGCATCCGCGCGTGTGTGTGTGTGTGTGCGTGTGTGTGTGTGTGTGTGTGTATGTGTGTGAAGGAAATTGGTGCATCTACCTGTAAAAATGCAGTGTTTTGTACTTTTCATTATGCATTCTCTGTTATTGTTCTTTCACTCTCACTCTAACCTGCGCGTCAAAGGCCGCTTTAGTCGTTGACGCAGTCCTGCGTCAGGAAAACGACGCCACGTATGCAACGGGCATTACAGTAGACTATGCAACTGCTGATGGTGTAACTGCTTTGAAATTATTTTTGACTTTGACGGAACCGAAGGAGCTTCTTCATATCTTTGCGGTCAATTCTGTCACCTGATTGCTTCGGATTGACCTGCTTTCCTGATTACGTCATTCTTCTCTAAAGATTATTCAAATATATCGCTGTACGGGAACCTGTGGTTTGTCTTTACCTTTGTCATTGAATTTTATTTTCCAAATCACTCTTTTTCCTACTACAGTTAAACCTGGCTTAGTGGCCTCCTCTCTATAAAGGCCACCTGTCTAGAGCGGCTAGGCATTTTGTCTCCCTCGAGCCTGAACTTGTTTACAGTGGCCATTGTTTATGTTTCCCTTGAGTAGCTTTGATAAACCGGTTTGACTGTATTTTCTTTCCATTTTCATCTTTTTCAGTCAATATTCCAACCCTGCTCCTACTCTCTCTTTCTCTTTTGTTCTTCTTCTTCTTCTACCACCTTCTCCTCTTAATATTCTTGATCTGCTCCTTCTTATTTCTTCTCCTCTTTGATTTATGTCCTTTCTTTACTTTTTCTCCTCATTGTTCTACTTCATCCATTCTAGTTTTGTTAAATTGCTATACGAGCTAATTTCTTCAATTATGCAATGGGTAATTGAACTTGACTATGATATTGTGCCAATAAAGATAATCCCAACTCCCATGAGGTATGATTCCAAATATGCCATCTTGGCAATGGGATATAAAGAGAATGGAGGTCATTTCCAGAGTCAAAAGCAGTACTTTTATCATTAAGTGGCCACCAGCATACATACGACTTTAAATTAGGTTAATTTTATGACTTAATTGGAGTTTTTAGTGGGTTGGGTTCATTTTGGTTATTTCCGGTTATCTGTTTGTTAGGAGACGATTCGGAGTTGAAAAGAATATCTTTTTTTTTTAAGTTCAGATTTGCAAAAGTTAACCATTCATCATCATATATTTTCTGAAACGTTGTGCATTATTTCACTAACAATTATAGTATCATTGTAATGTATCGTTAACATCAAAACTATGGGCCTATTTCATAATCTTCTCCACTCCACCCCCTCTCTCTCTCTCTCTCTCTCTCTCTCTCTCTTCCCCCTTGCTTATCTCTATCCTTCGCGTCTACTTAGGCATGATAATCTTTCTTCTTCTTCCTCCTCCTCCTCTTCCTCTTTTTCTTCTTCCTCTTCTTCTTCATTTTCTTCCTCTTCTTCCTCTTCTTCCTTTTCCTATTCTTCTTTTTTTTCCTCTTCTTCTTTTTCTCCTTTTTCTCTTCTTCTTCTTCTTCTTCTTCTTCTTCTTCTTCTTCTTCTTCTTCTTCTTCTTCTTCTTCTTCTTCTTCTTCTTCTTCTTCTTCTTCTTCTTCTTCTTCTTCTTCTTCTTCTTCTTCTTCTTCTTCTTCTTCTTCTTCTTCTTCTTCTTCTTCTTCTTCTTCTTCTTCTTCTTCTTCTTCTTCTTCTTCTTCTTCTTCTTCTTATGTGCATGAGAGGTAAAAATAACAAACTAACAATAACCCTTAATGTTCAGTTTATAAGGCCCCCCATATACAGTTTGCAGGCTTAAGGTCGTTGTTTGCTTCTTTGTTTTGACAAATAGGCCTTATGATTTTTATCTTGTCGCTGACGATTTCACAATCAAATAATCTGCAGAAATATTAATAATTTGTGCGATTTACCAAAGTTATCCTAGGCCTTTAATTTATTCTCCAGCTTTTTCCTCACCCTCAATATACCTTTTCCCGAAATTTTAAACAACCTCAAAACGTGTTTCACCACAGAATTATGTTTAAAGGTACTATGTCCCATTTGCAGGCCCAAAAAATGAAAAGGTTAAATTCCAACGGCATTTGAAAGATAATACTAATTTAGAACTTCCCTAAAAAAACGGGGGCTTGAAAATGTCTTTAAGTGGGAAAATAACGACTATTAGTTGTCGAATCGACTTAAGAGCTATAGAGCCAGTAAGTAATAGTCTGACTTTTCAGACCATTGTACCGAATGGTCGTATGTTTTATGCTGCGCAAAGATTCAATCAGTTTAATTTTGGCCATTACAAGAAGTGGGTTATTGATGTAGACAAATGCTCATGTACCCTTTACAGCTCATTTTATGTATGTTATTACCAAAGAAGAAAAAAGCCAGTCAGTCACTCAATAGTGTCTGACAGTGAAGTCTAGCAAGTAAACGGGTTTCCTTGCATAATTTGAATATTAGGACACTGCTAACGTTTAAATTTCACAGATAGGACATACATGACATATTCATAATTCCTGCAAAGTTCTACAGAATTTAATGTTGGCTGCAAAAGGGACATTGTACCTTTAACATTCGATATGCAGTGTTGAATATTCGCATTTCAGCGAGACACAACGGCGCCTAGGTGTAATCGAACCTTACCTCAGATGATGTATGATTGTCTCTATAGACACACACTCGTTGAAAATCAGACTTGTCAAATATCTCTGTTGATGGTTGATGGACCGTTCTGCGATTTTTCCTCTGCGCATCTATTTCTCTTTTTTTTTCGGGGCAAGGTGTTTTGAAAGGAAGTGTTGACATTCAATGTCATTTCCTAGTCGTTGCTGCGATATTATATGATCCCGGAAAAGTTCATATTGCGGTCACTTGGCTCGTTACACTTGTAAGACACTGGACGTGGGTAGGGAGAAAAAGACCTTTCAACAAAAAATTACCAATCAGGACGATGATTCTGAAATTAGAAGCACCTCTCAAAGTAATGTTGTAATGGTAGCTTGTTTGATTGACGGAAGGAAATGGAAATGACTTCTTTAGAATTTTTTATGATGAAGAATTGAAAAGATCAGACGTTGCCGTCCACTACCCGTTCATTTTCGCAAAGTTCTACGAAGTATTGTAGTAATTGTATGCATTGTGTTGTGGAATATGGAGGGTTAGCCTAATTATGATAGGGCGTAGGCCCTACAACCTGTTTGTATATACAGTACCATCGCATTCAGAACTGAGATTAGTGTTTTAAATTATAATTTGTTGTATTCATATTCTTTTTTCTCCCTTTTGTTATTGTTGTTGTTGTTGTTGTCATTTTAAGAGTCAGGTTAAGGTATTTAGGCGACTTAGATATTTTAAGGACAATCATCGAGGTATTGTGCTATTCAAAATTGACCCAGGACATTATTCCACCCAAAATACTATTAAAAATGCAATAGCGGGATTCTATCGGAAGTAGTCAGTGACAGTTTCTTTCACAATAATAACTGATTTTCTTTTCTCTCTCTCTCTTCCCTGTCTTTCTCTCTCTATCTCTCTCTCTCTCTCTCTCTTTCTCTTTCTCTCTTTCTCTCTTTCTTCTATATTGTTCCTCCGTGATAATTCTCTAAATAAAATAAGCTATACACTTTTTGTCAGCACATATAACTTTTAGAACCTTACCCAAAACAATGCATTCAGTCATAGTAAATGCGCAAGTAAGTGCACAACAATGAAGAAATATTGAGTGATGAAAATGGTAATTTTAGTACGGCTTTTTCCCCGCAAATGTTATGATAGACTAGGAGAACGAATTGAAACAGAGTGCATTAGCGCCCTCTACGACATGATTATGATATATTTGAACTTTGAGCTACTCGTATTTGAAAGAGGTATTAATTCATGAAAAAATATTGATAGCAAGTTGTTACTATCATTATTGTCAGTGGTGCATTGTGAATCCAGCCACGGGGAGGGGAAGGGGCGGCATCAACTTCTTTTCACACTTCTTTTCCTTCTCCATTTTTCCTTCTATCCCTCTTGTTCCCCTCTCTTTCTCTCTTCTTTTCTTTCCCAACAATGTAAATGTCACATCAAAATGTCATTCATCCTCTTGACTTTAAATCAAGAGGATGTGGTTACAATATTATACGCAATTTATCCGGCTGCCTCCCATTATTCAGGTGTGTGTTTATGACGTTAGATCAAGGAGTTATACTGGCGATTCATTTGCATTGCGACGGAAACTGTCTGAACGTAATATTAAAAAACATATTGACATGTAGTCAAAGTCAAAGAAACTATTTGTATTAAATGCTTCATAGAATTCCTTACTTGAACTCTCTCATTAATCAAACAATACAAATGATTTTGTCTAAATTGTGTGATCGTGATAATAGTAAAGCATACACCCTGGCCTATTAAGGGTGCAATTCTGCTACAATAGCAGCACCCTCTGTCAAATACGTGTAGGTGGATGCAAATCTGCACCCCAATTGCACCCTTATTTATTAATGGTTAAAAGTCAATTACAAAGTAAAGATTGAGATCAAATATTGTATCATTCACTGTTTAGAGTATAGTGGAGGCCGGGACAGTAAAGCAAGGCTTGTTGTGGATAGACCATCGTTACTCTCCAGATCTTGGTTAGGGAAAAGCACCATCCACGGAAGTCCCCCCCCCCCTTCATCCCCTCCACCTCCTCCTCCTCCTCCTCCTCAATCATTGAAGTCAACAATATCCCTCTCACCAGGGGTTGCTGACTTTCGCGTCATGATGACACCCTCCTTTTTGTTTTGAGCACCCTCATTCAAACCAATCCTTCTGCTTTTTTTTCTACACCACATCTTTCCATGAAATCTTCGGTCTTTCCTTCCCTCTGATGCCATCCACGTCCAGATCTCTAGTCCAGATTCTGTCCGTATTTACATTTTTTCTTATTCTTCAATCATCTTTGTCCTCCTCCCTGACACGCATCCCACACAGTCCACTGCCTGGACTGTTTCCGTGTCGATGTTTCCGATGTCCCAATCAGATGCGAATATAAACACCCTCAACGCTAAAACGGAGATAGTCCCTGCCTTTCAATCTGACCCTCGTGTATTTTCGGGGGTCGCGCGATCTGTGTGGCATGCGTGAAAGGGAGGAGGACATAGACGATTGAAGAATAAAATAATATATAAAAACGGACAGAATCTGGATTAATCCCACACAGCGCGGCGTCTTCATCGATCGCGCGATCCCCGAAAATACACCCGTCGAAAAATGTTTGCGAGGGTAAGAATGAAAGGACTGTCTCCGTAGCAACGTTGGGGGTGTGTTATTTTTTTTTCCATCTGATTGGGCGCACGACAAGAAAAAGTCCAGGCAGTGAGTGAACTGCCGACTGCCATATCCCACGCTTCGCATAGATACCAAAACTAACAAACTTGCTCTTCCTTCTCATTCATTGAGGTAATCAATACTTATAATGTTTGGTTTTATCATGTTTATAGGGTGGTTAATGTACAGGATGTTTGAAATATGTTCGCCACTTTTGTGGTCGATTTGTATACTGATTGCGTGCAGTTTGATAGGTGATCGGACGCGTCGAAAGTGAAAATGACTTCCAGTAATTCAATCAGTAGAGGTGTCGTGGTCAAGTGGATCCGTCACTGGACTGTGAATATCATGGTACGAGTTTCGAGTCCCGCTGCTCCACTAATGACCTTTGACAAGATATTAATCTATGCTTGCCACTCTCCACCCAGGAGTAGTAAATAGGTACCCGGTAGGGGGATACAAATAATTGAATGCTCGTGCGCCTTATAACGAAAGATGTGCTAAAGCCGGGATAGTAACATGATTGCAGGGCCCTCAGGGTGAACAGTATTAATACTGAATGGTGCTATCCTGGATAAACAAGACATGTTATTATTTTTCTTATCATTATCATTATTATTATTATCATTATTATTATCATTATAATCAGTATCATTATCATCATTATTACTGTTATTATTATCATTATTATTATTGTAACCGACCTGGCTTCTTCTTGGTATGAACTCGACTATATCGACGATTAACATGATTACTTCTAGCAGGCCATTTAAGTAATGCATCCTTTGTCAAATTGCTTGTAGAACTACAATTACTACAGTTGTCTGTTATTGTATTTCAAACTTGCGGTTGAGAAATGCATATATTTGATGTTGCTAGGTCGGGCAAGCTAGAATGTTTGTCCGACTTAACACATCCTATTGAACACAACGTGTGTTCTTTCTATTTAAATTCACTTGTACCATGAGAATGTAATACTAGGCCTATGCCACTACCGCAAACGTTTGTGAAGTTAAAACATTGCAAGCATAACCTGTTGTGATATCACGCATTTTGTAATATCATAGATGACCTCAACATTAAATTGCCAAGGCAAGAGCATAGTTTCATAAGGAGAGGGGAGGGGGTCGAAAACCGAAGCGTTGGTCTCGGGGACCCTTCCGAAAACTTTTCCGAAGGTTCACAAATCGGTCTCATTGGCTGTCGTCCTATGAGATGTCCCGAAATATTTCGGGTTGAAGATTTCCTGCGGTTATTATCTCTAAAATTGGATTTAAATTTCATGATAGATATTGCTTCTTTTAAAAATATTGGTCGTTAATGTTGTCATGTTTAAACAGGTAAATTAATTTAGAAGGTATTCAATCTGTCTGCTACACTTTTTTTATGGTAAAAATACCCCATTCTAACATATGATAATTCATATTAATACTTGACAATGCTGTCAAATATATGCACATAAACATTATTTGCTTTGATTCAGAATTCCAACACTCGTGCTTCAATAGAAACCGAGATGAATTGATAACCATGAGTGACTCACACAGAATAATGATCATCTTGACAATTATATTGTCACAAGAGTGACAAACACATACACCGAACAAAGCGAGGTAACAAAGCGAGGTATATTCATATCTTATCTGTTTCCTTCGTTTTTTCTTATAAACATTATTCCATGTTTGATTAAACTGTGCAATTGTTGATTTTGACAGTTGTTCAGTTTGCCAAGGGGTTCGCCGCGGCGAATACCTTTTTTCATAAGAACCGATCCGATACATCCGGTCTTCAATAGGCGCGTTTAATCGTGACCGAAAAACCTCAGACGAGTTTTATTTCATTTTCTGTTAAAGGTAAAGTGTTTTAAAAAATACGTTTATCACAAGATCCAACTAGAAATTAGTTGATGAAGGCAACTAATAATGATCTACCAACGCGAATGAGATAGATCATAATAGATCCCATATCAATGGGGAAAAAATGCACTTATCAAGAAATCATGAACGAAGAATTAGGACTAACTTAGTCCGGATATGATCATTACAAAGAGGTAAGATGACAATGTTGCATAAGTGAATAGTTTTATACTTTAAAGTGTATCCGATTTCAGGAAGTATTTTTAAGTTTGGTCATGGTTTTTCTGGGCCCGACGAGACATTTTCTGCATGTTTAGCAATGACTTTAAGGTAGTATCCTCCTTGTAAATAATCAGAGCTTTATTACACTTGATTATCAGAAGTAACTTAACCTTTAAAGGTTTTCCTTTCCTCTTTTCTCTTATCTCCTTTCCCCCTTTTTTTTAAATATTATCCATTCGTTAAATTCTTTTTAGGTGACAACTCGCTGCACATGATAAGGTCTTGTCAAAACAAGACGATTTGGGCTTCACACGACCCGTCCCGTTGGCATGTATAGACGAAACGAATGACATGAAAACTGTTATTTGTATTGCATTATTCAAAACTTCACAGGGTTTGTAGCAAATTGTTATTGATCAAGTTTATTCTCTGACGTTTGCTCTTACACCAGTGGCACCGGGTTCTGTTTCGTCCAAGAGTAAGGGTAAGGGTCGTTAAGAATAGGCCTAGGATTAAGGTAGGGTTCCAAATGAGCTTTACAATATGTTTCTAGGCATAGGGTTCTGGTTCTGGTTAAGGTTAGAGTTAGGGTAAGATTTAGGGTAAGGTTTATGGATTGGTTTGAGGTTACGGTTAGGGCTAGGATAAGGTTTAGGGTTATGGTTAGAATAAGGTTTAGGGTAAGAGATATGATTCGGGATATGGTTAGGGTTAGGGTTAGAGTTAGGGTAAGATTTATGGTAAGGTTTGAGGATTGGTTGGGGTTATGGTTAGGGCTAGGATAAGTTTTAGGGTAAGGGATGGGATTCAGGTTAGAGTTGGAGTTAGGGCTAGGATAAGGTTTATGGTTATGGTCAGAATAAGATTTTATGGCAGGGGATATGATTCGGGATCTGGTTAGGGTGAGGATAAATAAAGGGTTGCATCAGGGTTACGGTTAGGGCTAGGATAACGTTTAGGGTTATGGTTAGAAAAAGGTTTAGGGTAAGGGATATGATTCAGGTTATGATTCGGGTTAGGTTAGGGTAAGGATTAGAGTTATGGTTATAATATGATTTATGGTTCTGTCAGGGTTACGATTAGGGCTAGGTTAAGGTTTAGGGTAAGGGATGGGATTCGGGTTGGGGTTAGGGTTAGGGTAAGGTTTGGGGTTAAGGTTAGGGTAACAGTAAGAGTTAATTTAGGGTAAGGGTGAGAGTAAAGTTTAGTGTATGGTCCAGCGTTGAAGTTTGTGATTCTCTCAGGACATTTACCGTGGAGCGACTCTCGCATGGAAAAACTTTAAAAGGTGTTTTGGTCCATTGGATAAGTCTCCAGGGTTCGAATCCCTGTCGCAGTACTACTGTCCTTTGGCAAGACATTAATCTACATTTTGCCAAACTACATCCAGGTGAGGTAAATTGGTACCTGGCTGGAATGAATTCCTTAAAAATGCGCTTTAATGGTTACAACGTAACCGACTTAGCGCTTATACATTATTATAGCCCGATGACAGGACCCTGTTACCATCCTGTACTTTAAAGTACACACTCTCCACTCCCTTGGGTTGAGAGGAGCAATGTAGATCAAATGATTTGCTCAAAGACATAAGTACCGTGCCGGGGATCGAACCCGCAACCTTTTTCATTCCCAGTCAGGTGATAAGACCACTCAACTACGACAATCTTAAGACTAAACCCGACCTACAACCGAGTCGGAACCAGTCCTCACAAAATCTCTTTAGCGAAATACAGCCTGGAGTAAATGTCGCTGGAACAAATTTCCCGTAGCAAATGGCGGGTAACCGAAAATATTTCACTGCGTCCACAACCTGTAAAAATTATTATTATTATGTTCGCCTATCAGACATTATTGACTAGCCAGAAATATATCTATATAAATATTTAAACATTCTATTATATTATCATATTATTGTGATGACTGCCTTAACTGTTACGTATGTTAACCAATTCATGAAACTTCTGTAATCCCATTTTATTTTGTTGGAGGTTATTGGATTATGTTTTGTAAGCGATATGTTATTGTTTAAGTGGCCCAAACGTGTGGAGCAACGGGAATAAGTGCTTTATCAAATATCTTTTGGACTGGATTGGATAGGAAGTGTTCTTACTTGTATCGCTAAAGCGGAAAAAGAAAATAACCGCGATAAACGGTCATATTGGGTCATCTGACAGACAATAGAAAAGATAGTTCCATCAAGTCGAATAACCTTGAATATTGTAACTGTGAACAGCTAATTCATGTTTACAGATCTTGATTCGTCCCAAGCAACTCATCTGTGTTACGCTTTGAGGCGGAAACGGATGACAATGCCGAGGGTCAGACGATACGAAAATTTCTGACCGAAAGAGGTTAGTGGAAACAGGCGCGCTTTTAATAGCACCGATGCACTCACTAATCACATATATTAATCAACAGAACTCATATCCTGTCACTAGCTTCTTTTGTAACGTTACGTGAGATAGACATTTAATACGCTTAAATAATTGATTGAGCCTATATTGATTGTCATGTGCGGTTTCTCCCTCATTATTCTGACCGAAGTTCTAACCCACCCCCACCCCGTCCATTTTCCTGACAATTGCCTTATTTTCAAATCAAACTCTTTTCAGCTTGAGCCTGAATTCATATAATATGCATTGGCTATGGAATACAAATCAGATGTTAAATACGCATTGGAGGAAGTATTTTGATTTTCCCTAATTGAGGGGTTTCAATGAAAAATCTTGTATAGCGAAATGCACTTTCTCGTCAAAGTGCTTTGAAGAGTAGAAACTTAGTATGATGAAATTCTGATCTAGATTTTTATTTACAGCCCTATCTCTCTCTCTCTCTCTCTCTCTTCTTTCTCTCACATTAACTTTCTTGTCTGATCTTAATCCCCCCTTCTCTATCTGTCATAATCATACTTTTAAAAAATGAAAATATAAAACAAGATTAAATGATTCCCTCGGCTTTAAATATCAATATACACACATACGAGTCCTCTCTTAATTCCATCTCTTAGATTATTTGTTTTCAGGTATGGAAAGAGTCACCTTACTCAATTCAAGCACTTGACTGCCACCCTCTCCCCTTCCATCTCCCTCTTTCTTTTTTGTTCTTCTTCTTCTTCTTCATCTTCTTTCACCTCACTCTCTCTCTCTCCCTACCACCCATTATCGATCTATTTATTATGTCGGCACCCCTCTCTCTCTCTCTCTCTCTCTCCCTATCTTTCTCTCTCTCTCTCTCTCTTTGTCACATTTTTCTCCAATTTGTCCTCCCCATTCACTCGGACAGATTTCTCAAAATTTTAGTTTATCACGAACTGTTTTTCGAATATATCTGGCGAAAATACAACATTCTATAAAGAGGCAAAAAAAACCTATTTTAATGTTAAGAAAGTTTTTATTTTTCTTCAAATTCGACAAAAATTCAAAAAGATACAAGTATGTACACAAAATAATGCAAAAAAGTATTTCATAGTCCTATTTTGTCATTCCAAAATTGTACATTTAATATGTCTAAAGAAAAATGTATTTACATGTTAGTAACACTTTTATCCATATAACTACATTTGGTTCATGTTCCCGTTGCTGAAAGTTTATGTGTTTAATATTAATTCAATTACTGTGACTACTTCTCTTATTTCCTATTTTCATTTTGTTCCTTTTTCATTTTATTAAAGCGTTTGCGTAAAATGATGGTTTTTGTATTACCACGTGCTGGTATAAAGAGACAAACATAATTTTCTTGGTAAATATTTCCACGAAATCGTCATGTCAGTACGTACAAACGATAATAGGTTGTCACCAGATGTAGTGACGTGAATGGCAAATTTGTATCAATTTTCATTATTGATGTTATAGACGCAAAAGAGTCCTTTATCAAAAGTGTAACAGAAAAGCTTTAGTTGACGTTGGTTTACGAAATACACATTATTCAACCAATTCCATTTAATTGAATTTAAAAATCCTTTATACGGCGTTTTGGGATGTTAAGTATCATCGGATAATAGTTCTTAAATAATTACAATTATCAAAATTCAGGATATATAATAGTACAAATTCGGAGGGCAGAAAGAATACACATTGAATACATACGTTGCACAGGGACGGTCAATACCGTATTTATATAAAGTTGTTTATTTTGTATTATGAAGGGATGCATGGGGGTCGGTAACTGCATAATAAAATTACCCAAGGCTTGGATTTCTATGTAAACCTTATTTTCCGTTGGATCAAGATGATCAATCAATAAATTAAATAATTACATCATTAAAATACAAAAGTAAGGAGATGCAACGCCCCAAATATCACACTATTTGTTTCATTTGCATAGCATTATCTTACGAACTATTTTGTCCACCTATTTCATTTATAATCAATTTGCAATAACATCAGTATTAATTCAAAATCAAGATTATCTCCTAAATTCCACTGTTCCCATTTCGATGTTTGTGTGAGTTAATTTAATACTGTCATAAAAAAAGGATATATCATAAAGAACACGAATAAAAAGGGCAAGTTTTATAATGCTTAAGCACCTATGTCATATCAAGGTATGGTAATAAATTATGGAAAAAGACAATAACTAAGGCGATAAAAATCCATCGTAATTTGTCATAATTATTAAAGGGTTGCATCGTTGAGCGGTAGGCCGTGGCTAGCATTAAGAATACAATACATTTTTTTATGATAACCGGAGCTACAGTATGAGATACATAACAACAAAGGCAAGATGTGGATATTTGGCAACAAAAAATAGTCGATTCATGTTCTGAACTAAATTGCTCGTATGGAATGGCGGTACGTAGCCCAACATAAAATGATCCCCTTACCCTCGTTATGTATAACCTCACGAAACGTGCCAAAGAAAAATCATCATATGATCGGTGCTTTTTGGTGCAGTACATATCACAAATTTTGTTAGATTAATTCATCATTCTAAGCAAGGTTTATAGCGTCAAAGTCCCAAGAGTCGACCATGTGTTTCTCTAAGTATCCTTATTATTTGGTTAATCATGAACAATTCTAAATCAGTGATAAATTAACATTTGGGGCCATGTTCGGGGAGTCAGATCAACCACATCAAAAATCGTTAAGGGTAATGATCACTGTCTTCAAAAATGGCGTCGAATACTGCACATATATCCATATGAAATACTTGAGTTGAATGCGTTACATAAAAACAACAGATAATTAGTTTATATATCAATCATTCTCTATATAAACCCTCCTGTTTGGGATAATAACACTTTGAGCATGAATGGAAGACATTCTGGCAAAATTATCAATGCACTTATATTTATTTCTAAGGCACTGAAGGAGATCATTGGTAAATATGACTTTTGACATTCAAATGTGAATATTAATAGGTTTGTTTGAATATGAATAATTCAATACATAATTACGCTAACATAAGTACTTTTCGTTTTCATTCATTACAATTCTATGAACAAGGACATTCGAGCTAGATTTTGTTTCAAAACTAAACATGTAATTCAAATGAGGCAAAATTAAATCACACCTCGGTAGTTCAATGTAAATGTAAAAAAGTCTCCAACATCGAAAATCATGAATTAACAAATCAACATAAAATACAACATACAAGTCCCTTTACCCTAAGACAAGACGAGACTTTGCAACAATAATGAGATCATTATGAATTTAAATATTAAAAAGAAGAAGCGTTTCATAAAACTTTCTTGCAGACAAATGTATACGACTTCCCGGCACAACCCCAAAATAACATATTAACCAACAAGGCGAGTTCTAATCTACTTATTCTTTCTTAAAGTTCACATTCACGTAGTCTTTCTCTTTAGATGATTCCGCTCTGTACAACATTCACATCATTGATTTAATGATCCAATATCAAAATTATCCACCAATACATTTCTATATCTGTATTTCCTTACGCTGTACCGTTTCACTCTGCTATACATATAGACATCATTTATGTCCTTCCTCCGCTTATCGTTAAATCATTTCTT
Source organism: Mesocentrotus franciscanus (assembly GCA_037976565.1). Classification (NCBI taxonomy): domain Eukaryota; kingdom Metazoa; phylum Echinodermata; class Echinoidea; order Camarodonta; family Strongylocentrotidae; genus Mesocentrotus; species Mesocentrotus franciscanus. The sequence continues at coordinate 15,338,330 of CP137678.1, forward strand.
AATCATCTATTCTTTCACGTGTTCAACTTTGCACATAACGATGTTTGTGTTCGTTTCATTAATATGAAATTATCTGGAATATCCATCGATTTTTGACATTAAAGGTTCTCTTTATAAACTAGTACAATGTCACCATAATCAGATAGCAAGTCTTGCATCTTTGCAGTGTTCTGTTGATGAATAGTTATTTAGGTGTTGTGGGACATACCGATTTACGCGTGGAACTCTTTAAGTGTCCTATATTTCTGGAGAAGGCTTTTCTCCTGCTCTCACAGTCAGCAGACGGTTGTCGAGCGCCCCTGACCAGGTGTTTCGTTGTCCCTCCTCCATATTGCTGCATCTACCAGCATATGGAAAGGACTGCTGGTAGGCGCTTGGACCAAGTGTGTATTGCCAGGAATGCGGAGGGCGTCTTCCGGAAATGAGCGTAGACGTGCTTTGTGCATGGCGATGGTGGTGTCGACGTCGTGTTTCAGAGACAAGTCTAATGGCGATTTACGCTCGCTAAGTTTTGATTTGGGCATTACCTGTTGGTAATCTCTGGAGTAAAGGAAAGGAATGTAGGGATGTGAAGGCGGGAGTGTTGGAGAGTGGCGTGCGCTCAGCACCGGACTCGAGTGATACTTGCTCGCTTCATGGAGCCGCAGATGGTGCATCATGTCGGTGGAGAGATCACGAAGATATGTCGGAACGCTGCTTGGCAAGGGGTAGTCGTACGGGCTGGATGACGCCGACATTTTGCGAGCGACTGGTGACGGTGTCCTGCAATCGTTGCAACCGCTGTCGGATTCGCCTTCGGAGCTGATGTCCGCAGCGTTGGAATCATTGTCGTGGAAGTTAGAGCTGATGGTATCCATAGCGCAATCGGTTGAGGATACAGAGGAGACTGCGGAATCGTCGCTCTTTTCGCTATTGCTTCTCTCGCGACCCTCGCATCTTTCTGAAGAGGAACTCTTGCTGGTTTTACGACTGATGGTGAACTTGTCAGGGTCTCTTCCTTCGCGACGAATCATCTCTGGCAGGATGCGTCTTCGAGCGTTGATGAACCAATTACACACCTGGAGAAGAGTGAGGTTAGCCAAGCGAGATAAGTAGAGCTTCTCCTGGTCGTTCGGGTAAGCGTTGTAGCGATGCTCATAAAGCCATGCCTTCAGGATGTTGACGGCTTCCTTTGGAAGATTTCCACGACGTTTCTTCGGCGGGGCACTGCTACTGGGCATAACTCGCCTCTCACCATTGGGACGAAACTTCTTGTGGACGAATCCATCGAAATCGGCTTCTGCTTTCATCGTGACTGGGTTTTTATCTGCAAGATGAGAAGAACAAGAGAGGAGAGTATTTAAAATTCAGGTTGTACCAAGTTAAAATACACTTAAGAATGAATGACTCTCCAGTTATTGTGTAAACCACTACCAGTGCTCTTTGAAATATGTGCGCAATTTGTGCGCACTGATAAGATTTCAGAGCTGCATGGGTAATGCACTCTGTCACCCCACAAAATTGAAAACCTGCCAAATTTATTAGCAAGTTTCACTTAGTCTTCAAGTAGTCAAGGACTAGTAGACGACTTTATAAGACCTGACAGGATCTACAAATGGTGTGGTTTTAACAGCGTCACAACATCGCGGTAACTCGGTGTCACGTCTCAGGGAAAGGAGTCTACCGACAGGACATATCTGGATTAGTTTCGTGACATCAGACCCTGGCCCAGAATAAATCGAATTCATTGTCACGATGACAGCGCAGAATCTCGTTTGAGGATCACAGGTTCCTCCGAAGTGACATGGAAAGGAAAAGGGAACTGTCGCTATCCGGAAAGAGGCCTGTTCGGGCTCTCAACACCAAGACGTGAATCACTGCTCCAAATTCATGTGACTTCCAGTCAATGGCAGATGGCTGCCTGTCTACTACGTTCCTGACATATGTGAGCTAATCCCTACTATCAGCTTCATCCAAGAGCCCCTGGAAAAAATGAGATGGAAGCAACAATATGCCTCGTCCTGAAAGAAACGTTACAAAAATAGTTTCTTTAAGAATAGCTACACCCTTGTGTCCGTCTGTCTGTCGAGTCGTGCAAGGGAGGAGTGTAGTAATTTTCCATATAATTATAATAAGAGGTTACATTTCTAGAAATGAATTTTATATTCTAAACTACTCTCAAAGTCTTTTCATCATGATTCTCTACTGTCATGGTCCGTAAAAGACGATCACAAATACTTCCGAAGAATCAACTCAGGGCAATTTCGATACCCTATTGTACATCCCATAGAAATCATGCTCAGAATACGTAATACATATTTCAAAGGGTGACACACCAGGCTATTGACATTGCCTTTGGTTGATTTTTCGAAAGTAGTTGCCATCGTGTTTCGAACTGTGACTAAAATTGTCGGCTGATTGTAGCTTGTAGTTGGTGGCACAAACATTTTCCCTCAAGTAAGGTTTTACCAATTCTGAAATGAAAAAGGAGTGGAATTCCAAATTAATCACCCGGCCCGGAATGGTGTAGAGTAATAATTCTGTTTCTCTACTAATCCCTCAATTGCCCCATCTTACACGCGACATGTCTTCGTCACTACACAAACTTCTGGGGATCTTTTTAACATTCTTAGTTTCTGGTGCCAAGATCTTCCGCGTCAGTCCCGCCGATTCAAGGGCACCAGGGTCCTAAAAAGTGCAATCCAAACCAAAAGGTGTATAGTTCTCTCTTTTTTCTTCCCCCAAAAGATAAGTTTGCTTTTAACCGTGACTTTCATAAAAACCACACGAGTCATACTGGTTACGTCATAACCACATGGAACGTCATGACTGATTACCATTTTTAGGTCCAAGTCATGGGTTTGGAAGAGCATCCCGTGATTGAGCTGGTCGGGGAGTTTTAATTCCAGAGAGCGAGAGTAAAAAGAGGGCGCGCACCTGGCATGCCAGAGAAGGCTGTTGTGACATTGGAGAGCTCTCAGACTTGCTCAGACGCTTCCACCTGGTTAGAAAAGGTTGTGTCATTGGGTAAATATTAGCCTTGGAAAGCAAAGTTGACTTTAAACGAGATCACTCTCGTGGTAGTGAGCCAATGACCAGCTCTTGTCTTACTCGACCTTCAATAAATTATATCATACTTTTTTAATTATACCATATCTTAAAAAGTATATCATACCTTTGAAATGATATCTACCTTAAAAACTCTTTACCTTTAAAATTATGTCATACCTTTGAAATAATGTGAATAATCATTTGACAATTTGAAGTATTCTTCTATACAGGTGAAATTAGCCGATGATGCATTCGGAATAGTCGACAACAACAAAATTATAATGAAAAATTGTATATGATAAGTGTGTCTATATCCTCTTCAAATCTTCTTTACCCTAACAAAGCAATCAATACGAAAGCATTCAATCGGTCGAGACAACTCAACGGGGTAATTGTGCAATAATGATCTCACATAATTTTCCCCGACTGTTAAGTATATGACAGACGTCACCGACGTTTCGGTTCCATAAATATGTTATCATGCCCCATCATTCCTATCAAGTTTTATTTTAACGCTTTGCGCGCCTCCAGCTGCATCGGTGATATAAAATAATATACCATCCCTTGACAAGGAAACTAATATCGGATCCTGCTTCTAAAACAATTAATAAGAACACGTTCTACCGCTTGGCTCACTGATGAAGTTTAGCAATCATTATTATTTCCGTAATTCCTTCTCTCTCACGAGTTGCCCGAGTCTTTCTTTCGCTACCTTCTAGTTTCACTTTTGCTTTGGTTTGGGTTCTCTAGGTGTATAAAGAGACCCGGCAAATCATTATTGGCAGTTATAATTTATTGCGTATGATACTTGCCATGTCGTAATTCTATTTGCAGATGATGTCATAGATATAATTATCCATAATTATTGATTTCGGTAAGTTAAGTATTTAACACCTGAATAAAGCTAGACTGAAAACAAACATCCAGCACAGCTACCATGCCTCTTTACAACCATTTGTCATTTTTAGTTTCTAATGCCACAATGGATATCATCCCGCTGCTGACATGTTATCATCAGTTTAGTATTAATGCTCGTTTTTATGATCTTTGTTATATTCGGCATAAAGGGTAAACTTTGGGATTGAGTATACCACCCAAGTCCTTACAAGATGGTTGGGTTTGTCAAAGGGAAAGGCACTTTTTGAGCTTTCTGATTCTATTCTTTCCCCTATGAGAGTGACCCATGAAGACTAATGCTCTGGAAGTGCTCTCTGATTTCAAATATGACTAAACACTGTTGAAAAACTTTACAAATTCTAATACCATATGTTTAAGTAGACCAAGGTACTCATATATCTGTGTGCAGTGATTTTCATTGTGATTTCCAGAAAGATTGAATGTTTTGTTATGGCTGTTATCATTCAGAGACCTTAAAATGCAGTTGTTCCTCTTGTTTTAACATAAGCAACCATTCAAAACCATCATCTTTGAACAATGTCATGATGGCCCCACACTGTCGCTAAATCACAAAGCTCTCTGTTAAGGTCTTGGGCTTGGCTAGTACGACCCAACACGAATGACCCGTTAACACTGAGAATTGCAGTTCACTCAGTCCTAGAAAATCAAATAAAATGACAGAATGACGAAAAATAATGATGAAATTGCGAACTGTGTACAAGCATCGTCATCTTAATCTCTGGTAAACATCCGTTTCTTGCCCTTTGTAATTTGAACTAGAAATATTTCTTTATTACTATTAGTATTACACCGCCTATTTGTGCTCCCTCTTCAAACGGGGGCTGTTGCCAAATTAAATATTGAGCAACACATGGGATATGCGATTACCGTCGATGGAAACAGAGCGGAGGGGGTGCCACAGGGGCTGTAGAGTAGTCTGCAAGCCCAGACTCTAATTTGACACTATACAACGAATCATCAAGCCTTGAGCAGAGCCTAGACATGTCAGTCTCTGGCTGTGTAAAGTGCAGAGCCAATTGTAGTCTCATAGTGCAGAGACTGTTACGTATAAGTGTTTGTACCTGCAAATGATCTGTGGATCGCCCTCACACAACGGCGTCACGACCATGATGACCTTACACTCATCATTCACTTCATCAAGCGGCTTTCATAATATTACATGATTGGATGTGCCGCTTCCCATCCAGGGGCCGGGTTAATTTTTCTTGGCACGGCTAAGTCCAGAAATCCCCTTGTACTTGTCACATGCCTGCCTGCTACGCAATGTAACCCATCTCGACTATTGTTTAGGAGGGATTACCGATCACCTTGCGCTCTTGCAAGTTCTGAATCCTGCTGTGACCGCTACACAGCGTTGCTCATCAACCGCCCACCACCGTTAAAGGTATTCTTGAGTTATTTATGTAATGAATAAGTCTCACAAAGTTCTAAACATGCTTAATGGCTCAATTAACATGATTAATGAAAATAATTAAAACAAATAATGTAGTATAGAATTGTTTGCTTAGACCAATTAATAGGTCCATGGTAAGAGAGTACTCTATACAGAAACAATCAGCAGAGCGGATGAGGACGCACATGCTAAACCATCAATCATGCCAACACGGAGCCCTGTTATCCGGTTTCTTTTTTTGCATATTTCTTGTAATCAATCATTGTTTTTTTTTAATAAAATCTCCTATGAACATAATGACATTTCCCTAATGAAACGTGCTCTGAATATCCCTCCCCCTCTCTCTCCCTCTCTCTCACTTTCTATATCTCTTTACCGAGTTATCTCATCCATTGCCTCTATAACATCGTACTATCTTATTCTATCATTATTGTTACTGGAGAAAAGAGCTTTGTTGAAATTACAAAAGAATACAATAGTGCTGCCCTGTTTCTTCCACGGCTCATTCAAAAGGAACTTTGAACATCATCGAATAATAAATGTTTTAGGAATAGTTCGGGTTGGCTGGACAGGCGAGTCAGGAACCTGTAGTTGAACCCAATTGGCCAGGGCCCGATATAAGGATCAAACAGATCAGAATGACAGAAAATGGGAGAGATTTTAAAGAGTGAGAGACCCCTTGCCGTGCGCAGGCGGTGCGGGGTGCGACGAGAAACGGCTCTGACAAGTGCTGAAAGACCATCCTTCTGCTGGACAAAGCCTGCAGACTATCTGGTATACCTGTATCTCTACCACCGGCTCTCTCTTTCTTACATACAACTCGCTGACCTTGGTCCCATTCATACAATCCCGTGTTGTTTTTCGCTATTATACAATGTACCTGATATAACGGGTCCCTAGACGGTTGCATGCTCAATTACCTCCGAAGATTCTGGTGAATGAACGAGTGAAAAAACCGGTCGAGATCTATTCGGACGGTCCAATGTTGGCACGACAGGACAATGGCTGTGTGTCAGGGTGGCGGAGTTGGGCTTTGTTCTTCGACATGGGGAGTCGAGTTTTATGGGCCATTCTACTTTCCAACAGCTTCCATCGGTCTTAGGAGAAGGAACCTTAGTAAAGAATACGACACAGATTCTTTGCCAATCTAAGGGAATGTGGGCCTCGTATGACAGATTACATAAAGATCACGTCCTTGGGCCTCAATCATGTCAATGAGGTTTTCTGATTTAGCTATGCCCGATAATTTTACCCCATGAATAGCCGGACTATTATACCTCCTCTTTTATTTGGTCTAGACAGAGGGCGACGTTAATTCGACAATGTTTATTCCGCTTCATTCACTTTTCCATTTCTTTATAGGTGTAATGACTTCATGTCATGGCTAAGATAAGTGTTTGAAATTAGCTTTGAAGAAGGAGGCATCTCAACTAGTCACGATATAAAGGGCCGGATGGAATAAAAATCATTGATTGAAATGAAATGTCCCCGGGATAATGGGAACCACAGAAAGGGGTCATTGTGCACGTGCACATACGAATAGGTCAGTTAGCATGGTTAATGTGTCCTCCAGAAGGAACATGTCTCCGACCAGTCCACGTGAAATAAGGAAATTTCTTTCGATGTTGAAAATTAATAAGCCCTAATCATGACACCAATTTTCATTCGAAAGAAATGTCTATTTCTAAAGGAACTGTCCAAAAAAAAAATAGACAGAACGCATGCTATATGACATCATCTTTTGAAGATAATTTCTCCAAATCCGGGATCGAGCACTTCATGGTCAAATTACAATTTTTGTTTCAAGAGTTATCATAATGTTATCTTGAGTCAAATCGTGATTTCCTGGTAGCAAACAAATGATAAAGGATGTATTAATGACACCTTACTTTTGAAACATGGTCAAGAGGCTCACAATCAGAAACCTAATAGGATATTGCTGTCCAGGAACAAGCTGCGGGAAATATATCAAATACCAATTCAAATCGCTAACCACTCCCCTTGATATCGCGGAGTAATCATTGATTTGTGGTCATGATCACATTTTTGTTATGCAAACTCTTATTGAGATATCGAGACTGCGGGGTATCTGCATAGCCAACGGTGCAATCCGAAAGAACAAACATAAGCCAATTAAAAATCTGTAACATGTGTTCCCCACACCCCTCCCCCTTCTCTCTCTCTCTCTCTATCTATTCCAGCCTCTCTCTCTCTCTCCCTTCCTCTCTCTCTCTCTCGTCCTCTCTCTATCTCTCCCTCTTTCTCCCTCTCTCTCTCTCTTTTTTTTTTTTCTCCACCTTTCTCTCTCTACCCCAGTCTCTCTCCTAATTTTCTCATTTGCTCTGAAAGAGCTTATGATTTGCCTAATTAAACACGATGGGGGAGACGGTTTCGATAAACATTACATTGCCTGTGAACGCCACCACTTGAGCCTGAACATACTAACACAAATCTCATTGACGCGCCCATGTGTTGTCAATTCAAGGAGTAAACATGACGAATTTCGATATCAACATTTTCCGACCCGTATGTTTTGATAAGGCGATGGATATGGGCAAAGAATCGGCACCGTATTGAAGAGGCAAATTTATCGTTCGGATTAAAACCAGTAGATGCTTGGGGAACATGAGGGTGGCAACCAATTTGACTTGTGTGGGTGATTATCGAGGTGTGTCGATTTTAAGTCTACATTTAGGACCATGTTTACTATTATTGTGTAGTCATCTTAGCATCTATGTTACCTTTTATTAAAAAAGATATGTAACTACATATTCTAATTTCTACCCCCCCCCCTTTTTTTTTTTTTTAATTCATGATGTATAAAAAGTGTCGATATAACCATAAAAACCTGAACAAAGCGAGCGATAACACATATTATCGTTTAAGAAGAACAACGCGAACACGTGCTGATAAAAAAACCGAATAATATCGAAGTGTGATGTTCTAAATCTCTATCGAGAGTAATGTTTTGATATACCGCGTGCCTCATCTTTGGTAAGGGTGTGGCTTTCGTCAGTTTTGTGAGTAAGAGATTCCAAAAGAACTGTCGAGTAGGGGACCACTAGACCACAGTTCATGGTCGCCAAGCTTTTGTAAATCAAGTGTAGATTTTCCCATACGCTGTGCTCAGTCATTAGAACCAACAGGCGTTGGTAATTCAACCGTTTTCAACCTGATGTTTGCACGCATCGATTATATTACTTGTCAGATGCATATGGGGTATTCGGTGGGCGTCGCCGACATGTTTAGATGTATGCTACTATTGGGATATAATACAAATGTATATTCCATCTCGAGCACCGTAGCTAACTACTAACATGCCCCTTCAATTGTTGAGAGCATAACACACCACACTATCACCAACTATGAAAAGTATCTCTCTTCCCTGCATCCTTGCAAAATAATAAAAGATTGATAAGAATATTTGGAGCCCTACGTCAGACTTCTCGAATATACCCGATTGTATCTCTGCCCTACCTCTCCAAACCTCGGATTCTTAACGTCTATCTATATTAACTGGGTTAATCCCTTTCATCGTTCCATTCTCTCATTAATGCTGTGCATTGTGACGACATAATGACCCAGTACAGATAACATTCAACCCTGTTACTCTCCTCAACTTTCCATGTCAGATTCTAGAAGCCGAATCGTCTTCCCTTGACAACTGAGTTCTTTCCTCTGCCAAGTTACAATCAGGACACGAAGACAATCGGTCTAGAATAGCAATGCAAGTGTCAAACTCGAAGCAAGTGCCAATCAAGGGGGCCCGTGGCATATCTTAGCCGCATTTACCCACAAACAATATTCGCAGCCCGTCAAATAACACCTTCAAGAGCCCCCATCTACTCTAAGTCTAAAATAAAATAAAAAAGCAAAGTAGTAGGAACAAAGAAGGTTGTAATCTTATTAAATATTATTCATAATATAATCGACAGGATCGAGAGGCTCGACGTTCGGTAGAATTTTGTCGTGCTCATGGCTTCATTAAAATTAAATCAGGGCACTGTTTTTATAATTAAAATGTCGTTCGCACTCCACACTTGTCACCAAGACTTACAAAATATCGGTATTATGAGGGCATGAGGATTGAGGTTGATTGAACACGTGTTGCGTCCACCACTGGCAGCCTTCCCCTTTTTGTGCCACTTCAATCGATTGAATAAACTGCGAGAATACCTTCACAATGGCTGCAATTTGGAATCTACCTTGTCTACTCTCTGGCAAAAGCGATTCCCCCTACCCTTTTTTTGTGTAATTGTTTTCCTCAACGAAACCGAACTCAAACTCACATAGGCAGTTCTCCGAGGGCTTATTAATCCAATAACGTTCTGCCTATAATCGGTTTCAGCGCACATCCCTAATTTGCCTACCCATCATGCCCCTTTCTTTTGTTCTACTGTTCTTACAATTACATCCTCAATCGGTAGTTGTGGCCAAGCCAAACCCAGGCCGCACTGCCACGACAAATTTCTGATATTTCATATAAAACCGTTTTTCCTAGGATATGACCCCTTCACTGAACAATTCTGTGATCAATAATCATCTCGACCATAAGGCCAGAATAATTTGATGTTTAGAATGCGTGTTCAGACTACAGGGGCAGTGTGTGTCATTGTCCACACCTCATGCAAACACAGTGCGGGCGGACAAGATTGCAAACGAGATTTTTACCTTTTGTTTTTAACTGCGTATGACCAGCTGACGTACAAAGCCTCCGGCAATGACTCTCCAAACCCCGGCTTAGATTAACAATTTGGGTATTTATTTCAGCTTAGTAATTAGTGGCGCGCGCCTGGCACGTGTTACCGTAATCGGCAAAACAATACCCGATGGCAATCACAATGTATTCTACCCATCACCAGACCCAGTAGTCTAAATCTAATGTTACCCCCATTGTGAAAGCGAAACAAGGGTCTACCATCAGCCTACTAGGCTATGATTGACGGATACATTTTTTTACGAGGGTATATCGTCAAATTAAATTAATAAATTCGCATACATTTCCTGAAAAGATATTAGAATCATGATATCTCTTTAAACTTGATTGAGATGAAATCATCCATTACAGGCAATATATAATTATAAAGAAGAAACACGAAACCGAAATTCCCGACGACAGCCCGCTATTCTGCATGACTAACCCAGGGACTGAGAAGCGTTGGAAATTTTAATTTCGATGTTCTCTTTGATTAGGTTCTCTTTGTAATTTCCAAGTAAATCAAAAAAAACACACGATAGGATTTATTTAGTTTCAAGCGTAATGTTTCGAAACATCTGATCTTACAAACAAAAAATAATAATAATTGCAGCTGTAACATCCATCATTAGACTTTTTTGCCCACAAACGGAGGAGTCTATGTATACACCTACATGTAACTCAGACACAGGTCCATGTACTATTTTCTACTATGACTTCATTCTTTGTTTATACATGTATATATATTGTAAAGTGTGTTCTGTGTCTCCTTCCTTCCTTCCTCTTTCGTTTAATTTTTATTTCAGCTCTTATATACATATGAAATAAATCATTATGTTTGTTGAAGCACATGGTATTAATATTAAAAAAGAAGTGTCACAATACTTGAGGGTAATACTGTGGAATGACCATTCTAATGAGATAATTTTTATCGACAGAGGGGAAAAGTGGACATGCATTACGTCATCGTATGTCCTTCTGAAGGGATATCCCCTTTCTTGGAGGTAATTCATAGGCACACCCTATAACTTTCAAAACTTGTCAAGAGGGCTTCCTGGCTCTCATCAAAACTCCCAAGTCCCAATTTCCTTTTGCTGAACGTCTGGCAAGTAAACAATGGGCGTAGTAGGTGAAAATTGACCAAAGACGAATATTGTACGGCGTTGTTTGCTTAACATTGCTTGCTATAACATATCAGCATTATGGTTTATCGACGGATGTGTATATCTACCTGTGTATATCAACGGTTACCTGATGAGGCTTGAATTTATTTTCTACTTGAAAATCATCGATTCTTCTTCATATCAATGATGTGTTTTTGTGGGGGGGGGATGTTAGCGAATATTTCCACTATACATTTAATCAAAAGTCGATGTTTTGTTGCATTTTCATTCTGTCACAGATCTGACAATGGCATATGAGTACAGAGTAGAGCACCCCTTGCAAAGGTTGGCTCAGACAGGTCTTTAGTGGAAATCTGGAATGATTCGAGGAAGCTGTCAAGAAAATTAGCAGTCTCAAGTAATACAGGTGAGGAACAAATCCTGTTCTCCCGCCTTTTTTCTGGGTATTACCGTTGGTGACTAAGCGCCTTCGCTGTCATAAACGCACCTTGTCACCAATTAGTATACATTAGATGAGACAATAAGTGGAGTTAATTTCATGTCATTAGACTTTTCTTAGATTGTTAGCTTTCAGAAGGAGGTGATGGTGAGAGGATGTTTTTGTGAACGCCTTAGCAGGGCGCTAACTGTCCAATTTCCTCCTGCCTGGCTGTCAGGTAATCGACCTGGTGGTGATTGTCTTCATGGGGAGTCCACCAAGACGAATTAGCCCTTTCCCCCACCCCCACCCTCAAGCGACTCTTATCACACTACCCCTAGCCGCTTGACCATTGCTCCCCATGAACCCAGCCATGATGGGTCGTTTCCGCCCCAACACGCGGCAGGCTCGACCCACCTTTGTCTGGGTCTGGGGCACGCGACTGGCTGCTGAAATACTTGGAGCCATGTTCAAGTTTAGGGCGTTAAAATGTTTACGTTTATGTTTTTGTACTACAGAAGGCAGTGTGTGTCTCTAATCTTGGTAGAAACACTCGCGCGAGCGACCGGAAACCCTACCGAAAGGTATAAGGGGAGGAGAATTGGAACTTCCTGTTCATTCGCACGTCTTGCAGTCACAGAGCAGACGACAGATTTGAAGAAGAGCGGGTCGACTTGGAAAAAAAGAAGCAATAATCAAAGAAATTAAAACGCGCGCGAACGGAAACCTCGTCAAATTGTTCAACTGTCAAAATCAACGTTGGCGCAGACTCGATTCGCTGTGGGGTTGTGGCTGCTATCCACTTCTCCATTGACATGCCCCCTCGTGGGATTCTAGCAGCCGGTGCAGCAAAGAGGCTGTTGACAGCCTCCCTTCTCAAATAAAAATAAAATAAAAACCGATGTCAAATGAAAACAAAATGGCGACAAAATTAGAGCCCGGTTTTCGACGCGCTATCAGTTACTAAACATATTTTTCAACGGCGCAAGTTCCACTTATATTTCAATTTGGTTGGGCGTTGTAACAGCTGGATGAAATCACAGTGCGCTTAGAAGAGAATACATTGTTCCATTGTCGGTAAAGTGTAGATAGTGAATGGTACTCACTCCTTGGAACAAAAAGAAGCGACCCGAGTGTTATCTCTCGTGCAAACACAAGCCGTGTGCTCAAATCCAGACTACAAACGAAGAAAAACTCGAATAAAAAACAATAGCGCAAGATGTTTTTGATGTGACGGTTTTTCAATCACACATTTCTGGATCCTTTTGTGCAAAGGCAAGGGGAACACGTGGCGATGGCGTTGATTTTGACATGAGGGGGCTTTCCCAGCGTTTACCTGCTGCGGCCTAACCCCTATGTAAACAGATCTCACCCTCAAAATATTGAAATGAACGTCTATTGATAATCGATCTTGCCGCAGTGGTAGGCACCATGTGAGACAACAGATTCCCAGAATGACGTCTCATACGAACCCATGTTCACTGGAAGCTCATACCATGCTATGCCAAACTGTTCAAAGCCTAGAATCCTTTCCCGTCCTCCATTTTATGAATTACCATGATGATGTTCATATCTTTTTCGTTAATAATCTTTTCTTTCTTTCCAAAAATCAGACGGAATAACGTCAGGAAGACACTACTTTATCTTGCAAAAAAGAGAAAAGGTCAGAAAATAATATGGTAACGAAAACGAGAAAAACGTAATAATTGTTTCGCAAGTTGAACTTGATCAATTGTTCATCCCAAATCAATGGTTGAGATTCGTAAGGAGCCTTCTTTGAAAATGGTACCTTTAGTGTTCTTTTAAAATCTAAAGATATAAAATGAGTCTAAATATTGAGGTCAATGCTACAAAAGGATGTATGAATTCGTTCTATATATTGATTCTGGATACACACGTTACTCCTCAAGACGGCGCTGTGGTAAATTTGGGTTGAAACCCGACACTGTATGGAATATTTTCTCCAGAAAGTGATCCTAGGAGTCCGATGAGGATGAGGAGGAAGAGCATGGACAGAGGGGTGCATCAGTCATCGGAGGAGACTCTAAAGAGGATACCACGCGCGAGTGGAACCCTCCAAGGGGGTCAGTAACGGGGGCCATTGTTGGTCCAACTCGCGTGGCTCCAGATTGGGTTTCGGACCTGGAATTCGCGACGAGCGGGAACCTGAGATGGCAGTGGTATGTCCGACTAGTGCCAGCCAGGTTTAATCCCCAAGACATGGAATAAATGTCAAACTGGAGGATAGATGCTACTGTGCCACAGAAACTTCAATAGAAACTATACCAGTGAATAAATTCCCCTCTTCCTCCATCCAGAATAGAAAGAAACATCGCATTACACTTAATTTTTTACATTCGTGCCATTCCAAAGTGATTCCTACGCCTTCATAAGTTATTTTTCTTGAGGTATATAAGTTTACTCGATACACCAGATTGATTTCATCTTGTTCTTTTCTTTAGCTCTTCAACGCTTTTAGAACACGCTAGTCAGGCCGTAAAGACTAAAGTACAGCTCAGCAAGAAGAAACTTGGTTGCACTTTTTAGTGACAGCTTGACACGAGCGAGCAGAGGTTAAAAGTGCAACCACTCTTAAATTAGACACAATAAATCATAATTCATGTCTCAATTCTGTTCACGCGTGATACGATCGTCAAAGAAATGTGCTATTCGTGATGACGTCTGCAAAAAAAGAGGAAAATCATCAACGCCACTCAATTCACATCTACACCTCTGGGCCTAAGTATACTGAACCTCTGGTCTGAACTTGAGTAACCCCTACTCCATGTACCCTTCCCTTCACCCCTCTTACACCCCTACCCCTCCCAGTGCACCCCTTACTAAAACAGCTCACATCTGGTCGATGGATAATAATGAACTCTTTCCCAAACTTTGAGTTCTGATTTCTCCCATGCGTCCAACTGCCAGTGGCAGTAGGACCAGACTGCTAGCCGCAGATCAATCGCACAGCATTAAAAGGAAATATTTGAACTCTTAAAAATTGAGAGCACGCTCCATAAACCGTTCCATAAAACCATGTACATAATTGACAAAGGGAATAACATTTCATTCTTATCATGGAAATCCAAATGCACTTATCGTCTAATCCTTACAGTATAATAGCATGATCATTTTTTTCAATGAGGGAATATAAGCGCTACGTCTGTAAAGAGCCTATCTCAGAAAAGTTCCACGAACTTCACCCCGTTCCAAGGTATCCCAAAGGTTACCTTCTGAAGTTGACAGACGATTTAAATCAGACTTTATCACACATCTGCAGGGAAGAAGGGTGACTCGATTTATCACTTGCAATTGTAACAAATTTCAGCGCACGGGGTAGTGGTGTTGATTCTGGGGGAGGTTTGGCAAAGGGACATTGACCGTGAACCGTTTTTTGCTGGGTTCCGATGTTATACAGCCTTGGTAAACCTCGTTTGATGATGCCTTAAATCGCATCTTATTTAACTTTACTTTAACGACACTCATATATGGTTCACTGTCAAATACATCCGTACGTTTTTATTCCCACCTCACAAGCCTTAAATGACAAGGTAATGTTTGGTGAAGGCGGTTGACACAGGTATACTGTTGCCATAAATAAGTGCGGTTAGACATTTACAGGTCATAAATAGATCCTAAACGACAAATTATTTATTACGTTTTTTTATCTGACTTGACATAGTTTATCTCGACATTGCAAGCTATCATTGTTTAATAGTATTTCTTCAGCTCCTAAAAAATGCCGAACCAGTGATTGTGGTGTTGGCAATACGATCTGTTCGATTATATTCGAACTGTTTTGCCGTAAATATCGATATGTTCATCAGGGCGGCACAACAAATGAACATTTTTGAGGAAGAAAGGGTGGAAACGGTGGTTGAAACCCAATGCAGACGGACTGTATAGACGACAGCAGACGATAATAGTAAATCAATAACTAAACTCATAGTACTATTTCACTCGTTCGGAAGCACAAACCCTGTAGCAGGGTGTCTGCACCGTAAGACTATCAAGACTGTCTTACTGCACCTCCTAAGGCCCTATACTGTAGCCGAACTGACATAATAAGTCTGTGCTCAAGACTTTATGGAATTGTATTCAAGTGTCAAATTGGAGTCTGTGCTTAGTAGGTCCATGAAATCACGTTCTTCACATTCAGTCACGGGATTTAGTGTCAAAGAATTTGGACTTGTGCCAAGTAGTGGTAATGAAAGAGAAACTATAACTGAAATGTTAATATTTATGTTGGTGTATACAGTCTGGGCTCTTATCGCGTGGACTTTGAATCGACGGTGTATACATTTGCCAATCGTGCGACATGACGGGTCGTATCGCAAGACCATTCATTTTGACATTACCCGTCATTAGTCAAGAACTTATGTTAGCTAAACTAAAACATATGAAACTGACACCTCTTATACCAGCATGCAAGAGAGCTTTAAGGGTGCGGTCGGCCACTCCCTTTCTTACATCATGCCCCTGAACATGCCAATCTCAACCAACCATTATCACTGATTACCATTCTAAATCGAAGTCAAGTTTACTATGGAACATTTACAGATCGACTTTGTACATTAAATAGGGAATCGTGATCTTCATTATGATTGAATTGTTGATTGGTATTTACTTAAAGTCTAGTCAAGAGTCTGTTTCATGTATGTGCCAAAACTGCCACGCAGTCGAATTTTGTTGGAATAATTACGTCAATACACACGCGAGGGCTTAACGAATCCATCGAAAAATGTAATTCTAATTATCTTCCAGCCCAAACGAGACTTAATTAATCCCTTTCAAGTATGTATTATATAATCATCATAATTGCACGTGGTAGTAGGCCAGTAAGAAAACATGCCAAACATCATTTGTTTTTCTAGATGTTGTCATGGTTATGTGTCTCTTTTCATGAGGAATGCACTTGTTAGATATATAACGTTCCTTTGGTTGAATTCATGATTTTTGTTCATCTTCCCAGAGTACATTGTCTAGATGATTGGAATAAAATTATAAATGCAAAATTTTATGCATCACGTAATGGCCTTTTGCATGGAACCCGAAGCATATGGAATATGCGGGCATGCTTCGAGAAGGTCTATATTTGATTCAACTAAACAAATAACTTAAGAAACAGAGAAAACCGATCACCTCAGGCTAGGAATATACGGGCATATTCCATTTTTCTTTTACACATCAATCAATTTTCGCTTGCTTTTGATGAAAGAATCTAGAAAATTGGCGTCAGAATTGCGGGTATAAACCTACAAGATTACGTTGAATTTTCATGAGTGCTTGCTCGATCTTACATGAAGAACTGACCTCGGCGGCAATCGTTTCCGTTTCACTTCAACTGCAACAAGGCATTGGGTAAGGTATAATTATGCAGTCGGAATGGATTCATGGCTAGGATTTAGCGTTCGTTCCCTGTTCTGCATAAAACGCTCTTCCTGAACGGGCAATCCTCTTGGTCAATTATTGTGAATAACATTTCCTCGCACTTTCAATAAAGGGTCATTCGTGAGGATTAGCTTTGCTTTTGTAATTATTATTATTTCGCTTGCAAAGCAAGATCATGTTCAGGTTTAGATGTCGATTTGTATCCCATCCAAAACACGACCTCAATGTTTTCTCCATTACAAATCACGACGCTATATTTCCCCCGTTAATATTTTTTTATCAAATGTCATATTATTTGCATTTTCCTTGCTCTCTTTACTCTACAGTCTAACCTCAATCCAATATTTATCTCCATCGTTTTGACCGCCACTTTGACCATTCAAATAACGAAATGCGGGCAGGGTCAAAATAATTATCACCGGTTTTTCTTCATTATATACTTAACTCTTCAAAATCATATTTTATTTTCACTTTTTGATGGAAAGCTCGCCCTAGTTTCTCTTTCTCGCCTTTTCAAAGAAAACTGACTAAGATGGATCTGGTTTTGACCCAAAGCTTGGGATCTATTGAACAAACATTTATCAAACAAGTTTTTGTACCTGTCAGATGACGCCTTTTAAGACCATCACGCCCTCGTTCAGGAAAGACAAATTTAAACGACGTTGATGTTGACATGAGAGAATGCTTGGGAATTGAAAGAACAGTTTTTGGAGGAAGTGCCATTTGAAGGTGGTTGGGTAATCTGTCTTCTTTATTTTTTCGTTTTTCGTTTTTTTTTATATTTTTTGATGGCAACATCATGGCAAGCTTTTTACTTCGAGGGCATCTACGCATTAAGTTGCCAGAGGTGACTCTTGGGCTACTGCTTTGCTATATGCACAATGAATTCAATATTTTCACATTTTCATCTAGGGCCTATGTCATTCACGTATATTTCCTTAATGCATCTTCATGTCAACTTTGTTTTGTATCTTACCCTTTTTTTTCCAAATTTTAATTTGTAAACTCTCAGCGCCTTGAGCATTTCGCAAAATGGATATGACGCCTTACAATTTCTCATTATTATTATTATTATTATTATTATTATTATTATTATTATTATCATTATTATTATTATCATCATCATCATCATTCTCTTTTGGTTGGTTGGTTGGTTGTTGTTGTTTTCTACATTCATTATACTAAAATACAACGGTGATGACGCTAGACGGTGTGAAAGTACTTTCTGCTTCATTTTATGAGCGATGATGATATTTCCTTGTAGATTTCCAGGTAATAGAGCCATTCAATTTAAATATATCGACATATCTCATTATGGCGTGAAAAAAAGCTGACAAGTATTAATATATGATCTAATACTTGAGATGCGGGTATAATACGAAATTTATGATCACTCTGTCATCGTACTTCGAATAAATTCAGCAGAAAATTGTCACAATTCTGAAAATGGATGACTAAACCTATTTGTAGCAATATTAAACTCACATCTCCCTGGATAGATCAATCAACATAGAAGCTTGCATGTCAATTGAGGGGTGCGTTTTGGTGGCTGTTTTTGGTGGTGTTATTACCCCTGCTAAAATCCTCCTTATGGCCAGCGGGAAATCAGTGATATAATTGCGTTGATTAAAACATATTCCTTTTCAAAACCATGAAGTCTGTAGATTTCATCAAATTAAAGTATCCTTCTTATTACTCTTCTTCTTGTTCATTATCATCTCGTTCATTTACTACAACTACTACTCCCATATTGTAACTCACTGTCCCGTTTTGTTATTTCCTTTTTTTTCTTCATTTTGTTATTTCTTTGTACATTTAACCTTTTCTTTCTCACGTGATCAACATTTAACTGACCACTCCCAAGATTTGTTCTTTATCTTCTTGCTGATAATTTACGGCTTTTTTGTTGATTTTTCAATGCCATGTCTCTTTACCTTGTATACCGGACGTACCTCCTTTGTTACAGTAATTCAAATTATTGTCGCTTACTTAATATTGCTCAGGGGGAATGTTCATTTATTGTGTGGCCGTGCGATAAGCCGCGGGCCCAAATACCACTTTTTTCTCTCTCTCTTATCGTGCTCATAAATGTCAGGTATCAATTCGTTTCAAAATCCCCCGGAACCGACCCAAGTTTTCTTCTCACCTTTTTTCATGTCGTTTTGTTTCTTTTACCTTTGTCTGTCCCATTCTACCTCCATTTTCATTTCTACTTCGAAACCTTTTCTTCATTGATCACATTCCCAAACTTTTTGCTCTCCCTTTTTTTAAATTCTTACCGAACTCAAATATCTTATTGTACGCGGCAAGATTACACGCTCTATTACATGATTCTAATTGCAAGCTAACCATTTACAGACGTGTTTGCCTAAATTCCAGTATAAATAGCCGAAGGCAAGGCTTTTTTGGTTTACCGACGAATTTCGTATAATAGGGAGAAAAATATATCAATATTTATCTAATGTGATACACCAATCATTTGTATTCTATGGAAGGCGATAGTTGGTTATTTTCGAGAAATGACGTCAAGCTACGTGTATACTTTGATTCCAAGATGGAGCCGCCGTGGACTTGGGTGTAACTATTGAATGTGGATAACCTTATCAAGCTAATGAGGTCTGTATTCATCGAAGAGTGTTTTTTTCTCATTTATTTTAATGGAACCCATATTCGATTCGTCAACACTACTGTCAATCTTTTATGTCACGTCAGGACTTGGATGACAAGCACAATAGATAGTATAGACAAAAAATACACATTTCAAAACGCATCAAATTAATTTTCCTCTTATGTGTGTATCAGTTGTTTAATTATCAGTAAGTGATGTCTGCCCTGTTGACAGGCTATTTCTGGTTATATACGGTACTTTTCGTCCTTTTTTGTTGTTGTTTACTGCGCACTGATTTGCTATTGAAAAGTGAGTGAGGTCACGTTTACATCATCCCATTACTCATGTTGTAAATCCCCAGGTTTCCATGAAATTCGTGGACGAAGCATCGATTCATCAGCATACATGGGGGGTGTTTCACAAAGACTAAGATCGACTTTAAGTTGGACTTAAGTATAACAGGCCGTTCGTGCCATTGTTTGCTCTCACCATTATGATCTTTAGATAATATTTTTTCCTTCAATAATGAATTATCAAAATGTAAGTTTTGTAGATTTTACCATGATTTGTACCCGTGAGAGACCAAAGCCAGTAAATGATGAGAAAACAATGGCAAACGGCCATACTTAAGTCCAACAACGAAGTCTTTGTGAAACACCCCCATGGTCATATAACAAAGCCATTTTAGACAACTAACTACTCCACGACACCCCGTCTTGCCTACCTGATGATAGTCTGGCTCCCGAGATATTTGAATTCTCGCCCTTTTACGAATACAAAAAATAATGTTTGTTGACCCTAGATTTAGAATCACGCACCTAATTATTGGAACCTGCGATTGGTAACAAGTTTTAAACTAAAATACACAGCTAGGAATCGAACCCTGGCGTGAGAGAGTCGACCACTAAACCCACTTCAATCTACCTGTAACTGGTAGGGACGACACGGTATATCAATTTCATATTAATACCGAGATACTTTGATAGAGATGGGAGGTTCACTATAAAGCCTGGGAGCAAGACTAACCTGATCATAGATGTGTCATACTGTCATTCGATTGTTCGATCTGTGTCATACTGACACATCTCGTTCCCTTTTATACAAATCACCACAACAAATGAATATGATTTCTTTATTTGATATTGACTGAGTCATTGAATAACGAAAGAGATGTACAAGATTTGAGAATTGGTGGCAATTCTAAGAACTCCGCAGCATTGTGATAAATGAAACGGAATAATTTTGACACATGTGTTGATTATGACGGGTATTTTGTCAAAAAAATTGACGCCTTGCCACAAAATATTATTGTCATTACTGTGGTAAATATGTTGCTTATCTAATTGGCATGTAATGATTCATATGCGGTTCGAAATTTATTGTTAGTAATGTAAAAAAAAAGATCCGAAAATGTCAGAATGACCACTAACTGGGACTTCGCTTTATGGTGTGACATTGTAAGAATCAAAGGTATTTGGTATATCCTGCCTCCTATCTTACCATGTACGAAATAACGACATGCTTTACATACATTTGAAATAATATTCCCTTGATCACGTTGATATTTAATCGGATCTAGACTATTAAATAGAGTAATAAAGCTATCATAGTAATTCAATCATTAGCTGTACTCTTTTAATATAGCAACGAATGGAACAAAATACCCTCCACCCCAAAAAAAAAAATTAGTGCGCCATGTTTGCTGAAGCTGCTGGCAAGTCGAAGTCGAGAACCCGCGACGTGGGCGTAGCCGAAGGGGTGTGGCAAACGAATAAACAGCAGCACGCGGGCGCCACGAGTGAGTAAAAAAGCTGACCAGCGGAACGAGACATGTAGAACGAAAGGAACAGCAGTGAGGGGGGTATAGGGGGTCATGCAAGTACGAACGAAAACCTCGAATAAGGGCGTAATCAAAATCGTGTTTCATTAATCCATTAATCCAGCCCTTTTTATGGCAATCGACGTTAACAGTTGTTTCTTACTCAAATTGTATTTCTTCTTTTCATATTAGACTTCATTTGTCTAGACATGTTATCATTATCATTCCATCGGGTAATTTAGTGGAAAACAAAAAAGGGATTTCTTACAAAAATTACTACAGATCATTAGCTAGAAACAGTGAGTCCAGAACTGGAGGGGAACGAAGGACGGGATATGAGACAGAGACTGACAAGTTTTGAAAGAGATTAGATCATCTTGATGTCCGATTAATTTGCCGACCATGTCCCCATTCCGGGTCACAGGTCTTGCCTTCGGCTAGATTTAATATTACCTTACATCATAACGCTCACCCAAGCGGCTGGAAAAAGAAGGAAAAAAATGGAGGCAGACAGAACAGTTTAACGGCCTCATTACAGCTCAATCCCACCTCCTTTTAATTTCTATGGGCAAACCAACTGGGTATTTCGCTAATTGATTTGGCATCTAAAGACCAAAGGAGACGATTTGATACCACCAGGGCAGGTTTGGTTGGTGTAATTACCCACCATGGTCACACAATTGCCCCGCTACCGATACGCCGATTTGAACAAAGTTAACTAAAGGCATTGATCCATGTTTACGCTATTGTCAATAGCCCAATTTTCAGGCAAACTATAATGGGTCGTAATTATCCCGAATGCAACAACATCTATTGATTGGTGTAATCCCCTATGCGGGCTAATATGTCTCCTCCCTTTATAGCTGTCATAATTACGCCATTCTGACATTTCTGTGCGAGAATTATCCTTTGTGAATTCAAACCTGTCGGAAGCTGGAGGTGGTTCAAGAAAATTAATGATGTTCAGGAGAACCAAATTAATGTTTGGTTTCGTCAACGCATGGATTTTGGATAAGCTGGCAAACAAAACCATTGCCGACAGTAATTCAGAACCGCCTCCTTGATCTTTAAACCATATTTAACTTCTGTTCAAAATTTGGGATAATGTGTACAGGAAGCGCTTATAAAATAAAATTTCAAAGTGTTATACTAGGCACATTAGAAGACGCCACATGAGAGGCGACCTCGAGAGTATGTCACCAGTAGAACTATCATGAGGTGTCCGCTTATATACCGATCAGAGGAGCCTGAAAATTATCCTGCCTTGTCCCCAGCAGGCTAAATCGCCTGGAAAGAGATTGGACGAATTATCTTAATGCACCAAAGAAAAGAAGTGAAAATAAAAACGAGTCCACCCTATCATGCAGAGCTTTCCCTAACTTAAGCGGTGTGTTTAAAACGAACATGCCCCCAGAGCTGGTCTGTCCTCGCCCAAATTTGTCTAGGCAGGGTTTCTTTTGATCCTATGTTTACCCGCAATGTTATCTATCCTCTTTCAGCTCTGATCCCCTTTTAAATGAATCCCTTCATTTGCAAGAAATTCTTAAACAAACCGTTAAAGATTTGTGTAAGTAAGTAAGTAAGCCCTAACGCTAAACATAGTTAAGAGGTGTTGACAGCGAAGTCAATTAAACCAGTTACAATTTGGGGATAATGGTCTTGCAAAGCCAAACGCCCGGTAAAATCATTTCATCATCCCTTCTCTCTCCCCCAACCTGACCTGAGCATCGAAACGACATTACAAAAGAGATGGATTTTGAAAGGAACATGTTTTAAATTAATCATAACCAGACAAGCGGGGCCATATTATCGTTGGACTTTTGTTAATGGTGCCATGTTGACACCGATGATGTATTCGTGCTGAAAAGCAAAGAGCCAAGGACGTATCCTTGAGGTACATTTCTGCTAAAGTAAATGAAATATCACTTCCAAAATTTTGATGCATAACTTGTCATTGTCTGTGAATAGTCCATTTACTTTTATGATTTCTAATCCCACAAATACAGCATATCTCGATCTCTACCCTACCACATCTTAAAGTCCGCCCAGATTTTGACGATTTCTAAACATGAACACGATGAAAGCAAATGTTATCTTTTACTTAGGGTTATACATCAACTACGAAGTAAACATGAGTTTTGATAAATCAAATTGAAATTGTGTTGGTGACATGGTGGCACCCACCGACCAACAATCCCCAAAACATCCATCACAATATAGAACCGTTAAACGTTGTGATATATCATGTACATCTAGCAGCCCAATAAACCTATCCATTCTTGTAATATGTCACAAAGCTTTGAAGCATTTCTAAGTTTCACCTTTTTATAAAACAAATATGGTGACTTGTAAAGCTTTACACACTGGTAGTCTCATATCTGTTCAGAAGATCGAATGAGAGGACTCCCGTGGAACCATATGAATGTAAAAGCACATGGGTATTCAATAGGACACACTTGGCGTTGGTATGAAAGCTCTTTTTTGGGGGGTAGATGCGATAACATCGCGTTTTACCTCCCCAGATATATACCTATCCAAGCCACCATATCATGAGAAATAAATGGAGAACAAACGTAAAATTCCAATGTGTCTACCCTTTTCTCTTTCCTGTTTATCAATGAGAGTCGGCTGTCAAGAAATTCGTCTAGTGATGGATTCCCATCACAATTGTTGCAGACTTCAACGATGATCAATAAATTCGAAAGAAAAGAGATCTTTCCAAATAGATCGAAAAATGACACCCTTGTCTTCATACAAACGAGACAATGCAACGGAAATGCGCAGAGCACCTGAGCGAGTATTTGTTCATTGTCACGCAGTAATGGTGACAGATATGGATCGAGACTTTGGCAAATGGCAATAAATCATGAAATATGCAAATCAATGAAAAATATTTTTGAAAAATTACTGATTTAATTGACGGCGGCATGACATTCATGGATTACCGAAGGTGTGACAATGAAATCCTATTTTTTCGCGATGCGTTTGAACAGAGATTCAAATATCGTGTGAAAATTGTGACCTTATCGAAAGAAGTAAAAAGGGATCGCGAAACAGATTAATACCTTAACATTTAGTTGATTTTATATTGGGAAAGTTAACTTAGTAGGATTGGTCGATTAGACAATTAATATATATTTGTTCTGCTGCACAAACTCAAAATGTCAAAGGTATTTTGTTACAGACATCTTTGCAGGATTGGTGTCCCGTTATATTGTTATATTAGTATGTACTTCCACCATCCAGGAAACGATACGCTCGTGTTCGTTTTGTTCGAGCTCAGGTGAAACCAAAATCGGAGCCTTAGAGTGTTGCTTTTCCGTGAAAACAATTATTGTGACTTTGGATCTTCAAAGACTAAAGGACAAAAAGAACTAACTCGGAGGATAGTACTTTTTTCAGGATGAAGTATATCATAGACAAAGAAAACGAGTCCGGTGTAAGTTTCAAAGGAAAGGAATCAGGAAGAAGGAAATGTGGATGGGTTGCGTTGACACTGGTGACAATCAGACCTTGGATTTCCACGAAAGATACAGATCTATATTCTTGTATAGGCGACCATCTGAACACCGTTTTGGACATTCATTTTTAGATCTTATCGAAAAATTGAGTTAAACCAAGCGTTTGAATCCCTGGTAAAGCCCTCCGATCCCTTTGTTTTCTTCCTTTCTTTGTTTATCAATCTCTTTTTTTTTTTTGATTAATGCTTATTTCACATATTCAAATCAATGCGAGTGCATGATCTTCTGCACGTCGATAGCCACTTTGTGCAGAACTCAAAACAAGGCAACACAAAATCCTGTTAATTAACTGTTTAGGGATTAAGTAGTGACCGTCTGAAATGACCTGAATAACACAATTTATGTTTGCATGGTTTACGGTAAAAGCAAATGCAGAATCTGTTTACCAGGCAAGCTTGCTTGAATAGTTACTCTATTATTAGATTTACCACAGAACCAAGTTACCAACAGAGGTATAGTTTACCCCCACCCCTCGCGCGTAAGGTAGAAACTGTTCTCTTTATTCTATTCAAAATATATATTTGAATGACAACATAAATATTCGTTTTTTAAAGGAATAAGATTTTGAAACAAAAATAACGGAAAACGTAACGATTTCGAAGTGAAATTATACGTCAAGACATCCCTGCACCAAAGAACGAGGTTACCACGTCAACGCTCCTACGCGCATGCGCGTTCAATGTCAGTGTTCGCACAAACAGGTAAATATTCATTTTGGCGTAATCCTGCTGGTTTAATGCCACGTATCAATGAGAAGGCTGACACAGATGTCATGAGCGTACGATAGGTGTTCGCCAAATGAACTTGCTCAATTGTGGCCGAAGTGTTATCCGGGGCTCTGAATTCCATTACCATGCTTATGCCAGACCTTTTCTCTCCGAATTAATCTCACATTCTGGCCCTTTTTCAAACCTTCCTATCATACAAGTGCGACCCCAATGACAAAAGAACAAATCCATTTAGGATGGATTGGCTTCTATGAAAATAACACGAAGGTATTTTTATATTTTCCATTC
Source organism: Mesocentrotus franciscanus (assembly GCA_037976565.1). Classification (NCBI taxonomy): domain Eukaryota; kingdom Metazoa; phylum Echinodermata; class Echinoidea; order Camarodonta; family Strongylocentrotidae; genus Mesocentrotus; species Mesocentrotus franciscanus. Next base: position 15,364,264 of record CP137678.1, read on the forward strand.
ATTGCGCCTGTTTTTATGAAATTTTTCTTACCCGAGAATTTTGCAATCTAGTGTGAGAACACGTTGATGCGATTAAGAGTTCAGTGTGCGTTCATCGTTTGTGCACGAAACATGGAATAAAATAGAATACGGTGTCAAAAATGAATGACGGATGGTTTCAACAATGAGCAGACAACATGCTGATTGATAACACGGTTTTAAAAAGGGGGTGTGCGAGTTCAGAAACAGATTGAAAGGCAATTTCATGGTTGACACCTTAGAAATTTCGATAGGGTTTGAACGACTCTGGGACTGTCCTGAACTTACATACCAGGCCACGCCACTGCTGCATGCATCAACCCAGAATATAAGATTTGATCTTGTAAACATCTTTCTTACCCGACCTCTCATCATTTTCCTGACAGGTCAACCGTTTGAGAACGTTCTATATTAATTCACCATGCTTTTCAACAATTACGTCGGGCTTGCGATGATTAACAACATCTTCAGACTGTCCCCAATACAGGTCAGTTTTAGAGATTGGACGCACAAACATCTCAGTTCATACCAATCACCGTAGAACTGAAGATATGGCAAATGATACCTTTGACATCTTGTGCCATGTGAGGTCATGGGAATCAATTTAACATCAGAATATAAATACTATCCTATTCATTTAATAGGCCTACTATCACACAAAAATCACGATTTGAGACGCTTGTTGTCAACTAGTTATCTCATATCGCTCGTTCTAACACCCATTCGAGTTATCCCAACAGTCATATCGTGGAGGAAACCCTAAGTTATGTTAGCACTGTCAATATAACCAGGCTTCCATGTTTTTTTCTTCTTTCGAGAGCGCTTCCAAGTTTAGAAACAATAGGCTAGAGAGAAGAAAGAAAAAAAAATAAGTGATGCGTCATCACTGCCCAGAATAAATGTTCGCGTGGTCATGACGATTCGGCGTCCCTTACCTAAAAACCTAAACCATCTCAGAGACAAGTAGGTGTCGTGATTAAGACCGGTGATTGCATTTTATTACCGTTCAAAAAGTGGCCTCTGTCATCCATCTTTTGCCAGAGGAGAGTCTAAACATGGAGATTCTAGACAAGCTCGACTTTCATCTCCCTGGTCCGACCAGTCCGACTAGAAATGACTGTTCTGTTTTGGGGGGAGTCCGTACTACTGTTCAAACCGACTTCATTTCCGATTATCCATGATAAAGCAAGTTAATAGGCAATCAAGGGGCCTGTATAGGAAATTTGTATTGATTAGGGATTATCACTTAATTAAAGGGGATGGGGTTGAGGAAGACATTCACATGATGTTGAAGGGACCTTCATTCTCATTATTCCAAAGTAATTTTAAAATGACTAATCTTTTATTCGCTGTGTTATAAATTCCATGTTAACCACATCGGGTTATGAAGGTATATCGTGTTGAAATGGTAGTTAGCATTATGAATTTAATATGCAATAATGCTCGACCAGCCCAAATTAACCAAAGAATGACGGAATGGCATAACTATTCACAAATCGATATTCACGGTGGTTAATTCTTACCGCGGTTAATTTATTACTCATTTTCTCCAACCCTGAAATTCTTAGTCACATTTACTCAAAATCGATGACATTTGAACAGTGGACAGTTCTAAGGCGTGGCTCAAACCCACTACTACGAGCAGACTATTCTTTGCACATCAGTAAAATTGTGCCTGGAATAATTTTTTTTTTCGTGGGAAGCTTTTAGAGGGCCTGAAAAAGTTGATATTCAACGCGGGCTGCCCACATTGCTACGCAAGTATATACCTGACACACGATGTACGCCCCTTTCATAATCGCGTAAATAGAAAATGAAATATCAACAATATAGATCTTGTAGATGCGACACAGCTTCAGGTTGACACGATAACATATCAACTGAGTATACTCTGAATAATTAAGCACTCCGGGACCCCCAATTGCTGAAAGGAATTAGATGCTATCGAGGCAGAACAAAATCACCTGCTTCCTAATGCAGGCTTTCTCTACGAACCATATTCTTTAATTCGGCGATTTTATTTTTTTTTCATGCATGCTTCTGATAACAATTCATACTTTCAGAATATCGCAAATTTATAAAGATTTCCGTTGGATTTGTGACGGATTTGAGTCCATTTGCAAATTTCATGCATTCTGGAATTCCCTTTGGAGATGTTATCGTACCGTAATGACATATAATAACACAGTCGTATAGTAGATAAGCAATTCATTATTACAATATTGGACAATGTTGACGTTGGCCATTAGCGAGCTGACCTCGGTTTTATCAGGAAAGGTAATCGCTGAATATGTATGAATATTAATAGCTCCCATAGCTGATTCTGAACCAGACGGTTAACTCACCATTCCCAATCCCCCCCCCCCACCTTTTTTTTCTCTCTCTCCCTCTCTCCGTTTGTCTGTTTGCCTCTCTCTCTATGTCTGTACCTTTCTCTCTCTCTCTCTCTCTCTATATATATATATATATGTATTTATATATTGATATATATATATATATATTTCTGTCTGTATATATGTTTTACAAAACGATATTAGCTCATTATGATTAGCTCATCTAGACTATAACAACTCATCATCACATGAAGCTAATTATCTATGCAATGCACGCCTTAGTTCACACAATTAATTTGCACATCCATTTCAACATGTTCAATAGACGCATACTGTCACCGTGTGTTATGAACATTATAAATATCGAAGCATAATTAGCAATTGTCTTGTCGCAAATGTTTACATTAATATGCGGTGATGATCATTATACGGCTTCCTTTCTTTCTTCTTATTTCCATTTTAAGCCAATTTCAGATACCCCTTTGAAGCATCATCGTATGTGTCATCCTGTCTCCTGATTCCCTTTGCTTTTAACAAAAGATGAGTGGATAGACCAATTTGCACATAACCAGGAGAAACGTCACATCGTGATGATCAGTCTATAGCACGGTGGCCACCAATATGACTAAGACCCGAGTTCAGTCATGTATTATGGATGCATGACAAATACTGCTTCTCGGGAAACAGACACGTTGAACTCTACGGAGTGACAATGACATCAACAGTTTGATTGCAACCCAATTGATTCCAATATTTGCAATTTGGTCCATACTTTCTCTCTGTGATCTGCCTTTAATACAACCCCACATGATCAGTAATCATAATAATGCTTCTATTTTCAAGGTTGAATGTTATAGTAAAATGAATTATTAATAACGTACAATAGCCCCACGCATTCCCTTCGGGTTGATGCTGGTCTTACATTTTATTAAAGTATAAATAGCTGCTAAATTTTACTCGTTATCCGTATTTTTCGGGTGATCTTTATTGTGTATTCATATTTGTCAAATATAATCACCAATTTCACCACCATTTTATTCAATTCCCCTCCTAAAGTTGCACTTGCCTCCTACATAAATGGAGTAGCTGCTAATTTTGACTCATTAATTATATTTTATAGACGACTGTCGTGCCATGTCAGGCTCAGTCGACTTCACTTCTTTCTGAAATAGTATATTCACGAGCAATTGAATATTGACACGGACAATTTGTGTATGTTTTCGACAAGATAGGACAGAGTTTTAAGTAAAAAGACAACAGCAAAGGCGTGGTACTAATGACTGAAGTGGTCATTGGCCTTTGAAGAGGACGTGTTTCCTATAAATAGCACATCATCACATGGCCATATGACAATCACGAGACTCTTCGAAGAAAAGGAGAAAAAGATACAATCGCCACGCCGCGCATCATCCACGATTGAGCAATACCACCTCTCATTCTCAATAAACTTATCAAGTACTGACTCATCCTATATCACCTTATCTCTCTACACCAATAACTATCATGACTTTACTCGACTCTTCACAATGACACAGGAGCTACACAATCTAATTTACAACCACATCATCTTGATTCAAGAGCAATACACTCGATCTTCCTTTATGTACCTTCTTGAGTTTCATTGTCTCATAACGAGGATACAGACGTAAGGCATTGATGGTTGAGTTGAGGATTTAATCATAGACGTGCAATGTTTGGACTGAAACCATATGCTCACGGATTTCTGCATGTATTCCCGTTTTAATGGCAACTCCAGAAATAGACAGTCCTAATTGCCAATAGAACACCCACGCATTTTCATTGCCATACCAGAATATTTTTAGATACATTTTCATTGTATGTCTAGCATGTCACCTAGACACTGACTTGAACTTCGAAGGGATAAACTGAAGTCCTTCACAGACAGGCGAGAGGCGAGATTAAGATTTTTGTTTGGCATTTTACTAGCGTCTTGTTGACTTGCCAAGTGTTTACCTGTAACTTATTATCTCGTAGAAGTCGGTAGGTGATGGAAAAGAGCCAGCATCACGAAATGCGGTCATCCTTTCATAATAAATGTTGGCTCAACACTATTCCGCAGATGACATTTGCATTTTCAAGCATCGCCTCATGGTGTATTAGCTGAGGTGACTATGCACTAATGTTGGTTCGTTAAACATGCATGTTTATACACTGAACAATAGCCTTCCAGGCGGCTAACAAGTGCATTAAAATGAGGTAAATATCACACGAGGATGGTAAAGAACAGTTTCAGCAGGTAAACAAATATCTTCAAAGACAGCGGGGATTAGTTGTAGAATGTGCACGCTAAAACACGATGGGGTCAAACATGAGATATAGTAGACTATGGAGTAGAAAGAGGTCGGGGGAAAATGCGGCCTTGTTTTGAGGTACTGTATAAAATAATTTATTTGAATTACTTAAATTATAAGAAGAATCGATGAAAATAAATGAATAAATCTCACCTTTCTTGTGGTAAATCCGCATCACGTGCTGAAATCCCCTATGTTGAATGGCTCGCTCTGTTCGCAGGCGAGAGACCAAATTATTTCTTCAACCACCAGAACAGTATTGCCTTGATGCACCTTGCAGACAACCCGGAGTAATGTCAAGTTACCGTGTGCAACAATCGTTCAATACCGTCAGATTCTTTTCAAATAATTCAATATTCTGAATGATGAGACACCTTGACAATGAAGTGAGCTAAACTTGACTGTCCTGTCGATACCTGGTTGTCAAACAGGAGACTTTTCATCGAGTCAAGACTCACGTAATTTCTGACAAATCCGAATAAAAGGGTTTCTTTGCAGACGATGCCTCCTCGAACAGGAGAGACGAAAAGCACGTGCGTCTTGCGTATCGCAGCGTATCAATATGAACGTTCGGTTACAAATACCTATTTTTACTACGTCGTCAATGAATGTCGCGCACAGCGAGACTCACAGATGTTTTGACAAACCTCGGAGCACATGGAAAGCTCGGCCTGTCATTGGCCTGTGCGGCGGGCGGAGGCGGGGCTGACAGGTTTACTATTATGCTAATGAGGTCGGCCCAGGTCACCGAGAGCTGTCTTCTGTGGTTGCGCTCGCTCGCAGCATGAAATAACTATGAATGGAGCCCAGTCTCGAGTTGTAAACATGGGCTCTTCATGATCAATTGACGGCCCTATCAACATATTCCAAAGTTCACAGTCACTCGCTATGTACAGATCTAGATATCAATGCGACTACCTAGAACTGCACAGGAAAAAATGGTTCATCGGTAAAATATGTCTTGTGATAGGAAAGACCCTAGGGCTAGGCGATGCTGTTATTTAATGTAACTCACTCAATTTATTTTTGTTTCTCCTTTATTTTACCAATGTGTGGATGTGCGTGCATGGGCGATATGGAACATCTTCTTATCTTCTTTTTCTTCGCCTATACGCCTAAATAGATTATACTTGCAACAACAAAACGTAGTTTTTAGAGAGAATAGAACGATTACAAAATACACTAATTCTGGGTAGAAAAGGAAACTGTCTCTAAGAAAAAAGAAAATGTAAGTAAAATCACAAAGTATGGGACATTAGCTTAACGAAGGGGGAAATGGCTTCCTTATTTTTTGAGACATCCGCAAATGCTAATTATTACGATTGGACATGAAGACAATTTTAGAATCACTCTTGTTATTTATAGCTTGTCATAGAGGATATAATATGCTCTTCGGAATTATACAAAATATGCATAAAAACCTGACAGAAATATCTTCTACGACATTTACGATTAGAGGAGTGTTTTGTGATGCCCACACATCGATAGATTGTTGCAGCAATATCATAGACAACTGTGAAAATTTGATACAAGCTTGATACAAATTTGATACGGGGGATCCTCCCCAGACGGGGAGAAGGGTTTGGATGAAGGGGGTTACAATAGACCCGTTGCATTTTGTTTTGTTTTGTTTTTGTTTTGTTTTGTTATTTTTTTAAATTTAATATATCTATTTATTTATTACAATATATATATAACCAGACTCCCGATTAACCAGAAGACATGTGTGTGTGCTATTTAAAATAGCTTTGCGTTTTGGGTTTGTGTTTGTGTTTGTGTTTCTTCTGAATTTAAGTTTTTTTGTTTTATTGCGTTATCTTTTCAAAGTAATGCACATTGTCCTGGAGTTCTCCAAATGTTCACAATTGAATACTTTTTGCTTGGTTTACTGCATGTCCATTGGAATAAAAGAAACAACGCATATGATGTAGTGTTTGTCTACTTCTGCAGTTCTGTGTACCTTTACTTCCAAACACTGCTTAATCATGATGCAAATACAATTAATGAGAAGTATACGCTTTAAAACATGGCATGTAGGAAACTTGACCAAAGATATCGGGTTTTCAGAAATCCGTCATCTCGTCACCCCTAAAAAAAAACTGATACTGGTAACTGTCATCATGACACAAAGCTCTGGATGAAGGCGAATCGAATATCAAGACATAATACTAGAAGATTGACGTTTATCCGTACTTTGTTTTATCCCCAGAACTCAGCTGTGCAAGTTTCCTCTTCTGTTTCTCAGTAAAGTCTACCTAAAACCTTTTCCAGATCCCTCGTGACCCTTGCCAGAAACGGAAATTGGACAACAAAGGCTAAAGTGGCACACATCTCGCGAAAGAAAATGGAGTCCTTCCAAACCGGACTTTATAACCCTTAAAAGATTTGTATATGCTGTTGACAGTGGACAATGGCAATGTGTCACCCGATGGGAAACTGACAGTGACCTGAAAATAGGAAATAATCTAGGTGCTCGAGAGGGGCGATCTCTTGCAATCTCTTTGACGCCCTTTTCTTGATTCCTTTAAGTGGCGAAGCGTCAGTGTGGCCATTGAGAGGACACTGTTGGGACTGGGGGCGGCAGTAGTCTTACTGGGGAATTGCAGAAAAAATGACATCATGTTGTAAGAGGAGGTTGTATAACGCAAGGGGCTCGTATCATCTTGTTTTCACCCCCCTCCCCCACCCCAACTCTCTCTCTCTCTCTCTCTCTCTCTATCTCTCTCACTCTCTGCCTCTCTTTCTCTTTCTTTCCCTCTTACTTTCTCTCTCTCTCTCTCTCTCTTGGTTAATCGTTCGATTGGAGAGGCAAATACTCCCTGGTCTATTATATGAATTATTGTTTCCCCTTTCTCCTCGTTTTTCATTATTTCTTCTCTTTATTTTTCATCCATTCCACCTTCTTCTACTCTCTTGTCATCTTTTATCCCATTTCCCCTTTCTATTTATCTTTCCCTTCTTCTCCATCTTCATCTTCTAATTCGACCTCCTCAACCAGGTCTTCTTCAGTCTAGTCTCTCGTCGTCTCCATTCTCTTCATTTTATCTGTATAACCTAGTACCGTTGCTGTTGCTGCCGTGTGTTTTCCTCAACATTCCTTTTTCCATCCATCCTTGGTCAAAATGATTATAGTCAAAATGTGGATCAAATTTCAGACTTGTTATGAGTCATCGTTCATTCAAAAGGATAACATAGCCGTCATTCCTAATCTGTTCATCGATGTAAAAATATTATTTCAATTTGTATTGATTGTACCTATACTGTAAATGTAATTTGCTAGGAATACATGCACATTCATATTATAATAATTAGATTATTAGCATATTGCTTAGTAAACGCATAATACCAACATGGTCTCTATCCACGTTAGAACATGGCTGTATTAATGTCCCAAAAAACTTAGATTACACAATAATAAGAACAATTGTCTTTGTAGCTCGGATTTATAAGTTATGATCATGTATGCAAACCTAATTAAACGTAACAACGTTTGAAAACATTCTCCTTTTTTTTTTAATCCGAATTATTTTCTGCTAAATTTAAATCAGTCAGAAACTTGAGAGTCGATGTTTCAATGCATGATTCACACTTATATGATTATTTAAAGATGTACAAATGTATAATATATCCATATTAGGAAAACAGGTTTATAAAATTAAACTGCAATTGTCATGGAGCGAACGATTGAGGCAATCATGTGAGGTTTGTATTGGTGCCAACATTGCCCTCGAACTCTATCAAATGGCCCTCTTGATGAGCTTTTAGGGAAAGCTGGCATGAATATTGCGTGATCACAGGCCCCATGTTGTTATTAAACTGATACAACATGAGATAGGGTAAAAATAGGAAACAATGCGTTATGTCACTTCTTGGGACATGACTGAGTTTTAAATAACCTTCAAATTGCTTCGATGATCCGCTTAGAGGTGACTCTGATTTCTGACAAGTGTCGACTTTTTCTGAAGTTATCAGTCTATGAATTGACAAGTCACGTATATACGATCTACTATATCGAGATTAAACGATGAATTTGTTTATTTTATCTATTCATTTCCTAGAATGTTGTCACGGTTATTCATTAAACTAAGACCTACAAAATCAGCGATACTCAACATATATGATGATTATGACAGAAAAAATAAACAACGACCAAAGTGATAAATACAATACGATCGAATACAATGCAAATATTTTCGAGAAAAAAAAATGAAGACAATTTTACCACCCTAATTGTATGCCTTATAGAGATCGTGTTAGGATTACGAATATGTTATTGTCATGTTCGCATACTGCAAAATGTTACGCAAAAGGCTATTGAAATTACATTAGGTTAATCTTTTTAAAGAATATGCTATCGTGTTATACTTAAATAAATAAAAAGCTAACTACTACTACCACTCAAAATCAACAAACTGCCGCTCGGAAATTTCTTGGAGGTAATTGTTAGCTCCAGCAGTTAATTGTCCTAGCTAGGGAATAGTTGTCTGAGGGTAATTGTCCCCTCTGATAGTTGTATTGAACTTCGACCTTTGTAGTGGCCCATAATTTGTCTTGGGGTATGCACTACTTAACATTATATCTATTATATCATAATAGATAATTTATGAAAATAAGTGTTGCATGTCTGTGGTTTAAATGTTCCATTATGACTGTGCCATATATCCTTCACACGTCGTACAACAGAACAGTAAAGTTCTTATGTACATGCACAACACCGGTATGAAGTTCCGTGTTTATGCGATCATAAATTTGAGGGGGAGAAAAAAAATCATAATTTTCCAAGCAATAAAAAAGAAAAATTACAAGGGCATGGTAAAATCATTACCCGTTCAAGAGCAAATCCTTCTGGTGATATATCCGGATTTGCTAACACACATGCAAATCATCTATAGAAATCTATTGGCACCATATGCGAAAGATTATGACAGTTTTGATAGATGGGAACACTGGCAGAAGTGAGAGAGGGGCTATACAGCGTTCTTGAAAGAATGGGTATATTTAGATTTTTGAAAAAAATTCTAAGTCTGCGATGCAATGAGTGTGTTTTGGGAGGGGCAAATGAGTAATACATATATTTTTTTTTTTAATGAAAACACTCGTTAAAGAGTAAAATCGAATATACTTTGATGTGCAGTTTATCTTCCTTCGTCGTAGTCTCTCCCTTGCTTTCTCACTCTCACATTCTCACACTCTCACATTCTCCTCTCAACCCCCTCCACCTCTCTCTAAACCAGTACCACTTTCCACCTCCTCCGTTCTCTCTAGAGATTTATATCTCTCTGTTATTAATGACACTACATTAACAAAATTGTGGGATTGTTACCGGATATAAATTGCATCACGCACTTATGCATATCAGTCAGAATTGTTCAAAGGTTATATTCTCCAGTCAGAATATTCATAATATTCCGCTTTTATATAGCGCTTAATACATCGATGATGTCTCTAAGCGCTTTACAGATGTATTATTACCCTGGTCATCGGATTCAAGCTTGCCCGCACACAATGTATGCACATCCTCCACTCCCTGCGGAGCATTTTAACCAGGCGTCATTTTACAGACGCTCACAATGCTGAGCAAACTACATTACCTTTCGCTTCCTACCGGGTACCCATTAAACACCTGGGTGGAGAATGGCAAATGTAGATTAACGTCTTGCTAAAGGACGTTAGTGCTTGGCTAGGATTTGAACCCCGTACCTTGTGATCTGCAGTCGGGTGACTTATCCACTAGACCATAGCACCTCTACAATGCATTTCTTTCGTATTTATTACATCATCAACAGTTCAGACTGACTTTTGGTCAGATCAAAGTCAGTTCCGATGACAGAATGCAATCTTTTACTCAACATCTTTACTCAAGTTAATGGCCTTGTTTCATCATTGATTCAGAAGGTGAAAACTTATTTGCGTGAGCTGGTCACAATATTCCTCATTGAATTGTTTAACTGGGGTTTAATGAACATATGACACCAATCTTGGAAGAATTACACTGGCTGCCGGTTGAGTACAGGATAAAGTTTAAGGTCGTACTCTTGACATTTAAGACTGTCCATTGATATGTGGCTTCCCTGGTAGAAGAACATCATTCTCGTTCGGATTTACGCTCGTCAGGACTACTTCTTCTCCAAGTTCCACGTACACGACTCCGGATGTATGGTGATCGTGCCTTCTCTTCAGTTGCTCCACGTCTCTGGAACTCCCTCCCTCCTGTTCTTCGCAACATTGACAAGCTAGAAAGCTAGAAAGCAGGCCTCAAAACCCATATTTTTAAGCAAATGTGTAGTCCATCACTATCGGAAGAGCGGGCGCCTTTGAATATTTGAAACAGATAAATGGCGCCGTATAAGTTCTGTGGATCATCGTCATCAACTAGCACTCCTATTTTCTTCTATTCCTTCTTGACAGTCGTTTTGTAAAGCGCGTGATAATGATGGTTCGGCCCCCTTTAGAAATATTACAAGGCTGTATCTATCCACACATCGCTGCCAAGAAGTTAGGAAAAGAGGCGAAATTCTGAGAGTCGTGAAAAGGGAAGATATGTCATGAAACTTCAATGCTTGGTTTGTAAATAAGTAACACCTTTATTATTATACGTGTTATCATCAGTTTCCAGACCAGATGATACACTGTTCAATGGGATTGCGTGCAGATTTTATGCAAAATTACAGTCACGGCACTTAAGGGGTGAATACGCAATATAATAAGAGTTAGTTATCTTGGAATACATGATCATAAGTATTCGGTTTGTGACAATATTTTGTTTTCAATTCATGCCAACTCGTCCCACGACCTGAAAGACATATTCATAAGTGTGAAACTTCAAGTTATAAGCATTGTTGGCATGGTAACAGCGTTTAGAATGCGTAATTTTAAGACTATCGTTGAATTGCTCCGATGTATATCAGTATAATAGGATGAGTCAGACGGTTGCTCATTTTGGAATTTTATGAAGTTGTCATTTGACAATTCCCGCCAAATGTGTTCATCTCCTCTAACCCGGAGTATGATCGAAAGGATTAAATTGTTATTTCGTCTAGGCCTCTGCATAATCAGGGCCCGTTCGGAGGGGCTTTGGAAAATAACAGATGATCACTTTATTTGCCAGAAAAGTAATTTGTATTGAAATTGGAACCACGTGTTTCGACGCAGACGTCTTGCGACAGCTTGCCTGATAAGAGGCTTCGTGGGTACACGATTTTTGTTTTGTTTTCATTCCAAACAGGACCTATATAAAAAAAAAAATAAATAAAAAAGCGAAATAGGAAAAAATGATTAAACCAAATAAAACATATTTGATTACCATAAAAGTAGTAAACATAGAGGGAGCGACCCCCTCCCCAATGCCTGTCTGTTCTTCTGTCTTGCCAAATTTGTAATCAAGAGAGCCCATCCCCCCCCCCTCCTGTTTTGTTTTATTCTTTGAAACCTGGATTATCCCTTATCATAATTATATAAATTAAAAGAGAGGATTTAAACTAAAGTATACCTCATAGAAAATAAAAATATGAAGCAAGTCATAAATGCAAAAATAAAAGAATCATCCTGTCACCCCCTTTCCCTCCTCTCTCTCTCTCTCTCTCTCTCTCTGTCTCTCTCTGTCTCTCTCTCTCTCTCTGTCTATCTCTCTCTCTCTCTCTCTCTATTCAACCCTAGATCTAATTAACGACGTGTTAATTACAAAGGAGAGACCGGAGAATATAAGTGCAAGTCAATTCCCTTTCTCCCTTGAACATGAGATCTAAATCCGATCTTGTGTGTGCAATACCTAAAATTAGATTTTCCGTTTTATTGATAGCCTTTTCCAACAGTCTGGAAAATAACCAGCATCTATTGCAGAAACCCGATATGATTGTATCCTCTTCAAACAGAGAAAAGAAAATGCATCTGATGTTGAATCGTCGATGGCCGGATGTTAAAATTTCATTCAGAAATTCACTCTCTCTCTCTCTCTCTCCCTATCTCTCTCTATACAAACACACACACACACACACACGCCCGCGCGCGCGCCCACATACATACACTCCCACCGATATGCCCACACCCGCTCTCTAATTAAACATTTCAAAAAGCGTGAAGTTTACTGGTACTACGTGGCGTGTAACTTTATAAATGAGTCGATAAAAATGGGATACTGGGCTTCTCTCATTATCATACTGACATAATGTTTTATGTTCTGAAGATTTATCGTATTTCATTTTTGGAATATGAAATAATGATAGGCCTGCGTGTGCCAGAGTTGGACTGTAGACAGATTTCAACAAAAATATATAGGGGCATCTTTTTTAGATGATATTTTAGATGAATGTTTTTAAAGTGCATTTATTAGAACGGGAGAAACGTCTAATTCACGTCAGTCATGATTTGTATCTAAGAAAATCACTGAAACAACCAAAAGTCGTTATATCGCTACAAAAATTATAAAAACGAATACATGTACATGTCAAATAATCACAATTACCACTTTTCAAATGCGTGTTATAAGTAGTATTTGTTTCTCAACTCATAGAGGAGACTGGAAATATATGTTTTAGCTTTGTTGATACATTTCATCATGATCATATTGTTGCAAAAGAAATTATAAAAATAAATCCTGTTTCACTTGTTAATTTTCTCTAACGGGGCTACGATCTGATGGGTAAAATATCTCATAAAACACCATTATTTCATTGGAAACAGTTTTCCCATGTGCAGCTCTAAGAATCATGCATGTATATGGTCGCCCCCCCCCCCGGCACCCGATACTGGTGTCCTCCCCATTGTTGAATCCAACCTACACTACAGAAAATGAACAATGGATTGAGTAATTTATTATCTTTTTTTGGTTGCCATTACACTATCAGGATCAACATATCAGTACTTGTCTACCAAGTTGATGTGGGTAGGGACGACCCACACCTCGACACCACTACCCCCTCAATGACTGAATCTACGCTACGCCACTGAGGACTGGACAAAGGAATGGGCAGCTTCATCATACTATTACAAGGGGGAATAGGTAGGGCGACACCCCCTCCACACAACCCACATACACACACACACAATCCCTAATTTGGGAGATCCACGTCACGCTATAGTGAGCAGTAGACCATGGATTGAGCAATTTATTTTGTAACATTTCACTATCGAAATCGATCTCCCAATGGTACCAGGATGATGTGGGTTGGGCGACACCTCCGCCCTCCCAGTCACCAGTGACCCCCTCAATGGTGAGGTCCACGCTACGCCCCTGACGACTGGACAAAGGATTTCGCAATTTATTTTCTACCACTAAACTATCATGATCGCCCTACCAGCACTACCATAAAGATGTGGGCATCCCCCCACCCCATTCGATGGCTTGATCCAGGCTACGCCAACGATGACTGGACAAAGGATTTGGCAATTTATTTTTCACCCTACCAGCACTACCAGTATTATGTGGGTAGGGGCGATACCCGTTATTCAGGGTCGAGGACATAGAGGTTACTTGAAACCAAAAAACAATAAAGGGAGAACATAAGAGGAACGGAAGAGGAGAGAAACTAAGAGAGAAAGCGAGAGAGAGAGTGAGAAGTGGCAAGGAGAAAAAGAGACAAAGAGAGGGCCTATATGCACAGTAAACATACAGAAGAGAACAAAAATAGGAATTCAAACAAATACGTAGCATTATATTTGGAAGGAAAGTTGAAGGCTTACCATTGATAATGAGGAATGTGCATGGAAGTATGGCACTTTATTTTAAACAAAAAGATAAACGAACATATAAACTATAAACTATAAAATAAAAAAAATAAATAAAAAAGATGTAAAACTAAAAAAAAAGTAGTGACAGTAGTACAACTAGTAGTAGAGCAGTAATTAGTAGCAGAAGGAGGAGGAGGAGAAAAAAAGGAATAATAAAAGTAGTGGTAGTAGTAGTAGTAGTAGTAGTAGTAGTAGTAGTAGTAGTAGTAGTAGTAGTAGTAGTAGTAGTAGTAGTAGTAGTAGTAGTAGTAGTAGTAGTAGTAGTAGTAGTAGTAGTAGTCGTCGTCGTCGTCGTCGTCGTCGTAGTAGTAGTAGTAGTAGTAGTAGTAGTAGTAGTAGTCGTCGTCGTCGTCGTTGCCGTCGTCGTCGTCGTAGTATTAAACAGAGGTGGTGGTGAACTTATGGCAAGTAGATTTTGCTGTTCTTCCATGTCGGCTCTTAAAATGATATCATAAGTCCCATTTCACAGCAAATATTTGTTTAAAAGTACAATTGCCAAAACAAAAATCGTTAACATTTCACCGGTTTAATTTGAAGATAATAATATCATAAAATCGCGTTTTGATTCAAAAACGTTCTAAAACATTGTATAACACAAACCGAACAATCGAAAGAAAAAGTGTATCACGAATAATTGTCAAGAGTCTTTTTTGTCACACCGGCCTCGATATACCTTTGACCAGTGTCTCACGTGTTACACGGAACATCATAACATGTTCTTTGTGTTCCCAATGAGGGGCTTTACTGCTCGACTATCCCTTGTAAATCACTTCCTTGTTTTTGTCGCGTGCCACTAATAATCTTGTCACTTGGGACAGCTAGCGGTCTGACTTTCATTGATAGGTCCACCTTCAACCCTGAAATTTCTCCTGTCGTCTCGTCCAAGAGCCATGTAACATTTTTTTTTAAATGTACAGTAATAACCGTTACTCTTCTTCAAATTGATCGTATCTCCTTCAAGCAGTCGTAGCTGTACACTGAATATTAACTTACGACTAGTTTTATGTAGCTTACAGATAGGTACAAATCATGGTATTAGATACAATCATATGCGGCAAGATCGGAGAAACAATAGATTCTTACGACTGACTGTACGATTTCTACTTCAAGTTGCAGGGCCCACGTTGGATATTTTGAAAGGTGATTCTGCGCAGGCCTATACTGGAAATAGAATTTGATTTGGAACGAATGTTGATCCGGGGTCAAGTTCCTACACTAACTAACTTTCCCAACTCCAAGCTTGTATCAAACGCTATACCTTTCGTTCGTTTCGCTTCGTTTATTTAATTTCATTTTTATATAAATAGCACAAAAATATACCTATAAACATTAACAATTTCGATGCAAATAGACAAATAAAAACTACATTCAAATGTTGAATAACCTGCAAATTATATTGGAAAATGAAGAGAGAGTATTAGAATAAAGCCTGAGATGCCTTGTGGGGTAAATTCCCTCAAAGAAAAATATTAATAGTTGGCAGAAATATTTATATTTTTACTTTCAACATATAACAAACACAAAAGAAAAGACATAAAACAAGTACAGTATCGGAAATATACAGATAACATAATCGAAATAATTACGACTGATATAAATCATTCATATTCACGTATGAGATGACCTTTAAGTTTTTCTTTTAAATGCGGATGTAGTTGAGCAAGGACACAAATCATTAAGTATTAGCCATGTCTAATTAATGTATTGTGATGATTCGGCATCATTACGAATTCACTTAGTTTTGCCAATTAACCCGACATCACGGTCATCAAAGATTGCCGAGTAGTGGATAACACAACGCGGAACATTAGGTATTCATGTTCTAATATTTCTGGTTCATATTGCCCTCAAATTCTAATTGACTCAAGCATCGTAATAACATTTGACAATACATCATTTTAAAGATTTGTTGCTAAATAGAACTAGATATAAACTTATTTAAGTTCTCTTCATGTCCGCCAGCTTTGACAAAGACTGTTTTTCAGATATATTTTCTTATGCTGACAGCTTTCACAATGAAACTTACTTATTTCCCGTTTTCTCTCGACATATTCTTGTTTACTCCAATTTTGAGATTTCCTTCCTGCTACAATTACGTTTGTCATAATTCTTTGATCTATTCGGAGTGGGGTTTTTTTCTCCTAATAATAACCCGTTATTATTCTTTATGTCTGGGGCTAAAGAGGGGGGACGCGCAGCCGGGCAAGCTGGACCGGTGTGATAACCCTTCATGGCCGCATGGGTTCATGAAAAATATGACGTCATACAATGGTTTTCACGGTAACGATGAGGAAGTTCTTCATTGATGCGGTTCGGATACCGGAAATGGAGTGATGGTGATCCCGTAGATTTGGCTATTGAGAAAGACAGTCTTACAATCGGTGATTAAGGTGAGTTTTGTGTCAAACCAGATAAACAGAACAAAGGCAGGGAACGGTAGAGTAGGGGGGATGATAGAGAGAGAGAGAGAGAGATTTGATTTGATTTGACTTCTTGATTTCTGCATTTTTCATACAATAATAATCAGTAACAATATGAACATTTTGGACATGGTGGTAATATTTGTTCAAATCACAATGAATAACAAAATTTATGAAAAAAATATGTTGGGAACGATTGACATAAGATAAGAAATGCAGAAGAGCTGCAGCGTAACCGTGAGCTTGAAATGCATGCATCTCTTTAACTCATGATTACAGCGACAGCAAAATGTGGTAATATAAACAGGCAAAACACAACAGGAATTCAATGGCAAAAAATGACAAAAACTGACTTGCTTCAGGAGACAGAGAGAGAGAGAGATAGGGAGGGATAGATAGAGGAATAATTGGTATGCGGCTACTTCTATTTAAATGCTGAGATATACACAAAAAAGGCACATGTTATTTAACTACTGAGTAAATCAGTCTTACTACATGAGAGAGAGAGAGAGAGAGAGAGAGAGAGAGCGAGAGAAGGGGGGCAGACAGACAGACATATATACCATGGATAGACCAGGGAGGAGAGACTTGACTTTCAATTTCAATTTCAATTTATTTATGTTTCCAACAAAACATTACAAATCAATTTTAAACATTTACAACAATTTAAGAATACATATTGGAAACAGAGGGGTCCACTAAAAAGCGATGATTGTACAAGTGTGGACACCTCAAATGATACTTAGGAATAATGATTAATTAAATTGACAAGTTCGTAACTGCAAAAGGAACTACAAAATAGGGAAAATGGGGTGCCAACAGAGACGAGAACGGGACAAGACAGTACTTTACATGACAAAGATAGGAGAACACGATCACAATACAAAGTGTAGACAATGCCAAAAAAAGAGGAGAGAGATCGGGGGTACAGAAAATAATACAAAATGATGAGCTGCGTGTGGGGTTGAGAAGAAGATGAGGGAAGAGAAAGGAAATGCGCGTTAGAAAGGAGATAAGCATGAGAAGGCACAATATAATATATCAAATTACATTTTGAGTCAGCGAGTAGAGAATGATCTTGTATTCAACAAAATCAACAACAACAACATATAAATTCAATGAGGTTTATATGATTGTAATAAGAACGGTTTCATTTTTTTCTTTTAAGTATCAATCGATGGAGCATTTTTTATTTCAAAGAATTTTTATTTTTAAAGAATTCCAAAACTTTGGACCTTCATATATAAATGTTCTTTGAGCTAATATATAATATAATATAACTTTGTCCCACCTCCCTGTATAGACCGAGAGTCTACAGAGCTAGGAAAGGTGATTGCAGGTAAAGGCTGCAAGCACAGCATGTAATTTGACACCTAAATACCATTTCATTAAGTCTTGAGCAGAACATAACTATTTTCGGTTTCTGTCATGAGCAGCTATAGTACAGAGCATATCCAATCTGCATAGTCTCACGGTTCAGACACTACGTCTGACTAGGGTTTGTGCCTGCACACTTAGTTGTAGGTATTTATCATACCCCCCCCCCCTCTCTCTCTCTCTCTCTCTCCATCGCCCCTTCTACTTTACGCTTTTCCTAATATTACGCTTTACTTGATCCATAAACTATTTTCACGTTCCTTCTCTGCCCCCTCCTCTTCAATCGTGTAACAATAGAGTTTCATCTCAACATCGATAACTGTCAAGGCACGAAAAGCATTTTTTTTTAATATTGAGCATCTTTAGGCCATTACCACATCATACGTTTTGATAATAGAACAGTCGATGCCCGTCAGGGTACTACATGTACATTCCCCACTCCTACGCACCGGACAACTACCCCTCGGACAACACGCAGGCAATTATCCCCGTATAACCACCCGGGACAAATACCCCGAGACGACTATCCTGGGTAGTTACCAGAGTGGGAGATTGTCATCATCACGGGGGTGATTTTCGGGGAGGAGGCCTCGATGCATGGGGAGATTGTCCGGGGGGGGGGTGTTCCGCAGGGGCATCTTGCACCTCCTTAGATCTAGTTTAGAATCAGGGTGGGGTTACAGAACACCAGGATAGTTTTCACTTTATCCCCTGTTTTACATGACCTGAAACACAGTAGACGAAATATAGAATGACCATATGTGAGTTGATTGAGTTGAAAAGAACGATAATAATAATAATAATAATAATAATAATAATAATAATAATAATAATAATAATTACGTTTATAGGGCGCTTTATACAGGCGTTTCTAAGAGCACAGGTGGTACTGTCTAACTAAGTATAATTATTCAACATGTTCAATTGCTTAAAAGCAACAAAAAAAAAACAACAACAACAAAAATTACTAATACATACAATACAATGCAATACATTAACTACTTGTGTGCGCCTCCAGTATGCTATAACTGATTAAAAGGGTGGCTTTTGAGAAGGGTTTTGAATGATTCAATGGATGGGGCATTTTGAATTCGGGGTGGGAGTTTGTTCCAGAGGGCGGGGGCGATCGATGAAAAGGCACGGTCACCATAACGTTCGTGGGCCGTGAATTAGTTGCATGGAGGAAGATGAACGGAGGGATCTGGCAGAAGAGGAGGATCGAAGGGAGACTAGGTCAAGTAGATATTTTTAGGGGCAAGTTTATGTGTTATTTTGTGTGACAAAGGTAGGATTTTGAAAGTAATGCGAGAATACATGTACATGCTTGCTATGAAACGAGCGCATGCCATATGGTAAGATGGTTTGTCGTCAGACTATGAATGCGATGGATATGAAAATGGGATACGATTCAATTACGCATACATGACATGTATGCTTATTCGAAGAGAGAATTATTTTTGTATTTTATTGCGCTTCTGTTGCAATTGAAACTAAAGTACATGGACCTCCTTTCCCTTGACTCAGTAAGACTCGACCTCCTTAAATTGTTTCTTCAAAAATAATAAATCCACAGGAGATTGTGGACATAGACAGATCATTGCAACGCCTGTCTGAAAACAGTAAATAGTGAATCCATTCATACATGTGCAAATAAGGAAAAGGTTGTGATGTCCTAGTTCTTTGTTATTATGACTTTTAGAAGGCGAAAACTGAGAGTAGATCATCGCATTGCTTTTTAGACATTTATCCTAAACCGCTTTTGTTTGATTCGATGTGATTAGATTTGGTTTGATATGATATGATTTTGATTTGATTTGATTTGAAATAATATGATATGTTTAATTTAATATGAGTTGATTTGATCTTATACAATTATGTTTAAAATTATTTAAACCTAAAGGTTTGATTTGATATAACTTGATTTGTTGTGATATTGATCGGGTTGATTGGATAACTTGATGTAAGTAAAAAAGAAATGGCTCTATTATTGATTTAATTTCGCTTTATTTGATTTGATTTTTACATTCATTTAACTCATGTGCAGTAGCTTGCTTCCTTTTGAGAATTGTGACTTCCTGAGGCTTTGAGGTTGCACAAAATGCGAGCTAAAATATAACAGTTTCGATTTCTGAGACACACGTTAAAGTTATCGTTTAACTACAGCCTTAGTAGACCGCATAATTATATTCCCACAGTAGTAAAGCATTCGATAGCTGAACACCATTGATTTTTTTTTTAATGTTAAAACGTCTTTTTTACATTAAAAATATTTGAGCAATCTATGTTGATATGAATAAACACTCATGCCGTATGGATATGTTGTTGATAATGACATTGCGTGTCATCTCAAAATGGATTGCTCTAATCGCAGATGATCTTTCGCAATGATAAAACGCGGGATTTTAATGTAATGTACGAGTTTGTCGTTGTCATAATTCTGCTGGTATTGTCATCTAATAAACATGATAACGATTAGAAATATTAATTGCAGTGCAATATGGTTCATGTTGCAAGAAGGCGTCTCTCTGGCCACGATGATATCTTGGGCAGGATGAATGGGGGGTTCGACAAGTGGCGTAGCGTGAGTTCACCCATTGAGGGGGCACTTAAACGTTGGGGAGGGGGCACTGGTGTTAATTAGTCGGAAAATGAAATGCAAATTAACAAGGCTTCTGGTCATGGAGAAAGTGCAGGAGGTTGCTAAGGCGTCACTTTTTTTCTTGTCCTTTTCCCTTCTCCCTTTTCCTCACTTTTTTCTTTGCTTTTATTTCTTTCTCCACTCGATGGAGTGTGGGGGAGGGGAACCCACACTCCCACACTTGTAGAGATACGAGCATGTTTGTTAATATTTCATTTCGAGGGAATTATTCTTGGGAAGTGATCTATAGGGCGTCCCGCAATATCAATTTCTTAATCAAGGTGCAGATTTCGAAGCCATCATAGTCGAAGAGAAAAATAGAGGGGGATAGGCGAGGGGAAGAGCAGGAGGAGGAGGAGGAAGAAGAGGAGGGTTATATATATATATATATATAGAGAGAGAGAGAGAGAGACAGAGAGAGAGAGAGAGAGAAAGAGAGAGAGAGAGGGGGGGTAAGTAGTGCAGTCTGTAGACGTTTGTGAGTGAGGGGATATTCGATCAAAAATTGTGCCGATATGAAATTAAAAAACTAATGGGTTTGATACCCAACTCTCCCGATTCCTAACCATAGAACAAGAACCAAAAGAACATTTAACATAGCCATATCATGGTCATATAATATAATAAGCTCTGCACTGTTGCTTGTTGTTGCATGTCGATGTTGGAAGGGGTAACGATCCCCTTGCCTTACGCCTCTTAACTTGATTCAGCCATCTCTAACACCTTACATTCGTAAATCACAGAAAGCAATTCAATTACACAATAATATTGTGTGGAAGATAAACGTCCACTCCATATCAAAGAAGGATGTGTACAAAACTCAAGTATAGGTATACGTCGGTTTCCAGGCGCCAAAGGTATTCTATAGGTGTAATCTGTACACCTTTCCGCATGTAAGGCAAATGTCATTGAAACTGAAAGTATTTGGGATATAATTACTATTTTTCGCCAGGAAGGATGGTATTTCTCTGAAAATAACCATCCGAATTGATTGTTGAAGTAAAACCGGGTGGGGAATTTTGGAGGAAAAAAGAGTATTAAAGATAAAGTTGAGTTCTGGTCATGCGATTGCATTGTGAAAGAAACGTTGTGGAATCGATCCGAAAAAGGTTGATCATCAGCATATAAGTATTGGTGTGCACTGCAAGGTTCTGGAATCATCAAAATGATAAGAAATTTGGCCCAGTCTTGGTAAAGTAACAAGCACTGTACACAGAAAGATGTATATGGGACTACACGAACATGTGGCATAAAAATCCGTCACGATTTGTATGATGTTACATGCCATATTTAGAATACTAAGGCATTTGAAGAGCCATGCTTTTCAGGGAACATTTTTTTCTCTGATGTTCTTCCACACTTGCATAATACAATGATAACGCTCACAAACTATTGTTCACCTCTTCCCAGAACTCAACCTTCTCTTTAACCGTCTTGATAACAACAAGAATTAGGAGTTGATTTTTGTCATGATCTATAAACGATTCACGTGATCATCTCATGATTTCACCAAGTGATGTTATTTTATCAACCTTGTCAAGAGTGAAAATAAGTGTTTGGTAAAAAAATTATGTTATACGAAAGAAATTCTGACGTAATGTATTATTTTATCAAATCTAATTCACATCCGGAACCTAAAGCAATATAAAAGTGTGGAAATTATATGTAGATGGCAGGTCATGTGCAACATATTCAGATTTAAGTGATTCAGGTGATTTATCTGAGAGAAAAAAAATAGTGGAAGGACGATTTATTTTTTTCTTCAGCCTTTCTGATTTTGTAAAATCTTGAGAATTTCACTCTTTTTTAAAATTGTCATGGGATTAAAATAATTATTTTCACAATGGAATAATTCAGTCGAGTTATTGAAATATGATTATTGGTTATGGACAACATGTGTGTGTGACCCCCGAATCATGTGAATATGGATTTTTATCGTTTACACTTTAATCGGATGTCATGTACAGCTACTGAACATAATTATGCGTCATTGGTATATAACATGCATCGGTCTCTATTGCGGCGGGTGCAGCTGTACTACATGTACATGCTAGCATTATATTGCTAACACGCAGTTGAATTAATTCATACATTATTGAGCATTATTCCACTGCATATCAAATATCATTGAATACCAGGTGTTTGAAATTGTTTTTGCATTAATTTTGCAGGTTGTTAATTACAGCCCGGTCGCTTTAAAACGACTTATCTGTCAGATATTCGGCTCGGGTTACTTCGATTTAATAACGGTAAGAATAATTGCTCGTGCAATGTTACAGTGTATTTGGCAATTAGCATGATAAGCCCTATGTCCATAGTACTCAAGACGTCAATTTCCTGACGTATGCCTGCGTCAATGACTGGTTTTGGTCATTAATTGGCGCTCCATGTGGAATGAGTATGACATCGCACACAAAGGGAATGCAAAATGTGAATGCAGTGCAAACATTGGACTGAATCACTGGCGCATGACCTCTGAAAGTATTGCCTTCATTTGTTTGAGTAGCGAGAGTGATAACGCAGTCGAAATGTTCAATGTTCAATCGGAATTACAAATTCGCCTGACCTACATGATTGCGTCAGCGACTGGCGACTGACGTTAATGGCGCAACCGATAGCTTCTAATAACAGCGAGTATTACGTAAAATTGACTACAAGACTAAAGCATACACAACACATAAAATGTGTATAGAGCGTGAAGCATATTCAGAAAAATTATAAACAGTCGCCAGAACACCTAAACGGGAAGCTGATGTTTTACATTCAGTGTACAACATACCAACTGCAAATTATATTTGTTTATTTTAATTTTTCCTTATTTGCTTCATTTATTGTTGTTGTTGTTTTTTGTTGTTGTGGCGGCGGTGGTGGTGGTAGTGGTGGTTTAGGAGATATGGGCTCTCGAAGAGATATGGGCTCTCGAATAGTCAGTCGCACCTCAACTTGGCAACTGTGCTGGATACGTAACTATACGAATAATATAATCGTATTTACTTTCTCTTTTACCTTAGTTTAGTGTTCGTTATTACCTAATGACGAGATTTCCCAGGGTGGTCATATTTTCTTAAAGAGTAATAGATAACAAACTTTTATTGTTATAGCCTCCAGGGGAAACAACTAAGGTATATTATTGCACGAACATGATGAACATGAAAACAAATAAAAATAACGTTATTTTTGTTCACAAGTACCCTTTATGAAGTGAAACTGACTTTTTGTTCTGGCGGATCCGTTTAAAGCCAATATTACCATGGTAATAGCACATAATAAGAGCATATCCTTCGGGGCGTAGCCACGAAGGACATCGGGATGCGCAGGTGCCCCTTTCCCTCTGTCGAATGGATAAACTTGAAATAAATGCGAGAGAAAAAGAGGAAGGGAATGGAATGGTAACGTGAAAAGAAGAAGACTTCACCCCACCCATTCGTCTTCCTCATCAATGGCCTTGTGAAAACACATTTCACCAACTTAACCCCCTCCCAACATAATGCAAGTGCCCCCTTCGATTGCTTGACTAGGGCTACGCCATTGTAATGTTATTATTACAACTTATCAGGATTCCGCAAAAGCAAATCTAATTTGACTTCCTTTCATCCATCGATTGTCACTCTCAAACAACAAATTTTCCCGCCCATTTTCTTGAGAATTCCCCGGGTGGAAGGCGATAATTTGCCAGCTTTTCCGGCCAGAGAGGACCTCCGGTATAGCCTGATTTTCAGACCTACCATTACCATCTGCATTTCGACTAGCAGTGGTACAACTACGGACCTATTAGATTAACTATTGGTCTAATGTGATTGAATTCGAAATGTTTAATGTGCATTGGGCATTTGAGAATATCATTGGAATGTGCACCATCCGCATCCCCAGCTTAAGGACCAGTATAAAAACTAACAGTCACGTTTAAGATACGCAATCATTACGTACTTTCTTTCCAAGGAATAAGAACCATAGTGCCACATAAAATATTGCTTTTAAACGTAACTGTAAACGTTGCCCCCACCGTGTACACAATGCTGCAACTTTACTAGTAATTATTTGGTTTCATTTTTGTTTTGTTTATAGTCGTTGTTCAATATGAAAGTTGCATGAACGCCACTTACCATTATGTTACCTGTAGAGAGACTAACACTGTATAATTTGAAGTGATAGAGAGAGAGAGAGAAGAAAAAACACATAAGTGCCCAAGGTCGTAAATGATCAGGTCAAAAGTACATTCTACGCTGGTAATGATCCTTTCTCCAGTGTCATCGTTTTACCTTACACCGTAGCACTACATTCATGATGTACAAATTCCGGTCGACTGTGAGCTGGTAGATGGGTTTACCAACCACTCTGACACTAACTCCTTTTTTTCAGTCCATTTCTGGCATGTCTGCCAAATGTCAGTAGATCCTTCCCCCAGATTGTTCAAGAAATCGATTTGTTGTTTTAGAATGAGAGTTCTACCTGTTATACAACCGATAAGTGGTTATATTTACAATCTATATAAAGAACACACATCAAATATGCCATGTGCCATGGAATATTATCTTAAACTTGAGTTAATATATATATGTACTGTGTGGGAGTTGAGGATCACTTACATGTATATGTCAGGTATATTTAGATAATGTCATGCCTTATGTAGAGCAATGTATCCGTTCTGTTCCAAATGCATACTCATGATAATGATAATGTTGTACTCCTCCCGATACTGTCATGAATGTAACTTTCTCTCCCCCCCCCCCTTTCTCTCTGTCCCTTCTTTTTTATGTCCTTTTTCTATCTTTCTTCCTTCCTCTCCTAATTTGTATGCATACTGTAGCTGCATATTTTATGTATTGTTATTTTTCATTTTCTAGAGGACGTCACTTCAAGCTTATCCTTGAGACGACCTGTATATACAATGTCATTATTTATAAGTTATAAGATTGTATATGCATTTTATATTGATTTATAGGGAATCAATAAAACCAAATCAAATCAAAAAAATCTTTTCTTTAAGCGTTAAAACGTAATTCTATTAAAATACGTACGTAGGATGTTAATGTGTCCAAGGAAACCTTGATATAATACCCCGTGCATAAGGTGGTCTCTGGAAGTTTCATTGTAATATTCAGTAATCACGTCGTACTCTGTTTGTGAATGAGTTTATGTCATTTTGTAAATGGCCGGTTCAAAATGACAAAAACGTCAAAGTGACACGACTGACAGTGTCAGATATAGGCAGTGAAGTACACATAAAACTGACAAACGATTTTTCGCGCCTTTTCGTTGGAACTTTCTCCCAGCTTGGGCCGGGTGGAAACGGGCCATTTCCACTCTTCCTGCTGCTGCTGAACCTCATCTCCGGTTGGTGTCTTTCGGCTCCAATCACAGCCTTCAAAAATTTCCCGCCCGACAATTTGAAAAAATAAACCAGGGATTCTAATTGTGTAAACAAGGTTTTTGTGTTTCTTTTCCCTCACGCCCTTTGATAATTGATCGAGTTACAACTATTTTGTTCTTCGTTATATACGTCTATTCATTCATAATACAGTGGCGTAGCCCGGTCAAGATTATCGACGGGGCATCGTTATCATGAGGAGAGGGTTTGGAAAAGGGTCTTCTTTTCACTTTCCCTCTTCCCTGTTTATCTCTTCTTCACATTTTTAATCATTTTCGCGATTGTTCTCCTTTTCTCGGAGGAGGGGGCGGTATGTAATTATTTTACTGTTCAATTTACTGTTGTGGCTTCTTTTTTTTTCATTTACTGCTTTTAAAGGTACTATGTCCCATTAAATGTCCCAAAATAACGACTATTAGTTGTCGTATCGACTTAAGAGCTATAGAGCCAGTAAGTAATAGTCTGATTTTCAGTCCATTGTACCGAATGGTCGTACCTTTTATGCTGCGCAAAGATTCAATCAGTTTAATTTTGGCCATTACAAGAAGTTGGTTATTGATGTAGACAAATGCTCATGTACTCTTTACAGCTCATTTTATGTATGCTATTACCAAAGAAGAAAAAAGGCCAGTCAGTCACTCAATAGTGTCTGACAGTGAAGTCTAGCAAGTAAACAGGTTTCCTTGCATAATTTGAATATTAGGGCACTGCTAACGTTTAAATTTTACAGATAGGACATACATGACATATTCATAATTCCTGCAAAGTTCTACAGAATTTGATGTTGGCTGCAAAAGGGACACAGTATCTCTAATACTCATTAAGTTTACAAATGAAAATACTGTTAATATGGCGATATTGCAATATTTGTTAAGGTGTTGGTTCTCAGCAATATCTTCTGTAAACGAGTGTAATCGTTTGATTACCTACGAATCGTTACCCGATAAAAAATGTCTTTGTTGCATTGTTGTTCTTGTCCCGATATAACTTATTGAAATTTATTATCATTAATTGTAAATTACTATTTTTCACGCATGTGGGTAGTTACGAAGGTCTAGCAAGAAATGTTAAATTATCTCAAGGCCACGGTACATATCATATTTCAAGGCACTCTTTATCTCGCACGTGATCTTAAAATGCTTTTGGCTATCATTTCAAAAGGGAGTATTAAGATTGTACACTATCATATGTTTAACCTCCGGATACAATTTGCTTTAGAAAACCAAGAACAAAAGACTCGTTATCCCCTCAACAGAACACGAAATAGACAAGCAAATTATCGGCAAAACCCCGTCAGAATTATGACAAGGATAATGTTGTTCTCCCGGGACGTTTGCCGTGTTGTCAAAGAAAGATATTATGGAATATTGCGGAAGTCTCGCAAATTCTTCCACGCTGTATGGTCCCGCCTCGATTCGGGTGTGTTGGATATCAGCTAATTTGCAAGGTTCCGTTCAGATGCCAAGTGTCATTTCCAACAGTCACTAACTCGATTTAAATTATCCCTCTTTTGCCTTTTTTCCCTTCTGTAGTCTAAACAAAATGTGGCCCAGCTTGCACTGGTGTTGTAAGCCCAGCGCGGGAGGGCGTAACCTTTGTTCGACGGTAATTTCCTCATCTTGTTGATCTGTGTTGTTTGTTACGTGAACGAGGAGTTGTTTGTCCATTTTTATCTATACCCTCTTCCTTAGCCACTTACATTGTTCTTCTTGCCCTTTCCCTTTCTCTTTCCCTTGCTCTGACTTTTTCTCATTCTTTCTAATTCTCTTTTTCTTCATTGCATTTCTCTCTCTCTCTTTCTGCTCTTCTTTCTATTTACCTTTCCCTTTCTCCCGCTCTCCCCTCCTCTTCCCTTTCCCTGTCCCTCTCCCTTTCTCTTCCCTTTTGTTTCTCACCATTTCCCTTTCTCTGTTATTTATGCCCATCCTCTAATATCATGATCGTAATGAACTTTTTTATGATATGATTATGTTGTGCTTCCAGTTTTCAATAATTCCTTAAATCGACTCTTCCGATTCTCGATTTATGTCTTGAGAAGGTTGCTCCTGGGCCCTGTTTCATAAAACTAGATATCAATAACAAGTTACAAGCTACTGTTATAAGATACTGAAATCATGGCATCTGATTGGCTGAGAGCAAATTTGTCATAGAAATTTAGCAGTTGTCATAGATAACAAGTTTTATGAAACGGGCCTCTGATCTTTATCATGAGATCTAATATCATTTTCACGAGACCGTCACCCTCGCTCTCATGAACCCTCAGAACAAAATGTCAGAAGGACCGCAAGATCAACATAGGCATATCGGTCTCATGGACTGGCGCGTTGGTGTCGTGAACTGTTTGATAACTTTTCAAATGCTCTCATGGAATGTATAACCGCATGTCTTTATCGAAGAGAAAATTCGTGTCATTACCACATCATACCATGTACCAAAGTGGGGTCGCGATGGCTCAGTGGTAGAGCAGTCGTCTCGTAACTGGTAGGTCCCGGGTTCGAAACCAAGTCAATGCGCTCGTGCGCTTTGGTAAGGCATTAATCCTCATTACCAAGTGCTTTGGAGAGGACTTAAAGCCGTCGCTCCTGATTGTTTACTTACAAGAATATATATGCTTTCTTAGCAGTCAGGTAAAACAATCATCGATCATCATCATTATCATTATCATCATCATGAGCATGTGTACCATGATTTAATAGTTCATGTTATCCATTTCTTTTCGCTTGCCTTTAGATCATGTTCATTTTAAATGATTTTAGTATTATAAATGTATCTACCTAGTGGAAAGCGAAATGTTGCAGTGGCGTCTGACGTTCTGACATTCTAAAGTCAAACTGAAATTGCGGTTACCCAAACTCGGTACAACTGGATTCAAATCCGCCTTGTGGAAAGGAAACCAGTAGATATCATTAACCATCGGAAGGAGAAAATTGATTTCTAATAACTATTTTAATATTTCATGTTATCCATTTCAAACTCAAAATAGTCCATGCCCTCAAACTGTACATTTGAGCTGTAAAATCGGCTTACCAACTTACGTGGGAATCTTTTCGCTTGCTTTTAGATCATATTCATTTTAAATGATTTTTAGTATTACAAATGTATCTACCTGGTGGAAAGCGAAATTTTGCAGTGGCGTCAGATGTTCTGACATTCTAAAGTCAATCTGAAATTGCGGTTACCCAAACTCGGTACAACTGGATTCAAATCCGCCTTATGGAAAGGAAACCAGTAGATATCATTAACCATCGGAAGGAGAAAATTGATTTCTAATAACTCCTAACCAAAAACTTTAATTCTCAATCATAATTTGGACGGAAATCGATATTTTCTGATATTGCGAGATAAGAATCGGAGCATATTAGTGGAGCCATAATTTATTTTGCGTCCCGTTCATATTTTTTCGCTGCTCCCTTGAGGAGAGTGAGATCTGCGTGGAGTTTGGGTGGGGTGGAGGCGGTCGGGTTGGGATCAGCGGAGCGTAATGAGACCACCTTGCGTCTTAAACTTGACTGTATTTTGG
Organism: Mesocentrotus franciscanus; assembly: GCA_037976565.1. Classification (NCBI taxonomy): domain Eukaryota; kingdom Metazoa; phylum Echinodermata; class Echinoidea; order Camarodonta; family Strongylocentrotidae; genus Mesocentrotus; species Mesocentrotus franciscanus. Next base: position 15,393,976 of record CP137678.1, read on the forward strand.
TAGAGCTTCTGGTTTGATGGTTTGAAGATACCCCTAGCAGACGTCTTGGAAGGAAAGAATGGTGCCACAAGAAATGTTTTCAACAGGTGTCCTCTCCGGCTTGGATGCCGCTATCCAAGACCCATATGTATCTTGGGGAGTGCTCGATCAAGAAGGGTGGGGGTATTAGGGTAGAGCCATCGCCCCTCCTTGCAATCCCGTCACGGTATTGGTTACATTCACTCCTAAAATGTTCATGAAATTAGTAAAAAATAATGTAATTTAAAAAAAATGGAACTCCTTTGTCCCTACTCAATTTTTAATCATACTATTTTTTATGTAAATGTTATATTTTTTCTCTCATTATCAGGTAAAACCGTCTACGGTTGTACACAATATTCCTTTCCGTGATGATCATGATGATTGTTCTTTGCGGTATTAAGCCTTTGATCGTTACCTGTTGCTTTTCTTCAACACTGCAAAAACCAGAGTGTTAAATTTAACACCAAGGGTGTTAAATTTAACACTTTCTTGGTATCTATATCGTGCAACTCCTCTGGTGTTACTTTACACCATTTTCTGGAATTAGATAATTTCAATTCCACTTTTGGTGTTAATATTTGACAACTCCTACTGGTGTAGATTAACACCAATATCTGGAATCATAACAAATTCAATTCCACTTTTGGTGTTTATATTCTTGTTGATCCATTAGAGATTTTTCTATGTATGTCTAATGGTCCCACATTCCATATTCCCTATTATCGACCATTATCGACCAGGGTAGAGGACCCAGTGGTAAACTGATAATTCATAATCGATGTTGGCAACTGTCCACCAATAGGTATATTCTAATCTCCATTGCATTAACTCCATCACATAGATCATTTGAAGTAAATTCAAGATTAACATTTATGTGGTACAGGCTGGTACACATATATATATAATAAACATGCATGTTGTTTCTTGGTTAGTAATCATATAATCAATATATCTATTGCTAAAACGTTAATATAATTGTAACAAGATCGGACATATAATCTATTGGTCAATAATTGCCAAAGGAAAATACAAATCACAAAATTGATGTGCATTGTCATAATTTGCTTAACAAATCATGATAAATGTATTTTTCTGTGAACACGTGTAAAGTAATCATTAAGCGCGCGTACACTTTGTGAAAACTTATTCGACCAATCAACCGCCTTAAACGAAATCACGTGATGATACTTTCAACACCAAGCATAAAACAACACCATGTTACTTAACACCCAGTAATTATTAATGCATGCTTAAATCTGACCGGTGTTAAATATAACACCAATGGTGTCAAAAAAATTCAATACCATACTGGTGTTAGAAATTTAACACCCTGGTTTTTGCAGTGAAGTACATCTTTCTTCTTCTCTTATCTGAACTGTTCAGATTTCTCGATCGCTTGTAGCCATTCTCCTTACTCTGGCAAGGCATTTGCCACTCCATACCCAGGAAAGAAATGGGAAGTTGGGAGGATGACGAAAGCCCTTGTGTTAGTCATTGCCGTAATCAAGCGACTGAACTAAGAGAAAATGGGGGAGATGTTGAAAAAACATTCGATCAACAGCAAAGGGTTAGTCACGGAGGAATCGATGTTCTTCATCATCAGATCATGCTACGGCCCAGAATGATTTCAATCATCTTACGACGATCATCTCGCCTGTTTTTATCACTGTATAACCCCGCTATTAAGAGAGATAATTAGTCATAACATTGCCGGGTGTTGGTAGAATTATATTATGTCTGGAATTGTATGGTCCCCCAAAACAAAAGTCACCCTAATTCGCCCTATTCAAGTACAGTAATTGCTATCAAACTAATCACCTTACCAAATATATCGTTTACAACCGGGGATCAGCCTTTCATCTTCATAAGTCTTAACCGTTTTAGCAAATACAGCTTCATATGACCCTATTGTTTTCTATGTCGATTATTTTCGTTGTGTATGATATGAAAACTAATCAAACATCTGAAGAAACCATCATTTCATAATATAAATTATAAGTTCATGATATAACATAAATGTAGTTTATAGAGATATTTATATCGTTATGATTATTCTATCTCCTTAGATTTGCCATCATCAGATCATTCTGACTATCTTGTCGGCAATTTTTTTTCTCTCGTTCTCTCTTTCTGTCTCTCTTTCTCTCTTTTTCTCTTTCTTTCTCTCTCTCTCTCTCTCTCTCTCTCTTTCTTTCTTTTTCTCTTTCTTTCTCTCTCTCGTTATTATTCATTTATTTATTCATTCATATTTTGGATTATTCATGCATTTATTTGTATCTATTACCTTCTTGTTGTATCCTTTTGATCAGTGGCAACCTTCATGAAATATTTTATTGCTTTTTTCCTGTTATTAATCCGTAAGCATGGCCAGCTTTACACAAGGACGGTGGGGGCAACCAAGCCTAGGCGAATCTGCAAACAAACAAAAACGTTATCGAAGAGTGCATAAAAGGCCCGTATCTGCCCTCAAGATGAACTGACAATACGTGTTAATATTTTTATTGGAGCGACCCCTCACACACACACACACGCACGCACGCACGCACGCACACAAGTTGGCTACGCGTATATGCTTCGTATCGGAAACCAAATTTGAGTGTTATCACTGGGTCGGATCATAGGAAGACAGTCATTACGACTGACATTGACATTGAAAACAAACTAATGATGATGATGATGATGATGACGGGGAAGATGCAACCCGCTTCCGGTGGACAATTTTGTTTCTGGAAGCATCTGAATGTGTTCTCTATATCACATCAGAGGGGCACCCGCTCCATGTTATGGCTAGATAATCAGCTAGCGAAACAGGTGTCCGGGGGTAAAACCCATCATGATCAGGGCCGCTCATCATTTAAGCGATCCTCCATCTTGTACGCCATGTGATGACTCTGTTACCCCTTGCCATGCACTTTGCACTACTTTTAGAACAAAATGGGTAAACATCAATATATTTTGTTAAAAGGGCTTTAAAAATCTGTTTTTGACTGGCACTATTATGATCCACTTTTCTTTTCCGTATTGATTGGTCTTCTAAAATACAATATCAACCATGGATGTGTTTGTCGATGTGATTTGGCATAATCATCCACACGCTGTTCATACAACACAATTCTGTCTGGTGTGCGAATAGTACGGGTGGGGCTGCGAAAAAGTATATCCGAAAAGCTTGGGAAATCTCGATAATAGTTACATTGTAATTATTACCACGGTCATTGGCTAACCAAGTAAAACAAAAAGTCAAATAAACTGATGCACTGTAGTCCATATGGAGGGGTTCCATGCCCGTGTCATATTTGCATTTACTACAAAACAATTATGAAATAGGATATTTATTATTTTATTGAACTTATCACAACTTGTATATATGTTCAGATTTTTTCTGAAACAGATCAAATGAGTTTTACGAGGTGAAAACCGGGGAAAGCACCAGCATTCTCAAGACTTTGCTTGTAAAGTAATATTCATGTATATTTCTCTCCCCCCCCCCTCTCTCTCTCTCTCTCTCTGGGGAAAAAATTGTATAAATTTAAGAGCTAACAAATTTGTTCAGAGATTTTGAAGTTTCATTTCTTTGTGAATTTAGAATGACAGTTGGGGAAAAAAAAACAAAGAAAAACAGTTGATCAATATTTCGAGTTTTCGATATTTAATCTGAACATAAGCATATGAGATACATTTGTAATAACGTCCATCCGTTGTCATGGCTGCTGTTTTGTTCACCTGGTTTACATTCTCTAAAGCTGCATACGCGGAAGTACCGGTGCACTTTTTGCATGTAGTTTCAACGTTTATTTTACTAGTAACACTCTTTTATATGGATTGTTGTTTTAAGGCTCAGTCTTAAATTCACGTTTTGTCAACTGAGATTCAGAAGAGTGTTAATTCCATGCTAAGGCCTAATTATGAGCCAACTCCCTTCTGCTTTTAATAGACAGTTTTCAAAATAACTATTGGTTGACTGATTCAATAATTGATCGATTGTTGGATGATTGGTTGATTGGTTGATTGATTGATTGATCGATTGGATGATAAATTGATTGATTGAACCATTGAACCATTGATTGACTTGTTGGTTAATTACTTGATTGAATTTTGAATTTTATTAGTAAACTTCATTCATATACATGAACATTTTGTTTCAGAATACATAAATAAAACAAATATATAAATGATTGATTGATTGGATGATACAGGTTATCGAATAATGTATTGATTGCATTGATTAACTATTTAATTGTATAATTGATTGATTGATTGTTTGGATGATTGGTAAGTTGGTTGGATTACTGGTTGGTCGATTAGTTGAGTGATTTATTGGATGATTGGTTTATTAGCTGATTGATTAATTGATTGACTAATTGGGAACGAAACATTTCTATTGACGTACATGCATCGACTGTTTCGATTCATTTATGGTTGTCGTCAAAATGTAAGAATAAGGAAATTACATTGCATTCATGAAAATATATGTAATCAAACAACGAGTATTCTAAACTTTTTTTATTCTGAATAATATGTGTGAAACAAGAATAGAATGGATAGCTGCCCAAAAATACTTTCATGGCGATACTGATGTAGACTCGTAAATGTGGTGTGGATTCTTTCCTCAAAGAGAGATAGTGAAAAGAAGTCCAAACTACTTCTGTTGCAGTCTCTAGAATATGTAACCATATCTTTCTTACAGATATATGGAACACGTTGAATATATACAGTGGGATTCAACAATGCAAGTCCTGGGCCTCTATTAAGAAGTTAGTCACCGTTAATGGAAACGACTGTACATTACATTGTTTTTCAGATCGGGTTAGATATGGCATTTATAAATCATTCGTAGCTCTCCATATACACATATTTCAAAGTATCATTTATAGGCTTGGGATGTATAATTCAGACTTTCATCAAAATATAATGTAAAGAATATGAGAGATTAGATAGGTTTGGGAAATATGAGAAGGGGCTTTAGACAAAACGGTATTATACAATGTCTTCACGACACTTGAAAGGCATCAGTATGGTTTCGCTATACTAATATGATATTTAGTACATTGTACATATCTATTTTTCATATCATTTGATATATATCCTGCTGTAACAGTGTCAAGGAAATTTGACAAGGCCAGAAACTTCCTGCACTACAATTCCAGGTAATGGGTGTTATATTACAATAAAGAAATTGCTTTTTTTTGTTGTTTTCGAAAGTACTGGATGTATCAAGGAATTGACATTTACATCCCTAGTATAGGAATTGCTTGCATGTTTGTTTGTAAACCGACAAGAGTAGGTTTTGTGTCTCCGATGCTTTCCTGTTTATGTACTTTTTCGCTAGAGTTCATTTTGATTTTCCGTTATTGATTGATTTTTTAAAAACTGATTCTGTTGATTGATTGATTGATCAATTTATTGATCGATTGATTAATGGATTGGATGATACATTGGATAATTGGTTTTTGGATCATTTGATTGATTGATTAATTGATTGATTGATTGACTAATTGATTGATTGATTTATTTATTTATTGGATGATTTATTAATTGATTGGATGATCAGTTGATTGATTGATTGATTGATTAGATAATTCGTTGGTTGATTGATTGATTATATAGATGATTTGTTGATTGATTGATTGATTATATAGATGATTTGTTGATTGATTGATTGATTGATTATATAGATGATTTGTTGATTGATTGATTGATTTGATCATTTGTTTTCAATATTCTATATTGATTCCGTTCAATGCATAAATCATACATTAACAATTCATCTTGAATACAATATCCAAGAAACAGTTAGAACAGAAATAAAATAATTGCATGTATATCTCAGCAGCTACTGCCATGCTCATTAACTACATAAACAATCCACCTTGGTTGTATACACTGAGAACCGGTAGATAGAGTATGGGGTGGGGTGCAGGGGGAGAGGGTGGAGGAAGGAGATATGGTGAATTAGTTTTTGAGAGATGAGCTGAGACATCAGGCAAATAGGGGAATGTCGGGAGAATGAGGGAGGGGTTACCTGGGGGAGGGGGCATAAAGAAGAAATTAGATTGATATGGATTGTGTTACTGATGAGGGATGGACAGAGTAGAAAATCTGGCCATTTAACTTGGGGAGAGGCACAGAGCGAAGATTCAACAGGGTTCAACATAGATAGTTGCACTGTTGAAAAGACAATGAAAAAATGGCTGAGAAATTTATTTTGGCAACATACTGGGGACTGTGAGAGGGGTAGAGTTAGACTGTGGTAGGGATAGATGAGGACTGTGGGAGGAGTAGAGGAAGACTGTGGGAGGGGTAGATTAGGGGAAGGGGAACAGAGATGAGACAATGTTAACCTGAAGAGTTTTAATTTTGAGACGTGAGATCTATTATAATCATAAGACCCCCACATACACACAGAATAAAATACACACACATTGATCGAATAATTGATTGGTTGATTACTATTTTTGTGTATCCATTCATCATCGCATTGCGTGATGTCCATTTCGTTTCCTACCAGCATTTGTGGCTGCAACTAAGTTCACGGTTAGCACATGTCCCAAATGACCACGAATATCCACAGATCTTAAAAACATGAAGAGATCCAACTTTGTACATTTTGAAATAATCACTCCTTCAGCGATGGAGGTGCTACATAAATAGCCTTGTTTCCCCTTTTCAAAGGATACTTCCACCATAAATGAATAATGATTACATAACTTCCATGAGCACGTATCCAGTATTTTGTCTCCGTGTATTTCACAATTTGGTCTGCAATGACCTTTATCTGCTCATGCCCAGAATGCAACCGTGAACTGGCTTATCTTATTAACGTTCACGGAATAGTTGAGGATTCGAATTAATGTTTGTATGTCTTGGTTGATCAATTATTTAACTCGGTTGTGTGTGGTTTTATGATTGGTATAGATTAGTTGACTGATTGATTGATAATTGATTGATTGATGTTGGTTGCAGGGGCGGATCCAGCCGGCGGCAAGGGAGGGGGCCTAAAAAGGGGCCCACTTCGTGCGAAAATTTGAAAATCGTGCCGGTCGATTTTTCGCTCAGTGGGGTAGTGAGCAAAAAAATAAAATTTGGCACCCGAAAATTTTTTTTTACTCCGGGAAGGGTTATTTTTTCCACCGCCACCCCTTGGGCGCCAGGGTAGTGAGCACAATTTTTCCCTCCGGGAAGGGTTATTTTTCCACCGCCACCCCTTGGGCGCCAGGGTAGTGAGCACAATTTTTTTCCCTACGGGAAGGGTTATTTTTTCCACCGCCACCCCTTGGGCGCCAGGAGGGGCCCAACTTTCTTTTTTCAAAAAAGGGTGTTTTTACCTTTTTTTTCTAGGAGGGGGGCCCTCCCTCCTGGATCCGCCACTGGTTGGTTGGATGTTTGGTTGGTTCCTTCCCTGCTCGAAAATTATCTCAAGTCTTGTTATGAACAGTCTATAGCTAAGTTCACAATGTTTAACTATTCTAGGGGTGTTTCACAAAGACTAAGATCGACTTTAAGTTGGACTTAACTATGACAGGCTATTCATGCCACCGTTTACTCTCACCATTATGATCTTTAGATAATATTTTTTCCTTCAATAATGAATTATCAAAAAATGTAAATTCTGTAGATTTGTGACCATGATTTGTACGTCCCTTGAGAGACCAATGCCAGTTAATGGTGAGAGAAAACAGTGGAATGAACGGCCTGCCATATTTAAGTCCAACTTAAAGTCGATCTTAGTCTTTGTGAAACACTCCCCTAGACTGATATCTTCTGTCTGTGGATATGCCTATGCCATGTAATGAATGACTTTGAATGCCCCCTGTAAAAAAAAAAAATCTAAAGATCAGAGAATTAGTAGAGTGACCGGAGTACGAGGTCAAATATAAGGTCAAATGACCTCCCCAAGGTCAGCAATGAACTCTTTTTAATCGAACGATGTGATCATCACAAGTCAGTAATACTACGCGATATGCACTGATGATATCCTACACAGTCAACAGCCATCAAAGGCACCGTTTGCCTTACGCGCTTCAAGCACCACTGCACACCGTAAGCGTCACTGCGCGTATTGCTCGTATCACACGTATAAGGATACAACTCAAACCGATATTGCAGTGTTTAGAGGCGAGGGATTCAACATTCACCACCAGTGAGAATGAGGTATCTCTCCGTGTTTTGACGCAGACGATGATGAATGGGTGCCGATTGGGGGAAACAAAACAGTTGAACTTTTTTCTTCTCGGTCACCAAAAAGTCAATGAATGACAAAAAAGCGCTGACAGGAAGTCAAGATTACTATGCCATAACGCGACAATATTTGCTCTTCTTTCAATTTTTTTTTTTTGCATGTTCAAATGTTAAAGGCACACATTAAGTTGGATAAAAAAATGATGTTCGTAATGTATTCTCATTTGAGGTGTATAGATCTTTTTCCGAGATATGTTCATGTCGGGTTTTATGTTCTCTTTTAGATACTACTAACACGATCGCAAAAACCTTCGTGAAATAAACTTATTCGAAAATGTAATATCCCCGTCCACCGTTTGTTGAAGTGCATGATTATTACAATGACACATCAGGTAATCCGGTTCTTGGTTCATTTTGGAAATAAAGTAGGGTATAGCAACTGCCCTTGAGTTGATTTCGTGATAGTCCTTGCTATCATGTTAACTATTTCTTCTTCTTCTTCTTCTTCTTCTTCTTCTTCTTCTCCTCCTCCTTCTTCTTTTTTTTCCTTCTTCTTCTTCTTCTTCTTCTTCTTCTTATTCTTCATCTTATTCTTCTTCTTTTTCTTCTCCTCCTTCTTTTTTTTCTTCTTCTTCTTCTTCTTCTTCTTCTTCTTCTTCTTCTTCTTCTTCTTCTTCTTCTTCTTCTCTTTCTTCCTATTCTTCTTCTTACTATTCTTCTTCTTATTATTGTTATTCCACTTCTTCTTCTTCCACTTCTTCCTCTTCTTCTTCTTCTTCTTCTTCTTCTTCTTCTTCTTCCTCTTCTTCTTCTTCTTCTTCTTCTTCTTCTTCTTCTTCTTCTTCTTCTTCTTCTTCTTCTTCTTCTTCTTCTTCTTCTTCTTCTTCTTTCTCTACTATCTTAGTGCAGAGGATTGGAGTTCCACTTACAGGAGTCACATTAGGGATCACTTGCTTTGGATTTGAATCCACTCCACATTGTACAGAAATACAATTCAAATTAGTTGTTGAGAGTGAATTTTAAGGGTGGATTCAACCATGCTATGAGCCCCCTCCACTCCCCTCCACAAAAAATGGATTAATACTCCTCTCAACTTCTGTACATTTTGAGAGTAGGTTGGAAACATTGTTTACTCACTAACTACTTACTAATTACTATGTATATACAATATATTACCATTCACTTTGCAAGAATGACAATGTTTTACCCCTAATTGACAGCGTTCTTTGTTTCCGCGTGGTTTATAAATATCTATGCGTGAATTTGAAAGCGATCCTGTTTAATATAGGCCTAATTACTTTCTATTTCATTCTCTCTCTCACCCTACAGTTGTGTGTCCATATAATTATATCAATGCTGTTTTTCCTCTATTACACTTAAAGACACTGCCACATACATGAAATGATTTTCCGAAGGTTTTGTTGAATAGTCCAAAAGCTAAAATGTGTTTTCCAGTATAATTAAGATATTGAAGCATTTCAAACATTCCCCTCTCGGATTGCACTTTCTTTCTTATATATATATATATGTTTCTTTTCCTTCGTGGGAATTAAAAAACCATCCATAAGATACCGGTACCTCACTCTCAAATATTGCTCTTAGTACTTTCACTTTATACCAGAGCTCCGTTTAGATGGATTATTCGATTTAAGACAATAAACCTTTAAAATATGGTCATGAAATCAAAACCAAAAGTCAGTTTAATATTGACCTTGGCTTTGAAAGTTGATGGCAAATTTCACAGTTCGAGACTAAGATGTCAAACTAATCATGCTAATGCCTTCATAATCATTGATTGCATGTCTATGGTGTATAGTTTATACAAAATTATATTGCTATATACAAGTACCTTTTTAGTTCTGTTAATAAGGTGAGATATTCCCACGGTACCATACGAAACTTACATAGATTTGTTTGGACTACAAATGAATGCCTTTCGTCATGCGAATGTTTATACGAAGAGATGATTAATGGACAATAAAGATTGAAAATAATTATACAATAACGACCACGTACATAACATGCGGGCTCTATGAGTTATTTAGAGCTGTGATTTTCTTTTAATATGATTTCCAGCAAAATCCCTTCATGGTTTGTTTAAATTCTGGTAGTGCAAACAGCCTGTCTATTGCGTAGTATATCGGCCTGGGCTTAGGGTTAATCTCAGCCAGCTTAAATCTCCAAAAATGTTACTTCAGTAACATCAGAAGTCAAACATAGAGATTAGTTTCAAGCAATACATGCGGGTACAATTCGGAACACAGGTGTCTGATATGAGGGTAAAGTGAATTCTTTATTTAGCAGCTCCAAAGACAAAGAACGAAGATTTATGAAAAGTTATATAAGAAATGAACCATGGGTGGACTCGCTGGCTTTGTGGTACAGCACAATTGTCAACATTTTTGTTTTAATTTGGCCGGGCCCTCTTGGGAAAATAGTATTGAAACCGGTGAGGCTATCCTAAGTAACGAGACATGGTGTTATTATTAACATTAACTGAATGTGTATCATATATTCCTTCTTTTAAATTGTGTTTTTATAATTTATTAAAAATGTTAACACTTATTTTTGTTTTCGTTCTGCGAATTACTTTTGGTAGACCAAGGAAAGTTTAATTCGCCACCCCTCGGACAATTGGATCTACTTCTTTTTCGTTTTGTTTTGGGTTTTTTTAATCCTTTTTTTTTTTTGTCCTTCTTCTTTTTTGCCTCCAATGTTAAACTTACAGTCTAGACAGTTCTTCGGTTGATTATACAGATCTTCTTCCCTTTTCCTTTCTTTTTTCCCTTTTTAAAGAGTTATATATATCTCTCTCTCTCTTTATTATTTGTTTTTACATAGTCCACACCACTTGCAATTTTTTTCAAACAGTGGAAGAACAAAAAGAGCAGGTTGGACGAGCTTTACCGTGATATCTCTCCCGTTTCATCAACTGCGTCACAATCTTAAGACAATATTAATTAACGTGATACATTAAAATTCATTACATGGCATACCCGCATCAACAGGGAATTTCAGTTCAGAACCAGACACTGTGCCTTTAAATAATCCAATCGCCAACTCCATTCAGTGGAACGTCAAATTAAAAGAGCACCGGTGTGCGTCCACGGAGCGAGCGGTCGGGGGAGCAACAAGTTGAAGTCGGGGACCAGAGGTGATTGCCCGGGCGCTGGCGGTCCGGTGTGACCAGCGGGGCATGGGGAATAAATCACGACAAAAATGACACCGAATGTCATCGTGAACGGAGGTTAATCCACAGCTCGACCTATTCACAAACCAAGCCCCGATTTATCATCGTTTCATCAATGGCTTTCCCTGCGCCCTCAAATTGATCCTCCTCTTTTTGTTTTGTCTTCTTTGCTTTTCCCCTGTTCTGCAACAATAGACGTTGGTTGTTGCTTTTGAGCCGCATTATCATCCTCCTCCTACCCCCCATGCACCCCTCTGTCTGCGCTTCAACGCATCGACAATGATGATTATGATGCATTTGAATCCCTGAACATTAATTTTGGAACTTTTGTGCCGGTGGATTCCAATTCTATCGTTGTCAATTTATCGCCCATTCATGAGAAAAGCCACTCACTTAAGATGACGAAATGAGTACAGGTTGAAGTTCTTTCATATGTACCTGTTGTTTTCGTTTATTTCGTGTTTTTTTCAGTGATAAAATGAGGTTTGACGGGAACAAAGGCTAAATCTATAAACGTACTGGGTTGACTGGAGAGTGAAATGAGGTCTTGAGGTGTATTTTATTCCCCCAGACATTTAGAATTGGGAAGGGTAACATTATTGGAGAAAGAAAATTAGTTTTTGATAGCTTCCGCAAAATAATCTGGACATAATCAGTTTGGTCATGGAAGGTAAAAAAAGAAGAGTTGAAATCGATTTAACACAGGAAAGGATAAAGGGTTGCATAAATCTTGATGATAGGTTTCGTTCTTGAAAATAAATAGCTAGAACTTCGTTGAAAGTTTAAGTGCCTCCCTCCTAGAGGTGGATTTCCAAAAATTAGCGAGATTCATTTCCCCCAAAATATTGTACTCAGTGTGGTTACTTTCTGGTTGATATTGCATCCCGCATCAGTCTGGATTGATTTTTTTTCTTCAATAATTGCCCATTTTCTGGATTGCAAGTGACGGTCACCCTCTGTATAATACAACACGATGCACCATGTTGTAATGTTATGACGTTTTATTTAAAAAATAATCCGCGGACTTAAAATGTAAAACATTTGCAAATATTTTTCAAATTGAATGCCAAAGGCCTGTCAGTTAAATCGGTTTCGTGATCTCGAGGTGACAATTTAATTAAATATTTAGTCATGATTAGCAAAACTCTTGGAGGAAATTCACAAAATATTTGTGTTAGCTCCTCATCCAAGATCAGAAATTGGATCATGAATTCAAAACGTACGCTGAGGCAGTCATAATAAATGCTTCGAATAAGAGGGCTTTGTCGTTTAAAATGACCTACATTAAATGACAAGATGTTAAGATTAAACACTTTCTTCTTGCTGTTATGTGTTATTGTGAAATAAATGCAAGAGATATACACTGTAAAAATTATAGGAATATAGACATACGTATTTATAATTGTATATTCAATAACGGAATTAATTACACGGTACTGTATACAATGGAAAATAGCCCTAAGCCACTAAGACAAAGACACTTTTATTTAAATCCTGATTATATTTTTCTTATTCATAACTTCCTTTTCATTTTATTAGTATTTTTCAGAACTGACTGTGTACAAAAAAACTTGATCGTTTAACCAAAGAGATAACACAACATATATGATATATGTGATATCTCTTTGGTTTAACCTGTCTATTACTGTTCACATATATTGCTACAAATTGAAACAAAAATGAAATCAAAGTTTAATTGGTTGAGAGATGGCTCCATCGACTAATACAAGAAAATTACACGAATATTCATTATTCTCCTCTGTAACATTAGTAATGGCATGAATAATATCAAACATAATTGTATATCTTATGTTTGATATTCATCCCTGACTCCATTCATTGTGCCATTGAATTTGATCCACAATGTCGTCGAGATGTTCATGAATTAGCATGATTTAATAGGATGGAGCCAATTACCGAGCAACGAATGACAGAAATACATTGACAAGACAGTCACAAGAATGTCATTTGAGTATCAACAGTTTGTCTAATAATAGATAAGTATTCCAAAGCAATCCGCATTATAACCCATGTCTAATTATCATCCCATTGAACATGTATCTCATCCTCGAGCGCGCTGTTACGCTTTTCTCACTGGGGTGACACGTCTTCTTGAATACACGCCTTGTGAGCGGTGAGTGTTTCGGGGGAAGGATTGGGATTTCTTATGTTGCCCTTGATATGAGAAATATTTTTATTTCCATGGCAGGAAAGGCACTTCCTCGTCTTGACACAACATTTAATTTGGCTTTTCCTTTCTTCGCACCACGCGGTGAAACGTCTAATTTCCAGCTGCGATATGTTCACGGTGAAAGGCATGGAGGAAAGCTCGGAGATGAACATCCAGCGCTGTCATAGAAAAGATACATTGTCGGTGGCGTAGCTACAGGGGCACATGCTCCTCCCCCAAAAAAAAAAAAAAATCGAATCGCACAAAAATAAAACTACATAAAGACAAAAACAAAATATTTAATGAGGAAAACGGGTAAAAAGAAAAGGAGGGGCAAAAGGAAAGCGTAGACGAAAATGCTCTCCCACGCTATTATCGTTGGCATTGCTAAATTTCACATTTTCAAAGAAGTATGACGGTACCCCCCTTCATTTCGCTCTCTCTCTCTCTCTCTCTCTCTCACTCTCCCTCTCTTTTTTTCTCTCTCTATGTTACCAGTGTGCCACAGTTACTGTGTGTTTGAGAGAGAGAGAAAGTAAACAAAAATCATACGAGTATGATAAGCACTGGAGCTCTATTTAAGAATGAAAAATACACGCGCTATATTTTTGTGAGATTTTATTTTTCTTCAGATTGACCGTATTACTTTATGTTGTTTAATCGAGGGTCGCGTCCAAATTTGGCAAGGGTCAGAATGCACAATATGAAATCATAAAGGGATTGCATACAAAAAAAAACCTGTAGTCTCATCCCTCGTCATCATCCATTATCCACCTGTTCGTGAATGGAACAATCCGGATCAGCCCTCATCCACCAGACTCATTCAGATTAGTGACAGTTTAATGTGCTTTAATCCATATGAGTCTAACGGTGTGTTCGCACGACTGCGTTTTGGGCGGATTAGCTAGATTTGAATCATATTCGCCGTTCACACGGTGTACATTTCCGTGTGCTACGAACCGCAATTGTGCATGGGACCTCACAAAGTATGGACAGCGAAATGAGACGATTTTTCGGTGGCCATAAGTGAAATATCTCAGCTTGCTACCCAAGCTTTATGGCCTGTCTTTCGCTTCTCCTACAGTAAATTATGTAAACATGCTACGAAACGTGATGATTCGACCTCACATTGTTAAAACATCTAAACATGCTGGGAAACGTGATGGTGGAACTGGCGCCGTATGGATAGCGAAATGAGTAGTTAGTTCGCCGTCCACACAGGCAAACGCCTCGACGTCCTACGTAGCACAGTGTATTATCATGGCACAAAAATCGGGTACTATTTCGCTAACTATACAGTGAATTTATTTGATTTAAAATGAATTTACATTGAAGGGGTTATCATGGGAATCGCATCAAACATGGACAGAAGATATGACTATCAAAATTGTGATATCTTAAATCAATAAAGGTCGATGTATACATCAATACATGAAATGATACAAATTAAAGGAAATAAGAAAACAATAATCCGATTGAATTTAATCAAACTGTATTTTAACGATGTTGCTTGTTATCATGAAATATTGTATCAATCCAATGTTAATTATGCATTCAATATATTTGTTTAATTTCGTATAATTTCTGTATAATACATATGAAATATTGTATCAAACCATATTATGTTCATGAAAATGTATGATGAATAAAAAAAGATGTAGAAACCAATAAATCAAATCAAATCAAATCAAATCATGAAGTGTTATCATTGTTCACTCGAAAACCCCACCAAACGTACGACTACATAATATTTGTTACAGCACTTTAGCCTTTCAATTACAAATGCTATTTCCCATTCCTTAAAGATACTATATCCCTTTTGCAGCCAACATCAAATTCTGTAGAACTTTGCAGGAATTATGAATATGTCATGTATGTCCTATCTGTGAAATTTAAACGTTAGCAGTGTCCTAATATTCAAATTATGCAAGGAAACCCGTTTACTTGCTAGACTTCACTGTCAGACACTATTGAGTGACTGACTGGCTTTTTCATCTTTGGTAATAACATACATAAAATGAGCTGTAAAGGTTACATGAGCATTTGTCTACATCAATAACCCACTTCTTGTAATGGCCAAAATTAAACTGATTGAATCTTTGCGCAGCATAAAACTTACGACCATTCGGTACAATGGTCTGAAAAATCAGACTATTACTTACTGGCTCTATAGCTCCTAAGTCGATTCGACAACTAATAGTCGTTATTTTCCCACTTAAAGACATTTTCAAGCCCCCTTTTTTAGGGAAGTTCTAAATTAGTATTGTCTTTCAAATGCTATTGGAATTTAACCTTTTCATTTTTTTTGCCCTGCAAATGGGACATAGTCCCTTTAACATTATGTTAACGACTTTAATTTTCGAATGCCATTAAAATAAATCCGATGTACTTTTAACCCCGAGCCCGCCTCTATAGCTACCCCTCCACATTATCTCTCACACCCTCTCTCTCTCTCTCTCTCTCTCTTTCTCTCTCTTTCTCTCTCTATCTCTCTCTCTCTCTCTCTCTTTCTCTCCCTCCCTCTCTCAATATATTCCTTCCCCTTGACGTTGCCTTATCTCTATTTTATTCCATTTCCCACTTTTCGCCAATTTCACCCATTTTCTATTTAATACAGGCATATAGCCATGATTGCGGTTTTAATTGTCGGACGGTTTTTCCCACAAGTTGAAAGGGAGGTAGATCTGAAGACAATAATAAGAGCCCTCAGATACATGTCATAACAAAAAAAAGTACATGTTCTCTTTGGGTTTTTGGTGCAAGTTAAAGGCCCCTCTTGGTACCCAGACACGATGTCGATAGAATTTCCCAATAGTATTATAAAATTGATTGTTTTCTTTACGTCTACAATCTCGTGGGTGATGTACTTCTGCCCCTCCATTTCTAAAGGTTGCATCGTCTGGTGTTGTTTAACTGTATTTTATTGTACTTTCTTTCTCCATCGGAATCATAACCCAATTTAAAGATGATAACAACAATATTTAAGTTTCAAGTTTCAAGTCTATTTATTTATTTCCACACATCTCAAACAATTTTAACACAATAAGTGCAAAACATAATACAATTAAAATCTCAAGTATAAATGTCACAGATTATAATATCTTAATAACTATTACACAATATAGCCTGTATCATCAACTTATGTATACATGTATAACAATGATAATGATTTTGTTACAAAATGCAGTTAGACGTCATTGTTTTTATTATTTCACTTAAGTGTCTTGTATCTCATTTACAATTTTTGTATAAGAATGAACACCATTTCTACTTTATATTGATTTAGAAATGTGGAGTATAGGCTAATGGATACTGATGTTATATACTTTGTTATATAAATACTTATTCCATGACTCCTTGAGTTATATTCGAAATAATTAATATATTAAGAATTTGAATACATTGTATGCATACACTATCACAATGCAAAAACGTAACGTTCGGTTTGACTATCATTTTCTTTACGTCATAGGGGGAAAGGTGATTTCAGATGATGGAACCAGCAATGACACTGGGTGGATCTTTAATTGTGCAGGAGTAGTTCGGCACAACTTTGCACTTTCCACGGATAGTTTCTGTCACCAATGAATAGGTGTTCTTTGACGGGTAAGCGCCCCGGCAGTTTCTCGCCCATTAGGCGCTCAGTCATCCAAACCGCTAGGTCGTTGACATGCCTCCTCTCAAACTTCAGGTAGCGAGGGAGAACATACAGTAGATAGGTTAAATTTGGGTGAGCTTCTCTCGAGGTATCATGTTCAGAAAGAGAGGAAAACAAGATTGATTGGACGAGATAATTGAGTTAGACATCAATCGCATGCAATAAACTTTGTAAACGATATTAATTTAATTCGAGTAAGTAACAAGTAGTATCAGGAGTAGAAGTAGAAATAGGAGTAGAGGGATTAGAAGTAGAAGTAGTAGAATGGCAATGGTAGAAGTAGAAGTAGTATAACTACAACTAGTAGTACAGGTGTTCTAATATTTTTCTCTGGCGTTATTTTCTCAGCGGCGGTAGCAGCAGCAGTAGTGGTAGAAGAAGTAGTAGAAGTAATGGCAGTAGTAGAAGAAGCAGTATTAGGTCTATAGCAGAAGAGGTAGAAGTAGTAAAAGTATAGTAGAAGTAGTAGAAGAATTGTAGAAGAAGTAGGAGTAGAAGTACTTTTTTTTTTTAAGAAGCACAGAGTAATAACTGAATAAATTTGCTATAAAGGTGTAACTGTACGATACTTTCAGACTCTAAGCAAAAGTACAAGACTCGGAGACGGTCAGTCTACGTGCTAACCACTATGCATTGCTTTGCTTTGGTGATAATCAATCGTTCACGTTTCACCTCAAATGACGATTTTGATTGTTTCCTTTTATGTAAAAATGAAAAATCAGCAGACCGCAAAAGTAAACACTCTATCATGTGAATGTATAGGAAGGGGTGAACGAGAGGTGGGAGGGGGAGGGTAAAAAAACAGCAATGGAGAGAGAGGGAGAGAGAGAGAGAGAGAGGAGAGAGAAAGGGGTGTCAAGAGGCTGCGTTAGGATGAACTGAACTGATAGTAGTATAATAGTAGTAGTAGTAGAAGTAGTATAGTAAGAAGAAGTAGTATCAGAGTAGTAGAGAGTAGTAGGAGTAGTAGCAGTTTAAGTAGTATAGTAAGAAGTAGTAGTATCAGAGTAGTAGAGAGTAGTAGGAGTAGTAGCAGTTTAAGTAGTAGTAGAAGTAGTATAGTAAGAAGAAGTAGTATCAGAGTAGTAGAGAGTAGTAGGAGTAGTAGCAGTTTAAGTAGTATAGTAAGAAGTAGTAGTATCAGAGTAGTAGAGAGAAGTAGGAGTAGTAGCAGTTTAAGTAGTAGTAGAAGTAGTATAGTAAGAAGAAGTAGTATCA
>CP137678.1:15412910-15610410 GCA_037976565.1 Mesocentrotus franciscanus
GTAGTGGTAGTAGTAGTAGTAGTAGTAGTAGTAGTAGTAGTAGTAGGACGAGTAGGAGTAGTAGTAGTAGTAGTAGTAGTAGTAGTAGTAGTAGTAGTAGTAGAAGCAGCAGCAGTAGTAGCAACATTTGATAGCAGCTGCAGAAGTGCAACAAGTAAAAGTATTTAGAATTTACCAGAGATACTCGTGTTTTCCTGATACACATGTACGTGTTAATAAAATCCGTTTACTGAAGCCCCACAAGCCCTTTCCTTCCCCCACAATATCCCTCAGCTACCATATTTCAAATGATTAACGCTGAATGAATAAACATGCAAGAAAATTAAGATAAATGACTTGATATAATAATTACGAATAGTTACCAAAGAGGAAAGATGATTGATTGAGATTGCTAATTAATTTGCCCACTTAACCAACACAAATCATTTTCACCTCCAAACCATGCTCACCACTATGCGTACGCAATGACCGATGACTTGCACATTGACGAGAAGAAAAACCCTCCCCATAGATGCTTTGACGAAAGAAGGGTAACAAAATATATAATATGATTCGTTAATTAGGAAAACCTTCCTTACCCCTGCCCCTCGAGCAATAATAGTTCCGGATGCAACTAATAATAACTATTTGATCAGATGAGAGGTGAAATGACAGAAATAGGAGAGCGAAAGGGAGAGAGAGAAGAAGGGGGCAGAAATAGAAAATGACAATAGATTCATCGGCTGTGAAAAGTTACTGTCAGATGTGGTGCGACAGTTATTGTCCATCGTCGCCGGTTGCCCTCTGTATTACCCATTCTTGCATATTAACGGGTGATGATTTCCTCTTTTTTCTCCTCCATTTAATACGATAATGATTCCATAGAATGGCAATGGAGTGAAAACATGAAGAGGATTACCGTCCACGGCGAATCAATCGTGACAATGTTTTATTGTGATGGATTCATAAACAACATGATGAATTCGTCACACTTAATTTGAGGCTTGAAGGTGGGGCGTTGAAAAAAAATGTCCGTTTTATTATAACAGTGAAGCACGGATCAGGGATCAGGCGTATCCAGGCCGGTTATTTGGTTAACATTGGGGATGGCAACAAAATGGTGATATCGAAGAGGGTGCATTTGGGCAGCGCCCCTCGTCTTCGTGTTATATACTAAAGGCACGTTCAGATATGGCGTGGTAAACCCCCGATTATTATTATTATTATTATTATTATTATTATTATTATTATTATTATTATTATTATTATTAACATGTAAAATGAATGACAACTGCGCGCAGCCAAGGACTTGCTCGTATTCACTGAGCTCTGTGTTATAAGATAAAGAAATGTAAAGCGTATGACACTTTACGTTATCATTTTTTTTTTTAAATCACCGCGGTTTAGCCGTGTCATATCTGAACAAGCCTTGAGTCCAAGTTTGGTTTATTTATTTATTTAAATCTTTCCTGGGCCTTCAAATGAGAGGGGTCCCACCCTATCATGGCTTTGCCCACAGAGACAACCCCCTTTTTTCGAATGAGTTGAACCACGAAATCTATATTTAAAAAAAAAAATCAATGTGGCTGAGCAAATATTGACAACTCTTCTTTGCTGTGCACCTAATACTAAGCTATAAAGTGTATTTACCTTGCGTCTGTCATATTTCTTTAGCTACAACTTTAATTGATATGGTTATTTTACTGGGATTATGCTGTTATTTCGGGCGTAATAGTTCCGTATTGAATCATATATTTTGTTTATCCGTATAATTATCTATAGGCCTATATCAATGTATCCGAAAGCAATACTTTTAATTTCATTCCAGCAACCTTTTAAATCCTTTTCTTTAATATATATTTATCATGGATATGATGGATGTAATAAGTCATCGGAAGATCAAACAATTTTAATCAAATATCTGTTTCTCAATCCCATATCTCTGCTGTCATTTAGCGGGAAATCACTGGGCTCAATAATAATAATAAAAGAGACTTGGTAACATTGTTCAGATGAGAGAAAATGGTGCTAAGGTAGTGACTTCAATGCTAGATGTACAATTAAAGATAATCTGAAAGTTTGAGTGAAAACATACCATTATGAATGATAAAAATTGGGGAAAACTGATCTGATCGATTCCTGAATTCTCCCAACTATATTATTATAATTTAACTGAATCTTAGGTGAATGTAAATCGTCACAAAGCAATGAATTGGCTTTATATACCATTCCAAACATTTAAGTGTCGAAACATTTTTGAAAGCCTGTTTTATGTCATATTTTCATAGAAAAACGGTTGGGAAAGTTCAATAATTGGTTGGGAGAATTTACTGTTAGAGGGTGTTGCACAGTGACGCCTTCAAAGAAAGCCATAAATATCTTTGTGGCTTGAGAATTTTTTTTCCGGATTGTTTGCATGTTAGAGGGTTATTACAGGAGAAGGAATTTAATAAGTAACAATTCATAGAAAAATTACGCAGTTTTTTCATCAACCTTCAACAATGTTACCGGTTCACTTTAAGTTGTAAGCATATGATTTTTGATCGTGCAAAATGGTGGATGCCGCAACCGTGGAAATTATAGCCGTGATTGTTTCCATTTCCCCTGATATTGTTAGAAAATGAAATTAATTTCTGTTGTATGTTCACGGCCATTAATGCCAATTTATGAGGAAGTATATATTTCGACCACGGTCATTAAGGTAACGAGGTCATTTAACTACAGTGAACTGACACAGCTATAAGCAAAGGGGATAAACCGTTTAATTTCTATGCTTCTATAATGTTGACTAATTCCGTTTCCTCCTTTTCAATTGGCCCTTTTATCTATTTTTTCATGGCAATGTTTGTTTGTTTTTTCTACAAAATTGCTCCCTCTTTGCTGCCCCTCCCCCTTCTCTCTCTCTCTCTCTCTGTCTCTCTTTCCCCCTCTCTCTCTCTCTCTCTTCTCATTTTTGTGTTCTCTCCCTCCCTCTTTCTCTCTATCTTTCTATCCCTCTTTCTCTCTATCTACCTCTCCTCTCTCTCTCACTCTCTCCTTCTCTCTCTCTCTGTCTCATCTCCCTCTCTCCTTTCCATTCTCCCCCTTATCTCTCATATTCTCATTTCTTGTTATTTACTCTGATACTAATTAATTGTCTCTCTATCTTTATAGGATGCAAGTCTCTCTAAGATAAACACCAGTTCTGGTCATGCGATTGCATTGTGAAAGAAACGTTGTGGAATCGATCAGAAAAGGTTGATCATCTAGCATATAAGTATTGGTGTGTACTGCAAGGTTCTGGAATCATCAAAATGATAAGAAATTTGGCCCAGTCTTGGTAAAGTTACAAGCACTGTACACAGAAAGATGTATATGGGACTACGCGACCACGTGCGCGATATCTATTTGGTCCCAATAGATATAATAATTTACCAAATATATCAATTAGTAGGCGGTTTCCCGGCAAAGTTAGTATCATCACGTATTAGTCAAAACATATTCTTTCACATGATTGGTAATGAGAGCTTCCGTTTCATTTTTTTTGAGAGAGGGGCGTTTCCAAAACTGGTCTTTACCTTTAAGGCCCACATCGCCCCTTGACCCTAATAAGGCCGGGCTATTTGAGTTCTTAATATAATGGCCCCCCTAAGATCTCCCCTAAGATCGCCGCGAAAATTTGCACGCATGTCAAGTGAAGTGTATAGTATAGAATACTTATAGCAATTTCAATTTTTTGAAAAATTACTCATTTGCATATTTATGGTAAATTATGCAAATAAGGTCAAAAATTCATATTTTTACCCATAAATCATATATTCTTCATATTTAAGCTTTCTTTTCCACTACATATATTTGTTAGACCATTTGGAATAATAATACGACAAAAAAAATTGGAAGAGCCAGGTTATTCCTCATGTTATCTCTTGTTTTGATAATTTCTTATGTATTTCATTGTTTTTTTAACTTATGTATTTCATTGTTTTTGTTGTTTTATTTCATTTCTAACTATATTTCAACTATTTTGACCCCTAAAACAAACACCTAAACTTTAAACAAGACCAAATAACCAATGTTTTATCTCTTTTTAGGAAAAATGATATTTCCATATGTTTTGTACACAAATCACGAAAATGAGCGATTTTCGGGCCGACATGTAAAGACAAAAGGTCACGTGACTTTGTAACGGTAGGTCAGATTTTCAAAAAATTATTTTAAAAGATGCGCAAGACTCGAAAGAATAAAGTCATGAAGCGGCGGGGCGTCATCCGTATGCGTTCCCGAACAATCAGAAAAGTCGCGGAGGGGGGAGGGGCAGTATAATGATATTCTTAATAAAGCTGTTTGGGTTCCACGTTTTTATTCTATTTGAATCCGACTTTTCCTAATTATTGTCACAGACAACAATTGACCAAGAAACACTCATCACGTCATAATTGTATATGCTCATTCAACCATGTCCAAAGACCTAACTAGGAGGAAACACTGGTCTGGCTGAGGTGAGACAACCCATTCTTTCAAGAGAAGATTGTGTCCTGGAAAATTAGGAGGGAAAATAAGCGTTGAGCTTTCTCTTTCTATCTATTCTCAATATGTAGGGAAAATGTCATAGTAGCAATTTCCCCTGACAAGAAGTGCTCTTGAAATGACCTCAAATTACGAATAAGATCAACTTTGGATACAAGCTTTCAATGCCCACATGCTCGTGTAGTCCGATGCACCCATATCCGTGTCCAGTGCTTTTCATTAATTGCTCGATGTTTTCAAACAAGACTTTGTCGCAGTTAAAGATAGAGTTCGAGTTCTGGTCATGCGATTGCATTGTGAAAGAAACGGTGTGGAATCGATCGGGAAAAGTTGATCATGTACCATATAAGTATTGGTGTGTCCTGCAGGGTTCTGGAGTCATCAAAATGATAAGAAATTTGGCCCAGTCTTGGTAAAGTAACAGGCACTGTGCACAGAAAGATGTATATGGGACTACACAAAGATGTGGCATAAAAAGCGGGCCTCATTTGTAAGCTGTTACTTGTCATATTTAGAATATGAAGGCATTTGAACAGCCATGCTTTCCAGTGAACATTTTTTTCTCGGTTGTTCTTCCACACGTGCATAATAAGAATGATAATGCTCACAAATTATTGTTCACCTCTCCCCAGAACTCAACCTTCTCTTTAATAAGTGACGATTTTGATGTATCCCACACCTCATTGTCCTCCTCTAAACTACATAATCAAACCTTAAGAATAACTTCTTGGTAGTTTAATTTACTGTCACTGACTGTTCAGTAGGGGCGGACTGAGACTGAAATTCGGCTGGGGAATTAAGGTTCTTCCAAGGCCCAGTCCACCTCAGACAAATCGCATGACCCGTTTTCAACATCATCATTCAAAACCGCGCTAATCCTCTGAATACGACTGTGGCCCACTTGAGCTAATTAATCGTCTCCTCGGAGGAATTAACGGGTTGAATGGCCGAGAAAGCTATTAATGGACAGTCTACCACGGTCACCGTGACACTACTGTCAAGTGTGAGGTCATATCAGGGGAAAATGTGCATGTTCATGTTCACAAATTAATGATGAGTATGACGAATGTGTGTGTGTGCTGGGGATGGGGGCGGGGAAGGGAGGTGGGGTAGATGAGGGTGACGATTTACAATGGTATCATTAACACAGTGGTTCAATTATTATTTTCAGACCTGGTGCTTCCATAGGTAATATTTTTGTATCATAATGTTTCTGCATGTACAGATGTAACAATAATATGTGTCTTCTTAAAACTTTCATGACGTTATCTAAATCAAATAACTGTGTCAAGTTTATGGTGTTATATCATGTGTAATATATCCCCGGACTATAACCCCGATGGACAACTGCCCCAAATATCTACCGCGAATATAATAATCTTCGGACAGCTACCAAAGGAAAACAACACATTAAGACAACCCCTTCCCATACAGCCCCACAAATACCACCATGAAAACTATACATGTAGACCCTTTTTAGTTACCCCCTTATACGGTACAAGGGTAAATTTAAAGAGGGTTATTGCCCAGGGTTATCATACCATTCACCTATATATAGTGCGTCAGGAGTAGTTATCCTTTAACATAGGATGAGTAGAGATCAAAGTGGGCATTAAATAATTTACATTTTGTTTAATTTGTTTTTATTTATCATGCCTCCACAATATTGTTGCATTCAGCTTATAAGTTTCCCTAAATTATATTAGGAACCATATTTTCATGACTGTATGCCAAGTTTGTACATTTTGCTTGTCAATATTAACCTGTCTTTAATACTCATGTTTTTAAATTGTTCTTGAGCTTTTGCTGCGGACCAGTTTCCATTTTCCAGATGGTTCTACCTGGTCCGTAGAATACATTCTAAACTATATCATTTGCCGCTTCATTATACCATGACAAATTCAATTCAAAGATAGATTTATTTTATTATTTTATTTATTCAGTCTTCTTTAAAAACACAGGGTAGCCCATTCAGTGTCACATGGATGACAGTTCATTCGGATGTGGAGCACCGGTCTTGTTTTGACTCGACATTTGAGACAATGTTGTGGTTATACCACATTAAAGTTACTTTGTTGCGTCTTCAAAGAAGTCATTCAAAATGAAACATCCATTAACATTTAGAAATTGCAATCAAAATAATTGATAGGGTCAGGTCATTTTTAGGTCACCATTTGAACAATATAATGTGTCATATGACATACAATGAAACATATGATGACACAGTAAAAATGAACTTCCAAACATTACGTAAGCTCACCTTTGCTCAAATACAGTTAAAAGTTATGTGATATGTTTATAAATCTCTAGTTGGTTTGTTATTTTTGTGTATCTAATGAAAAGATTGGTGACAATATGCAAGTATATCTTGTATTTTACATAAGATATAATGAAACAAACATTTGTTTCCCACAGATATCAAGAGGATCGAAGTGGCCATGAGACGATTGGGAAGGATTTTTGTTTCCGTGGGCCGCTCGATATGTTGGCTTGAGGACCAGTCGATATGTAGTCTTGAGGGCCGGTTAATATGTATCTTTAAGTGAAAGTTTGTGTCATCCAGTGGCATATGATTCCACTAACAAATTTCAGTCCCACTCCGCCCCCTGTAAATCAAATTGTTCTGTTAAAGTGTTGGCTTAGAACGAGTTTCGGATCCGAGATCTCCAAAATGGACAAGAAAGGGGGCCTACATCATCCTTGTACTGCACACTGTGGGGTCGCCCCTTCCCCACAGAGAGGGGGTGCTACTCTTCTACCCCCATTCGATCAGGAGTCAAGACCCAGTGCCCGAGAGACCGATACTACAAAAAGTTCCACAAGAACGATGGCTTACGAGACCGACAAACCAAACAGATACATAAGTTCAGTTAAATATAATTATGTCCGTCTCGTGAACTGCCGCTTTAGTCAGCCCTCACATTAAATAATTTATCAAAATAATACTAAAACGGCCCTCAAGACCGAAATTGTCATTCTCGTGGACTGTTGATCTCAGTCCTGGGCTGTCGGTGACGTCGGACGTCCGTCTCGTGGGGTGTAGGCCTGTAGCAATAATGTAGGCTTTACACATCTCATTTATCTTCTTCTTTTTCGGGGGGGGGGTATTATGAACCAAAAGCCAAAACGGAAGGGGAAGATAGAAAGAACGAGAGAAAGGGAGATGGCGGAATTGAAGTTGAAGATGATTAATTACCCTTCTCACAGTCTTCACCTACCTCCCTGATCGGTAGCCTCTCTCCCTTGCATTTCATCCTATTACTGACCATGCATGATGACCAGTAGCACCCCCCCTGTGACTGGACCGAGACTACGCCACTAGCTACGATTATTAATGACATCTGGCACGTATACGTAGGCCCCGGATCTATACTCGGTGATAATCCGCTTAAAACATTGTCACAAATCAGTCTTACATGACAATGCACTGGGGCCGAAGCCAAGTTAAACGGTCTGCTATTTTGAGTTTGCAAGTTGGCCTCTCTTTCGTTAAAGAAAATAAAAACCCAAGAAAGATTCAATGTTATTTATAATGCTGTCAAGAAATCGAGGCCTACAAATAATACTACAACATGTTATTTAACAAATGCATCAAATCATTTAAATGATAAGAGATTAACATTCATTAAGGAATATAAAATGTTACTCAAGCTTTGTCACAGCAGTTAAAAACTTAATTCTGATTACTTTTGTTAATCAAAACAATATGGCATGTTGCTATACCCGGTATAGTTCAGTCGTATATTAACTGATTAAATGAACGATTATCAACTTACAATTTGTTGGCTTTGTGTTTGTTTCTGAACTGAATCGGGGCTAGTATAGAAGTTGGCATTTTTGGACCCAGCTTGAAATAAAAAGTCACATAGTTATGGTAGTCAACATGGATAAGCAACAATTGGGAAATGTTGGATGTTTAGTCTTCTTATTTTTGTTTTACTTCAAGACGTCCAAACATCTTCCTTTTGTCATCCGGTCTTTCCTGATATTTGGGGGATATCATTTTAATTTGTTGCTTCCCCAAACCCCTTTGGCTTAATTTTCTTATTTTCTTAATTATCTAAGATTTACCAATGATACACAATAATGATAACCGATGATAATCGAACAATTATGTATTAGGGTGGTAGTGAAGTTTATAACGTATAAGATATTGTCCGATGTGTTTCTATAATCATCCGAATATGTGGATCAGCCTTCCGAAACTTTGAAGCAACCGAATATCTACGAAGAGCACCTTGACCACGTTAAGAATGGTAGCCAATCTATAAAGAAGAAATCAATTCATTAATCATGATAGTGAAACCTAATAACTCTTACCACAAAGACGTGATATCTGTCTCTCTAGCCTTGTCAGCGAATTGTTCAAACAGGTTTTCACTTTACCGTTAACGCCAATATTCAACAGGCCACTTTCGTAATGTAATCAAATTT
Source organism: Mesocentrotus franciscanus (assembly GCA_037976565.1). Taxonomy (NCBI): domain Eukaryota; kingdom Metazoa; phylum Echinodermata; class Echinoidea; order Camarodonta; family Strongylocentrotidae; genus Mesocentrotus; species Mesocentrotus franciscanus. The sequence goes on from CP137678.1 coordinate 15,421,830, forward strand.
AATGCATAAATCTTTGCTAAGTGCCTCGTTACAAATCATTTCATTCACCTGTTTTCGAATAATTATATTTCAATAGTCAGAATGCAAATTGCATATATTATGTGTTGTTGGTAAGGCAAGCCATAATGTTTGTCCTACCTAGCAACAAATGATGTATACAGTTTGAATTCTGACTATTGAGAATTTGAGATACATTTAATTAATAATTAATAAATAAAAATGATAATGATAATAATGGAAAAATTAAATAAATAAATAATAATTAGAGAAACCACTTAGCAACAACGTCATATAAACCACGTGATCAAACATTATGATCATGGTAATGGTAAACAGAAGTGAAATATATATATATATATATATATATATATATATATATACAAGACATACATGTAGATTACTTTCGTTTTCAGATGGTTTAATTGCACCAAGTTCACGAGGTCTATAGTCACATGCACATGTAGATTACGAAATAGTATCGTCTGCCAAATTCAACATGTTCAATGTAAACACGAGACGCCTATTGCGTGACACGACAAATAATGGAAGAAATATGATGACTAGATAGCATTGATGGGTAGAATGACAGAACAACGAGATCGCATGATATCTTGACATATTTTATTGTCTGGTGCCTCGGACGTTTTTTGACAGTTATCATTAATACCGTGACAATGACATAGATAAAAATGAACCTCGCGATTTGAACGATGTTTGTTCTTGATAAAGACAATTCTTAACGCCAATGTGCCTCATTGGCAAGTAAGTTTAAAGTTTTGCCGTTTATGAGGTGATTACTCTAAAAACGGTTCTGTATGTTGAAAATGACTTTGAGAGTTATTGAGGTTTTAGTTTTGTCTACGCAAACATTTCTTCAAGACAAGTCATTAATTGGATGATTCAGGGACTTTAGAGATGGGCGAATGCGGTGAATAGTTTCGAAAGGATAAGGGGAGGGGGTGGTCTCAGAAAGGGCATTTTCTGAAGGATGACATGCAGTGCCGTAGCACTGATCTAGTCCAATGAGGGGTGCACTGGTGCCATTCGGGCCCATCGGCCTTACAAGCAGGTGAACGATATGAGTAAAGCTAACTCCTTCCATGAAGATTACAAAACAATGTTCATTGATGTTGGTATTCTTTAATGAAAACATTTCGAGAATAAGACGACCTCTCCCCCTTTCCGGTACCCTATCATGACTGTGCATACATTTTAAAAATAAATTATACTTGTGAGCATAATATAATATAGAACGAGCGGGCGGGGGCACAAATTGAAGGAGTCTTTGAGCGTATATTTTGTTTTCATTAAAGTTGCTATTTAATCTTTCCACTTTTCTTAATAATTATGAATAAACTATTTCTCATTTTTCTTTTTGAAAATGTAAAATCTTCTCTTGCAATGCCCCCCCCCTCCCCCCTAGTTACCCCATTTTACGGTACAACAAATGTCAATAACCCTTTCTCACTTCAGCTGAAACTTTCCTCTACCACCGACACAAGTAGAGTTGTGAAACCAAATAGATGCAAGACCTGTAATTATCGAAGTGATTCTTTCTATATGCCCTATTCATTCGATTGCATCATGTTCGAAATATTGTCAAAACTCAGGTCTGTATTCAGTCAAGCCTTGTTATCTCATGATACGCCTATATTAAGATATGATGTAATCTTATAATGAATAATATTTGTATTATTAAGTAAGGATGGCGCGATAGCTCTCCATGTGACTATTTGGTGACGTTCCAATGTGTGGTCAGATGCAGAGGCGTAGCCACAAGGGAGTACGGGACTTCGTGCCCATATCATCAAGTATCGCAACAAAAAAGACAGAACAAAATGAGAGAAAAGGGGAGAGGGGAAAGTGAAAATTAAAAGAAGATTTTATTAACAAGTTCAACGCCCCCCCCCCCAGAATGGTGCTCCCGTTTCTTTGAATTTCGTCCCCAGTGCCCACCCCTTGTCCCCCCTTGTCCCCCTTGTTCCCCCAAGATATTTGGGCCTTTACTGTGCCATCGGTCAGATGACAGGAAGGAAGGGGTCTGAAGATTATCTTGTTTTCATTCTAATTCTCGTACATGACAATTACATGTATATCATGACAATTCAATATCTGCCCATTTTAAGAGCCCCTTTCCTTCCTGCTCTTACATTTTCTCTTCCTCTTCTTTCTTTTTCAACTTATTATTATTCCTTCTTACACTTTTTGTCTTTTTGGGGTCTTTGAAAAGTCTTTTTTTTTACCCAATTTCTCTTCTGCTCCTGTCTTTCTATTTTACTCTTTCTGTTTTGCCTTTCTTTAGCTTCATCTTCCCCTATAACTACCTCCTGTCATTTCACTGTCGCTATGTTGTTTTTTTCCTGCTCCTAATATGCCCAAGGAGGTAGGATGTCTAAAACTCCTTGATATGCCAATCCCTATAATCTATCTAATTATTATGCGCAATCTTCTATGTAAATGTTAAGTAATCATTCTTATTATTGTTACTATCATTATTTTTATTATCATTCTCCTTCTTCTCCTCCTCCTCCTTCTTCTCCTCCTCCTCTTCCCTCATTTTTGTCGTTGTTGTTGTTGTTGTTCTTCTTCTTCGTCGTCTTCTTCTTCTTTGTTGTATATATATATATATATATATATATATATATATATTTTTTTTTTTTTTTTTTTTAACATTTCTCTTTAATTTCAATGTAAACAATTTTATAATAATCATAAGATTACGATTAACACACCCCAGCCCTCGTGGATACTTGACCCCGATTTTCTTTGTAACTCTATCAACAATCATGTGTTGCAATTTTAAGCAATATCCAAAAATAAGTCTTTACATGACTACTCTGGCAGGAGAAGCATGATTACATAAGCAATAAATATGATGTCAGGCGCGGTTAGTTTCAAGGGCAATGACAGCTATTGATTAATTGAGTTTCATATTGAAGGGTCGATGTTTGCTAATCACATGTAACTTCTCTGTCATATGATTGTCTTGTTTCCTTTAGAACTATGACATCGAAAGTCGGTGTAGCGTAGACAGCGGCGTATTCAGATTAGGATGGACTCGGGGTACGCCCCCTCCCCACGCCCGTTTCAAGGCCCAGAAAAAATGGTAATATCTTCTTGAAAGCACACAACAGGTTTAATGCTAGTTGGCTGCTCAGGTCTCTGTCATGCGATGATACAAAGGTGCAGCCCTAACCCCTCTCGAGAGAACCCGACCCCACCCCTATATCCGTCTTACCAATTACTGGATACGCCACTGCTAGTTTTTCTAAGGTGGAAAATGAAACCAACAGAATTATTGCACTGCACTTAATGAAAGTTAACTGCCCTATCAAACACAAAAGGTTGACAAAAACAAACCACTTATAATTGATTAGAACATCTTTCCCAATCCCTTTTTTTTCCATTCGTTTCCATTGCCATATGAACAAGTATTTCGACCCTAAGGAAAACTTCGCATATTTCTTTCGGAATAAACAACGAAAGTGTAACTGGATAACCCATTCACCTACATTGCTTCTCAATCAAAAGTGAACTCATTTAGCTCGTCTCATGCATTGCTTAATACATGGTACGATGTAGTAGGTGAAACAAGCGTATGAGCTCAATTTCGCTTGGGCTGGCTGTCATTTTTAAATCAACTTCCCGTTAATACATGTATGAGTTAACGAGTGACCGAAGTGAGTGAATTTTCTCTAATTCCATTTTTTATTAGGCAACTGTTGATGGTACACTAAGTATCAATTCATGGAATTTTAATCTTTTAGTGTCATATGATCAAGAATGAGAAAGGGACGAGATACTTTAACATTTGGTATCATTGTAAAATGTTTAATCAAAAGAAATTTCGAAGCGAGTTTATATTGCAGTATATACATGTCATTTGAACCCTACCCCCCCCAAATAAATATGAATACAAAGATTAGGAAGAAAGCATTACCAATAGCTCCATAAGAATATTTGAAAACCATTTGGTCAATTCTCATAATCCTCTTAGGCCTTCATCGATGTTCATTTTTTAATGAAATAAAAATGTATTGAAACCACGGTGCACGTAGTCGAAACCAAAACAAATACATCCCGTCTATATTATAAAATTGACTTGAATACTTATGTAAAAGATGCAAAATCAAGACATTTTCAGGCATTTTACTGCATTATTTATAGTAAAAATGGGTGAAAATCCCAACGTCAAAATATGACACAAGCCCAGCAACAATGTTTCTGACTAATTTATACCTTCAAGAGCACCTTGACGTATTGTCATGATTGCAAATTGTTTTGACGGTCTAGAAACGTGGTATGTGGAACTTGGTAAGTCCCCTTGGTCTTATATCGTTGTCTACACAACGGATGTCAAGGTATTTTATCCATCTTTCATCGTTATCAAAGAGACAATGAGTTTTTGGTGATGACAATTCAAACGGAATTTTCGAGAAGCGCATTCTAATTGGTGATTCAGGTACCTTATGCATGAGAGATTCCGTTGCTCCCTCGACAAGCAGAAACTAAAGAAGAAAATGCTTACTTTGCTGCTGCTAATACCTGCAGTGGTATGCACTATTGGTACCTTGAAAGCACAGGACAGTATCTGTGGGCACATTTTTTAGATTTTAAGAATTGTGTAAATATATATATATATATATATATTTTTTTTTTTTTAAGTGCACATTTAGTTTGATATCTTGTGAGATTTATGATTTCTGTATATCTAATACCAGTATGGCCATGGCTATTGTGCAGAGGCGTCGATTCCGGGGGACATGGGGGCTGCCCCTTCTACCAATATTGGAATTATCCTATGGGGCGTTTTGTGGCGATTACATTGTTTGCCCCTCCTCACCCAATTATGACGGTGGAACAACCCTCATGCCTTTATGACATTAGTTTTTAATGTCTGTCATTTAATTGGTGAAGACTTGAGCAGTACAAACGCATAAACGTAGCGGTCTCTTTAACCAACCCCTCCCCTCCCTCAAGAAAAAAAACACACTTTGTGTTTACATCTTCTAAGCAAATATTTGCGAGACAAGGTTCAAGTTCGTCACTGAATAACTGAGTGAATCAAATAAGCTCCTTTTCTTCCACCTTAACGGCCCTTGTTCAAATACGGTTTTCCGACTGCAAACAAGGGATTATAGTATCGTCTTTAAACTTGGGACACAAAGTTATTTAAGGTCGCAAAGAAGAGCCCCTATCTACTGGGTTATGAGTGTTGTATCTGCGATTTCTTATCACCGTTTAGAGTACGGAATACAAAACGTTTTTGAAGCCGCTGATACGGTTTTATATCGAATGTCAACGAAGCTTGCCTCTTATAATCAGGGTATCTGTTTTTTATCAGCTAATAGAATTACGTGATGATAGTTGCAAGAAATGCATTTACTTTTTTTTTCTCTTCTAGATTTTTGACAAGAAGAGCACATGCACGTAACGTGACGGATGCATGTAAGACGAGTGAGGAGGAAGAAGTAGTAGTAGTTGTAGTGGCAAAAGTAGTAGTAGTTGTAGTAGAAGTTACAGTAGTAGTAGTAGTAGTAGTAGTGGTAGCAGTAGTAGTAGTCGTCGTCGTCGTCGCGTAGAAGTGGTAGCAATAGTGCTAGTAATAGTAGTAATATTAGTAGCAGTAGTAATAAAAGTAGTAGTAGTAGTTTCAGCAGTAGTATTAGTAGTAGCAGTTCCAGTAATAGTAGTAGTAGTAGTAGTAGTAGTAGTAGTAGTAGTAGTAGTAGTAGTATAGTAGTAGTAGTACATTATAGTAGTAGTAATAGTAGTAGTAGTAGTAGTAGTAGTAGTAGTTGTTGTTGTAGTAGTAGTAGTAGTAGTACATTATAGTAGTAGTAGTTGTAGTAGTAATACCATTAGTAGTAGTAGTAGTAGTAGTAGTAGTAGTAGTAGTAGTAGTAGTAGTAGTAGTAGTAGTAGTAGTAGTGGTAGTAGTAGTAGTAGTAGTTTCAGTAGTAGTAGTAGTAGTAGTAGTAGTAGTAGTAGTAGTCGTCTCGAAGTAGTGGTAGTAATAGCAGTAGTAGTAGTATTAACAGTAATAGTAATTCCAGTAGTAGTACATGTAGTAGTAGTAGTAGTAGTAGTAGTAGTAGTAGCAGTAGTAGTAGTAGTAGTCGTCGTTGTCGTCGTTTCGTAGTAGTGGTACACTGCAAATTCGTTGTGTAACGACTTTACTCAACTACCACGTACAAATTGTAAAAATTACACAAGAAATTCCTGCAAATTTGTTGTGTAATTTTTTTTTACACAACTTAAAACAACCCCTGTGTATTGAGTGAACCACCCAATGTTGTGTAAAATCGTTACACAACGTTACACAACGAATTTGCAGTGTAGTGATAGCAGTATGGTAGTAGTAGTAGTAGTAGTAGTAGTAGTAGTAGTAGTGGTGGTGGTGGTTGTGGTGGTGGCGGTAGTAGTAGCGGAGGTGGTGGTGGTGGTGGTAGTAGTAGTATTGGTGGTGGCGGTGCGTGGTAGAATTAGTAGAAAAATTAGTGATGGGGATGGTGGTGGTAGCAGTAGCAACAGCAGCAGCAGTAGTAGTACTTAATATACTAGTTGCTGGTGTTGTTGTTGTCATTGTTATTATTGATGTAGCGCTTATAGGTTGTTCACGTTAAAGAAAATTCACTATAATTATTATCTGATTACGACAATTGACAGGTTTTAGATGATATTTAAAGAAAATGAATGAAGATTTTAAAGTCCAGTAGTACGTTTAACTCATAAACATTATTAATCAAAAAAATACCCGACATTATCATTGTGTTTGGGGTCATGATTTGAAAATCAACAAAACCAGAATGCAGCAATTGAGACAAAATTTTGTATGTTTATGTCTGATAAAGTTTGGCGACCTCGAGCCACGGCCCCTGGACGTGCAATAAGCCTAGGTCTCCCCGTGCTCATGGTGCTGCGACGTAAACATTACCACTGAGCATGCGCATGACACACATCTTCAGCGGCTGGAAAGCAACGCGGAAGAGCGATTCTTTTAATTGTTTCACATATGTATTTACTAAAATTATGTAGGCCAAGGCCTGTTTACATTTTCAAAGCCGTCTTTCATATTTCCTCTACCCTTCTGTACTTGTATTTTGATTTTCTTTTTTAGATATTATTATTTACCAGTAGCTCGTCGTATAGCAGCGTCCCGTTGATGTATGAAATTCCCAGGGTGTCAAATTATCGAAGGACTATTTTTCATAATTCCATTTCATATTTCCTTATCCATTCTACCACTTTGTTTGTCTGACATAACCAGGGCTCAGATGAATCGAAGGCTGCTTCGATCGTGTGACTTGATCGAAATACTAATTATGACTTTTTAGTGATGAAGATGACTTACCTATCCATATTTCAGCGAGAGTAGACAATTACACATGTAATAATGATAATAGGTTGATTATATAACCTGTTTCCCCTAAGGATACAAAGCGCCTCCTATTATTTACCCATTCTTTTGACGAGCTACCCTGATAAAATGCTGAAATAGGGCCTATTTAAAGCCCCACTGCACTACTTATAGCTACTTGCGCCCTCCATATAGAAAACAATGCCTAAGCGATGACTGTTGGTCCCCCATGGTCCCCTTTTTCTTATGTTAATTGGGAGCTGATTTGATGAGATAACCACCTGTCAGTGACCATGCAGGGAGGTCTAATCCCTCCTGGCCAAACTAGTGCAGACAGGCTTTAAAGAATTCTTCCTACCGCCAGTACCGGGAACCCATTTAGCTCACCTGGGTGGAGAGAAGCAAGTGTAGATTAGAGTCTTGCCAGGGACTTAACGGGATTCGTGCCCCGATACCATGTGGTTCAATCACAGTCTGGTGACTTAACCACATTTCTTTTTTTTCCTCCAATTCTCGACAGCTCTCCACGGTCAACTTTAAACATAACCGAAGCAAGCTCTATCCTACAACACTGGACCTAAAAGTCATTATCTAACCATTCAGTCAGCTATCACCAAAAACAATAGGTAAAATGTAGTCAAAAGAGGGCGCTATCACTGACGAAACAACGGAGTAGCGAAATGTGGATCGAGAAATTACCATCAACAACAATCAAAATGTCCAAAATTGTTGGTAACTACAAATGCCAAAATGATGCTATTCGCTAGGATGTTTCTTTTTTGAGGAAAGGTGTATTCTATAGCAGCAGCAGCACGAATAGTATTAGTAGGAGGAGGAGGAGTAGGAGTACGTATAGTACATGTAGTAGCAGAAATATATAAATAGCAATCGTTAAAGAGAATAAGAATCATTAAACATTTATATTTAAATTTTGTTGTACTACAAAACAAAACAAATCAGAAACACGATTATCTTTGCGCATTTTACGGATTCCCCATAAATTATTGAAGTTTGACAACCTTTCTGTAATGTCTATATACATCATTCTAATGATCTTGAGAACACGATGCACTAATTTGTTCAAGAACTTCTCTTTTATTTGGTTCCAAAGTTCGATCATCTACCTCCCGTAAAGAAAGAACCCAAATAAACGAACGTAAACAGTCTGGGCTAATTCTCCAACTCCGATTAATAAATATCCCCTTCTTCATCAAATACAAAGTCGTCAAAGGACAAATCGTGCTTTGAAAATTCGTTGCATTGTTCCAAAGTAATCTTTAATACAATTATTTTTAACTACATGTAGATGTGTATAGTCTAGTGTATACGTCGCCGGACTGAGGATCATATTGTTCGGGTTCGAGTCCCACCGCGGCACCGATGTCCTTTGACAAGACATTCATTTACATTAGCCACACTCGACCCAGGTGAGGTAGATAGGTACCTGGGAGGAATTAATTCCTCGGAATGCTAGAGCGCCATACTGACAGCCATGCTAAAAGCGCCAAGAGTGTCAAGTTTGACAGATATGAGCGCTATACAAGAACCCACTATAAAAATATAATTATTATTATTATATAATTTCATCATGTTATTCCGAACTTGATGCTGTTGCTTATTTACCCCGATCCAGACATTATTTCACATTTCTTTTTTAGCTGCCGTCCTTATAGTCTACCATTTTTTTTAAAAGCATGATTCCCACTACCAATGGCAAAATATGATTCTGTCACGCCCACCAAAAAAATGAACCAAAGGCACTGACCTGCATTTCTTTCTATTATTTATCTCTTTTTATTTTCGCAAAGTACATACAATCATCACGTCCTCACGTCATGGGAATGTTGTTTATTATCACCAGCAAAAACAGATTACTAGTCACCGTTTTATCTATTGTCTTGTAGTGTTGCATATGAATCTATCCTACTATCATTCTATATATTTTCATGACTCTTAACCTTTTAGATTTCGGGATCAATCGAGTGAAAGTAAAGGAAAAAAATCCATGCACGTCCACCACATACCTGATTACCTGAATCTGTTTCAATTCCCCACTAGCACTCAACAGTGAAATCATATTTCTGCCTGACAATAAAGGCTTGTTCACATATTGCGTTTGCGTGCAATTTTGCGTTCCACGATGAGAGTCTCCTCTTTTTCAACAAAGAACCAGAAAATGCAGTTCTTTTGCTATGCTAATAATGACAAATAATTTAGTTTGAGGGAATATAATTTTTATGTTTTTTTAATTTTATTTTGTTAATAATTATAACTAAGCTTTTGTATCATTTGATAAACGAACATAAATACAACATAGTTCATTGTTCATAATTTCACAATTTATAGGACTAAAATATATCATAATCACATAATAGGAAAATGATTCTCGCACAACACAATTGTTTCATCCCAAAAACTAGAACAAGCATTGCTTTTTTGTCCAGATATAGACTGAATACTTAAACAACAACAAAATAGTTTCATATTTCTCAACACATTATTATACAGAATTGAAATTATGATTTTTTTCTTAAAACACAATCTATCCCAAAACCCTCTCCCTTCCTTTCCTCCTCTCTAACTCCCTGGACTTATAGATTATTCTATCGATCTCAGGCGCATAGTTAGATAACGCCTTTTGACACAAATCAAAGAGAATTCATCTTATTGTTTGGCTCATTTTTGTGTTATTGGAATCACACCATCTTACTTCAACACGAAGACCAAGATTTCAACAAATTTATATTTTAGATGCAAGTGATATCAAATCGTTGCTTTAACTGTGGGAATTGAAACGGTGATACGATGACGATCAATAATCGCAGTAGGATCGCTTAGTCAAATAGTTGTCTGCTGTCATGGCTGTTAAAAGGACATAAATATTGGCGCGATTCCAACCTCATTTGCATATACGTGTAGGTCACCTAGTCATTACCATTAATAAACTTCTTTTGTTTTTGCTCTATACCTATCTCACAAGATTATTTATTATGATTCCAAAGGGTGGAGTTGTTTTTTCTGTGTACACAAACCCAATCCACAAAATTTGACGTGGAGATTCGTTGATAGCATCCCTTTCGCTTTGTTATTTGTTTTGTTATTTCGTCAGAAAACTAGGTCGGTTGATTCCTCCTCCCATAGCCCCCCTCCCTTAAAATCTCTTTTCTATCTCTCTCTCTTCCTCCTCCTTCTCCTTATTCTTCTTTTTCTTCTACTTCTTCTTCCTTAACATTACTTCTTGCGTTAGCTGTAGATATGATACCAAAGCTGGATGTTGGTTGCATATAATTATGGTAACCGGTCTTTGAGTTGACTTTTTTTTTTGGGGGGGGGGTTGGGTGGTAATTACTTTAACTGATTGCGATTTTAAGAAAGTCAGTATATTTTCAACGAGCAACACGAGAACAACCCCCTCACCCACCCCCACTCTAGTCAAATAATAGGACAAATTTTACTTTTAATGACGCCCATGAGGAAAGAATGGATGAGTTAATATGGCAATGAGTTTACAACTGTAGAATTGGTCTAAGCCATAATGAATTGGTATTTAAAGATATTTTGTTGTTGTTTTAATCACCATATTGAGGACTACTTTTCCTCCTCGCGAATATAGGGTAATTGCAATCCAAAAGGAAATCTGTACTTTGTACATCCTTTTTTACAAGATTTATTACCGTTGCAATTAGTAATAATTTTGTATTTTACTTGCACTTTAAATACAACCCATTCTATCACTGCCAGTCATATTTAAACCCAAAAAATGTAATTAAATGAAATCTAATTGAAATGTTAACTCTCCATTGGACTTAGCAAATATTTATAATGCTGTATTTCAGACGAATGAACAACAACAACAACAATGGCCAACATTATGAATTATGCCTTTGCATGTCATTTCTTCACGAATCAAGTTCATTTTGGGGTTAAATATCTGTCATCTGACCAGAGAAAAGAAAGGAGGGTGTCATGTTTACAGTCTCTTTTTTGCCTTCAAAATCAACATTTCTCTTTACGAGGTCACCTTTATTTTACTTCCATAAAAATTTCGACAGGGCAAGCTTTGAACAAGCTATCCAAACATAGTGACAGATTCATTCATCGGAAAGACCTCCTTTTCTCGGATTGACAAGCAAAGTTTGGGAGGATATCTGGTGAGTGATGATAGATAAATGGTACGCCCTCTTTGGAAGTAAAGAGTATCAAGAAAATATCAAATTTCATATTTTTTCTTCTCAATTTGATATTTATCTTCAAAGGAGGAGTTTCAGTTATGGTAAAGCCAATACAAAAATATGAGCTTTCTTATTGTGATTCCTGTGTGGAATAATTTTCTATGAAAAATATGAAAATTGTATTTCTATGAAAATACCCCCATGCTGGAAACATTTGGGAGGGGGTTAGAACTTTGGAACATTTTGTTACAAAACCAGCTCGTAGCCCCATATACATATATATCTGTATAGAGATTATAACACTGTATGTGTCACTTTACTGATACTTAGACCTCACAATTCACAATTATTCTCACGTATGTCATTTCCCACGTAAACTGTTAGACAGTTTCTTCCTTCAAACACTCACATGACAAGTGCCCGGCTTTATCTTAGACAGAGTCTTATTTCTCTATTATTTCCGTCTTTTGTCGTGCTATCGTGCCAATCCTCTCAACTTTCCTCTTATTTCCTTCCCTCTGCCTCCCATTTCCCTTCCGTTTCATCTTGTCTTTATGAAAAATAAAAATAAATCCCTGTTGGTTTTGATGTAAGAGGGCGCTAGACAACTTTATTTGTTCTCCCAAGTGACGGTATGAACCCTTTGAAATGTACATATAGAGTGTGTAGATGAGATTATGAAATCAAATCCAATCGAGTCGAATCAAATCAGTGATTAGTTGAGGTTTTTAAAGGAACGGTATTTAACTCTAAACATTATTGCACCCCGGGAACTTTTCAATATGAAGATAGTGTATATAAGATAGTATGATGAAGTTCGTCTCAATACTATATTAGATACATGGACAAATATTTTTCATATCAATGTTTCTTTTTTACAATTGCATATCAGATAGTATAGGAAAGTATATGATTTCACTAAGAGCTTCAAAATTAATATTCTGTTCAACCTCACATCCATAACCAAACCGACCCTTAAAATAATAGCTTCCACATCACACCAACAAATTATTTCATTTTTTTAAATTTCATTCCTTTACGAGGAACATCGATGAATTTAACAAAACAAACTGAAAAATGTATTGTATACGATATTATGCTTCATTTTTAAAATATAAATTAAACTCAATCTTCGTATAGGAAACACGACTCCACTCTGAATTATGCCACTAAAATGGAAGGTCAACCTCTAAAGCCATTGCTTGTATTTGACTTTGTCCCGGTCACTACACCATCCGTCATATACTGTTTATTCGACAGTCACCTTGTGCAATCAGACAATTTTCTCAACAATCGAAATTGAATCGGGTGAAAAGTTCATGTTGACTGAAATAAAAATAGCAGATGACCGCGATATAGATGTATATTACTTTATATACACTTTTGTTCGTTAATATTTATCATTCATTTATTTTTGTTGAGGTGAGCAGAATTGCGAAAGTTTCTTGGCCCTTGAATCTATGGGTCACGGTTCCGTCAAAGTTGTTAATAATCGCGATGAAAAAAATGGAGATAAAAGAGAAATATGCAACTTTGAGTAATCTTTGTTTTTGTGATATTATAGTCTATTGTTCTTTTATCAGTATTTGTTCCTCGATCCGAAGTGATATTTCTAACACTACTTAATTTATGTCTCCTTGCTATTTTTTTTTAATGTATCAACCACCTTTCTTAATCTTTTGTTATTTTTCATTAGTATACCTCTTTCTTTATTTGGCTTTATATTCTCTTTATATTCTCTTTCCTAACTTCCGTTTATTCTGTTGTTTCTTCTTATCCTTCTTATCATTATTTTCGTCCTTATTCCACTTCTGATTGATATTTCTCTTGCGTTTTGCCCTTTCCCACATGTTCTGTTTATATCTACCATTTTTCTAATACTGCCCCTAAAACTTGAAACAGTCTTTTTTCAATTTTTTGTTAGTCTCTTCATTCCGTTCATTTGTTTATTTTCGTTTCCAATAAAATACAACATCATAATAATAGATATTTTGCTTCTTTTTTTACAAAACATTGTAACATTTGAAATATAGAAAAGGCAATAAAAAAAATTAATACTTTGGGGGAAATGGAGGAAGATAGGGAGAAGATGAAGAAGTGAAACGATTTTTTCAGCGTTTCATCCTCCTCCTCCTCCTCTTCCTCCTCTTTATCCTCCTACTTATGTTTCTTTTTTCTATGACTTCTCCCTCTTCCTCTCCTCCTTCTTCTCCTTCCATTACTTCTCCTTCCTCCTTCTCCTTTTCTTCTTCTTCTCCTTCCCCTTCTTCCTCCAACTACTATTCTCCTTTTTATTCTTGTTTTCCTCCTCATCATCCCCTCGCCACCTCCTCTCCTTCTGTTTCATCTGTTCTCCTCCTCCTTCTCTACCACCTCCCATTCGTATGCTTCTTTTCTTGTTCTTCTTTTTCCTTTTCCCTTTATTCTTCTTCTCCTTCTTCTACTTCTTCTCCTTCTTCTTCTTCTTCTTCTTCAACTTCTTCTTCATCTTCTTCTTCTTCTTCTTCTTCTTCTTCTTCTTCTTCTTCTTCTTCTTCTTCTTCTTCTTACTCTTCCTCTTTAATTTCATATATACGAGTTCACCCAATGCCCTATATCCCTATCACTACAAGTATAATTATACCTCAATAGATGTTTAATCTCTGTCTAAGAACCCTCAATTTCCTATTACTGTTTACTGATCCTTATCGCATGTGCAAACGTTGGTGGCGGTCTGTTCAAAATGATATTGGGTATTAAACCATTACAATACTTGTTCTAACTCTATGGGCAAAACACATCAAAGGAGGGGCGCATCCACCCACAATAAACATACATACACGGTGACCAAAGAAAAAGAAAGATACTTGAGCACAAACCTAGGAATGAATATATGGCCCAACATATTCATGAAGCACCGAATACATCAAGCATGACGAAGTTATCACTGGGATTAAACCACCAAAAAGAAATGATTTGATATTTCGGGGTGAAATATTATATTCTAACACAAAAATTGTGACATTTTACAATGATTCGTGTATGACATTGTGGTCAGTCAAAGTGTAAATTACAATAATTTAGTCAACATAAATAGAAACATCGTATTGCGTTATAAGATACCATTTATATTTATTGTTTTTGGAATACCCTATGAAAATGGGAGAAGCAAAAAGCCCGTCATATGATTGGTAAAGAGAACCATCGCGGATATCATTGTTGGCATAAAGAAAGATAACGGTTGGATTTTGTTTCCAATGTTTATATTTTGTATCTCATCAAAACACAGTGGCAAAGCCCAAAAGTTGATCATTGACTTGAAAAGGAATGACAGATTTCTTCTTTCTCAACGCTTTTCATGGGATTGTTCCAGAAGTTGACTGAGTTATGTTGTATTGTCTCTTTTCTAAAAAAAACTTTTTAAATTGTTTTTCTTGATTTTTGTTTGATTTCCTTTTATTTCCCTTTACAGTGGATCATATTTTGTTTATGGTCACTGAAAAGGGGGAAATGTATCCTTATTAATATGTGTGGGGGGGGGGGTTTAATCGAAATTAGTTTTCTCACATTGGCTTTGTTATAAGAAAGACAATAAAAGTCGTGATTTTTCTCCGGCCGAGCAAAAGTATAACTCTCCTACTGTTGTTCTCCCTGTATCGGATTCCATTTTTTTTCGTTATTTTGATATTTTTCCGATTGTATGGAACCTCGTCTGTAAATTGGAACTCGGGCACAATTTCATTCATGATATATATATATATATATATAGTAGAAGTATTTCATTCATGAGATATATATATATATATATATATATATATATATATATATATATGTATATATATATATATATATATATATATATATGTATATATATATATATATATATATATATATATATATATATATATATATAGTAGAACTATTTCATTCATGAGATATGTAGATACATTGTATATACATAGTAGAAGCATAAGCGATGGATTGAATCCTATATAGTGTGCATTAGACATATGATAACTCGATGTTGGAAACACTTCTGAGCTAACCTTTTGCCACGAGCTATAACTGCATGGATAATTAGCAATATTACTACTAATCGTTCTTTACTTACAATTTGACAATACTTATTAATTCTAACTTAGAAATTCGCTATATATAGATAATGAGGTTGGGTCTTATTTAATTCGACGACATTACTACCTTTGAACTAATGTGTCATGTTTTGTTTGTTTGTTTGATTTTGCGTCTAAGCCTTCTTAGCAACCACAGTTACTCTATGACAGTAATTGATCATTAACAAAACTAGCTTGCCTGCCCACAATGTGTTTGTTTTGGTACAAATTATCAAACTTTGACAAGAAAATGCAGTTTTTGGAGGACGGCGTAATCTTAATTCTAACGAGTACTCTAATGACCTTTTGTTTGCCGTGGACTTGGTGTGTAATTTCATTGATTAATTGCCCTCGGAAGCGCTTCAAGGGGGGTTGGATATTTGAGAAATTAAAGAGAAGATTGAGGTCTGAAAAACTGAAAATGAATTTAGCGCTATGATTCTCTTTCATGTCCGTGTGGAGGAGTAAAATAGTACTATTAGTGCCCCCCCCCCAAAAAAAAAAGCTCTTCAAATGTCCTCTTAATCGAAATATAACGATAAATAGGTCCTTTGGCGAGACATTGATTTACATTTGCCAAACTCGACCCAGGTGAGGTAAATGGGTACCCGTGCAAATGCTAGAGCGCCATCATAATTATAATGTGCAGCGCCAGGAGTGTCAAATTTGGCAGACATGAGCGCTTTACAAGAAACCATTGTCATTTTTATTATACAGCTGAAAATTTTAGGCAAAACTTCCATGCAACATAATTATGTGCTGATATGTGGGTGTGATCACATACATCAACTTCCATATACACTGCCTTTCACCAAATGTGCATGGTTGTCGCAAGATTGAATACATTTTGTAACATGTTGACGATTGCGAAACCTAAGAGAATAGGAATGGTTTACTCTAATGCGAATTATAACCAACCGTAAATTTCCCAGTAGCTTCTAGGCCGTCTCCTTCGCAATGTGACCTAGTCGCATGGCCAGTACTCGAGTTTATCTTTAAAGCCAACGAGCTTATAGTTTTTGACATCTTGTAGGACGTGTATACTTAGGAACAACAAGATTGGTAGGACTGATTGTAATTGGTGCATAGATTAAGTCATTACACCTTTAGATCATTGTCAAGATTATCGAGGCTATTAAGTTTTTTATCAGGATTAGACTAAGGCGTGTAGCCAGTTTTCTTTGTCAGAAAATGATCAAACTGCCTTTTGAAGTCCTTGTGGTTAGCAAGCGCTTTAAAGGGATCCGGTAACTTTGTCTCAGATTCTGAAACAAAATCCTGGATTTAGCTCATGCTGCAATGATAATTATAAACATTAAGGTTAGTCAGGAACCCCGTGACATTTACAAGCCGATCGCCTGTCTGATTATGAAGATATTTATGATGGAAATCGAAACCAAATTTGCGTTTTCCTAACGGTTTTCATAACACTACAGTCTATTGGGGAAAACGAGTATGGTAAAACCGGTCACTCAAAGATTTTTACTTTTTTGAGGCACTTCTTGATCATTTTGAAGTGCGATTTTTAGGGCTTCAATATTACACCATATCACAGACACTGATAACACGTAGGGCCGTGCATCTCAGATTTAACATTGTTAAACGATGCCTTTAATGCTGAAAACAAGGGCTGTCCTGAAGTGTAACAGATAAACATTTTATAGGCTACATGTAATGATTTTGTGACTGTTCTTTGTGATTTTGTGACTGTTCTTGGAGAAAATTTAGTATTTGTGACAGTTTGTCATTTCGTTTTGAAAAAAAACCAATTGTTATATATATTTGCTAATTTATGATTCATTGTCAGAAATATACTCATTGTACTTTATATTTTTATTGTTATCGAAAAACTTTGTACTTACATGAATGCAGAAGAAAATCAAATCAAATCAAATCAAATAATGAGTGAAATGCAACATGATAAATAGAGAGATATACAAGAATGAAAGACAAGATACTAGAGGTAGAGGTGTCGTGGTCGAGTGGTTACGTCGCCGGACTGTCGATCACAAGGTCCGCGGTTCGAGTCCCGAGTGCTGCGGCACTAATGTCCTTTGGCAAGACATTGATCTACATTTGCCACACTCAACCCAGGTGATGTAGGCAGGAATTAATTCCCTGAAATGCTAGAGCGCCGTAATGGCAGCCATGCTAAAGCCGGGGTAATAATTGCGGAGCGCCAAGAGTGTCAAATCTGACAGACATGAGCGCTATACAAGAACTCATTATTATTATTATTATTACTAGATGCCTTGGAGAATGAACAAATCTGTTTGGAGCCATAAGGGCGTTAACTCATATCCTTTAACACAGAGTTAAGGCCCTTTTGGCTCTGACAGGACGAAATTATATATTCATTTATTCATTTCTTTATTTTGCTTTTCATGGGGTGGAACAGCAAAAGCTGATTTACGTATAGGGGTTCAGCTGATTTCCATAGAGGTCAAGTTAAAAAACAAGTTTTGAGATTATAGTAAATAATTGGTTAGATAGGCTTAAGGATAAATAGATTGATAGATATATAGATATATGATAGAAAGAAAGCTAGAGAGATAGGATGATAAATGGGTGAATATAAATGTAGATAGACAGAGATTAATAATAGGTATAGACTATTAAAGATAGTCCTTAAAAGATCTAGGGTGGTATTCCGATAGCGCGAACTAAGTTAAGCTTAACTAGTTCACACTTTTATGGAGTGCCTGTTGCCAACTCATTTTCCCTGTACAGATTATTTTAATCCTGCAATGAAAAGTGTCCAAAAAATTAATTTTGCAATGAAATGGGAAGAAAAAGCTAATATGAGTATGAACTGAGTTTCAATAAAGTCTTTGGTAGATTATCTTTGTCATGAATATTGAAGGAGGAAGATGAAACCTAGCATTCCATAGAAGTGTGAACTAAAATTCTTGTTTAGTCTGGACTTACCACCCCTAGAAAATAAATCATGAAACCAACGTATCAAATCAGATACGGCATTTTTAATTGATTTATCCATGCGTGTATAAAAGAATTTTGCAGGCAAACTAATTATCAATTGAAAGAAAATAGCCCTCCATGATGTCCCCAAATCAGAATCGAACAAGAACACAGAGGGCGCTGAACCACCTCTGCTGCAAATAGTCATTACACGCTTTTGTAATTGGTCGACAATAACAGCGCAATTAAATTAAAGTTTCTTATCCCATCAAACGAGATCTAATTGAAATGAAAATTTAATTGCGAAGGATATATAAAAGAGCTGATAGATAAGATGTGAATGAACAAACCTATCTTTCTTTTTTTCATTAATAGGAAAGCTTCTTATCTATAGTTAATAGCTAAACCATATACCATCACCATACCAAGTTGACAATGTCAGTACATTAATCAAGATTAACTGTACTACTAAGTAGCGAATGGATGTCGTGTGTTGTGCTTAATCTGTTTATGTTAATGACTTAAAAGAAACAGTATCGTTATCTAAATCTCAGCTAATCATATTACAAAATCTCTTTTTGTTTACGTTTAATTCAAAGCAGGACGGGGAACACGGGATGTACAAATAATAATATTAATAATAGATAAGAACAACAACAACATGCCGAAAGTATTTGTGAATTTTGTTTATTTTTCAAGACGAAATTCCCCTTTGGAAATGATCATTCGAGTTGACAAAACATAAAGAAATAATAAGGTAAGAATGTGAAACATATTATTATACATATTAAAAAGATATACTAATCAAGAATAAGTACAATTATAATCATCACATTCTTTATTCGTCTCTTTCTTCTTCTTCTTCTTCTCCTTCTTCTTCTTCTTCTTCTTCTTCTTCTTCTTCTTCTTCTTCTTCTTCTTCTTCTTCTTCTCCTTCTTCTTCTTCTTCTTCTCCTTCTTCTTCTTCTTCTTCTTCTTCTTCTTCTTCTCCTTCTTCTTCTTCTTCTTCATCGTTATCTTCATCTTCTTCTCTCCTCTCCTCCTCCTCTTCTTCTTCTTTCTACTTCTGCTTCTCCCCGTTTCTCTCACGTTTTCTTAATTTTCTCCTTCCTCTTCATATTCTTATTCAACTTGTTCAGATACTCGTCCCTTAATTATTAGTTTTCCTCTCATTTTCTTCTTCAACTTCTTCTCATTCTATTAATCCTTTGCCCGCAACTCTTCTCCTCCTCTTTTCTGTTATCATCCTTCTTTTTCTTCCTCTTCCTTTATTCCAATGCATTCGAGTCGTTCCTCCCGAAAAACGAATTTAAAGTTGATAGAAATCTTTTTTTAAAGCACTCAAGCTGTCCTTGAGTTAAAATAGAAAGCGCGCCCTCACCTTTATTGTTCGGCAAATCGGCGTTCTTTCGGTCCATGCTGATAGGCACTATCGTTCGGCAGGTTTTAGCCGACTATCGTGAAGGGAATGATTTTGACGACAGCCTTGATGACTGTTATTCGTTTGTATTTAGAATTTTAGATTAATGATAAGAAACTAACAACAACAACAATAACAAAAACAGGTCAACGTGTTTGCTTCATATTTATACTTTATGAGCAGCATCACTTTTTTTAGGAAGCTTAGGTCTAGCCCGTTGTCAGTGCATTTACTAAATTGACAAGTGTCTTCCATTAGCAATTACACGTGGTCAAAGAACTATCTTTACTCATGGAATTCATGAGGGTAGGCCCTTATAGAGGGAAGAGGAGGGCAAAAAGAGTAGTCGTAGTCGTAGTAGTAGTAGTAGTAGTAGTAGTATTATTACTATTACTAGTAGTGGTAGTAGTAGTAGTAGTAGTATAGTAGTAGTAGTAGTAGTAGTAGTAGTAGTAGTAGTAGTAGTAGTTGTTGTTGTAGTTGTAGTAGTAGTAGTACATGTAGTAGTAGTAGAAGTAGTAGTAGTAGTAGTAGTAGTAGTAGTAGTAGTAGTAGTAGTAGTAGTAGTAGTAGTAGTAGTAGTAGTAGTAGTAGTAGTAGTAGTAGTAGTAGTAGTAAAAGTAGTAGCATAAGTAGTTGATGTAGTACTAGTAGTGGTAGTATTATAGTAGTATTAGCAGCAGGAGCAACATCATTAGCAGTAACAGTATAGTAAAAGTCCTAGCAATAAAAGTAATAGTAACAGAAACATCTACAGAGCACAAGGAGACACAATAAATTGAAGGCTTGATAACAACTGAAATACTGTATAAATATTTTAGTCAACAATAAATTGTTTGAACATGTTAAATGGGAATTTTGTTTCTTCTTTAAATTGCCTCAGTCGTCTAGGAGTGCGCGGAGAAAGTAAATTCAATCGATGCTCAAAGGTCACACATCGTTCACGTTTGAATGTGTTTCGAGGAAAGTCAAGTCGCCTTTACAAAACAAATCCTCAGTAATTTCACGATTTCATGCTATTTCTCGGATGGGATCACAGTAGGAAATAGAAGGGAAATAATCACGAGAGACAGCGAGAGAGAGAGAGAGAGAGAGAGGGGGTGGCAACTGAAATGATGGTGTTAAACAGATTTCATTTTTTTAAAGAGTTTCAAGAGGGAGAGGGAGCAAGAGGGAAAGGGAAAACACGGTGGGGAGATAGTGAGTGAGATCAGAAGAGAGTAAGAAGGAAAAAGAGATGGTGCAAATAATCGTGGTGTCCATTTGTAAGAATCTGATGAAAAAGGAAGAGATACGAAGCGAGGTATAAATATGGTAAGAGATGGTTTAAATGTTTAAATGAAGACTAAGAAAGACACAAGCGATAAAGAATGAAAGAGAAGAGAAGGTGACTAAAGGGGGGAGAGAGAGAGACAGAGAGACAGAGGGGACGAGAGAGAGGGGGAGGGAGAAAGAGAGGGGAGAGGGGGAGGAAGGGGAGAAAGAGAGAGGTATAGAAAGGGGATGGGGGAGGGGGAAGAGAGTAAGAAAGATAGAAAGGAGAGGGAAGAGAGAGGGGATAAAGGGAGAGAAAGAGAACGAGATAGAGATAGAGATAGAGAGAGAGGGAGTGAGGAAGAGAAAGAGAGAGGACGAGAAAGGGAAGGGGGAGAGGGGAGAAAAAAGAGTAAGAAAGACATAAACTTGTAAAGGAGAGGGGAGAGAAAGAGAAAGAGAAAACAAACGAGAGACAGAGAAAACGAGAGCTAAGAGAGAGAGAGAGAGAGAGAGAGAGAGAGAGAGAGGGGGAGAGGGAGGGAGAGGGAGAGGGGGAGAGAGGGGGCAGAGATAGTAGCAGATAGTAGAAGTATTTCCCGCCCTTTTCGAACTATAGCAGACGACAAGACGTTATAGACGCGCGTTCACCTGACACATATATATATATATATCTCAGGGTTTTTATTCTGCTTGCATGGAGACGGAAGTGCAGCTGAACTTTTCTCAGCTTACTGTCATCCTCAATAATCTGCCTGATTTATCTCACGTATGATGCCGCTGTGACAAGTCAAAAGCTTAAAGGAACACCGTCTTCATCTCCTTCTTCTTTTCCGCTCCTACTCTTATTCTTCCTTTTCCTTCTTCCTCTTCTTCTTCTTCCTCTTCATTTTCTTCTCCCCCTTTTGTCCTTCATCTTGCTGTTTCTGGTCATTTCTTCTTGTTCTTCTTCTCCTTGTTCTTGCCCTTTTTTGTTGTTCTTGTTGTTCTTGTTGTTCTTGCTGTTCTTCTCGTTCTTCTTCTTCTTCTTCTTCTTCTTCTTCTTCTTCTTCTTCTTCTTCTTCTTCTTCTTGTTCTTCTACTTCTGCTGCTTCTTCTTCTTCGTCTTCTTCTTCCGTCTTCTCCTTCTTCTTCTTCTATTTCTTAGTTTGGCCTTTCTCTCTAATGTTCCTTAATTAATTTGACGACAATCAAAGGAATCCCCGAATCTGCTTGATGTGTCTCACGTATGATGTCCCTGTGAGAAGTCGAAAGCTGACCACAATCTTCCTCTCCTTCTTCTTTCCTAATGTTTATGTTCTACGGGTTCCCCCCTCCCATGGGTCAGTTATTTCATTTTAAGCAGTAAAACATGTTTATTCATTGGTTTGTTTGTGTGCTTGTTTATTTGTTTATATTGTTTGTTTGGTGTGTTTTTTAGGTTTGGTTACTTTGAGTGTCTGTTTCGAGAAAAATGTGAATGTATGGATAATTTAGGGTGCCGCCCCCACTAAACTTGATTTATTAATTTACATCACCATTTGATTTTTTGTCTATGTGCATTTTTCTTCCAATCATATTTCACTAAACCTTCTTTGTTTGGGGTTTTCTTTTCTTACGTTGTGTTTTTACTTCAATTTCCTTATCCAGACAGCATCTTTAAGCTTTGAAAAGTTCGAATGCCCCCATCAGAAACGATTTCATATGGCATCCTCGATAGTATCGATCGGGAGAACCCCCTTGACTGCGCAAATTAGCTAATTGCGGAAATGGTATTGCCATCCTTACGCAAAAGGACATGCCTAACCCTCCGAACGGATTTATTTATAGAAAGAAAATGCACTTTCTTTATTGAGCTTGGATGGAATTGTCTGGATGTCGGCTTGATTTTATTAAATGTAATGTTAGGGGGATATTTCACTTGGCTGCGGTCTCGTACCCCCAAAAAAGAGAAAAGTTTGGAACTATTGCTGATGAGGACTGAGAGCAAACTCCAAACAGTTAATGAATAAAGCAAACATAATGCTGTCGCATGTCTTGTATTTGTACCGTTGAACTACCAATGTTGCAAATGTGTGATATATTTAATTCGATTATTTGATTGACGTTTATTGGATTGAAGTTGTGTATTTTTTTGTGTTAAACTGTGTGTGCACTCAAACCAGTAGCATAGAGTGTATCAAGATATTAATGAAATTATTGGGGGCGTCAGCATTAATATGTGAATAGCATGCAAATCAATATTGTTATTTATTAGGGTGGGAAGATGCCGTAATTTCTTTTTCCCTCTCCCTTTTCTCACCTCTTTTCTCTTATTTTCTCCTTCTTTTTTAAGGGGGGGGGGCATCTGATTGGGGGTGCGCCTGCTACTGCGATATGTTTTCTACCACTATTTTATATTTCTTCTTCCTCACTACTCCTGTTTAATGCTTAACTTAGTTTACCCTCCCCTGATCACACCTCCCTCCCCTCGCTCACTTTCTCTCTCAGTTCCTTTCTTTCTCTTTCTCTCTCTTTCTCTCTCCTTCTCTTTCTTCATTCCCTCCCCCTGATTCTCCCCCTCCTCTCTTTCTCTCTCTCTCTCTCCCTACACCTTCCACAGCATCATGCTGCGTAATACCGTGGGTAATACCTCCTAACAAAAACAACTTCCGTTACACCGATGTACTCTCACCTCTGCGTATTCATTTGGTACGATCCAGTGACATCTCTCTCTTTCTCCATCTCCCTATCTGCTGGATAGCATCAATCATCCTCACCTCCTTCTAGTGATTACCCAAGCTTCTATTACTCGGTCAAAGGTGACCTGCACTCTTGCTTTACAATTACATCTTGAGAAAGATACAGCTATCTGCGAGAACGATACAACGTATCTATCTGCAAAGAACGCAACGTGTTAATGGTGCGTTCGCCTTAAAGCGACATGTCTTCGTGCGCCGTTGCATCCGTGTGGCATTTATTCCAGTTGGTTGACAGTGTGTAAGACCCTCTTCAATGATGGACATTTTTTTTCCTCTCCCTTAATTTTCCTCGAACGTATTTTAATAGACTGAGATATAATGTTTGGATAGAGATGTAAACATACTATCGTAATGTGAAATGATGATATTTAAAATTAAAAAAAGCTTCATTAATTCGGTCCAATATACTTTCCCTCAAACAATTCAACATCACCAAGCCGATCACAAACTGAACATCGAATACGGCAGACCACGAATTTCACCACCTGTCCATAGAAGTAGCCCCTGGTACCTACCGGGGTGCATCCGAATCGGTCGCAGAGTTAGGCAGGTCATTGAACTGCATACTTAATAGAGAGGCCCGTACATCCATTGAAAATGCATGATAATTATGGACGACAACATGAAGAGGGTGTAAAGGGTTTAAAAATAGGACGAAAGAAAAATAGAAATAATAGAAAATAGAAAGAAAAATTAAATGAATTGGGTTAAAATTAAACATGTCATAAAGAAGGAGGAGTGCATGAAAACGACGCAAACGCGAAGGAGAAGAAGATGAACAAAAACAAAGAAGGAGGAGGAGAAGAAGAAGAAGAAGTCAGAGGAAATGAGAAACGGAGAAGTTAGATAAGAGAAAACAAAGACGAAAAGGCAAAGTTTCTTCTTTTTTTTCTTTTTTTTTATTGGAAACATAATTAGAAACAAGTTCACTATTAAAATAGAATAAAACAGTAACAATAAAATAAAGTAAATGGTACAAAATAAAACCACAAAAAAGGCAGAAAATTGAAAACGTTACAAATATATACTGTTCAAGAACGAAGCCCCCCGAGACAAAAAAAGGTGAAACTGAGGACCAATACAGACAGTTGTCGAGTCGATGTGTGTCGACAACTGCTTTTACGCATTTACAAAATCGACGCACATCTACACGCAGTATACCATCAATCCTTTACACAAACACTAAAGCATGATTGTAGTTGTTTTTGTTGCTGTTGAAGAGGTGAAGCTACTTTTCATTTGGATGTCAACACGAGTGACAGTGGCGTAGCAAAAGTCCAACAATTAATGAAGGGGGCACAGGCATCAGGGGGTGGGAGGGGGCACCAATGTCAATCAGAAAAAATATAGGCCTATAAACTATTCTACAATAATTCCGATTAGAATGGGGATGGGGATCCTGTCTTCTTTCTCGTCCCCTTTCCCACTTCTCACTATCCTTTATCTCTCTTTTTACCCTTCTTCTTTTCCTCTTTCGTTTGACGGAGGGGGAGGGGCGCGTGCCCCCTTCTTTTTCCTCCTCTTATCGTCTTATGTATTCCTCTTCTTCAACACTTTTAATTTTTTCTTCTCTTTCGTCTTCCTATACAATCATGTACATTGTCATCTTTTTGTTTTAATTTTCCTCCTCCTTCTCATTTCTTCTTCTTCTACACCTCTCCCCCCTCCTCCCCGTTCCCCCTGGTTCTTCGCCACTGACGAGTGGTGTCCCGATGACACCGATGTGGGCTCAAGAGGGTCGTCTTACCCGTCCAGAGTGTTTTGTTTTCTCGCCGAGTCACACGATAACCAGTCGTTAACATACCAATTGAAAAGGACGCAGAACAAGATTGACACACACACACACACACACACACACACCCACAGTCTAGTGCAATATTATGTTTGATTTAGCATATCTTTCAATAGAGATTATAATTATATGTGATCAAAATGGTTATTATTTTACTGTCGCTTAGACAACATAGCTCTTATTCCAACTAATAATTTATGATAAATTGCTCTCCAGATTGGTTGTTGTTTTAAAACACCCTTCTTCCATGTTACTGCTATGATATATTTAGCCATGCTATCAAGAAAGCTTGCTGCCCTGAATAAAAGTGCACTTTTTCGGTCGGGATGGTCAGGCGGAGGCGGGGGTGGAGGGGGGTCGATAGACTCCTTTGGCGAAGGGGTCGATTTGTGTTTATTCCGTTGCACTAACACGGTGTCAACTCTCTTAGCGATTCTATCTCAACATTGCCCTGTCGGAAGCTACTTGTCCACTATTGGCTCTTGTCCATGAAAGAAGAGAGGAGGATAAGTGTCTCAGCTTCTTATTCCGATTTAACCTTTCTCCATCTCTTCTCTTTTTCCCGTCTTCTGCTAAGGTATGATGCACTTTTCACCTTGTCATCGGTGTGTTTCATCGAGGTACCCGTTCACACGGAAGAAATAAGTGCGATCAAAGTCGATGATCTCTCGTGTCCTAGGGGCACTTTGCGAACCTACTGTATATACGGGAAGCGCGGAAGGACATTTGCACCCTCCCCAATCTTTCTCTCTCTCCCTCCCTTTCTCTCCCCCTCTCTCTCTCTCTCTCTCCCTCTTTCTCTTTCTCTTTCCCTGTTTCCATGGAATGGCGAAAAAATGGAAAAGGGGATGGAAAATAAAAAGTAAGAGAAATAAAAGGAGAGTTAGAAGGTAAAGTACAAAGCAGATTCGAATAATGACCCCCTTCCAAAGCATCCTCTTTTTAGATGACATTGCTCTCTCGCATTAAATGAGGTTGCCAGCTCTCCCCAAGCCCACCCCCCCCCCCTCCACACACACACACACACACACACCCTGCTTGCAGTGCCCCTCTACCTGTCATGTCTATTGTCATCATGTTTGCTGGAACATTTCTGATTTTTTTTTTCTTCAAGATCTAAGAAGAAGTTACATGCTTTAATATTTTACTCAAAATGTGGAGATCTTATGCATTTGAAGAGACTATTAAAGAGAGCTCTTATTTTACAGTGAGAATGGGGTCACCGAATATTGATGGTCAATGAATACGTTGATGTGTTGTCTTTAAAGTGCCGCACCGCCCACTCGCCCCGGCTACAGAGCCTAGCTTTCGAGGATGACCATCGCATCGGGTAACGCGTTGTACTTTTTCTCACATGAAGTGTTTATTGTATAGCCTATATTTTGGCCGAGTTATTAGCATGGACAGTGAGCGAGAGAGGCGGCGGTTTTCAAAGGGTCAGAAGCGTAACGCGGTGACCCAATGACCCAAATGAATCTCGTTAGCATTTCAACGGTCGCTTCGATCTTGCATTATGCTTTACGTTCTTGTGGTGTTATATTGCTGTTGTTGTTTGATTTGTTTGTTTGTTTACTTTCAGAAGGCCGATTTACATTATTAATCACGCTATGTTACTTTATAAGAGCTAGATATCCCTGTTTCTAAAACATTGAACAAGTCTAAATGACTGTGATAATTTTCGGAGGGTAGGGGGGGGCTTGTTAAACAATACTTCTACTACTACTACTACTACTACTAGTACTACTACTACTACTACTACTATTACTACTTCTACTATTGCTACTACTACTATTAATGATGATGATAATGATGGTGAATTTGACAATGCTATGAATGTTAACGCCGACCAGCTCCATGTTACTTCTCATATCGTTTTCCTTTCTCTTTTTTTTTCCTTCTCTTTTTCCTCCTCCTCCTCCTCCTCCTCCTCCTCCATAGTCTCCTCCCCTTCTCCTTCTTCTTCTTCTTTAATTCATAAAGATAAAAAGGTTTCTAGTAGTGCATGTTTATGCCTAGGTCACATATACACCGGGCCCCGTACAGTTTTCCCTACCCGGCGGCTTGCCGTGGATTTTAGAGACCGTAGGGACCCTTCCGATTTTCATGTCTACGGCATGTGTGGTCACATATTCTGCGGCGCCTGGGAGGTGCCCGGTGAAAATTGGTAGAGTGAAAATACAAGGCGTCCGTAAGGGTGCCGGCCGGTAGGCCTAAGCTTACGGGCTCCGTCCGAGGAACAGCTGCACCCCATGGCTCCCGGGGGCCGGCCGGGGTCCTCAATGCGCCTGGCTGGGTGCCGTGCGGTGCACTGAACTATGTGTCCTCTGACATCCGCGCCTCCATTGAGAATTGACAGAAAAAATCGTGAGGGGTCCGTCCGTCCGGAGCCCGCACGGGCCCTTTACGGGCTTTCTACGGTCTAACGGTCAGATGAAAACGCCAGAAGAATTAGGAGCAGCCAACTCAGCACCACGTACGGCTGGTGAAAAATGACCTGGCGCCCGTAGGATATGTACGGGAGCCACAGGCCGAAAATTCCCAAAATTTCTGTTTTTACTCGCCGTACGGGCCCCGGAGTGTATATGTGAAAGCCCCATTAATAACAGCACTATTAAAAGATGAAATTTTAAAGCGCAAAGTACACTGGGAATTCCCTTCTCTAAAACGCTTAACAATACAGCTATAACAAAATACGTACAATTTCATGCGTACAGATTTGTACAGATTAATTCATATTAGCAACAAAATAATGAGCTATAATATTTTTTTTTATTTTTTTTTAATTTAAAACTTTTATTGCTTCTTCATTTCAACAAGGAAATAACAAAAATACATTCAATAGGCGTTTAACAAATTAATAACTTCCACATTATAATATTACATAAGTCAGAATCATAAATGTGAACAAAAATGGATGAAGGCAAAAGAAAATAAGTACGGCCTTTTAAACTACTATGGGTTTCTACTTTTTAAGATGAACATGAAGTTTCCTTTACGTAAAGCAATAATTCGTTCCATTTTCTCAAGGTAAAGCATATCTTCTTTTTTTTTAGGGGTATATTTTTTCCCTTCCACGGGCTTCTTTATTTCCAAAACAAATTACATCATATACAATATATCCATACATTATATACAAATAATTAAAAAAATAATTTCCATACATAATGGCTTAACACAGATAATAATCATCACGACCGAAAACTTTGTGGCAGATAAAAACAAACATTTATGACAAAATTAGTATTTTAAATATATTTTTAAAAATACCAAACTTAAAATACATGATCATGTAATAATCATCACGACCGAAAACTTTGTGGCAGATAAAAACAAACATGACAAAATTAGTATTTTAAATATATTTTTAAAAATACCAAACTTAAAATACATGATCATGTA
Source organism: Mesocentrotus franciscanus (assembly GCA_037976565.1). Lineage (NCBI taxonomy): Eukaryota > Metazoa > Echinodermata > Echinoidea > Camarodonta > Strongylocentrotidae > Mesocentrotus > Mesocentrotus franciscanus. The sequence goes on from CP137678.1 coordinate 15,450,957, forward strand.
ATAATCATCACGACCGAAAACTTTGTGGCAGATAAAAACAAACATTTATGACAAAATTAGTATTTTAAATATATTTTTAAAAATACCAAACTTAAAATACATGATCATGTTTGTGTTGGCACATTTCCAACACTCTCAAAATATTTTCTAAAGTGAAACCATTTCTTTTTCAATTTATTCTCTCTGAGATTTGTTTGGTATATATATTTTTTTCCATTTCATTATAACGTTTTACAGCTGATAAAATTATATCAAATGAAGGCAGTTGATTTCGTATAATTTAGCTGAAAATATTATTTGTCTTACAACCATCAGAACACAGTTGAGTGCATTATTATTACTACCGCAAAATCCAAACAATTTATTTTGATTTGTAAGTTTGATCCTTTCCCCCGTATTACGAAATATCCAGAACTCAAATTTCGACCATACTTCGTTAGAATAGTTACAAAAGCAAAAAACATGTACGATAGTTTCATCATTTCTACTACAAAAAGTACACTTCTTGTCAGCCACTACACCAAATCTTAACAAACTATCCTTCTGTCTGACTGAAATGGAATTAGACAGTACGAACCTCAAAGTACATCTTGAAAATCTAAAAAACTTTTCCACTTTGTAAGAGCTTTACATTCTTTTAATTTGTTTTTTTATAAAAGATTGATAAATATGTGAACAACCAACTTTTGTTTTCACCACAAGGTGCACAGCTTTGGGAATGATAGGTTCTAAGGCATTAGGAACTACATGTGTACTAATTTTAAAACCTTACCTAATTGTATTACAAAGACCATAGTACTGGAGGAAGTTTGTTTGTATGTCAAATCTCCGCTGAAACTCAAAATATGAAAGAAAAGAGCTATCTATTTTAGGATGTCGTTCACAAAACGTACTCATCGTAAATTCCAAGCCCCAAAATATACCACTTTGTTATTCATTTTAATTTGGGGGTTATTCCAGAGAGGTTGACATGCAATGTCGTCAATAAGAAGTTCGACCAAGTCTGACCAAGCGAAAAGGACCTCTTTCAAAAATGGCTTTGGAGTCATGTCTGCTAATTTTCTAAAATAATGTGAGCCCACATACAGGTGAAAAAATAGGTGTGGGACAAGAATGATTTGAACATATTACAAAATCAATCATCAACAACATGCCTGGAATGTCATTAAGTTCGGTATATAATGATATATCATAAAGTAAACGAATATTTTCTCCGATAAAACGGCCTTTCAAAAATACTTTTTGATTCTCATGTATCAAGTGGGGCAATACTTGCTTTAACCGATTAGCTATGCACCCAGATGCTATTTTGTATATAACATTTACAAGTGAAATAGGACGCCAATTTTTTAAAATAAATGTCAAGGCTTGTTACCCTTTTCTCCTGTAAAATAAGCGAAGTTCAAAGATCTGATCATGAATGTTTTAAGATATTGCCAAAAGAAACGAAAAAATTCAACGGTGAAGCCATCTTGCCCAGGGGATTTATTATTTGTCATACTTTTTAGCATTAAACAAACCTCACTTTCACTCAAAGGACCTTCTAATAGTTTGGACAATTTTGGAATTAACTTAGGAATATCTGGATAGTTTAATAATGTGTCTATATCTACCTCTTCAGTGTCTTTCGTCTTATATTAGTTTGAATAAAATTTAAATATTTCGTTTGATGTACCATCTTGTCCACTAATAACATTTCCATTTTCTGTTGACAATTGCCGTATTTCTTTATTTACTTTATTCTGTTTTTCCAAGTTTAACAAATATTTCGACGACCTTTCTCCTAGCTATAATATAATATTAATTACATTAAGTCAAATAGTAGTAGTATCGTCACGTAATTCCTAAACGTAAACATTAAAATAAAGGAATAAAAATATTCGAATAATTAACAAATCTAACTACAAGAATGAAGAAAAAAAGGTCAATCATTCATCGGGAATTGGAAATCCAGAGACAGTATAATTACACGAGTTTGTCCACCATTTATCCCAGTCGATTACCAAAGGTTTCTTTTCTCTGTTTCCTTTTTGATCACGCTCAGCTTCCTCATCTTTTAAAACCCGACGAACAACACTGTCGCAAAGGTTCTGGGGTTCCAAGTTTGAGAACTGTATATGAGACGTCACAGACCCTTCCTTCTTCCATTCAAAATAGTGATTATACAGATCATCGTTTTCACTGAGCTCCACCAAGTAAGCTGCAAGTTTCGCTATAGATGGAAAGTCTGGAACAAATATGAACGAATTCGGTGGCGCAACTTTGAGATAATCCTCCTTTGGAGCTCCAAACACGATGGGTACCAAACCCAGAGTAAGCGAATTGTACCAAAATTTTTCCGTGATATAATCCTCACATTCGGAATTTTCGAGGGCTAGATAAAACCTATATTTCTGCAGACCACAGGTACCCAAGTCCTTGCAAGGCCGCGAACCGCATGGGCCATACTTGTCGACGCTAACATATCGCGACAAGGCGTTCACAAATCCTGTACGATCATAGGACATCGTAGAAGGGTGACAGTTGGTAGATACCCAAGCGACCATTTGGGTTTTATCTGCCGCCCAGTTCCCGGTGTCATTCTTTTGGACCAAAGGTGTTATCCTATCAAAATGACCATATCCACCCTCAGACAGATAGGCATCTTTGTTAGTTGCCCCTTCCGATATGTCATGATGTAATCATACGTTGTATTGGTATATTCTGGTAGAGGGATTACACGATGGTGGGTGTGCCGTGGGCTCTCCGATGTCCAGAAAACCCATTTCTGCCTTTCTGATCGATGCTTCAGCAGTTCGTGCCAATCCCAGTCGGACTTGTAAAACAGAAACACGACATCACTAGCAGCAAGTTTAGCCAAGTTTCGTCCATGTTCAATCTGTACACCGCAACAAAGGCCGGGGCAGCGAAACTGACCAACTTGCTTGAAGATGAGATTGACATGAAAGGTATCACGTTCATCTAACCAAATATAAACCACTTTATAGCACGGTGGATTAGTTCCTACCTCAGACTTGTTAGTGTTATTATCTTCTCTCCGTATAAGGCTATCGTCGTGATTGTAACAATTAACCAGGTTTGACACAGAACCCGACTTGACCCGTGGATAATGCAGTAAATGCGTGGCAATCCATATCGCCTGAAGACACAGGAATAAGATGAAGAAACATATTTTCCCCTTTAACTGCATCGCCATTACACAGTAATATTTGTTGAGAATAAGTACCACCCAAAACCACAGAATGAGAGATACAACTTCCGTTAAAATATGTTATTCAAGTGCCGACGATCACTTGAATATAATGTCCCTTGTCAATCTAGTGCAGGGGTGGCCAACCTTTTAAAGCTCGCGGGCCTCAGCTAACGATTGGAATACCTTGGCGGGCCGTAGGTAGTTTCTCCCCACACACACACACTCATGTAATACGTGTACACACCTGCAATTTTGCAAACATATTTCTCGATTCACAACATCATATATTCAGAGGCGGATCTAGCTTTTTGCTAATTAAGGGGGGTTGACCCAATGACGATGCAGAGCATCGTCCACGAGCCGCGTAGCGGCGACGCGATTTTTGTTGTTGCTAATTTGAACCCCCGTAAGTGATGTTTTCCTGGCATCTACTAACACAATTATGGAGACCATTAAAAGCAGTGCATGATAACGTCAGTTTAATACACAGTTATATATCCAGAGTTATCATGTGTTTTGTTAAGTAACCAGATGAGTTGAATATCTTCTCACAATATGCACATCACATTTTCACTCGGCAGCCCGGGGGTTAAACCCCTACCCCCCCGTAAATCCGCCACTGATATTTACAAACCTTACTGCGTGCGGAAATTACAAACTGAAATTAACACGGCGAATTAATGTCGTTACCTGATGTAATGTAATGAGAGGGAATTTTAGGAGTTTTGTATCAACCACGTAACGAGTCAATATGTTGTGACTGATGAAAACAAATTATGGAAATAGAGATAGCTTCGTGTAAATGTTTTACCCTATTTTATCGCTGCTATGCGGGCCGCATTTCATTTATGAGCTATTTTTATAAAAATGCTCCGCGGGCCGCACCAGAAGAGCTTGCGGGCCGCATGTGGCCCGCGGGCCGCAGGTTGGCCACCCATAGTGCATCAGACGCTCGGACTATTACACTCGCCGCGAATAAAACTAAAGTTTTTATCATTTTTTATTTCCTCCTTCGTTTCCTTCTCTTTTTACTATATACCTAATTATCGGTGAATGTTTAAGCGCCTTTGGAAGCGAACTGTTCAGTATACGTATCGACCCGTACCACACGAATGCTAACCGTAATAATTTATATTATAATTTGAGTAAGGAAATCCTTTGAAATTTAAAAACTTTTAGGGTTTTGCACGCCTCGGATTGAAAAAATTGCACGTGTCATTCGTTTGGACTGCAGATCACTGTAAAGCTTGGGATTTTTTCAATAAGTTGTTTGAAATCTCGAAATAAAATTTGACTGTTGAGCAAATGTACACTCTTCAAATTGAGAATAATAAAAATAAGCGATACCTTCAGCATGTATAAAAGAATGGTTCCGCGAGAGAAAATGTCTGTACTGGTCTAAAGGATTTCTTCTCGCAACGTTTTCACTGATAACTGAAATAAGCAACAATTTCATAGCACCGTTACGATCGCTGGTGCCTTCATCGTTGCTTCATCTACGTGGAAAGCAAATACGAAAGCTGTGATTGCTTACGCGCGTTCACAACGTAAAATTATTTTTTGATATCAAGAATTGAATCAAGCATTACCATTGCTTCACAACGTAAAACTATTTCTTGATATCAAGAACTCAATTCTTGATATCCAGACTTCGAGTTCTTGATATCCAGAATTCGATTTCTTGATATATCAAGAATTCGATTTCTTGATATATCAAGAATTCGATTTCTTGATATCAAGAATTAAATTCTTGATATCAAGAATTGTTATAGTGATTGATTTCGAGCTCGAAAGTATTGCAAGAATTCATCCTGAGCGCGCCGTTTTAAGGGGAGGGGGTCACAACTGGATAGAAAGTAGCGTTCATACCCACTTGGTCCACGTACATACTACCACGACTACAAAGTCCGTTCTTCGTAGGACCTGTCACTCAGTCCCCTCTGTATGTTTACCCTATTAAAATTGTGTAAGTTTTTCCCTGTTCCCCAGCCCTCGTATTTGTCCACAAGCCTTAACCTTGTTATCAGAAAGACCTGTCTTTTGTTCCGGTACCTTTCAATCAATGTCATGACACCAATCTCGTCATGATGTCGCCTGTTTGATGAATTTTGATTAATTTTCGTTTTCATCTTTGCAGAAGAGAGATCACCCTGTCAATCCTTGATGAAGGTGATTCTTTGGAACTTTTGGAAGAAAGGTACTATAGCGATGTAAAGACCCTGGACTTGAGATCAATTTTTGGACCAATTTTATTGGTCTCAGAACTGATTCTTACAACACGGGGAAAAAAAATCAGGATCCGGTTTCAAGATCCGGTTTCAAGACCACTTTTTCTAGTCCTGGACCTGGTCTCCATAATGATTCACTTCATAACGTCAGGACTAAAAGCAGGACCAGGCTTTTAGGGGCTGGTTTTTATAGGAATCAAGATTAAAATGAAGTCAGTCGATGACTTGTTATGTATTTTCAGATTCTTTGTCGCTGCATGGTCTGGCCCTGGCCTGGACAGGAGTTTTACGTTTTAATTGTTTCGGGTCTTAGGGCAGGTCTGATTTTGGGGTCAAGTGGATTCCTGCATTGGGAGCAGACAAAACAGACATTGAAGTAATGTGATGTTGACATGCAGGGCTAGATTTCGGGTGTTTTTGTTTTACATTATAAGAATAGGTGAGACTATATCGTTAGTAAGAAATTGGTGTGAATATGCATTAGGTTAAAACATCATTAATCTTTTTGACATGTTTGATGAGGGAAGAGATGATCGATCTGTTCACGTGATATGACGTAAATGGCGAGCTCAAGATGGGGTGACAAGAGCAATATTTACCTTTAAATAGACTGACATGAGTGGGAAGTCCTGTTTAAAGTTTCATCCTGAACATTGTTTGTATTATTATTATTATTCCTGATGACCAACGTTCAAATTCTAATGTAGGAGGGCTTTTCCCATTTGTATTATTTCCGGATCAAATTGAGTGAAAGTGATTAGGGCCTACTTGTGAAGGAAATGAATAACCAAACTGCTGCCCCCAATGTCTACCACCACCAATAAATCCAAGAGCAACCAGCCGTACTTCAGGGGTGGAAAAAAAGCTCCATAGAAACTGGAGGGGTACGCGAAGAAATGTGTAAATAATATCGCATTATCTGCCCCATAAATCATATTGACAAATCGCAGTCATGGCACTCGTAACTGTCCTTTACTCCGTATACCTGACGCCCCGAACACAGCATGGGGAGAGCAAACAAATTATGTGGGGTGAAGAAAAGTACTTTCCGATCATTCCGGAGAAAAAAAGAGAAAGAAAAAGAAATGAAAATGAACTTTGAGTTAGTCTAAATCACAATGTTACTGTTAATGAAGCTCAAAGTGAAGGAAGGTATCTCGAAAGGGGGTTATTGAGAGGGTGTCGGACGGGGAGGCCAGGCAGAGAATATGCTGTATTTGATCCATGTCAACAAAAAATATCGTTGGCCCTCTATAACAAGAGAAATACCATTAGAACAAACGAACTAGAAGAATAGAAGTACTATGGATAGGGCTTTTGTTCTCTTTTCCCTATTTTTTTCTTTTCGTAGAAGGAGGCTGGAAGGACAGAGGCGCGGGAGGTGAGATATGAAAAGTGCAACTCTCGGGTCAACTCCAACGTCTTCTACCCGTTTTGTCTCTCTTCGTGTTCTCTTGGCGGGGTCGCTTGTACTTTTAGTCGAAAAAGTTTTGAATTTTTGTTAAAGGTTGTTTTGTAGAAACTGGGTCTAGATATCTTGGATAGAAGTGCAGCGACTCCTGTGAAAACCCCCAAAGCAAGGTGATAGCAAAGTCCTATCTGGAAGGTGATTTATAGGTTTTATTTGTAAGGTATGTGCGAGGTGGGGTACCGTCCGTGTTTGGTCAGAAGAACTTTTTTTCAAAAAATCTTTGAAATATCTTCTTCTTTGCATTTCGTTCTGTCTTATCACACTCTGATTCAATATCAATGTGTATATAAAAAGGTGTAGTGAACTCTGGGTGTATTTAAAGGTATTACAAAGTTTTGGTATGGGGTCATGAATTTGGTTTGAATGAACATATTGGAAACAAATGCGATTTTACAATATTCAATACTCGTTGTCGCGGTTGAAATTGAGCCTAAAGTGATAAAATTGTAAATAATAAATCCTTTATGTTGTATAGCGCCCTCTCAAGACTGATATTACTGTAGCTTTAAAACAATGTTTCTTGACTGTAATCGACCGATTTCCTATTCCCGTTTGGAGATTATATATCGGAACTGCATATTCTGAGATTTTCATGGTCGTAGCTATCATGGGATGGCCTTGGGCGCTATTTGAAATATTTGAAATTTACCGAGAGCACCGGTAAATTTTGATTATTCAATTTGCTCAAAAGCTGAAGTGTTTTAGGGGCTACATTTTTTAGTGCTTCTAATACATCCACAGGGGCATCCAAATATATTAAAAATTTAAAGAATAACTATCCATCCAATTTCAAATTTTCCCAAAACTTTGCATTACCTTTAATGTCGAATACTTTGGTATTTCAGTATCCTCCCTTATATCTACTTTCCACTTGTAAGTAACATCTGGTCCATCTATATTTCAGTCTTCCCACGATTCATTTGAAATACCCAAAGAAAAGAACAACCATCCCCTCATATTCGTGCTGCGGGGTGGTCTATTCATAACGTTTGTATTTTTACGAAGTTACCTTTTAATTATGAATAAGTGTCAAGGTTCTTGCTTGCTCATAGGATTTAGAAATTAGACAGTTTGAATTTGCAGTGATATTCACCCCCTCACGCACACACACAAACACACATTTGACAATACCCATATGAATTTGAGGACTTGTCTATTTTTGTAAATAATAAAAATCATATACATATGAAAAACGCTGCACAGATATAGGTATGTGGGGCCCACACACACACACACACAAACACACAGAGTTGGTCCAAGGCTTAAACCTATAATTGGGTATAAAGGAATATGAAGGCATTTCCATACCAGTCCTTAGGCCTATCACATAAAATTACTACCATTCTACCTATAAATAAAAATGAATGTTAGAAAGCGCAAAAAAAATCTTTACCGCGAGCAAGAGATTGTAAAAGAGATTGTAAACATAAGGAGGCATAACTGAAATTAGCCAATGGACTTTAACAAAGCAATGTAATCATGCATGGCATGCACATATTCTACCTTTGCGCGATTTCCAACAGTCTTGATCAAGTCGATTATTAAAAGAGATTGTAAACATAAGGAGGCATAACTAAAATTAGCCAATGGACTTTAACAAAGCAATGTAATCATGCATAGCATGCACATATTCTACCTTTGCGCGATTTCCGACAGTTTTGATCAAGTCGATTATTATTCATAGCCTTAGTAAAGAAAGTGTTCCATATGCCTATACAAAAACACGAGCAGGGGAATCAATTACCCCCCCCCCCCGCACCCCCTTCAAAAATAAAGTGAATTGGCATTTGCAATAGGAAGGATGCAAAACATGAGGCTGATGGTCAGTGTGACAAGTGTAAGGCAAATACATTTTACCAGATTTTGGAAATGATATCTAATCCCTAAAAACTTGCCCGGAAGAGAAGTTTGAATAGAGATAACTTTCTAAAAGTCACGTCTACACTGATGTTACAGCCCGAAGTCTATTCGTATTTTGTTTTAGCGCAGAATGTGGTGCGCAAGAGGTAATATGACACATGGTCCGGCGACAATTGCTCCTCGTCAATTTCCTAGAGGAAGTCGAGTGGGTTTAGCACTTGACTTGAAATGCAAATGTCGTGGGTTCGATCCCCGGCACGGCACTAATGTCTTTTGGCAAGGTATTAATCTACATTTTCCACCCCATACCCAGGAGAGAAATGACAACCTGGTAGGGTGACGAAAGCCTTTGTGTTAGTGATGTGCCCTCATGGTGACCATTATGGTAGGAATACTCCCCAGGGAGTGGAGATGGTGAACATTGTGCGTAAATGAATCCGATGACCTGGGTAATAATATCTGTAACGCGCTTACAGACGATATCTTGTATTAATCGCTATATAAGTCCTGGGGGGTGTTTCACAAAGACTAAGATCGACTTTAAGTTGGACTTAAGTATAACAGGCCGTTCATGCCATTGGTTGCTATCCCAATTGGTCTCTAAATTATAATCTTTAGATCATATTTTTTCCTTCAATAATGAATTATCAAAAATGTAAGTTTTGTAGATTTTTACCATGATTTGTACATCCCTTGAGAGACCAATGCCAGTAAATAATGATAGCAAATAATGGCATGAACGGCCTGTTATACTTAAGTCCAACTTAAAGTCGATCTTAGTCTTTGTGAAACACCCCCCAGATAATTATTGCTGTTATTACACCGACCATGTTCACTACTTCAAACATCTGAACATGGACCAAACACTGTGCCTAACCCTAACCATAACCATAACCCTAAATCTTACCGTAGCTCTCACCCATAAAGCTTAGACGTAAAACTAATCTAAAACCCAACTGCATTCATAACCATAACTCTATAAAAGAAAGTCGAATAACATATCACCGGAGCAGATGACAACGGTATTGCATGAGTAATTTAGCAACACGCTGGAAATGGTGTTGCTAGATTAAAGAGCATGCATGGCAATGTACATTCAAGTAAGTTCAAGTTCACAGGCATTATTCACGGGTAATCATAAAGATGCCAAATTATTTGTGAGCTTTCTGATTCTGTGTGGAAGTTTGGAAGAAGATCATAGCAGATATGTTCCCTGAACAAAATTACTCTTCAAATGCCCACATATTGTAAAATTTGACAAGAAATGGCTGAATAGAATGGCCCCAACTTTTATTCCACGTGCAAGTATAGTCTCATTACCTATTTTTGTATCTGATTTTCAGCAAGAATGAGTCTTTTTTTTCACTTTGATCATTCCATAACTTTGCAGTAGCGCTACATGTCAATTCTAATCTACTACAAAATCAACCTGAATATTCATACATCGCGGGTCACCTGTACTTTTCATCCCAGTGTTACTATTACCATGTTTTGGGTTAAAGCTGCACTTTACTCGTGCCTCTCCAGATTTATCACCGATATCAGCTTACAAACATGAACTTTGGTAGAAGTTTGTTTGGAGCATTTCGTGCAAGATATGATTATATATTATAAAGGAGATAATAAATCAAATTGATAAAATTGGAAAACATTGTGAAGGTTACAGCAAACAAAGATTCATATAAAGTACAACGCATGATAATCATATATATATATATATATGTCGACATTAAAACATATTTCTAGTAGCCCTACATGTCAATGTACTTTATGTATTACATAATCAACCTTTCCCTATAGCTCCAGACAGTTTCTTTCAAGATGTAATCACATGACCACTACCCAACTATATCATTTAAGATGAACTTGAATTCTGGGCCCCATTTCACAAAAACTTTTCATCAGTAACAAATGACAGTTTTTGTTATAAGCTAGTGAAATCCTTAGTTCTGATTGGTTATCAGCAGATTTGTCACTGATTTTTGTCATTTGTCATTGAAAAGAGGCTTTGAGAAACGGGTCCCTGGTCATGCAATAAGATTGAAAAGGAAAGTATTTGGAAGGCATGTGGAATGGTCGATTATGTAGTACATGAGAATTAATGTATACTGCCAGGTTTCGGAAGCATCAAATTGATAAGATATTGACTTATCTTGATGCGAAAAACATACACCGCACACAGAAATGAGTATATGGGGCCACACATAAACGTTTGGTCCAGATTTTCAGCTATTTCTCATCATATTTCGAATATGGGTCATTTTAAGAGCAGCATCTTCAGGGAACATATCTAGCTTGAATTTACTTCCAAACTGACAATTAAAGGAGATTAGAAAGCTCTCAAATTCCTCTCTCTTTTTTTTTTTTGGGGGCTCTACTCTTACCAGAACCCAACCTCATCTTTAGCGTGCTTAAGAGCAGGTGAAAGCACTCAGTTCCGAGTGTTTCCACGCATGACGGGTAATGGTGAGATTCCGGGAGTCCCTCGCTGGCTCCCATTAGGTCAATGGCATCCCGGTTCTTGAACCCTAACCGGACCAATGACCATAGTGACCCTCTCCTGCCAATGACCAGTAGGACACTAACCCCTACCCCCATCGGCCGAGGTTTTATTATGCTGATCTGCCACTCTATATAATGGGGCAGTAGTGCCATTATCTTGATTCAACACGATGATGTCGGTGTTTGCGTCTTCTTCTTCTTCTTCTTCTTCTTCTTCTTCTTCTTCTCCCTCTTCTTACTCTTAATCACATGTTTCTTCTTTCAAATAATTGGCCGAATTTTTCAGCTACCCTGCATCTTCGAGAACTGTTATCGATTTTTTTGGGGCTGGGGTGCTTAGGATGCTCAAAATATTTTATTTGTCCTATGATTATATCAGACCATTATCCTATAATATCTTAAATTTATATCATCATCAACTTCCGCATTGATGATGCGTTCATTTACTTTTCTTTCTCTTCAAAAACATGTTCATAGTTTGGTATAATATCATTTATACATGCAATGATATTCAAAACCATCCCTCTCAGATCGGGATAGGCCTACCCTTTCCCATCATGTACAGGCATCCAGCATATCTAGTAAAATAGAAGTGAAAATTCGAATAAAGATGATAAGGTCAATGATCAGTCTACTGAACACTGATCAGCACAAATGAAATACACAGCATGAATCCATTTTATTTAAAGCCCAACTGCACTACTCGTACCTACTTGCTCCCTCTATATAGAAAACAATGCCTAAGCGGCGCCCGTTTGTCCCCCATGATCCTATTTTTCTTATGTTAATTGAAAGCTGAGTTGATGAGATAACCACCTGTCATTGACTAGCAGGGTGGTCCAATCCCTCCTGGCCAATCTAGTGCAGACGGGCTTTAAGAAAAAATTATCCAAAGATGATGACGGGATATCTGCACAAAGCGTTTGTTATTTCAATTTAGAGAGAGACTAGATACTGCGGACACCGTCGACGACAGTTATCCTATTTCTCGTAACCTGTCTGAATTGTTCGTTTAAATCTTTTCAATGACGATTTATTTTGTTGATTCAATGCCAATTTGTCGTCGGTTAAACATAAAAAAGTGACAATAGTATGACGCATAGCCACTAAGCAAAATAAGATGATCGTTTTGAACGACTTCCTCATAAACGCTCAATATGGTGATGTCATCGTCACATTATGACCAATTTTGAGAATTTCAACAAATGATAAACGTCTCGCGTCATCAATGTGTATTACTCGCGGTCATTTGTTTCTACTATGGCAACCACCTTGTTTATTTCTTTTCCTCCTTTTCATTTAACTGCAATTGCATATTATCCAGGTCTTTGTCAATCCCATGAGTTGTAAACAATAGCTAGCAGGCCACAAACAAATCTAATAACAATCTTGTTATATCATATATAGGTATTGACCCGTTTAGCGACGCTGCATTAAACCTTGGCCTCACAGCTACCGATTACCAGCAGCATTTACCGATCATTCTACAATTTAGTCTACAAATTGAAACCATTTGGGGAGTGGTGCCTAAAAGTGAAATGTTAAAAAGTTGCCATATATTGTGTGATTAATGGAATAACCGTCAAAACAGAAAGACAGTATATCACATAAGTGGTATTTGAAAATGTCATTGTTCCGACGCGTTCTTGTAAAACGATTGCTTTAAAAAATAAGGATTACGGTTGATATGCACAGACTAGTTCTCAACACCAATGTCAATGCCCTAAATATGATCACAGCGTTCATATCTTGAACAAGTTTTGAGCTCTCTGCACGCGGCCCCGAAGTATGAATATTCATACATCAAGGGTCACCTGTACTTTTCATCCCAGTGTTATTATTACCATGTTTTGGGTTAAAGCTGCACTTTACTCGTGCCTCTCCAAATTTATCACCGATATCAGATTACAAACATGAACTTTGGTAGAAGTTTGTTTGGGCATCTCGTGAATGTTATATATATATTTATACATGTAGGCCTATATTAATGAGACTGTAGAAAGGGGATAACGAATAAAAATGATAAAATTGAAAAACATTGAGAAGGTTACACCAAATAAAGATGCGTGTAAAGTATAACACGTGATAATCATATAATTATGTATATGTCGACATTAAAACATATTTATAGTGTGTACAAAGGTTATACCCCCTGCAACGGATGTGAGCTTTTATTGACTTGATACTCATAGAAATTGTAGGAAAAAAGATGTCACCGTTTCATCTTTTTTTTTCTTCTTTCTTTTGTCGCTACTACGTCTGCAAACGGACCAAGGAAACAAATCAATTCTTATATGAACATTTTACAAAAAACAGTCGGCAATATTGAAGAGAGAAAAAGATAAATGATTATGTACTTATTACTTAACTTCTCAAGCTGAACACAGCTAATTTGTTATTACTGTATTTTTGATAGCACATTTAAACCTAGCTTCCCCATGTCAACAAGTAATTTTGACAATATTTGAAATAATCTTAAATCGTCCATGAAGAATAATAATGCAACAGAATATGAGTAATCTATTGTTAACATTTTGTATTAAATTTTAGTCAGGAGGGGGTGGTTACGATGCAGACAGTAGTTTGCCGATTGTTTCCTGACGTTCTGTATTTCGTCAAGCATGAATTTCCTGTTATCGCTTATTTTCAGCTAATTGGAGCGGTGATATTATTATTACATTTCGGTGTATGAGTCATATTTATTAATCTTTGGCTTCCATAATTGTATGTTTACTTCAAATCGGCTAAACTGATTACTTTAAGTTGTTATTCTAAGTTTCTATGATAAACGAACTTTCTTGATTCTAGGAATGCACTGACATGCAGGCCAGAGTTGATTCTATGAATGTATTTACTCACTAATCTAAGCTTCTATTTATTTATTATCATGCAAATGTAGAATGTACTTAACAGACACAAGTGACCTTACTTTGCATGCCTTATGTTCCTATGTTTAACATTTAATAGTTAAATCACATCTGTTATTTATAATTATGTTATGCTGCTTCACAGTCTGCAGGCTTACCGCACCAAAGTACCAGACCATGAGGCAGCTAGGCGTGGTCATCCCACAAGACCAACAGAAAACGAGACCGACATTGACAATAATTATGTTCACTAGGCCGACAAAAAACGAGGAATTCCTAATGAAAATGATTGTAGAAAAGAAGAACTTACAAAAGGTCCATCTGTCTGATAATAATACTGAGTATGCTGTCGTTACGATCTCGGAAGTTACAGTTACATATCTTACAGCCCTCATCTCCAAATCAGCTACCGTTGATATCCCCTTTAAAATTGAGTCCAATTGATCACAATTACCCTTAATTATAACTCGGTTCCGTGTGATCAGTGGATAAAAATAACCGCTTCACCCCACCCCCTCTTCTATTCTTTAATGTTTTGTCTCATAAATCGTTCTCAATTGTATTAGGGTCTTTACGTTGCAGGTCTTCCGTGAAATTTGCACTACAAAACAGGTTCCGACGGGATACGATCTCACTTCACATAAACACGGGTCATTATTTAGCAATATTTACTCATTTTTAGGGTCGCCTGTACTTTTGATATTCCCACTAGAAATTGCCGGGAGACTTAAAGGTAAAATCGTCTTTCGGATGAAGGGGCACGCTTTCAACCAATCACTTATGCATGTTAATTCTGGGCCACAAAAGGCTTTGAACAGTTATCACAAATAAGCGTCAGGAAGTAATTTAACATAATGTACTTTGTTTCATTATAGAGATGGGTATGAAGTATCTTCTGTGGCAATTGATTTTGCAATGGAGGTATATGTTTCTGTTTAGGTAAAAAGACATATCCATTCCCGTAAAAATACTTCTTCGATGGGACCCGATACCCACGTTATGGAATGGGTTAAATAATTTATTGAAGTGTGGTAAAGTGACCCTGGCGTATATTTAAGAATTGTTGATGCTGGTCTCATTATTGTACCTGTTCAAATTTATATTACTTCATTGTAGCCATTTTGTACAATATTTAATGCTTAAGCTGGTGGATAAGTGCTGATCACACGAGGATTGTGAAAATCTGACGGCCACTTTTCATCCTTGTTGGCAAATATGAAACTTGTTGGAATATCTGGTCCGACCCTTCCTCCCTGTCAAAAATGTTCTACCGATGCCTTTGGTTGATAATAAACAATTTGCAATTACTTTTAAATTCACGAGGAGTGTGCAAATTGAAAGCTAGTGTAAAGGAGAGGTGGTGCGGAAGAGAAGGGAAAATTTGAAATAGATGAAAATTCAGAAAGAGAAATGATGTGGTGAATGCGACGGTGGTAGTGGTGATGGTGGATGTGATGGTGGTGGTGGTGATGGTGGTGGTGATGGTGGATGTGATGGTGGTGGATGTGATGGTGGTAGTGGTGATGGTGGTGGAGGTGATGGTGGATGTGGTGATGGTGGTGGATGTGATGGTGGTGAATGCGATGGTGGTTGTGGTGATGGTGGATGTGATGGTGGTGGTGGTGATGGTGGTGGTGATGGTGGATGTGATGGTGGTGGATGTGATGGTGGTAGTGGTGATGATGGATATGATGGTGGTGGATGTGATGGTGGTAGTGGTGATGATGGATATGATGGTGGTGGAGGTGATGGTGGATGTGATGGTGGTGGAGGTGATGGTGGATGTGATGGTGGCGATGATGCTGGTGATGATGGTGATCGTTGTTGGTGATACAGGTGGTGGTGGAGGTGATGGTGGATCTGGTGATAATGGATGTGATGGTGGCGATAGTGATGTTGGTGGATGTGATGGTGGTGGATGTGATGGTGGCGATGGTGATGTTGGTGGAAGTGATGGTGGTGGATGTGATGGTGGGTGTGGTGGTGGTGGATGTGGTGATGGTGGATGTGATGGTGGTGGATGTGATGGTGGATGTGGTGATGGTGGTGGAGGTGATGGTGTTGGATGTGATGGTGGTGGAGGTGATGGTGGATGTGATGGTGGTGGTGATGGTGGCGATGGTGGTGGTGATGGTGGCGGTATTGTTGTTGTTGGTGATGATGATGCCGATGATGATGAATTGGTGATGATGATACTGATGATGCTGGCGATGATGCTAGTGATGATGCTAGTGATGATGGTGATCTTTGTTGGTGATACAGGTGGTGGTAAAGGTGCTGGTGTTCACGATGGTGGTATTGGTAGTGATAGCGGGGGAGGGCGGGGTGGTGGTGGTACAGCTGGAGCAAGAAAAGTGCAATTTCAGAGCGAATAACTCAAAACCTCTCTTCCAGTCGTGCCAAAATATTTCGATCCCAAACACCTACGGTTTCCAGCTTTAAAGGTAGCTTCGGTACACATATCACAGCACGCTTCTTAATACACCCCTGCTAGCATCAGACCTCATCTTGGAACGCCAACCTGTGCTTAACCTAAATATTCCTCTTCTCGCCATACAAACCTTCACAGACGGGAGGCCAAATCCAAAGAAACACACTCCCTAAATACCACCTCAAACAAGCCGTAAGGTCACCTGTACTTTTTCGCGCAAGCCTGCACCATGAATTCAGTGCAGGAAGAAAGCCGTTTGGGTTATCATAGTAATGAATGAGTTTTTTTTTATTTCTTTCTTTTACCCCCATTCCTGGTTCTATACCCGTCTCCGGGCGTCTTTGGTGGTAAATACATTTTAATCCCAAGCGCAAGCATGTGAGTCCATTATTAAAACTCGATCCTATAATGCGAGAAAGCTATTGGAAATGTGAGAATAGGGTGTTTGCTTTGCTTGCAAACGGGGTCATTGACTTCATACGTTAAGTGAATTGATCGCACGGCAGACGTGGCGCGCGCGCTGAACTGGGAATACCCGAGTTTATTAAAGCTGTGATACGTAGAGACATGGGACTTGATCCATGGGCTCTGGACATGTTTCATTTTCGTTCAAGACAATGTATTCTCAGTTCTATTCGAGGTTGAAATGAAAGTAAAACAAAACATAAATAATGCATTGGTGACTCACACCCAAATGTTTCGTCTATTTATTTTTTTCTTTCCGGTGTCACGAATGCCTAATTTTCTTTGTGCAGTGTCTTTATCGGATGATGATTGGTAACAGCGTAACATAACCCTTTTCGTCTTTTTTTTTTAATTCATTATTCTTTAAATTGATAACGGGATTGGTATTTGAACACCCGCGAAAAGAAAATATGCATTTGAAATAATTAGTTGCGACTAAACGTCTAGAACAATCTCATCTAAATAAATGATATAAATTTGACCGAACATTATTTGCTGCCGAAAGTCCATTTTTATTGAACTGAATATATTAATTCACCGAATACTAAATATTCCATGACAACTTACCTCTAAGCGATAATAGAAGAGGGATTGGGACTAAATGAGGCAGAGAAAGAACCAAAAAAGTATATAATTCCGGGATAAGAAGTACTCTGGAGTAGTGCGATGATGATGTTGACAGTGATGACGATGCTGATGTTAGTGAGAAGGACAAAATATGATGTTGTGAAGATGATGACGATGAAAATTTTGTTTAAGCTAAAGATTTAAGAAATGAGAGGCAAGAAACACGAGGATGGGGTAGTAAATGGGGATGTGGCTTAAAGCCCCACTGCACTACTTGTAGCTACTTGCTCCCTCTATATAGAAAACAATGCCTAAGCGATGGTCCCCAATGATCCCCTTCTTCTTACAGTATGTTAATTGAGAGCTGAGTTGATGAGATAACCACCTGTCAGTGACCAGCAGGGTGGTCTAATCCATTCTGGCCAAACTTGTGCAGACGGGCTTTAAGATCGATTTTTTTTTTTTTTTTTTAAATTAATTAAACTTGTTCTATTTGAACCATGAATTTGTTTATTATGATAACAAGGTAGTGATGACTTTGGGATGGTGCTTGAACATGCATCTTCATCTCCTTTGCTTAGCGTGCCATTATTTTGTCGGCGATGTAAAAAATAGTAAACCATATAAGCCACCTGTTTTCCATCCTAATTCATTCTCCTTTAAAATACCAGCCTCTTTCATCTCAGTCTTACCCATATTATATGCAATATCATTAAAAAACCATTTATCGAACTTTGCACAAAAGATATTTATGAGTCATCTCTTTTGTCGTCTTTTCTCTTCTTTATTATTCTTGGCTTTGCAGGGAAACCCTATGATAATCAAATAGTCAGAATTCAGTTCTTAAATAGCATTCCCACATACCGGTTCCGTGTACTTTTCTTCGCCCAAGATCAGTAAAAGGGGGTCGACATCGAGAGAGAAATAGTTATTACCATTGCATTGGAAGAAATTCTCACGCGCTCTTAATAGAACACGGGACATAGTAGCATCGCCCAGAGCAACGAGCGTGAATCGCAAAATGATCGCCCGATAAGAATAACTAATTTAGTGGCCATTCAGCATGTGTATAGATTTAGTGTTATTAAAAACATCCAACTACAATGGTTACATTTCCAAGCGTGGAAAATCGAAAAAGAAATATATATATATATATGGCTATTGCCGGTAGGTGTAATACACCGTTTTCAAACCCCCTTATTAGTTCGGCTACTGTACCCTGTGCCACAAGCAGTTTGTACTTTTGGCAGCCCGACGATATTGGCCATTGAAAAGCTCCAAAAGCTAATTGACTGCACTTTACTTTATACACTCTGCCTGAAAAGAGTGATTTAAAATTCTTGGGTTAATGTGATGCACAGTACACATGTACCTTTACTCTTGCGGGTTTCCCTCTTTTAAAGAGTTTCAGTTGAAATTAATGATTTTTTATCAGATTTTTGTCTAAGATTTTGAACTTGATAGTGATACGAACCAGACTTCTTTCCCACCGTTCAAAATACATCTTACTTCAGATTCTAGGACGCCTTCAGTCTATAAAACTCTTATGTTCTTGTTTGTAAAATATATTTGTGAAATATGAAGTATGTACAAAATCGTCAACACTCTTCAAGTGATGCATAATTATGATAGCGGAAATGCATGCTGTTTATTTATAATTTTAATCAAATCTAGTATTCATTTTACAAATGATTGTATCTTTAACAAATTATTGGTCCTATTTTAGTATCTATTTTAGCATCCCTGATAATTAAGGTGCAAAAACTCGCCAAATTCGTCCATTCTTATGAGAGGATGTGATGTGATTCATTAGCATTCATGTAAAAGCACCATGTAGGACAAGAAAATGTTTTTATCTCGGTTTGTTATGACCGAGGAAAGACTAAACGAGTATAAAACTATTAAACTTCGTTAGGTGATGTTTAAACAATTCAACAAAATGATGATATTTTACATCGAGTTCTAATGAGGCTCATGTTTTGTTGTGTAAACAAGCATAACCCAGTGCAGTGATAATCGAATCCCTTATACGGAATCGAGGAAGTAAGATTTGTTTCACTCCTATGTAATGTACATGTATTTTACATTCCCGATTTTTGTTTTTAAATAGTTGTGTCTAAGAGGTCTAGGAATTGTTATAAAGGTCATCAGAGGTGTTCAGACGTTGCTCTCTTTATCGTTAGCAAGTGCTTTGACCCTATGGTTCTTAAATAGGGGATAAAGAACGTGCCCTTTTAGAATTATACCAGTACTTAAGCCACACCCTCCCACCAACCTATCAGTATTTCTCCTACATCTGAATCATGAATATTCATCACAGTCCAGGTCACAGGTTTGCTGTACTTTTTCTCGGTACTGCGGGGGAAAGAAGACTCACACAAGCAGAACAATATGAGGTCAATGTTTATAATAAAGTAGAACCTGATCATATTAAAGGCATATCCTCACACTTTGAGCCCCCTGAAAATACGAAATCCAATATATGACCGTGGAAATAACTTTTAAAATATTTTTTGTAAGATAAATTATCAAAGATTAACTTCGTTCCTATCGATTCTACTTTCTACTTTGTGACAATAGTCCACAATTCAGGTCGAATTAAAAATAAACGGGTCAGACAAATTAAATACTGAAAGAAAACAGGTTTTTTTTTGCGTTAGGCCTATTCAGTTTTACATTTTCTTAATTGATTTAAAAACAGATATTCTCTTTAATGCAAAGGGGGTTAAGGGACTCGGTAAAAGTGCGAATGAACTGACTAAGCATCCTTGAAACTTGGTGGCGAAGAGGGCGGGAGGTGGGGTCGGGCGAGGCGAAGACGTGGACTGACAAACAATAGACTTAACGAAGAAAAAGTTCATCTCCCCAAGATCACCTACTCTTGCTCTTATACTTAAGAGACCGCTCACCCTTGGCGAAGGCATGGTGCGATCACTGAGATACAAATTAAAAATCGGCTGCAGCTTCTTCGCACCTGGAATAGTTGTCACTTGTGTGGTGGTTCTCTGTTTTGTTTTTCCCCTCCCCCCATCCTTCGCCGTTGCCCTTTTTCTCCAGACTTGTTATCCCAATCCCCTCTTCCAGCCTATGCTATTGTTACTACGTCAGTGCCAATTTGATCATGAACATCAAAACATATCAATTTTCATTTATTTTTTGGCCTTCTTATCCACCATGATACATACTTGTGTAGTCTATATTTTTCGTCGCCCCTTCCACATCTTCAGTCATACTCTTTTCTGTTTTGTATTACGCCCCTCTCTCTCTCTCTCTCTCTCTCTCTCTCTCTCTCTCTCTCTCTCTCTTTCTTTTTTCTCTCTCTTTCTCTCTCGGCCTCCCTCCTTCCCTTTTCCTCCCCTCTTACCTTCTCTCTCTCTTTATCTCGCTCTTTCTCCACCTTCCCCTTCTATTTATTTTACTTCTTTCTCTCTCTTCTTTCTTTCTCGTTCTTACCCCCTTTTTTTTCGTTGTATATCACCCTCCCTCTCCCTTGCCGATGTCCCGCCTTTTGACTATGATAACAATTTATATCGGGAGTAGGTCAGACTCTGGACCGTTATCGAGAGCCCTTTTATCAGTTTATAGAAGGTCGCTGTACTTTTAGGTGTTCAGACTCCACCCGTGTGGTATAACAAACAAAATTGAGTACTGAAGGTTTAAAGGGACTTGGTAACATTGTTCAGATGAGAGAAAATGGTGCTAAGGTAGTGACTTCAATGCTAGATGTACAATTAAAGATAATCTGAAAGTTTGAGTGAAAACAGACCATTATTAATGATAAAAATTGGGAAAAACTGATCTGATCGATTCCTAATTCTCCCAACTATATTATTACAATTTAATTACATTTTAGGTGAATGTAGATCGTCACAAAACAATGGATTAGCTCTATATACCATTCCAGACATTAGCGTGTTGAAACATTTTTAAAAGCCTGTCTTATGTCTTATTTTCATGGAAAAACGGTTGTGGAAAATTCAAAAATGGTTGGAAGAATTTAATGTTTAATAGAAGGTGTCGCACAGTGACGCCTTCAAAGAAAAACCATAAATATCTCTGTGGTTTTTAAAAAAAAAATCAGGATTTTTTGCATGTTAGAGGGTTAGTACAGTAGAAGGAATATAATAAGTAACATTTCATACCAAAATTACGCATTTTTTTCATCAACCTTCAACAATGTTAACGAGTCACTTTAAAGCTGCATTTGAGATTTTTCTGAATATTCAATTGTTTGCTATAAAGATATCATCATGTATTATTACCTTTATTTATTATTTAATTTACCCAGTGTACCCGCATCATTATTAATACTACTCTTCCTGCGGGCCTTGCAATTCTCATTACCTCACCAATTGCCAGACACCATTTACACCTGGGTGGTAAGTGGCAACTGTGGATGAATGTCCTGCCTAAGGACGTTAATGGCGGGCTGGGATGCGAACCCTAAACACTTGGATTGAAAGTCAGGTTAATGAACCACTAAACCACAACATCCCCACGATGCTTTTGTTTACACTCGCCTGCCGCATATCGGAATTTACATCTTGGCCTGGATGTAAAATCGTTTTCAACCCCACGTCATGTTCCGCTTAGGGAGAATAAAAGCAGCATATAGAATCGGTTTAGTATAATAACAGTTATTTCGAGAAAGTAAAGGAATAGTTTGGGGGACCATATCAAAGCTATGCATGGATGTTAGATGTCATATATATTGTCATTATCAATATTATTATTAATAATAATAGTAGTAGTAGTGGTAGTAGTAGTAGTAGTAGTAGTAGTAGTTGTAGTAGTAGTAGTAGTAATATTATTATTAGTAGTAGTAGTAGTAGTAGTAGTAGTAGTAGTAGTAGTAATGGTAGTAGTAGTAGTAGTAGTAGTAGTAGTAGTAGTAGTAGTAGTAGTAGTAGTAGTAGTAGTAGTAGTAGTAGTAGTAGTAGTAGTAGTAGTAGTAGTAGTAGTAGTAGTAGTAGTAGAAGTAGTAGAATGTGCCTGGGAAGGGAAAAACAAACTGAATCACTGCAACCACTGTGTCTCTACTCAATGATAAGGGATTGGGGGATGTGCAGGTGGACCACTACACCGGGGTCTCCCCGATGTTTTAGAAACAATGTTCATTAAAATAATACCAAAGCTTTCATCTTGCTGAAACTAATTGGAATGACTTTGATTTAACATGATGTTTAATGGCCTAACTCATTTATCTTTCAGAGACCATGTTAGTGAGATCTGTTCCTTCCTCCCCCCCCCTTCTCTCTCTCTCTCTCTCTTTCTATCTCTCTCTCTATCTCTCTCTCTTTCTGTCACACTATATCTATCTCTCTCCCTCTCTTTACTAGAAAATAAAATATATTGAATCGGCAACCAGTTTTCTGTGCCTCTAAAGCGGGGGTAGCTTTGTGGTATCATAAAGGTGGTGCACTTTTTTAACAAAAGGAAGGACTTGCACGAAACAGACAAATTATAACTGATTACAAACCATTAGCTCTTGTAAAACAGGTGTGTTTACAACTGGCAGTATTTTCCATTTTTGTTCGATATTCCATCACTTGTGATTGTTATTGTTCCTTTCTCCATTCATTTTAAAGTACTCATGACCCTACTCTACCTCTGAACAAAAATAATCTACAATTCTCAAATTAATTGTCATTGAATACTATCCCAGTCTAATTTGACCTCGTAGCAGTCATGTTATCTTGGTATAATTATTAGGCCCCTCGAATTCGTCTGAATACGCACCACTTCAGGACAGTGCCACCGCACACTCCCTTCCTTTTCCAAAAAAAAATATGTACAAAAAAATCAACAACCCCCAAAAACGAATAAAAAAGATGTTTCAACCTGAAAAGATGGAAAAGAAAAAAATGACGGGCCATTGACCTATTGATGTTAATTGATAGGCTTTAATCCTGTTAATTGCTGAAGATGATGAATTCGTGGCATTGTGAGTCTGGGTGCCCTGGATCTTGGGGCCTTTTACATGTAACAAGTTGGGAAGTACAGTGATTCGAGGACCATTTATCATTTCTTTGAATAAACTTGACATTCAAAATCCTTTTGACGTGATCCTATGAATATGATTGTTGGTGATCTGCGGTGGAAGGCCCGATTGTTCGTGCCGAAAGTTTGGGGGCAAGGTTGGAAAAAAGGGGTGCTCTGTTGATAACGTTGGTTTTCGGGGTGGGATGGGTGATATTTTGCTGGTTTTGGGGTTCGAAATCATTTAAAGATTTAGTTCTCTGTTTATCCTCTTTCGAGAGACTTGATTTCTTGATATAATGAAGTAACAATTATTTACAATAATACATGTACACCAAATTCATGCAATCATTAAATCACACTAAGATATTTAGTTGGCTCCTTTTAAGCTAACTCAATTGGGAAAATTCCTAAATAAAGGCGTATCCGACACAGTTTTATCCTTTTAGGATTTACGCCGTCTTCCTCGTGTTAAAACTGTTTAATATGCTCGGTTGAATTGCTTATGCCATTAATGTATGTGTATGAACACATTTATTACTTGAGTATTTTGTTCATAGGCCTATGAAAAAAGTTATGGAAGAAAATTTTTAATAGAAGATTGAATTGAATTGAGAACTACACAGGTATCCATATCGACCTTCATTTAGGTCATGAGACTTGTCGTAGCCATGGTCTAGTGGTTACGTCGCTGGTCTGTGAATCAATTGGTTCCCAATTCGAGTCCCTGCCGCGAAACTAAAGTCTATTGGCAATACTGTTTGCCATCCTCAACCCTTTGAAGTAAATCGACACCCGGTAGGAAGAAATTATAGAACTCCTTAACTTGCACAGGTTGGCTGAAGCCGGTATTATACGACAACTTGGATTAATGGCAATATAGTCCCTATATTTAAAAATAATAATAATAATCGTTTGATATCCCTTAAAATAAGTTGTTATATTATGGCATGGACATACATGTACTTTGCAAGCGATGATAGTACATTATGGTGACCGTTCACGAATATAGCTTTAGAAATAGGAAAACTAGTATTTGTAGACGGCTTCATCAAAGCAGATTGGGTATATCAAATCTCAAATGAAATTCAAAAACGGATTCCTCAAATCTTTGTCAGTATATAGTTAGCGGCCATAAAAACCTGCAAAGACGGAATAAAATGGTTTTTATTATCTCTCTTCGTGACCACCTGTCCTGAACCGGAGATGGACCTATCTTAGAAGCCCTCTGGTTCAATGCCCGGCTGATATTGTCGATGTGCTCCGTATGTGTGTGTGTGGGGGGTGGGTGAAGATGGATGTGCGTGTAACCTTGTGGTATAACGTATTCATTTTTTACTGCATTTCTGAGTATTTATTTCAAACTGTCTAATCTTTTCCGTTGCTCACAGTCGTTACCTTTTTCTTCATATGATATGCTGCATACGTGGGTGTGTGGCGGGTGAAGGTGAGTGTGCGTGGATCCTCGTGGCATGAAATATTCAAAATTTTACTGCATTTGTCAGATTTATACGTTTCGAACTTTCTAATATTTTCAAACTCGACACTTTTGTTAAAATGTTTCTAGTGATTTGATTACGCCAGGTTTGGAGGAATTATTTTTCTTTTCCTGGACTAGGTGTGTGTGTTTGCGAAGGGGGTTATCGTATGAATTGACTCTTTCGATCATGTACAGTTTCGTGTAGGTGCAACAAATCTAAGAGCATTCGGGGTGTCGCTTGAGGAGACTTTGAGTGAGCGTTACATTCTGATTCAAAACTTTTATCGATAAATCTGAAATAACTTTTGCAAAATTACAAGGTCGTGACGGTGTAACCCTGCAAGCTTTACCTACATTTCTTTTGCAGAATTCTCGTCCACTCTAGATGACAAAATATATGACGACAAAAGGAACAAAATACAAGATTCTCGTCTGCAAATTTGAGCATAAGAGTACCCATTACTTCTTGATCTTTTTCCAAACCCACGAGGCTCCCCCTACCTCAAACAATTTTTGTTAATGTCTGGTGACACCCCTCATGAGCGTTGGTAATCATTCGCAGAAGATTATCCCCTAAGGCAAAATGACAGAGCAATATCATTTGAGAAGAAATCACAGTTTACATTTAGCGGTCGTTTTCTTTTCGATTATTGAAATAACAAATATCTGCTTATGATCATGAAAACCGTGGTCGCGGTTTTGCCCACCCCTCATTTCCATGACCAAGAAACCTATTCCGTCGCGTCTTTTGGGAAGCGACTTGCCCATTATTCCAAACATTACCGCAAAAAAACTGAGATGACACTAATTTGGCAATTTGCCGAGATATGAAAAGCTGAAGGGAGATAAAGCATCATCAGAGATTGAATATACATTACGTATATCAGGATATTTAAATACTATCATGCATATAGGCCTAGAGTTAGCCACAAATTTCGTATAGCATGAAGGGCCTATTCAGCATATTTCAAAGTAAGCATATTTATTATTCTTATAATATTGATAATTATATATGCAGTATGCTAATTCTATGGGTCAACGTACTATATCGGGTCAGTTGTTCTTTCCTGTTGACCCCTCGTTCTCATGATTTATTTTTGTTTAATTTGGTTGTATTGTACTTTATATGTTCATGTAAATCATGTACACCTGTACGCCACGTACATGTCGCTTTATACATGCGGTGTATATATAATATATATATATGAAAATTGAAATTATTCAATTTCGTAATAAATCATCTTATTTATTTGGATTCAAGATTATTTTGTTATGAAACGATGGACCTATTAGACTTAGGCAATAGATGTATGATGAGATCATCCGTTTATAATTCTTGTGATGTATGTCACAGAATGTTGTCCTGGGCCTAGATTATTCTGCAATAAAACAAGAAAAAATACAGCAGAGGGAATTGAAGAAAGCTACAAAGGGAGCAAAAGGTATATAAACAAAAACAAAACAAAGCAATAATGATACATAAAGGATAAAAAAGAGAGGTAGAAAGAAAGAAGGAAATGTAGAAGATAGATGAAAATAAATAGATAAAGAATGAAAGAAAGATAGGGAGATAGAAAGGTAGGTAGGTAGATACATGTACTAGATAAAACGAAAGAAAGAAAGAAAAGAAAGAAAGGAAGAAATCGAGTAAAAGGTGGCAGGAGGGGAGAAATACCCTTTTATTGAAACGTCACAATGAAGAGATCCATCGACTCATGAATTAATCATTGTATGAACACGTCAAATCGCAAAGAATAAATTGTACACATCAAACTCGGCCACCAATGGGTCTCTCTTTCTCCCTTCCAAAGAAGGTGTCAATTCAATTTTTTGAAAAAGTACAGGTGCACTATTACTTGTGTGATTTTTTTTTCGGTTGAAATGAATATTGTATTGGCTTGCAGCTTTTGTAAACGGTGATACAAAAGCGCAGGGTTTTTGTGCCCTGAACACCTCGAATATAGATCATCCCAGTGACGTCATAAACAAGACATAGGAGAGGGTTCCCCATTGCTTGACGTGTAGTCTTGTCTGCAAAACTGAGTTTTTAGCTTTTGCTTGTTTTTTTTTCTTTTCTTTTCTTTTCATGTACTATGACAGGTAACTGGTAGGTAGCTGGTAAGAGTTTATATCTATTTCATTGATAACATGAAGTTATGAACGTTAAATGCAAACTACTTGATATATTGATTGTAAACTATGACAGCTGTCCAGAGGGATTTGCATATTGGAGAATTTGATGTTTTGCACTCATCGTTGATGATGCATACGCCTACGTGTTGTTATCATAATCAATGTACATTGTTGTTATGCTGCTTGTAGCGATGATGACATGACAATAAGGTGTTCTTTCGAATCTTTTGTTGCTCTTGCCGTTTATCATTGTTCTTTTTGTTTTAGTTCTGATCAAAATTGCAGCTTCAACAAAGCAGTACATAGTTCCGATAGTGTTCAATTCTGTGTGTGCAGTTTTAATCATTAGTGACATACACACAGACCCCCAGATGGGACTACAAGACATTGTCGTTACTTATTAATTGACTTGCTTTTTCTATCTTAAGATTCTGAATCAAATAGTGCGTTAAAAAGAAAATAAGGAGGTTCAACTGAAGACGCTTCAACCATTTATGATCAGTTGACATATGGCTGTCAGGATTCCGAATCGAACAAACGTATCGCTTGTTCATCGAAGAGTTATGAGATCAGAAGGATTTCGATTTCGAATAATGAGGTAGAATTAGTCGACCGGCTTTTTCAAAAATAGGTCAAAGTACAACGGGGTGTAAAGTTCTTTACGACATGCAAGTATCATCAAATCATATTTCAGATAAAAAATAATTCAGAGAAATAGATAGAACTACAGTGTTATCTCTTATAAGAGAGCGCCATAAAAGATTTGGCAGTTTAAACACGTTAAAACAATCATTTTAAAGGGCGCCTTTGTATATTGCACTATTATAACGCGGTGTTGGACCAGAATATGTTGTTTTATATAAATACACAAACCAAGTTTTTTTCTAAGGTGGGCTTTTTGATCAGATGAAATACAAATTGTTTAAAGTCAATTGGACGCATGATAACATATTATGTAATTGCCAATATTATTGATGACTACGATTAAGCAAAACATCATTTATTCATTACTTACTGAAATTTACATTAAATACACTAAAATACAATAAATTCCCTATGTACAGACAGATAATAATTTGCCCATGATAAAGTTATCTGAATAAACTCAAAAGCTTAGTTTCAGTAGCATTTATTACGTTGGTATTGGCTACATCTCACACATTTTGAGATTTACGCCCTCTTGTGGCTAGTTTAAAAGGTGATTTCGCCAGGAAAAGTTTTGTTAGAGTAAAAGATGAGGTCGAAAGAAAAAAGCGCTTGAACACTTATTTTTATCATTTTCATTGTCATTCCCTTCTCCAACAGTAAATTTGATGCGGTTTCCCACCCTGATAAACATGACATTTTATTTGCAGTATCGAAATCACTGGAAATATATTTATATTTCATATGATTACAATTTCAAGAGATAAAATATCAGATCCATGGTTTTACATTTCTGCTTTATCTAAGATTGATGAAAATCATAAACCTACAAGACAAAAAGTTCCATTAGTATTATGGAAAATCAATGCACCGTATACATGTACTTCCTTCTGGTACCAAAATATTGCTTTCAGGCGTTTCAAACATATGATTTCTTCTCTTGTTTAAAAGATGTTGCAGTCATTATTTGTTGCTAGGTCAGGCAAACCTCCAATCTGCCTTTATAGTTTAAATGATCATGTGATTATTTTGGTTATAGGAGAATACATAATATAATGAGATTACTTTGTTTTAAGTTTTCCATTTGCCTGTAAGTCACACATCAAAATATTTAAGGTTTGATCACATATGACGCGGTAATCAAACAGAGGCGGGTGTTTTATTTTGTTTCGTTTAGGTTTTAACTTGCTGATAGAACTTCTTGGACAGTTTCTACGAAGCAAAATGGATGTGATTTGAGCTATTTGCCTGCATAACTTGCTGAAGCAGGTCCGAACAGCAGATATGATTTTGAATTTAGTAAAATTAATTCACAGTGCCAAACAAATTGTAACATTAATCCACAGCGAACTCTCACACTCTCTCACACTTTTTTTTATAGTAATTTTGTTTTATTCACACACACACCCACACACACACGCGCGCACACACACACACACACACCCACTCGCCCACCCACCCACACCTAGCGACGCCCCGGAGAGTTTGAATGTTGCATAGCCATGTTTAGCTCGGCAAACATCTTCCATAAAATTAATGGTCTCCTAAATAAACTGTTCATCTTTCCAGACCAATATTGATATGATATCATATCATTGACTGACACATTCACAAAATGCATTTTGTTTTTTGTTTCTTTCTTTCTTTCTTGCCTGCTTGCTTGCTTTAATCAAAAGTGCAAATCCAGGCTAAACAAGCATATTATTACACGACGCACGTACGTTTTCACAAGCCCATTCACGAACACAAGAAGAAGAAGAAAAAAATCATATTGGAAAAAGAAAAATCCTACGACGTTTGTAAGTTGATAGAAACGGCATATGATAATAAACAAAATAGTACAACGAGCTCGTCCTGACGACATTAAGTCTCGACAAACCCTCATAGCTTTGTGCTCAATATTTGCGCGTCTTTTTTCCCTCCCTTTCTTCATATTTTCACGGGAATTTCTTAAAGAAAAGAGAGAGGGAGAGAGGGTGAGAGAGAACGGAGAGGTATCGCACTTCGGAGGTGGGGAATGTCTATAGAAACGTCTCATGGAAGTAGGTAAAATTGTGTGTTTAGTGTTAGTTTGGGGTGTGTTTGTTTAAGGTTGAGGAGACACAAAAATGTATTCAAAACTAACACACGTGACTTGCCATAAAAGCCAATAGGTAGTGCCAAGAAGGGTTAGATGTCAGGTGAAAAGTAGTCCGGGTGGATAAATGCGATCCCAGTACTCCTTATTTCAAAGGGTTATCCCTTATTATGAAACGTTTGATATTAGTCTAACGACTTACAGCAGGTTCGTTTTTAAAAAGAGTTTGGACTCGTATCCCTTGACAGTAAGAGCACACGTAAGTTATGTTGTTGGTTGGAGAACGCCGAAAGTATGGAAAACGTACAAAACTGTAGTTGGGAATATCTCTTCGAAATTGATGAAGGTGTTTGTGGTCTAAAACCCTTCTGCAATACATCGATCCATAATTGCCACTCTCAACCCAGGTGAAGTAATTGGAAACCTATACCTTTAAATTCATCGTGCGCTGAAAATGGTAGTGGAGCTGAAGAAGGGGTAATAACTATCCCCTCACACACAAACACGCGCACACACACACACACATTCTCTCTCTTTCCCTCTCCCTCTCTCTCCCTCTCTCTCTCCCTCAGACGATTTTTCTCGGGTTGGGTCCACTTTGCACACGACAGTTCATCTTATGGAATTGATGGACGTGTATTAACACGCGACATCAAGCCAAATTGGCATGTTACTATATTTTCACTTTATGCAAACATCATAATCATAAATCGGCGACGCAGAGCCAGAAGGGCATTGGATCATCCTTTAGCCATACCTCCGGAGGCACACCGGGGCGAAGTAACTCCCTTTTGACTTTTAACGGATCGCTTCAATTCATGTCACACTCTTTACATCGTCCTCGGTAGAACAGAATGGGTAATATTGGCTGAATCTAGTAACGCTGAAATGAGAAGTTTTTATGTTTAAAAAAAAGAAAAATAGAAATTGCATTGTAAAAGTTTGAAACCACCATGATCACTTACCACTTTTGGGCTATACTGAACTGGAACTAGGTGTTATTTATATAGTTATGTTGATGTTGCATTTGGTATTTTGAGTTACGACTTTTTTGGAGATGGCGATGGGGGAAAATGATAAATGCTATTTTCGAGTAGGGTTAATTATCCAACACCTTTCGTCTCGACTTTTAAAATCCGTGCACAGAAGTGAACTCTCAATTTCGAGATTTTAACATTCCGATCAGAACGTAAGACTGGTCAGAGACAATAAATAGAATGTTACTTAAAAACAAAAATGATATAGTGGATTCAAAGGACACTCATGGCGCCAGGCCTAGCTCTAATATTGGAATTCGTAAAACTAGCTTAAATCTTCATCATTATAACCTACGAGTTACCCATCATAATGTAAATACCGTCTCCCTCTTTTTCTTCTCAGCCCCTCGACACCCACCCCCTGTTTTCCTCCTCTCTCTCTCTCTCTCTATCCCTCTCTCTCCCTCTCTCTCTCTCTCTCTGTCTCTCCGCCCTCCCTGTTCTCGGCACTCGATACAATGTATACAAAGGTGATAAAGAAGGCGCTAGTAAATAAAAGAAGGAGAAGAAAAGCACACAGAATAAAAAGAAGAAGAAAAAAGTTGACAATTAAATGAAATTATATTGAGCTGAGAACGTAACCTCTATGGGTACGGGTTACATTTCTAAAGTGCATGCGACCCTCCAACTCGACCGGCTACTATTGTAATCGCTCGAGAGAAGGAGATAGTGAGAGAATGGGAATCAGAAGGGCCATAAAAGAGATCTCTATGGTCTCTGTTCACTATGAATATATAAGGATTCTTCTCGTGACAATAAAGCTACAGAATCAAACACGAGAAAATAATTACCCTCGCATTCTTTGGAAAAGATAATAACTTTAATGCTGTCAGCCTGAGTTTTATATCTCTCGTTTATTTGTATTTTTTCTTCTTCTGAATACATTAAAGGTTTCTCTCTTCTTTTTTTTACCCAAGGGGGATGAATCGGTAGCAGGGCCATCTACGGGCATTGTTCTCCTCCGAAGGTCCTGGCGGAGATTGATGGCACCAGAAGCCTTCTTTTCACACTCCTCGGTTACTATCAAACGCACTTCTTTTGTGCCGAGTCGTCTAGTAAGAACTATTACCTCTGTCCTAGTGACAGCTCCATTGCAGAATTAATCACTCGCTGTACTTTTTGTCTTCATTTTTTTCTTCTCCCGATTTCTATTTATCAGCTCCTCCCGCGAACAATGTGAGAAGGCAGGCCGAGTCTGTCGGGCTAGCTTTTCAGAGCAGGTAGTACAATTATCAAACAGATACGATCAACTGAACGAATAAAAGTGGGAAATAAAAGCTATTCTTTTCGGTTGCACTTTTAAGGGGATTTTACCCCGATGCAGTCGTCACCAGTAAAAAGTAACCATTTTTCATGGAATGTGAACTGTAACAAAGCAGTGGAAGGGTTGGCTATTGTGAAGAGGGATTAGAGTGGAGCTAAATAGACCATTTATGATTGGAATAATGGGTGAAATTCAATTTACTTTGCATCATTCTTTACAGGTCCTGCTCCTCTCGTTGAGTAGACATTGACCACGATCACATGCGATCGAACGCGTGTCGTCTGCTGCCGAACCACCATTTGCGCATTCACAGAGTTTGGGGTTACCTTTAGTAAATAGCAGTAAAGATGACTTTGAAATGTAAATCGTAGAAGGCAAGGGCAAAATAATTAGAGTTAAGTGTGCATTAACGGTTGTCAAAGTAACTACCCACTTTAAAAAAGAAAGAAGCCTTGCTTTAATTTCGTTAAGAAAAAACCAAGGTCAATAGAACAAACTTGCAATAGTTTTAGGCGTTATGAGATATAAGGTGTACGGGTAGAGGTAATCCAGTCAAATCTAAATGCATATTGCCTTTATCATCAATATGGCATAAATCATAAATGAATACTCATATATGTATTTTAAAAAATGTACCAATGATTAATAACAATTAGGCCGCACATATATACATACAGATATATACATATGAACTCTGTACAAATCTTTGCAATCGTCATGTCTGTGTTGTCACTACGGTTTTTTTTTTGGACTCATAAGAACAAGAAGCCTCATGAATACCATCTAATAGATGCAGTTAAATTATCAACTTATTAAATATTGTTGATGTTCTCTATGGTAGCCATATTGACGGAATTGTCTCTCATTTGTGACTCCTGTTTCTTGGCTCCTCGTCGACCAAAGAGTTTGTAAACTGCGCTTCCATCTTGCTTGTCCGTCCACCCCGACTATCCACTGTCCATCTTCAACATCTGGCTCTGTCTTGTTCTCCTCGGCTTAGGGCAATTGTTGGTTTTTTCAAATGTATTTGACTGATATTGATTAAAGAGAAAGTCATTAAGTTACAAACCATTGCGATATTTGTGTGTTAAACCACATTATTTTCCTAACACGTCCATTCTATATCCATAGGTTGTTATATAATCATAGCAGGAACAACTTACTAGACCGACAACCCACGTGACCAACTACATTGGTCTCATGAACCCTCGGAAAAGCAGAAAGTCGGCCTGCGAGACCGGTATGTCGGTCTGGAGGGTTGTTTGTCTCGTTGGCCCTCTGTCCAATGAACCCTCATATTTTTTTGAAACAAATTATTATTTTATTAATCTATCCATAAATTGTAATAAAAAACAAGAGTCGTCGTACTCATTGAAAGGATCAGAGAGAATTTTCAATGTGTTTGGGTCGGTCGATTGTCTGCGCGCAGCCGACCTCGAGATTTTTTCAAAGCTTACATTTCCCGCCAAATTTGACACGAATAATAGATTTTTTCAAACACCGGTGGAAAGTATCCACGGTTGATCATTAAGTCAAGGTAGAACTTGATATCATAACTGATGCAGTGAAATATTATTTAAAATACGTATTGCAAACTTATGATGTTAGGGAAATTTTATATGGAGTTTGTTTAAACCCGGTTCGTTTCAATTATGATGGTTTGATATCGTGAGAATTTTTCGGCGCGAGGTGGATGAAGGTTTGACGTTTTTATTAAAAACATGTAGAATCATTAAGCAATATTATTTTCTCCTAGCATAAAGGGAGAGAAAGGAGTTTTGCATGTCACTTGTCAGTTTCCTAGATATTTTGTCAATTGCTTTTGGTTTGGGGGATGTTTAGCTTTTGGCTGTACCTGATTTTGACAGAATTTTAATATCAGAAACGACTTTACGTCTAGTAACGGCGTTTGATGTCGCCATCCAAAAGATGCGACTAGGATTCTAGCCTTGGACTTTTTTAGGCAGGCTAAAGAGCAGCCCGCTGCACCAAGTCATAAATCAAAATTCATATTTCCCATATTCATGTTTTTTGGGCTTAATTCCAGTGTGTATTACAGCTACAAAAGATATTGTTGGTCTGTTTCTGCGTCATATCATTAAAAAGTATGTCAAGTGTTGTCATCAGTCTCATGCCCTTGTGTCGTCTCTAAAAAGTTTTTTTTTTTCCCTCGCTTTTCTTGTTCTTGTTCATGTGTTGGGGTATTGTTAGAAAACTTGATTGATTGATTGTGATAAACCACGCACCTGCACAGCTCCAGAGCGGCGAGTCACGCGTATTCCAACCCGCCAAATTAATATGCAATTCCTGTTTTGCAGCGCTATCACCACCGTATCAAAATAAAAGTCCGTTCTCTCAGGACCCACAATCAAAGGCCACAGAGTACATCTCAAGAAAAAGAACAAGAAAACATTTCGCGTCCCCGAACTCTGTTTTATCTCCGACCTGATAAGGATTTTTTCCTTCTTTTTCTTTTGATGGAGGCATAAAGCTGGAGATGAGGGAGGGTTTATGAGATATGAAAAGAAGAAATAAGAGTTTTTGAAAAGGTGAATGCGCTTTTGCTGTCTGGAGTTGTATAATGAGGCTTTCCTCTGTTAGTTCCGTACTCTGGTCCCGGGTCGAGACTTGGGAACTTTCTCCCCTCTTGGAGGAGCAGACGTGAGGCTGAGCGGGGGATATGGGTCAATGGAGGGGGCTAGCCTCAAAAGTACGAGGACCTGGACCCAATGGGATGAGGGGGGCAGTACTTCCCTGGACGTTGACTTGCTTGGTCATTCTTTTTGTCATTCTGATGTCTGCCCCTGATTGTGTAGATAACAAGGGTTGAACCTTCTCAAGGGGTTCTTTTTATTTTGCTTACCCCTTCTACCAAGATGACTCATTTTGGATACTTGTTTGGTTATATTTTACTTGCGGTATCTTTTCTCCTCTCTTTCAAAGTTAGGTAAAATGCCGTTGTACTGATCGGGAAAAACATGATAAAGGTTAATTACTGATTACTACACTTTTTCTTCTTTCCGTAATTTATTTATTCTAATTTCATTTATTATCAAAGCAATACAAATACTTATTCAACATACAATTCCTTTTCATCATACACACATACACACGCACACGATCGACCGGTAACTGGCGAGTTTATAGGTGGCGCAGTAGGTACGAGTAGTGATCTCTATTAACTAGAAGGTCCTGGGTTCTTAACCCTATCAGTGTGATAATACCTTTGAAACCGTGACCACGGGAACTGCTGCTCAAGTAGAACCACCCTATAGGCCAAGTTTACTGGATACACCTTAATAACACACATATAGGTAGACTTACAACATGTACTAGTCTGTTAATTCCCCCTTCTACCAAGATGAGCTAGTGCTTGTTTATTTGTTTTCATATTCTATTACAAACATTTATGAGGCCTTCATTATCTAACGATTTATAATTAAAACCATTATTCATTTTGATCACACGCATTTTGCTTATCTTATATTAAGAACTGTGTTCGGTCAAATCGGTTGTGTCTTAATTGCAAGGGTCGTAGGGCCCCAGGCTTTTCGAATCAATTGTTTTTGTGTCAAGCTGGTTGTTTCTATGACAACCGTCTTCTAATATTGTCTGCGGTAAGTATTTGACTGTGCAATATCTGTCTGAATGCATCTTCTTTAATTCCCTTCCCTTCCATTGTTTACCATTTTTATTTTTCGTTTTATATTCTTCTTGGGAATATACTCCCCCATCATGTTGCTGCACTTTTTCCCCGAGGTGCAACAATTTGTCCATCTTTGACCTCTCATGTTTTCATGTCTTCATCGATCCCCTTTATTTCTATTTTGCTGTTTTATCCCATTATTATATCTCTCCTTCTCTTTCATCCTGTTTCAACCGTTCAGGTTCTTGACTTTATTTAAATTGTTATCATATGCTCCTTGTTATTCATCACTTATACCTCTCATTGTTGCCCTCTTTCTTCTGGACATTATCAGTGGAAGGCCTCATCCCACTTCCCCTCTGTTTCCCTTCATGATTCCTCCTCCACTGGCCCATCTTTCTTATTTCTTCTTTTCTACTTTTGAACTACTATATCGCCCCTCCTCTTTTCCGAAAGGGGTGGGGCACTTTTGTTCATTTGTGCTTGTTTAATTGTTGTCCTTTTGTTTGCTCGTTTCTTGTTGGTTATTCTCGTCTTAATCTTTCTTCGTTTCTATGATCTTACTTTCGTCCTTGTTCATGTTTCATGTTTTCATCAAAAAATTATAATCACCTTTACACTCTTCATCATCCTTATCCATCCCACTCCTTAATTCCTTTCTTACTCTCTCTCTCTCTCTCTCTCTCTCCTCTTCTTCATTTTTGTCAGTCTTTCCTTACCCTATCTACCCATCTCTTCTCTGACCTCATTCTCTCATCCTCTATTACTTGGAATTCCTTTTCCATCTGATCATGGAGCGGCAAAACAGTATCACTGGGTTTAATTAAGTGCCCCGTGTGTTCTTAGTTATGCAGATAGACGATCCTCTGTACTTTTAAGTCAAAACACAAGTCCGTTCGGAGACTGAATCTGTCATATTCTTATTTGAAACTGAACAAGTGCATGGGTTGTGACTACTTGTAGCTTCTTAAAGGCTCAAGTTTGAAGGTTTTCTCCTAGAAGAAATTTCTAACTGAATAGGCACATATTCTTGAAAGAGGATTAATCTAAACTTTAGTTCACTTAGTCCAGTGATTGTATGGAAGGCCAAGTGTAAAGCTCTCTATTTTGACTTATTACCCTAACAAAATAACGAAATAAAACAGCCAAAAGTATTTGTGGTGAACTTAAATTGATTTCATGTACCATGGCTTTTACATTTCAATTTCATAGTTTATGTTAACTGTTATATAATGAGGTGGTTGATACATTGGCACTTCCTAAATCGGAGGACTATTTCTAAAATCGGAGTTTAAACCTAGCCTAAATCAGTACGATTATCGACAAATATAATTATTTATTGCGTAAATGAACAAGAAGTGAAACAAAATTTAGTTTCCATACAACAATCAAAATAATCAACTCAAAACGATCAGCCCATTTCTGATTAAGAGAAATACAATGGCGTTGCTTTTTCCTCATTTATTTTTCGCAGGTTTCCTTTAAGAGTGTTCTCCTCATAGTATCGAGGGAGCAGCTAAACGACAGGACGAATAACCGTCAAGCCCTGATCAGCCCCTCACTGCTGCGCTGACTCCAAGCAAAGTGCAGAAAAGTTCAGTTCCAGCCTCCCAGGTTTCGAAGCACCTCTCCACAGTGAAAGAAGCAAACTCAGCTCGAAACCTGTTTGATAATGATGGTTTAAGAAAGGTGCTACGAACTTTTCTTAAAGATAAAGTTGAGTTCTGGTCATGCCATTGCATTTTCAAAGAAACGGTGTGGAATCGATCAGAATGATCATGTAGCAAATAAGTTTCGGTGTGTACTTTAAGGTTCTGGAATCGTCAAAATGATAAGAAATCTGGCCCAGTCTTGGTAAAAGTAACAAGCACTGTACACAGAAAGATATATATGGGACTAAACAAACATGTGGCATAAAATGTGGTCCTCATTTTTAAGCTGTTACATGTCATATTTAGAATATGAAGGCATTTGAAGAGCCATGCTTTCCAGGGAACATTTTTTCTCTGATGTTCTTCCACACTTGCATTGAAAACGCTCACAAATTATTTTTCAACTCTCCCCAGAACTCAACCTTCTCGTTAAAGAACTTTTCTTGCAATAAGGTGCTATCACATTGTGAAAGAATATGTCGATAAGGTAACTTGCAATGTTGATTATGTACAGTCAAGCCTGTCTATAGCAACCGCCCAAGGGAAACACAAAAAGTGGTCTTTGTAGACAGGTGGTCACTAAAGCAGGTTTGACTGTAAGTACATGTTTCAATGAGAAACCAGTTTTTCAAGGGAAACAAAAAATGTGGTCTTTGTAAACGGGTATTCTTTGTAAACAGGTGGTCACTAAAAAAGCAAAGGTTGATTATGTATTACTACGGAATTGACGTATCATCAAAATGACAAGAAATTTACTCTTTAAAAAGGAAAGTTGAATTCTTGTAAGGGCGAAAAATACTCTGTAAGCTTTCTCGTTCCCATTTGGAAGGATAACATTGTCGCAATAAGTCATGAAATGGATAGCTGTTGAAACGGTCTAACATTTCAAGTATGACTTCAAACGTTTCAGGCCAACTTTGAACTTAATTCTAATGCTCCATGTCTGTGTGCTTTCATGCAACTATATCTCTGAATCGTGTTTATCATTATTTCTTTATTCCCCCTCCCTTTTTTTAAATATTTAGCAGGATTAGCCATTCCAAAACCTCATAATACACAATAATCAACCATTCAGGATAACTTCTAGACAGGTTCTTTCTCAATGATTTTGCAGGAACAGTAGCTCACTACTATTTTGTTCATTAGGTAAATTAGGTAAGGCCTTTTTCTTTAATCTTCTTCTTTACGTGTAGACACTTTACCTAGGAGGGCAATATCACGTGACCCAGAGAAGAAGAAGAGGAAACCGGCGTCTCTCTTTCCCGCCATTTCGTTTTCACAGGATGTGTATATCAGTCCACTCAGCATGCATGTGCATGTGAATTTCTATCAATTTCGATGTGAAATTTAGAACGTTTTTCATGTTCTAAAGATTAAGTTTTATTTCAATGTAAAACAAAAAAAAAAGGGAAGTTTAAGACAAATAAAATGGTTTTCACTGAAATCACGCAACCTTTTGAGGGACTGTCATACGTTTACAGGAAAAGATATTTGTAAACAAAATAGAGAGAGGGGGAGAGAGAGAGGGGGATACGGGAATTGGCAATTTATAGAAGTCTGACAAAAAGGAAACAATCATATAGATTCCCTCGCTAAACTCACCCCGTACATTATAGCAGGTCTCCCTTAAATCAACACATTATGTCATCACATAAGCTTAATAATCATGTCTAAAAAGTGCAATTACTTTTCGCCGACAGTCCGGAACGCAAGTGCAGTTTCTTTGCCTAAACAAGACTTAATCGAACATCTTGGTTCTGCCTAATTTTGAATATTTTCATTTTTCCTTCGAATAAAAGTGGGGTTTTGAATTCAATATCGGGATCATTTTCGTTTGTAACTCTCTTTTTCGATATAATATCCATCCTTCTTTTCTTGTGGGTGTTTATTGCGCCTTACGAGGCTTATTGGCACTGTTCAAAAACAGTGGCCCCGGGGCAGAAACTCGTGGTTATACAAAGTGCGCAATGGAGAAGTTCAAACTCGAGCGTAACCACAATTTTACACGAGCTAAATTGATTTGGACTTAATGTGTCCGTGTACTTTATCGCTGCGTCTTAGAAAGGCCAGACGCACTCATAAAAATTATGATTGGACTTTCTATGATTTCAACCTTACCCTTCAGAAATTACCTTTGAAGATTGTACTTTTACGGAGGGCCGAAAAAGTCGGGTTCGTGCTCGAGATTTCGAATGAATGAAACGATATTAAGTGCATTTGTACTTTTTTGGAAAGAAATGGTGCAATATTGATCGGGTTGATGAATCGGGAACTTACACAATGATGATTTTTGGATTAAGGTTTTGAAAAGCCATTTCACATCACTTGAAGTATTTTGCAGAATATTAAATTTGTTAAAATTAGCTATGAGGCGATGGCGTTGGCAATGTATCCAACCAATTTGATGTCATTGAACTGTCGTTTACCAAATGTGTTGGCGAAGGAACCCTTATATATTAGTGAACTTTCACCGATTTTCTTCATCGTTTTTTTTTCTCGGGAGGTGGGGTAGGCTTTTACAACAGTTTTATCTTACGGGAAATTCTCTCGACAAAATAATAATATCGAATCAACTGCGCTTTCTCATGGTAAACCATGTTTCCATCTATGTCAGGAAAACATGATCGCTAAAACTTTCATAATCACCTGAAGTCAATTTCGATAGACTTGTGTATTGCCTATTGAAACGTGTAAAAATTAGAATGACGAATTACGTAATTCGAACACGATATATACATGTATATATACAGTAAGGTATTTTAATTGTTCTGAGATCGATTTTTCGAAAGTAAAAGGGAATAATTTCTTAAGAAAGACAATGGAAGTCATTGCAAAATTAGGTCTAGGATTGTTTTTTTCTATTCTTGGGATAAGTTTGTATCTTGTTCTCGAGAGATTATGGCAAGCCGTCTGACATTTACGGGGCATTTTATGGATCACCTTAAGCCTAGTAAAATTTCTTTCATTGACAAGGGTCCTTACATATCGCCATAGGTCTCTTCCTCTTCATTTATCCGTCCTTTGGGGTGTTTTTTCCCCAATATTATCATTTTATTGGTCTGGGTATCAAGCTGGTTTGGGAGCTCCGGATGAGTTTGCATTCTTTTATTGGTAACTGTGAAATCAGTAAAAGAAAACTCCTGGAATAACCAAAGACACTGATTTAGACATGATAGACATGTCAGCAAAAATCTGTGCTAGTTTACACTGTTGGAATATATTTTAATTGTTCAAGTTCGATTTTGGGTGAAAGATATTGAAAAGATTAGGAACAAAGTTTTCAACATTTAGTATTCATGGTTTAAGAACTCTTATCCCAGGTTAAAGGTCAAGTACTGTTTGGTGTTTGTTTCTATGTTTTTGTTATTGGGGGAGGAGTTGTTTATGTGTTTTTTTTCTTCTTTGTGGTGTTGTGTATACTTCTTCATTTATGTAATTATGTTTGCAACTACCATACCTATTGGTTTGGCTACATGTATGTTTTTTCAACTGCTGATTGTGAAGTATTTTAGTAGAGATTGAAGGTCTTAATTGACAAATCAATGCGTTCTTATACATTAGGACGTCGGATAAAAAGGACTTGTTTTCCAATTTTTTCATACTCAAGGTTTGAAACAATAACAAAAGAAGGAAGGGGAGAATAAAGAGATCTCTGGAGAAAAAATGATAATCCTCTTGTGTTTCATAATTTTATATTAATTGTCGCAGAAAAAAAAACTTAAGAATCCTCTCGTGTTTTGTAATTTAATATTAATTGTCACATCTATGACCCAGAAACTTGGAGGACGTAATTGTTTGAAGAAGGTTGTCTCGCTTTTATGTCGCAAGTTTGCAGCGGCTGTTTATCCGGATGATGTGCATGGGGGTAGCCAAATCAATTTTTATTAAGGGGGAGGAGGGCTAGGATTTAAAATAAATCCGAGAAGTAAGCGGAAACTTTGTCAGACAAAAATGAATCTCAAGAAAAAGAAAGTATTCAGATTTGGTCAAATTTCCAGACTTACCGACAGGGCTCAAAATGATACAAATTTACCGAACACAAACCTGACAAATGCCGCTTTTTCAAGGGAAAGGTTAAAAAGAATGCCCCCGTCCCTATTTCCACCCTTTGAAGACGCCCATAATGTTGCATTAATTGGAAACAAA
The DNA here is from genome assembly GCA_037976565.1 of Mesocentrotus franciscanus. NCBI lineage: Eukaryota > Metazoa > Echinodermata > Echinoidea > Camarodonta > Strongylocentrotidae > Mesocentrotus > Mesocentrotus franciscanus. Next base: position 15,492,600 of record CP137678.1, read on the forward strand.
CGCTTTAACGGAAGACATGGCTTTGATTGCACTTTCAATGTTGAACCGTGCCATGACGTTCATTTCTTGTTTGTACAACTAAAGGAGAGATGGCGTAGCGTGACTCCATTGGGAGGGGAGCTGCAGTGGGCATACTCGATGGGTGAAATGCGACTGGTTTCATCATGTCCAGGGGGACATCCCAGTAGGCGACCAACAAGGCCGACCGACAGCCCGTGAGACCAAGAATGCAGGTCGCCTGGATCCCGGGAAACATTGACAGAAGGACCGCGAGACCGGGAAGTCGGTCTTTCGGGTGGTCGGTCAAGTAGGCCCTCTGAAAAACTTTTTGCTTTCCCAATATCTCCCCTTCCCCAATGTCTTGCTATTCGTGATAGGACAGTGTCCCTGTGCCCCCACGGTACTACGCCATGGTAGAAGATCTTGGCCAAGCACGGTCCACTTCACTCACTATCTGCATCTGTATCTCACATCTTAGATCCACTAAAAGTGCATTGTCGGAGGGAAACAATGAAGGTGGAAATTTGATTAAGGTTGAGGGGGAGAGATAGTTCTGGTTTGGAGCGGCAGAGGGGTGGTCGGGTCGAGAACGAGACTTGCCCCCTGGTTTTTCCTGGTCTTATCATAGGAGAATTGGGGGAAGACCCCTGGTTTCACTTTAGGGACATCCGCCGATCGGGATGATAGCCCTCCCCGATGGGAGCGGGGCTTGTAACAAGAGGCGGCATTATAAAGTACAGTGGTGAAACCGCTTGTGTTTATTAAAGGTGATGTATCATCGAAAATTGGCACGGATCAGGAATAATATGAATTTGAAATCCTGCAGTGATAGAACTCTAAACCTATCATCAATGACAGTTTCCTATAAACTCCCTCTCTCCCGCACTACGTTCCTAATTAGTTCAAATTTGACTGCCATGATTTTACAAAAGGTGACTTTATCTTAAGAGGATTTCTTAGACGTTTTTTATCCCAGGCTTTCTTGTTTGTTGTGTGTTTTGTCGATGTTTAATTCTTTATTCCGTTTTGAATTCACCTCATCGATTAGAGAGAGTTGTTGTTGTTGTTGTGTTTTTATTCTTAAAACGGCCGTTGATGAGTGTATGCTTAATTTAACTCTCCATGTTGGTGAAGTAGAAACGTTATCACAAATATGGATTTCCGAGACATGAACTACACAATTATAATCATACTCGTAAAGTATTAGCATTCCAATTGAATAAAACCGTGATACCACTTTAAACCATATCCATGACGACGTATTTTGTTACGAGCTTGTAAGCAACAAAAAAAGGGGTGCGAGATAGGGTTAAGAGATGGGGGTGAGTAATCGTCAGAGGGGTACTAGTTTGAAGAAATGGGGTCAGCATACACGTGACCAAATCGTCTTTGATTGAATTCGGTGTGACTTTCTCAAAACTTGTCCTGGAACAAGAACAAGCTAATGTTTTTTTGTTAGGAGGGGAGCGGGTGGTCTTCAGGATTCTTCATTGGCAAGTAAATGAAAAATAAAATAAATTGTCACTTCTACCAGAAGTATTACGCTTTATACCTTTGTTGAAGGAGTTACCAAAGATTAAGAATTCGACTTACCATGGTATCCCTTTGATAAAGCTGGGTCAAATCAACCATGTCAAAGCGGCTGATTTTATTAGGTTGTTTGAAAAATATATTTTCAGCTTTCTTTAAACGGTTAAACGGCCGACAGAATGGAAGACAACGTAACATTGGAAGTGTCTGTCAACGGATTGATATATCGTCTAAAATCGCTAAACTGATGTGAATTAAATTGTTGTGGGACGGACAACCGGACGAAAAGCACTCGGTGACCATGATGACCAAACTCAATGGTCCATACACAGAGGCTGAGATTCGGACCCCGAAACCTGCAATAAAGAGTACCTCGCCTTTTTCATGTAACGAACTTCTACACGTAGTTTCTCAAAGACAGTAGAAGTTCAGTAGGAGGGGTGGAAATGATTATTTCTGGCTGGGGCCAAGGGTGTCAAATGGTTCCTGAAAAGGTGACGACGGATACACACTGACAGGGTATGACTAGCCCAGCTTACGGGGGAGGGGGTAAGGAGTTGATTAAGGGGGAAAGGGAATGAAAATGTAGGGAAATATATATTCTTCTTTCTCCTTCTTCTTCTTCTTCTTCTTCTTCTTCTCCTCCTCCTCTTTCTTCTTTTCCTTCTTCTTCTTCTTCTTCTTCTTCTTCTTCTTCTCATTATCCCCCTTTTCTCCTTCTTATCCCTCTTCTTCTTCTCCTTCTTCTCCTTAATCTTCTTCTTCTTCTTCTTCTTCTTCTTCTTCTTGTTCTTCTTCTTCTTCTTCTTCTTCTTCTTCTTCTTCTTCTTCTTCTTCTTTTTCTTTTCAATTTCTTTCCTTTACTTCTTACTATCCTTCCCCCTTTTTTGCATTGCCTTGCTTTCCAAACTTAGCGTACACCACACCAGATGGATAAAGAGCAATTTACCCCAGGAGGGCATTAAATTACATTCTGGGAGGGGTATTTATTCATTACGAAGGGGCACTTTTCCTTAGTTTTGAAAAGTGGATTAGCGTCAACCCTCTCCCTGCCCCCACACACACATTTCCACCCCACCGATGTATATGTACGGTGCCCGAAGGTTTTAAACGTTTCGGTCAAGTCAACATGGAGTGTTTCTTTTCGAGAACGGCATGACCAGACGGCATGGAAACGAGTGACCGGCGACCCGACATTTTCTCCTACAATATTGATCTACATACATGTAGGCTTTCTTTCTTCATAAGTTCATTGCAGTTGGGTTTAGGTACATTTTGGGTTAGGGTTAGGATTGGGATTAAAATTAAAGTTTCAGTTAGAGCTAGTTACGGTTTCGGTTATCGTTTTGGCGCGGGGTTTAATGGAATCCTGTTAGGTTATTGACCGCCAAGCAAGAAATTGCCCGCACGAGTCAAAGCACAGTGTCACAGAAGAGCTCTATTCGCGCATGCGCGGACACGCATCTGCGCGATTTCAAGTCGACTTGAAACGAGAGAGCTCCTGACTCAGAGCTGCTAGTCTATCATTACACTGCAATGATAATAACGATTTCTCGCCTCCGATATATCTAAGCTGTGACTTCTCTAGAACTGATCGGCTGTGTATATGGGTAGAGAAGGGATAGAAGAAGTCGCAGCATTGAAATAGTTCAACTTGCCCCAGGCCCCTACACGTTTTCAAATGCCAGGCTTGATTTAAAGTCTGGAGAGTACTGTGACCGCTCGTGTGCACTTTTTTCTGTAAGTTTAATAGAGATGAACGCGGGAAAGACTGTAAATAGAGAGATGGAGAGAGAGAGAGAGGAGGAGGAGGAGGATGAAGAAAGGGGGAGAGAGAGAGAGAGAGAGAGAGAGGAAGAGGAAGGGGAGTGTGAAAGAGAGAGAGAGAGAGATGGATGCATATAGAGAGTGGGAAGGGCAAATAAGAGGGAAGAGATAAAGAAGAAAAGAAGAAGAGGAAGAGGAAGGAGAAGAATATAGATAGAGAGAGGGAAGGAAAGTCAGACAGACAGATAGATAGACAAATAATTGGGGGGGGGGGAGAAAGAGAACGTTATGAGAAAATATTTATTATTAAACAAAAAGAGAACATGGCATCATAATTATATAAAAGGAACGATACCAGCAACAGCATCAACATCAACACTAACAGCAAAAACATCATCATTAAAGAGAAGGTTGAGCTCTGGAGAGAGAGGTCAATAAAATAATAAAATAATAATGTGAGCATTATCATTGTTATTATGCAAGTCAAGTGTGGAAGAACATCAGAGAAAAAATGTTCCCTGAAAAGCATGGCTCTTCAAATGCCTTCATATTCTAAGTATGACAAGTAACGGCATAAAAATGAGGCCCGATTTTTATGCCACATGTTTGTGTAGTCCCATAAACATCTTTCTGTGTACATTGCTTGTTACTTTACCAAGACAGGGCCAAATTTTGTATAATTTTGATGATTCCAGAACCTTGCAGTACCCACCAATACTTATATGCTACATGATCAACTCTTTCTGATCGATTCCACACTGTTTCTTTCACAGTGCAATCGCATGACCAGAACTCAAATTTATCTTTACGTGTTTTTACCGAACAGTCCTGCCATTATGTATATGTATGGTACCATATATTAATTTATGTGTGTAGTGCATGTCCTTTTTATCAGGATTGGGTTATTTTGTTATCAATGTGATGATGTCGGAACCTCACAGAATAAACCTATGATTCCTATACTACATCATCAAACTTTCCAATTCACTTGCTGACAGATTCATTCAAAATTTTATTGCACAGTCAAAACTTAACTTTAGCTTTAATATTACATTTGTAAACGCTTTCTCAGGCTGTTTCTCATTCCCTTCTGAATTATGGCTTTGACACACTTCTGTGTCACCCTTTTCATAAAAAATCAATGGTATCTAAATCTTCTCCCATTATTCGTCTTAAAAAGGGGCTCAAATAGATCAATTTAGATTGTCTGTTTTGACGGGAGAATTAATCACTCTATCCATAGCTAAAGTGACACCAAAATTGCTTTATATATTCATGGGAAAGAAGGTGAAATTAGGTTCGGAGGTGATAATCGTCGGTGGTTAGAACTACGTAAATAATAAAGATCTTACTTTAATATTCCATTACCATCATATTGATTGAAATCAGCTCGAAATATTGTATTACTTGTTAAAGGAAAGTCCACTCGTATGGCATTTGTTTGAATAAAATAGAAAAAGCCGAGAGTACATATACAAGAGGTATGAAATCGATTGAACACAGACAGCACCTAACGGGTACCTCTTTTTTGTTTTGTACTCATAATTAAATAGATGTCTGTTTTATCCGAAGAAAACATTTCACTACATCTGCGACAACTCATAACAACATGGTAAACGGTTTGTACAGGTTGGAGGGGGAAAGGGAGGGGGGTGTCCCATCCTCAAAATACATTAACGCAACAAAAATATTAGTTTTCGTTTGCCCATACCTCTGCTGAAGGTGGTTTCATGGGGCAGTTTCTGCTATACAGGCCACCGCATTTGTTTACTGTCGCTGTCGTGGTTGTTGTTGTTGTTGTTGTTGTTGTTGTTGTTGTTGTTAAGCTGAACTAATAACTATCAGGCAACCATCCCGCTACTCCCTTCGCTCCTTTCAATGCATCCCACTAAACCACCCATCTCCCAAGATGCTAACCACACTTTTTTTTGTTGAATGTTTTATTGATCATTCATAATCATATTTTTACAAACAATCATAGGAGTAATTACAGTTAAAACAAAAAGAAAAAAACTAAAAAACAAAACAAACAAACAAAACACAGCAGCAATAAATTATACCATAAGATAATACAATGAAAGGCTAATGTCTTAACTCAACCGCGGGGGGCTCGGGGAAACAGGCTCCTGCAATTCCAGCATGAAGATGCTACCCACACTTGGTAACAGACCCTTCACAACTGCTGCTCCCAAACTGTGGAATAACCTACCCATATCGCTTTGTAACCAACAATCTGTCAATACCTTCAAAAAAATATCTCACAACTCACCTCTTCTGTTAACAATAATATAACTGTAAAGCGCATTTGAACATGTATATGGAAATCAATCCTCTCTTTAAGCCAGTGGAAAGATTTATTTCATCTTAGTATTTATGTAGCTCCATAATCGTTTCAACTTCTTTGCATGTATTCCACTTCTTTTCAGTTTGATAAATCTGCCCAAAACTTCTGAAATTATCATCCTTGATTACATGTTAACAAAACCACAGAACAACCCGGGACAGGTTTTCAAGCTCCAAGCAACGAAACTATTAATCTTAGCTCTGAAAATTAAAAAACAGTCCAATATCTGGCGTAATCATTCATTCCTCAGCACATCTTATTCATACAGGGGAGTTCATCTCTCTTCTATGTCTGTTGTTATCATTGTAACTGTTTTCTGAAGGGTTTTCTTCGTTTGGAAGATAATGATTTATGGTGAAGGCGTTTTGTATTGGAACCCAGTTAATGATGTATCTACCTTTATCTGTTAAAGTGATGGTCGTATTGTGCGTGAAATATTTTTTCGCCATTTAAAATAAACCACACAATGCGCAATTGTGCGGTATCCATTTATCGTGGAATTTGCAAAATTCCAAGTCTTGGACTGATACATTGCGTGTTCGTGCTAAAGCCTTTCCCCCTCTGTCTGTTTTGGTCATGTTGGTTTTGGTGGTGTGTGTGTTTTACATTAAGCTTCTCTCTTATATACCTGTAAACACTATACCCACCTGACGAAGAACTTGACCGTCTTTTTCTCAAGCATCTATACTTGTGCCTATATTGAAAAGCGATCAACTTCTTGATAGGGTTTTCTTCGCTACCTTGAAGTTATCGAGCAAATAATGCATGCATCACATTCCACGTGTTAATTAAAAGATCTAAAAAAACATTCATAGCAAGGAAAATATAAGAAAATCTATTTTTCTATCATGGTTGTTTATGACATGTATGATTCATTTCTCGGTGTGATTTCAATATCAGATCTGTTCATTATGATATGAGAAAGATTTTTGAAGAATAGTTGGAGAAAACAAATTGAGCCACGATGTTGAATATTTTTCAAGAATACTTACAAAATCTATACTACCTCCTCCTTCTGCTAAAAATATTGTCTTGCAAGTTGTTTTGCTCCCTTCGATTGCCACACCTTTTTAATCGCTCGCATGTTGAACATTTTCAGGGAAGGTATGGATTTTTCTAAAGGTCAGGAAAATTAATGGATTGCTTTTCAATCTTGTGCCGCTGAATGATTCAAAGAGCAAACAGAAATGAATAGAAGGAAACTTTCTGAATGTGAGGACATGCAAATAATCATGAAACTTGACATTTTAATAACACACACGAAAGAGCATTATAGCATATTTTCCAAACTTCAAACTTCATTGCTATTACAGGAGATTGTTCAGGTCTCGCCGTGGAGCTTTATTTCTAGAAAACGTAGAGTATGTACAATTGTAATGACCATATATGTTGTCACTGTGTTATAGCAAGTATCATAAAGCCATCCGATTGCCAAGCGAACATCTCATAAAATGTTTTGTTTATCTAATTTCACCCGCCGTATTTTAATAATACTTTTAAAATGATTCTAAAGAGGTATTTATCTACACGATCATATATAAATGGAAATAGTAGAATTTTGTTTCAATTTCATATTGATCTTCATTAGAAGTCAATATTTCTTTGAAATAGTGATACCGTGAGTGGAATTCTTATCGAATATTCTATCTAGGTTATCTTTCATTAATATCGCAGTTTTGACAGACTGATTTTTCAGATTTTGACCAGTGTTGGTCCAATCCTTCAAGTCTGCATTGTTAGAATTTGATCGGTATATCTATCTTCGACGATTAATCTCCTAGATTCATTTACCAGCCATTAATAGCCACTTCTACCAAAGTACACATTGGCTTCAGTTACAGGGTGAGTAAAAAAAGGGGGAAAAGAAACCCGTATCCAAGCCACAATATCTTAAAATATGTAAAATTGCTGATACTGGCAGCTGATATGATGGAAGAAGTTGACGAAGGAGAGGAAGAAGAAGAATAAAAAAGAAGAAGAAGAAGAAGGAGGAGGAGAAAGAGGAGGACGAACAAAAAGGAAGAAAAAGAAGAAGAAAAAGAGGAAGAAAAAAAAAGAAGAAAAAGAAGAAGAAGAAGAATGCGTTTGCCCAAGTTTTAGATGAATATGGTTTATGATTATTTTTCATTAAGTTATAAATGTATTCCATCCAAATGTAGATATCGGTTAACCCTCTCGTTTCATTCGAAATTTGGTCACCATAGTCACAGGTAAAATCTAGCATGAATAAGGTAAATTAGTGCTGCCAAATTCTCATAGACCAGATATATGTGATCAAGTTGTCAAATGAAAAAAAAATACGTCTATGATATCAACAACCAAACACGCACTATGTGCAACGATATCGAGGATTGAATCTGGGTTTCATTTGTAAGATTCACCCTGCACACCTACACAGCCAGGTATAAGTATAGCCATTATACGCCGGCAAGCTCATATATAGTATTTTATGTATTCGCCAGGTGTTGTGCCGAAGGCTCGTAGCGGCGATGATCGCGACGGTGAACTTGCAATTTTGCCCCAAGAATAATTGACTGAAATGTGTAGGGAAAAGAAGAGGATAACAAGAAAAGAATAGATAACTGTCAGTGGAGCTCGGACTAATGAATCATTTCTCCGTTTTTTCAATTCCCGAAGGAGATCTATTTAATAGCAAGATGATGGGGCTTTTTGAATAGCTCTACAGGTGATCATGTACACGCGAGTGAGTTGGCAGGAGAGAAGGATACTTGTATGTGTTGTGATTATAAATATGGATTCCACAGCCATGGGTTTTCAACATGTTCAGAGATTACAGAATACAGATGTCTGCAAGATCGTTATTGTCAAATACCCAATCTCATTCTTCTTCTTTTTTCTCATTTATTTATTTCACAGTATTTTACAGGACAGGAGGGTAATTCGTTAATATCTTGTCTTCCATTGAGCCCTGTTAATGCGCAAAACGAGCAAGGAACATTTCATATTTTAAAGAAAAACACAAATATATCAACATTACCAAAATAAAACGAAGCAACCGAATCAGCGTATAATATACAATACAAGCTTTTTTTTTTTTAAAGAGATATAAAGACATGAGCATGACGTGGCTGAAGGAAATGGCATGATATAAAACAAAATAAAAGAATTGGGTAAGAAAGAAAGGGCTGTTTGTAATGCTATTTCAAAGTCTACAAACAAAATGACAAAAATATAGCTGCCGAAACCCGGGACAGTTCAGAACTCATGCGAGTTCTCCGGGTGGTTTCGAACCAGGGACCTTTAGATCTTCAGTCTAACGCTCTCCCAACTGAGCTATTTCGGCTGCTGGCGGATTTGGTTTCGAATTTTCTTGATATGTATTGCAATACTTACCTGTAATGACAACATATTTGAAAACATATCGAATTACATCCAAATGGGTCAAGTCATATCCAATCAGATCAAACTAAATCAAGTCAAATATTCACAACTTCCCAAATCGCTTGCTCTTTTCCTGTTTTTCATAATCATTTTATATATTTATTATATTTTGTAATCGTCTCTTTCATAATTAATACTCCCTTTCATTAATTGCTTTCGTATTCTACTCAAAATAATATGTCAGACCCCCCCATCGCCCTTCTTTCATCCCCCTCCCGTCACGCCCATCGTTTAAAGGTACTATGTCCCATTTGCAGGCCAAAAAATGAAAAGGTTAAATCCAAAGGCATTTGAAAGATAATAATAATTTAGAACTTCCCCAAAAAATCGACTTAAGTGCTACCAAGTCAGTAAGTAATAGTCTGATTTTCAGACCATTGTACCGAATGGTCGTCCGTTTTGTGCTGCGCAAGGATTTAATTTTGGACATTACAAGAAGTGGGTTATTGATGTAGACAAATGCTCATGTAACCTTTACAGCTCATTTTATGTATGTTATTACCAAAGAAGAAGAAAAAGCCAGTCAGTCACTCAATAGTGTCTGACAGTGAAGTCTAGCAAGTAAACGGGTTTCCTTGCATAATTTGAATATTAGGACACTGCTAACGTTTAAATTTCACAGATAGAACATACATGACATATTCATAATTACTGCAAAGTTCTACAGAATTTGAAGTTGGCTGCAAAAGGGACATATTATCTTTAATTACACGGCTATATTGCGGTCAGATTCAGCTAAATGATCGGGGGGGGTACAATAGGTATAGTCATTGACCAAACAGAGGGCCTAAGTCCCGGCTGCCTCCCCCCGCCCTCCCCATACGCAATAGCATGTTAGGTTTATGTTTATTTGGATTTTTCTGATTGTTCTTTTTTCATCATCTTAATGGGCATAGTAATATGTTTATATTTTCTGCATGGTATCTGCGAACCCTATATATAGAAGCATCATGTTCCAACATGCTTTTAGAGCTGAGTGTAAACGGAAAGCGTAAAAATGATTTATTGAAATTAAATCCAACATGTACCGGACAAATCTAATCACAGTCTTGCCAATCGATCAATTTCAAAATTGGGGGTGCTGGTCGGAATATTTAGGAGATGGAATTAGGTCACTACAGAAGTCGTTGACACGAGTAATAGAATCCGACGCGCGTCGTTGTAGTCTTAAAGATAAACTTGAGTTCTGGTAAATATAGAAAATAAATTCTCACAGAATCCAACGAAACTTACACTGAATGTTCAAGATAACAAATAAATTACATGTGCAAACAATTGTGGTAAAACATGTTAAGTGGCTGAGTAATGAGCATAGAAAGATCAGGAAATCCGGGTAAGTATAGGCCCGATACCAAGTGCTTAAAGATACTATGTCCCTTTTGAAGCCAACATCAAATTTTGTAGAACTTTGCAGGAATTATGAATATGTCATGTATGTCCTATCTGTGAAATTTAAACGTTAGCAGTGTCCTAATATTCAAATTATGCAAGGAAACCCGTTTACTTGCTAGACTTCACTGTCAGACACTATTGAGTGACTGACTGGCTTTTTCATCTTTGGTAATAACATACATAAAATGAGCTGTAAAGGGTACATGAGCATTTGTCTACATCAATAACCCACTTCTTGTAATGGCCAAAATTAAACTGATTGAATCTTTGCGCAGCATAAAACGTACGACCATTCGGTACAATGGTCTGAAAAATCAGACTATTACTTACTGGCTCTATAGCTCCTAAGTCGATTCGACAACTAATAGTCGTTATTTTCCCACTTAAAGACATTTTCAAGCCCCCTTTTTTAGGGAAGTTCTAAATTAGTATTGTCTTTCAAATGCCGTTGGAATTTAACCTTTTCATATTTTGGCCTGCAAATGGGACATAGTACCTTTAACACAGGTCACTATGTGCAAATTTGTGATTTGTTGTGATTTTTATCAAAGATGATGCCCAGTAAGTTTTTGTGCGTTTGTTTTTTATTTCACTGGTTCAAACAACTAATCCAGAATAAATCATAGCAATTTTCTCTCAAAATATGATTCCCATACCAGAGCTCAAGACTAGCTTTAAGCTTAGCGTTTGATTCTGGTTATACGAACTTATTGGTCTATGATAACTTATTCTAAAAGTTGTTTTCAAGTACTCGTGGTCTTCGTGCCATCGTATTTGCAATGTACGGGCTTGGTTGGCCACAGAGCTTAATCATCATTGTGTCTATAATAGTATGAGTTTATCATTTAATGTAGATTATTGCATTACCTAAGGCCAAGTAAAAATACCCCTCCCCCTTCCGATTGAACACTGAGAGAGAGAGACGGGATTGTTATTTATTTTTGTTTAATTAGCATGTTTACTTCGAGGAAATCAAGCAGCCGAAATAGCTCAGTTGGGAGAGCGTTAGACTGAAGATCTAAAGGTCCCTGGTTCGAAACCACCCGGAGAACTCGCATGAGTTCTGAATTGTCCCGGGTTTCGGCAGCAATTTTTTTCCCTCAAGTTTCTTGGACTTTAAAATTACCACAATAGCGGTCTCAATGAATAGACAAGGCGCTTTTTAGTGATCTATAATACATTGTTTCTTCTTCTTCTTTTTATTTTTCTTCTTCTTCCTTTTCTTCTTCTCCCTTAAATCGCTTTTCTCTGGAAAGATGCAATTTCAATATGATGTATAGCTCTATGACATAACCTAAAAGAATTACCTGTGATAATATCGGTGTCTACGTTCAGACACGTTAATCATACTGTACCTTGGCTAGCAAATTGAAGTTAGCCACCAGTTTAAGATCACCAGAAGATGCGAACCTTATTTTTTTCTTTTTTTTGGGGGGGGGGGGTGAAATTTCAAGCTGAAATCTATCCAAAGATACAAATACAGAAAAAAGTACCACTGAACATTTTGCTACTTTCTCTGACTCTCGTAAATCCAAATTGACCAAATCAACAACAAAATTCATTCTTCATCAGTCAAAATAGACCAACCTTATAAATGCATACGAAATTTGTCCATGCTTTTTAACATGCTTATAACCCTTATGTGATTAACAATACATCAAGAAATGACTTTCTTCTGAAACGAAAATCCTTGAAAATATATATATATATATATATATAGGCTTATCATATTGGGTATAGCTGCATGCTTTAGGGTGGATGGCATCTTTGTATCAGTTGTCATGACAGCCGTTTCATTAGGCCCTCGGCTGGTAATACTACGAGTAGAGCTGACCTCTTAGCTACCATGGCTCCCTACAGGTGGAATTTGATGAGACTGAACATGTTGATGTCAGTCATAACGGTCCCAGAGGATGGAACAACGAGGATATGTCAAGAAATGGCACCGCGAAATACTACATGTTTTATTCGTTAGGATCATTTCATAAATTTCACATTTTATGGATTTATGGTATATTGTTATGATTTTTTTCCTAAAATCTGTATTGTTCATTTCAATTCAGTTGTTTTCTTTTCATGATAATGTAAATAATAATTAGATAATATATCGTTCAAGTGGAAAGAATGAAATTTAGATAAATGATTATTTAGCTAGAGGTATAGGATAGTTTTGGTCAATGAAAACCAAAGGCAAACTTTAGTTCAGTAATTGCTAAGCGCAGGCATTATTATTGGAACGATCTTTCAATGAATTTGGATTAGAATTACCCCTGCTGGTTAAAACGATGAAATGTTTTGAAGAAAGAAAAACCCTAATAAACAAAACAAAAAAATTGCTGCCGAAACCCGGGACAGTTCAGAACTCATGCGAGTTCTCCGGGTGGTTTCGAACCAGGGACCTTTAGATCTTCAGTCTAACGCTCTCCCAACTGAGCTATTTCGGCTGCTTGTGAATGTCAATACGCAATGTACTGATAACGGACATACCTATGAACTTGTTTGTTTTTAAGCTTTTAGTACGAATCTTCTGGCGATATCGATGAAGATTTCACTTCTACATGTTATTACCAAGGAGACGGTCTTTAAAAAAAGAAATGAATAGTAATAATATGAAATGGCATTTGAAGAAATCGTACCGCGAAATACTGCATGTTGTATTCGTTAGGATATTCATAAATTTCTCAACTTTTCATGGATTTATGGTATATTGTTAGGATATTTCTCTAAAAAGAATCTTCATTGTTCATTTTAACTTTTTGTTGTTATTGTAGTTTCTCATGATAATGGAACTGACGATTACATGTACGTAAATAATAATCAGATAATATATCATTAAAGTGGATAGAATTGCATTTAGATAAATGATCATCAAGTTAGTGGCTTAGGATAGTTTTGATAAATGAAAACCAAAAGGAAACTTTAGTTCAATAATTTCTAAGCGCAAGCATTATCATTGGAACGATCTTTAAGCGAGTTTGGTTTAGAACTGCCGCTGCAAATGAAAACAATGAGAAAATTTGAAAAACAAAACAAAACAAAACAGATACAAACAAAATAAAATCGCTGCCGAAACCCGGGACAGTTCAGAACTCATGCGAGTCCTCCGGGTGGTTTCGAACCAGGGACCTTTAGATCTTCAGTCTAACGCTCTCCCAACTGAGCTATTTCGGCTGCTTGAACTACATATTACGCAATGTATTGATAACGGCTAATGCCAATCAATTCTATGTATGCTCTTAAGCTTTTAATCCGAATCTTCTGACGATATCAATGAATAATTCACTTCTATAGTGTTGTTTCACAGAAGAGGGTCTTTTAAACAAGAAACTAATAGTGATAATATGACATGGGATTTATTCTGTTTTCTTTCAAAAGCAGGGTAGTCCTATTTACAGCAAGGGGGAGAGGGGGGCTGTTTTACAAGGTAACAGCTTTACTAGGTTAGAAGCGGATCGAGGACTGGAGGGGAGGGGGAGAGGGCGAGGTCCGAAATTCGAAGTATGTTTGGTCTAAAATGCTTATGTCATGTTTGAGCTATATTTATATACTCTGATATCATAATGCTATATTTGACTTTGCCTGGGAGGGGAACGTACCCCCGGCAATCCACCCTAGAAGCCAATAACCCTTGCAAGGCCAGTAGATACATAACTATTGAGAGAAAAAGGGAAAATACAAGAAAACATTTCTTTAACGATTTTACAATTACATTTCTAATTACGGCATAGCTGAGGCGAAAGTACGGAAATCGTATCCAAAGAAGTAATGAAAAAAAAAATCTATATTTTTCGTTTAGGTTTGTTGTTGTTTTGGGAATGAAATATTGCATCATGATTACGTCAACGTACGTGGTATATAAGGTTCATGAAAGTACCCCTTCAAAGGTAAGATTTTTTGTTAAATGCCCGCTTTTGGAAGACGCGACCTTTCGAATACCTGCGCACAGGTAAGCGTCACGCAGTAACTGGGTGAAATTAAGCATCAGCAAAACAGAAAAACACCGCTCATCTTTGTCATTTTCCATGTCGTGAGAGTTAATTAAGCATAGATTATTGCGCCAGATGACATCAACAATTGCACTCTAAATTGATCGCGGCACGGCCTTTGAGGGGGCACAGTGTCGTGTGTACTAAACACCCATGGACGCCGTGTTCACACGCGTTGATACCATGTTCACACGAGATGATTGGTCGTAATGAAAGATTTCGTTTTATGAGCTAAGAAAATATCAGATCTTAAAGCTCCTAACCAAAAATATTAGTATATTCAAATTTTCTCAGATTCTGACTTTTCCACAAGCAGCCGAAATAGCTCAGTTGGGAGAGCGTTAGACTGAAGATCTAAAGGTCCCTGGTTCGAAACCACCCGGAGAACTCGCATGAGTTCTGAACTGTCCCGGGTTTCGGCAGCTATATGTTTTGTTTACACTCTCTCCTCTCTCCTTCTTCATCTGTCTTGCTTTTTTTTCATCTTCTCTGTCTATTACTTACTCTTTTTCTCTACCTTACTTAATCTTTCTATCCATCTGCCTGTCTATCCTCTCCATCTACCCATCTATTTATCTTTCTATTTAATTTAAAAACATTAACATCTATATTTTGAATCTGTCCTCTTTCCCCCTTCATAGTATCCGTTATTTATCTCTATCCCTCCCTCTTTATTCATGACAGCCCCCTCTCCCCTCTCCCATCTCCCCTTCTCCCGCCCTCTCTCTTTCTCTCTCTCTCTCTCTCTCTCTCCCTCTCCCTCTCTCCCCTTTCTCTCTTGAACTCTATCCCGTTCTCCCTCCCCTCTCTCTCTCTCTCTCCCTCTCTTTCTCTCTCGTGAACTCTATCCCTTTCTATCTCTTTCTCTTTCTCTCTCTCTCTCTCTCTCTCTTTCTCTCTCTCTCCCCTCTCTATCTCTCTCTCCCTTTCATTATCATAAACGACCATGTCAAACCAAAACTCCTTATGCACTTCCCAAATCCCGATTGTTCATCCTACCGCTCTAATCGCCAGACTTATAACTCCAAGTGGAAACACAGCATCCAAATTGCCGATGTCGTGCATTTCAAAGTCAATTTCCCTTTTCACCATTGATTTAAATCTTGCCCCTAATTTTGGTATAAACAACAGAATAATAATAATTACAAAACAAATCTCCTAGTTCCTAATAACATCTACTCTCCCTCCGTCCACAAATGTGGGGTTTTTTTTTCTTTAAAAATGTCATCAATCCACTGGCTGAAACATCATCCCCAATTACCTAATGATGAGACACTATTTGAACGTACTTCAACACTTTCACTACATCTAACTAATGGAAATGAATCTTGGAACTTCAAAGACTGACCTTAAAAACATAGAAAATAGTAAAAATTGGTTTTAAAAACAATTAAACCCTTTCATTTGAAATAGCTGGTGAAATTTATTTAATTTTGGCAGAAATTACCAATGTATGAATTTTTCCTGATTTGATCTGAATGTTTGTGCCATCAAAAAAATTTACTTATTTGTTAATTAATTTATTTGTCATTTATTTGTTTATTCAATTATATAATCGATTATGATTGTAAACTTAGCTGTAGCAGAAAACATTTAACATTGACAACGGTATATTATGTTATATCTTAATCTTCTTGGAAAGCTTTGGAAGCAAGCCAAAAAAAAATGGATATCAAACTTATGCCCACAACCACCCTCGCAACCCTTCCCCCTCCTCCTTCCCCTTCCCCTTTCCCCGTTTCCCCTCGATCCGTCTCTGTAGAGATAGATCTCTATCGTTAGAAGTTATCAATTTATAACATCTAATTTTTTAATGATTTTTCTTTTCAAAGCGAAATGAGAACATCCCCTTTTGGAAGCATCCCTTACCTTAACTCATTTTCCTCTCCGTAATCAGCAACGATCTAGATCTCTTGACTTTCGCGAAATGTCCACTGGGAATCAAATATCAAAATTACTCATACGAAAACCGGCGCTCCCTGGGGAAATAAACAAAATTAACAACGATCAGAAACTGCGTCAGACGAATACTCTTTCCGAAAACATTTGCCTTATCCAGCAGAAGGAAATTGGGAAATTTTCGGAGCCCTACTCTTTAATTTTCGAAATTAATATCTTTGGAGCAGTTGTGAGGTTAAAATTAAGCGCGAAACGTGAGCGATTGTTTAAGAGTGCGTGTTTGATCGGCTGAGAGGGTGGGGGAGGTGGAATTGTGGAGGGTGTTTTATGAGATGAATTTTGACAGGTATTTGATATTTGTGAAAGTCGCTCGTTCAACATACTTCTCTATTTACGGGAATAGTCGCTAGATTGCAAAGTATGATTATATACATGTAGGTATTCTAGGAATGAAGGCGATGTCTAATGTAAGGAATATAATAAGCCAACCTAGGTATTTTAACCGTTGTCAGCAAACATTAAAATATGATGTTCTTGGCAGTGTTTTTCCCCCCATAAATCTTGGGATACATTCTTTGCTTTTGAATGTCGGCGAATTTGGCAGCAGAAATGTGGACCCCCCTCATTATTATGTTCATGCGATACCCACGAGCATATAACATGTTTGTCGGCATATATGGTCTTAGCCCCCTCCCTCTCTCTCCAAGGTGTTCTTGCGATCCCATTTTATTTATCCTCAAACATATTTCAAAATAGGCTCCCTCTTTATGTTTCCTAAGATATCTATAATGCGAAATGCAAACGTAATAAATAAATGAAATCGAGGTGTGTTAAGAGACACGTTAAATATGTTTGTTTTTCCCCTATAAAGATAAATTATACGGTGTAACAAAATAAAACATAGGCCTAATCCTAACATCAAACATTTTGACAAACCAAGGTCAAGGATGATCATCATGACGTCATTCGCCGGGTCATGAACATCTGGGGAAAATGTTCGGATATATTGTCATGGGCAGGGGAAGGTTAGAAAACAAAACTGCCTCGGGTACTGACGGGATGTCCGGTTTGATGTGCCCCAGTTATACACGTTTTTCATCGCCATGTTTTAATCTCTGCATCACGATGAGTAATAAACGTCTTCTACCCGTTATGTTTCCTACTTGTTTACCAACTCATCATAGTGTCACCACCCCCCCTCTCTCTCTCTCTCTCTCTCGGTCTATCTCTCTCTCTCCTCCATTCTTTCTCTCTGTCTCTCTCTATCTCCTCTGTCTCTCTCTCTCCCTCTGTCTCTGTCCCTCTCCTCTCTCTCTCTCTCTCTCTGTCTCTTTCTATGTGTCTCTCTCCATCCCTCCCTCTCCCCCTCTCTCTCCCTATACCATTATCTCTCTCTCCCCCTCTCCCTCTCTCTCTCTCTCTCTCCTCTCTCTCTCTCTCTCTCACTCTCTATCTCTCTCTCTCTCTCTCTGTCTCTCTTCATTCTCCATTCTCTCTCTCTCTCCCTCTCTCTATTTGTCTAAAGTAACAAACGCCGATTTCAGATTCCTGCCAATCTTGGAATTTAGCTTTTACCTTTATTGATCATTTAAACCAATACAAGTAACCTCAGGGGCACCCTTGTAATCAACAACTTAATATGAATCAACAACAAAAACAAAACTTTGGTAGTATTTGTTTTTGTACATATTTCATGTGAAGCAAAATGGAGGGTGTATCAAAATGGTATTCGGGGGTGGACAGGTAGTGAGGAGAATGAATGAATGAGAGAGAGAGAGAGAGAGAGAGAGAGAAAAAAAACAACAACAGATGTCAACGGGTGAGCAGCTCAGAGCAGGAGAAGGGTAAAGCGAGAGGTATATAGAGTGGGGTATAGAGAGAGAGAGAGAGAGGAGAAGATGGACAAGAGGAAGAGAGAAAGTATTAGCATGATTAAGTTGTTCAAAAGAAGAGAGAGAGACGGGGAGACAGAAAGAAAGGGTAGAGAGAGAAAGGAGAAGATGGATGAGGGAAAGAGAGAGAAAAGGGATAAGTTGGTCAATGACCTTTTCGACTGAGTTCTGTAACCCGATGCGAGAGTGATATTGCCTGTGTACACAGTGTAATGCCCACCCGCGGGCCCTGGCACACGACTCAACCACAAACGGGTGCGGAGAGATGAAATATGGTTAGCCAACCTGGTCATAATCATTCAACTTTGGATGTGGATTTTCCGAAAATTGTTCTTGTTCTCTTTCGCAAAATGTATACGCCCCTTCTTTCTCTACCCCTTCCACGAATATCTATCTCTTTCTCTTTCTCTCTCACTCGCACTCTCTCTCTCTCTCTCTACAATATATATATATATATATATATATATCTTTCTCTCACGTTCTTGGGACTCCTTTCGATTTATTTTTCTTTCCTTTATGTCTCTCTAAGGGTGCGTTCAATCGACACTTTTCACCCTAGAATCACGGTTTTCAAAGACGTTTAGTTTAAAACACGGTTGCGTTCAAGCGATTTTTCGTTGGTCGTAAAAATAAACGTGTTTAAAAACACAAACATGAAACGCTGAAAAAGGTGCGTTTTGTATTATGATTCTGCAGAATCACGGTCGCTAAAATTCGCTTGAACGAACGGAGATCTTAATCATGATTCTATGACGTCATTATCTATTATATATACTATCGATACCTATTTCTAGTCTTCCTGGGTGGGCTTGAAATGAGCGAGAATCATCGTTGATGGAAAATCGCTTGAACGATCTCCCGCAGTAACCGTGTTTTGTATCGGCGTTTTGAATTGTGATTCATGTTTGTGATTATAGCTTCGAAAAATAGCTTGAACGCACCCTAATTTCTCTCCCTATGTCACCTCTTCCTCTCTCTTTCTGTTATTAGCTTTCTCCATATATTATTATGTACAGAAAGGCAATGAGAGAATAAAGGTCGCATAGAAAAAAATGGGGGAAAGATATATATGTGTGTGTGTCTCTCTTTCAGTAGAGATGTGTGTTTTACTCACATATCCCTGCTCCATCTGCAAATGTCTTCCACAATGTTTATATTCCAACACTTCATCGTCATCATTCTCATCACCATCATCATTGATATCGTGGTTTTTCAGTCTCTCCCCCCTCCCCCCACCCTTTTTTCTCTAATGATCACAATGGTCACGTGCCTCTGAAATAATCATATCGTAGCCAAGAATCTGTTTGGCTAGTAAGCCGATAAAAACTGCTTTATCCTCTAAATAATTGCTTATTTCATGTCGTTCATCTAACTTTCCTACAAGCTTTTGGTTTGGTCATATACGGAGGAAGAAACACACAAGACTTCACAGAGAATAATCATGGCCCGTCTGGCTGTCCATAGTATGTTATTGACGTCCCCGTCAAGAAGTGCAGCCGTCCATCGAACCGACGTGGCTCCATGCTCGCTGATCTCTCGGCGTAGCGAAGGCCTAAGGGACCGCTCCAGTTTTCTGGACGATTGACAGATGGGAAGGTCAACAGCCGCATTTATCAACGACATTCGACAAGTCGAACTTATTTCTAGAGCTTGGCCACGTTTGCCCACTAATATTTTCGTCTATGTTTAAGACAAGATGAAGACAAAAATAACAGGAAAAGGTACTTGGGGACCTTGTTTCCAACCTATACATCCCGAATGAAAATAGATTTGTTTTGAAAGTGTTGATCATAAATCACATGTATTTATATTAACGAAATCGCAGTTTTTAGTCAGTGTCTGTTCGTTTGTTTGTTTTTTGATTGTTTCTCCTAACAACGTCAGGCATCATCCTGAAGACTACTCGTTTATAGACTGTAAGTGTTATTCTAACAAATTGTTGTTGTTTTTGCCATATTGTAACCAATCACTTGAGCTTTTATACTGATTATTGTACATATTGTATTAAAGATACTATGTCCCATTTGCAGGCCAAAAAATGAAAAGGTTAAATTCCAACGGCATTTGAAAGACAATACTAATTTAGAACTTCCCTAAAAAAAGGGGGACTTGAAAATGTCTTTAAGTGGGAAAATAACGGCTATTAGTTGTCGAATCGACTTAGTGCTATAGAGCCAGTAAGTAATAGTCTGATTTTCAGACCATTGTACCGAATGGTCGTACGTTTTGTGCTGCGCAAAGATTCAATCAGTTTAATTTTGGCCATTACAAGAAGTGGGTTATTGATGTAGACAAATGCTCATGTACCCTTTACAGCTCATTTTATGTATGTTATTACCAAAGAAGAAAAAGCCAGTCAGTCACTCAATAGTGTCTGACAGTGAAGTCTAGCAAGTAAACGGGTTTCCTTGCATAATTTGAATATTAGGACACTGCTAACGTTTAAATTTCACAGATAGGACATACATGACATATTCATAATTCCTGCAAAGTTCTACAGAATTTGATGTTGGCTGCAAAAGGGACATAGTATCTCTAAGTTTAGAGCAAATATGAACAAAAATGAAGTCAAAAGAGCAGACTTGAAACTCCACATTGGGACACTAACTTTCCAAATACCTTGCATATGCTCAAATACACATAGGCCTGCTTTATTTCTGAGGGTTTTTTTCTTAAATACGTTTGATGGCAAACGCGGCAATGCAGAAGTTTACGAAAGGTCAGACGAGGACTCCAAAATAGATTTGCCATTTTGTTTCCAAGTTTTGGTTGCATTACGGGAGTATGGCGTTTCCCCTCCAGAGAGTATCCTCGATATTTCTTGCGGGCTGTTGTTATTTTAATTCTTTTTGTGTGTGTTAAATATATATCATGCCAATAATGAGATTATGACGTTTTCCCATATATACAGGGATATACAGCTATATACAGCCTCCTAATCTTATACATTGCCAAATTTCTGGGCGTAGGCTGTTTTCAGCTATTAAATATTTCGTCCCGCCCACTTCATTCTCCATCTTAAAAACGAGGACATGAATTCAAACGACCGGGGATGTCACATCCTGAAGGGGCATGTGAAGTTACCAGACAAGAATAATATATGGCATTAATTATATATCGTAATGTTAAGCAGCAATTATCCACTATATGTGTTTGCCTTGGTGCTGTGGCCCACCCTCTGCCAAAATTATACAACGTAATGAGTGTTATGCAATAGTTATTGGCACTTTTTGAGCACCTCATATAGCAGGTCTGTGAAGCGGCCTGTTTCAAGTTTTTACAATGGCGAAATTACATTTCCACTGTTACAATGCGTTAAACGGATTGGTTCGCTCTCTTCGCTTTCTTGCAAAATTTAGAAACTGGTAGTTTCATCTCGGGACAAGCAATATCACCTATATACAAATTATAATGAATATGCCCGTATGCATTTGCACACGTTTGAAGTACCGGTTCCATCTCTCTATTGGCCGTGTACCATTCGTTGCTGTAGAATCTCAGTCCTACACAGGGTCATGATGCAGAATGCATGATATGATATGGGATGATTGTTTGTATATGGGTTAAAGTTTGTTTGGAGTATCTGGGTGGCCGTGCACTTCACCTCCAAACCTTGGATTTGATGACCATGGCGTGTTGGAGAGCGCGGTCAAATCGAATGCAGATTGACGTCTTAATGGCCATAGCATGTTGCATCTGTCATGTTTGGCTTTGGGTGACAACGACATTTAAATTTTCTAATGCACCTCACATCGGTAATATTGTAAAGGAAAGAAAAGGTTGAACGTATGATAACAATGATCAGTTACCAAAATAGCCTATGATTAACGTTCTCATCTTGCGCAAATTTACATTCGACATGTATTATTGTATTTAGACTGCCTACGATGAAGTTATGTTTGATATTTTCAGACATTAGTTATTTAAAGTTACGTATTTGTCATCTGTATTTGAGTTATTAGTATACCACCGCAGAACTGGGCTATCGTTTTGCAGAAACCAAAATTACATATAAATACATTTATATACGTTATTGAACATTAAGATTAAAGATAAAGTTGAGTTCTGGTCATGCGATTGCAATGTGAAAGAAACGGTGTGAAATTGATCAGAAAAGGTTGATCATCTACCATATAAGTATTGGTGTGTGCTGCAAGGTTCTGGAATCATCAAAATGATAAGAAATTTGGCCCAGTCTTGGTAAAGTTACAAGCACTGTACACAGAAAGATGTATATGGGACTACACAAACATGTGGCATAAAAATCCGTCCCGATTTTTATGCTGTTACATGCCATATTTAGAACATTAAGGCATTTAAAGAGCCATGCTTTTCAGGCAACATTTTTTTATCTGATGTTCTTCCACACTTGCATAATAACAATGATAACGCTCACAAATTATTTTTCACCTCTTCCCAGAACTCAACCTTCTCTTTAACTCTGTAAATGGAACATTATCATTATTTGCAAATAATGCTAACACTGAACCGAAAATCGAAATAGCTTGCACATATATTTTGCATGGATGACCGGATTTTCCCTTCTATCATTGTTCCATACTCATTTTGCGCTTTTATCACGTTGATAGAAGTCGATTGATGAGAGGAAACAAAAGTTTCAAAACGTCGTTAGCTCGCTAACCGCACCAATACAGATAATTTCCATCGTATTACGATTTTGTTTACTTTTTTCTTGATTTTGCACCATTAATGTTAAAGTGACTTACTGACTTGGTAACATTGCCTCAGATTCTGAAACAAAATCCTGGATTAAGCTCATGCTGCAATCATAATTATAAACCTTTAGGTCAGTCAGGAATCCCATGACTTTTACAAGATTATTATCAAGATATTTATGATTGGAAATCGAAATTTCATTTTTCGTTTTCCTAACGGTTTTTAAAACACTACAGTCTTTTGGGGGAAAACGAGTATGGTAAAACCGGTCACTGAAAGATTTTTACTTTTTGAGGCACTTCATGATCATTTTGGAACGCATTTTTTTAGGGCTTCAATATTACACCATATCACAGACATTGATAACACGTAGGACCATGCATCTCAGATTTAACATTGTTAAACGATGCCTTTAACCAAAAACTGGCAATGACGTGAATCGCGTGTAACAGGTAACATGTAATTCAACCACATAATATGTACACGTATCGAGAGACATTTAGAGAAGGGGAAATTCCTAATTCACAATTGCGATAGTTGAACAACTGTGAAGCACCTCGACAAAAATGTCTATCAAATGTGATGTAGATCTTTGTATCACACCCCTTTCTCTCTCCCCCCCTCTCTCTCTCTCTCTCTCTCTCTCTCTCATATATTTAATATATGCTCACAGAAAGCGTTGAACATTATGTGGAAAGGGGTTACGAAAAGCAGTAAAGTAAGAGATATTTACGTACTAAGTACTGTCACTTCATCTTGCTCTGTTTGTAGCCGAACTGTTTGTTTTAAAGATAAAGTTGAGTTCAGTTCATGCGATTGCATTGTGAAAGAAACGGTGTGGAATTGATCAGACAAGGTTGACCATGTAGCATATAAGTATTGGTGTGTACTGCAAGGTTCTGGAATCACCAAAATGATAAGCAATTTGGTCCAGTCTTGGTCAAGTTAACAACTAACAAGCACTGTACACAGAAAGATGTATATGGGACTACACAAACACGTGGCATAAAAATGTGGTCCTCACTTTTTTAAACCGTTACATGTCATATTTAGAATATGAAGGCATTTGAAGAGCCATGCTTTTCAGGGAACATTTTCTCTAGTGTTCTTCTGCACTTGCATAATAACAATAAAAACGCCCACAAATTATTTTTCACCTCTCCCAGAACTCAACCTTCTCTTTAAGTGTGTAAAAGAATATAAGCAGTTCATTGTTGAACTCTCAAACAACTCTGAGAAGGAGCTTTCAAATCGAGGTCAAAATGGTTCATCGGCTGAATGTAGCGGAAATAAATGTCACAGTGTATATTGAAGTTAGGCAACATGTGACGTGAATCTTGATGTTGTTTTATGTATTTTCGTCTTTCTTTGACTTACTTCGTATGACCTCTTCTATTTTCTTTTTCTAACTTCTTGAAATGCTGATCTTGATCGCTCTACTCTCTGCTACGGTGTATTTAAAGGGACTTAGTAACATTGTTCAGATGAGAGAAAATGGTGCTAAGGTAGTGACTTAAATGCTAGATGTACAATTAAAGATAATCTGAAAGTTTAAGTGAAAACAGACCATTATTAATGAAAAAAAAATTGGGATAATCTGATCTGATCAATTTCTTAATTCTCCCAACTATATTATTACAATTGAATTACATTTCAGGTGAATGTAAATCGTCACAAAGCAATGAATTGGCTCTAAATACCATTCCAGACATTTATTTTTAAAAGCCTGTTTTATGTCTTATTTTCATGGAAAACGGTTGGGAAAATTAAAAAGTTGTTGGGAAAATTTACTGTTAGAGGATGTTGCACAGTGACGCCTTCAAAGAAAACCATAAATATCTTTGTGGTTTGAGAATTTTTTCAGGATTTTGTGCATGTTAGAGGGTTAGTACAGTAAAAGGAATATAATAAGTAACATTTCATACAAAAATTACGCATTTTTTTCATGGACCTTCAACAATGTTACCGGAGGCATGGGGTTGATTTACACCACGCACGAAAACAAAGAAAACATATAATGTAATATATAGGAAAGTAGTTAATCATCGCATCGTTCCTCGACCATGTAAACCAATCATGCCGATTTCCCTCCCCCTCTCTCTCTCTCTCTTTCTCTCTTCTCCTCTCCCACTCTCTCTCTCTCTCTCTTTCTCTCTCTCTCTCTCTCTCTCTCTCTTTCCCTCTCTCCCTCTCTCTCGCATGGCAGGCACATCAACACACACATACACGCTTACCCTCACTCACCACACCACACCAAACCTGTTTTTCCCGATTACTGCTGCCTTCTCTCTCCCTCTCTCCTGTCTCTCTACTCCATTTATAATCCAAAACCTCACCCTCCCCCCTCCATATCTCCCCTATATTCTTAAAGTTACTATGTCCCATTTGCAGGCCAAAAAATGAAAAGGTTAAATTCCAACGGCATTTGAAAAATAATACTAATTTAGAACTTCCATAAAAAAGGGGGGGGCTTGAAAATGTCCTTAATAACGACTATTAGTTGTCGAATCGACTTAGGAGCTATAGAGCCAGTAAGTAATAGTCTGATTTTTCAGACCATTGTACCGAATGGTCGTACGTTTTATGCTGCGCAAAGATTCAATCAGTTTAATTTTGGCCATTACAAGAAGTGGGTTATTGATGTAGACAAATGCTCATGTACCCTTTACATCTCATTTTATGTATGGTTATTACCAAAGATGAAAAAAGCCAGTCAGTCACTCAATAGTGTCTGACAGTGAAGTCTAGCAAGTAAACGGGTTTCCTTGCATAATTTGAATATTAGGACACTGCTAACGTTTAAATTTCACAGATAGGACATACATGACATATTCATAATTCCTGCAAAGTTCTATAGAATTTGATGTTGGCTGCAAAAGGGACATGGTATCTTTAAGTGACCTAAATCTGTACTGCTTTCTTCGCACCTCATCCTCAAACCATTAGTGCCTCTGTAGTCAAACTTCTGACAGTAAAGTGACCTTACGCGGTCACCTGTTTTTTAATGACATACTCCTCTTCCGTCGATGTCCCTGCTAATTTGGCGGGAAACCCATGAAGGCTCATTTCGACTCGAGTCGTCTGCCCACGGTACCCGCCCAGTAATTTGTGCTAGGGGAGTCGAGACACCCTCGTTTCCCTTTCGGTTAATTGCGAGTGATGAGGAGCTGTACAACTGGGATGTGTTAGAGGACGACCTCGTCCATCCTGAAGACCTGACACAATCTTTTCAAATGCTTTGATTTCTACACTAACCATACCGCTATTGTTCCATGCGCATATATCTAATTTGTCGATCTTACATATACAAAGACCTGTTCCTTAATATTATGATAGAATATGAAACTTACTTTTTTCTCGACTTCGCCTAAAAAAATAACATTCTTGATCTCAAAATATTTTTCAAACATCTTTTATAGTAGGCCTATGTCCAACATTTCACCTTTCTTCATCTTCGACATTATCCTTTTCATTAATACCCAATACTTTTCTTTTGTCTTTCTCTATTTCTTTGTTAAGTTTGTTTCTTTCTTATTTTATTTCATTTCTATCCTGAAGTCTTGAATGTCGGTTGTTGTTGTTCTTCTTCTTTTTGTTTTTGTGTTGGTGAGTATCCAGTCAAAGCAAATGTGGATCCATTTTACTGTGATTGATTTTGTTTTGTTTTGTTGTATTTGTTTTGATATCGTGTAAATATGTGTGTGTGTGTGTGTGTGTGTGCTGTGTTTTTGTTTGTTTATTTCTTTCTTTGTTATTTGATTTTATTTATTTGCTTTTTACTACAGAAACGCTCAACTGACATGCTTTCATTTTTTCTCTCCCAAGCTTTTTATGAAAATCCTGCGAAAATCCTACGACTTGATTCCCTTTAAATAAAATAGGATATCACTGTATATAAACAAGCTTTAGCAAAGTACACATACCCTCCGAATAGTTCCGTGTTTTTTTACCCCCTTTTTGTCTAGTTTCCTTTGTTTTCTATCTAATAATTGAATAATGATATTGAGGAAGAAGTGCCTTGTGTTATGAGCTCATCCGCTTTCGCTTTATTCGATCCTTCTCTTCCTAAACGAATTATTTTCACCAAAAAAGAAGGAAAAATATGTTGCAGCCCCGTCACATGAGCATATGTTAATTGTCTTTGAGCTATAGAGAGTGTACGCTATCGTGTCTATTTCATAAAAGAGTATATTTATGAGTGGTTTTTAATTCTTAGGTTTAAAATATCTTTTTGAAAATGACACTGTGAAGAGGCGGAACCAGAATTTGCCGAAAGTAGGGGCCACATTCCCGAGAAGAAAAAAATCTCATGGGGAAAAGGTCATAAATTTTGAAGGGAACTTTTGGTTTAAAAGCAGAAAAATACGAAAACACATTCACACAGAAACAAGGACTACACGTAAATTATCTAAGTCAAACTATTTTGAGAGAAACTTTATGGGCAAGCAAAGAGAAAAGGATAAATTTGAACTATAGTAGTTTTTTTATTATTTTTGTTGGTCCAAATTATTTATCTGCTGCAAATGATATTAGTCAAAACACATTTATTGAATACAGTTTATCGAATTCTTATTTAATGTCACAGCTCATAAAACATATCACTTTTTGTCCAAAATCGGAAAATTTGGCTTCCACTGGTTTATACAAATGACACCTTATGAACATACTCATTTAGCTTCAGTTTCAGTTTCAGTTTAGAGGTGTCGTGGACGAGTGGATATGTCACCGGACTGTGGACCACAAGGTCCGCGGTTCAAGTCCCACCGCGGCAGTAATGTCCTTTGGCAAGACATTGATCTACATTTGCCATTCTCCACCCAGGTGTTGAATTGATACCCGGTAGGATGCGAAAGCTAATGTGCTTAGATTAGCAAGTGTGCGCTTGTAAAAATGACGCCTGGCTGGAATGCTCCCCAGGGAGTGGAGAATGTGCATACATTGTGTGCGGGTTAGCCTGAATCCGATGACCGGGGTAATAATATATATATATATATCTGTAAAGCGCTTTGATAGGGCCTTCGGTCTTGAAAAGCGCTATATAAGAACTAGCTATTATTATTATTATTATTAATGTATTGGTCATGCACAAAAATAAAAGTACTCCATCAATTAGCATACAATAAATATCTGGCTGTTTTCATAAAAAGGGTAAATATATATATATTCATATACACACACGCACACACACGCAGACACACACACACACACATATATATATATATAAGATATACCTAAATCTATCATGTTCTTATTGTGTGATATTAATAAACCTTTAAGAATTACAAGAAGCCAATATCTCTTGTAGTGAAAAGCACTTCTATCACTATTACTCAAGATTAGCTTTAGCAGGATTATTTCGCATAAATTCCATTTCTTAGAAAGAAAAAAGAAAACCCGGCCCATCCCTTATTCCTCACCCACGGTTAAACCAACCCTTGCGCGTTCTCACGTTCACCCGTGCACGTAAGCAATTGGCATGGATGATAATTTGAATCCAATTACTATTATTTTGAAACGTGCGCCAATATATATTTTTAAAAACTGGATACTGTGGAACTCTTTTAATCGGAATATTGCAATAAATTTGCGGCGGTGATTACAGATGAATTGACCGAAAACACAACTCGATTTATATTTCATTGAATACGTGAATGAGAGATAGGAAAAGAGGGAGAGAGAGAAAGAAAGAGAGATAAAGGAAGAGGGAGCACCGACAAGCATAAAGGTAGAAGGAGAGAGAGAGAGAGAGAGAGAGAGAGAGAGAGAGAGAGATAGGGAGAGAGAGAGAGAGATAGGGAGAGAGAGAGAGAGAGAGAGTGTGAATAACAGCAAAATAACAAAATAGTACAGTACACTTTCTGATCAAATTTGTCAAAAGTTATTACAGAAATTCATTACTAAAATGTAATTTTCACTTCAGCCTTTGCCAAGATTCAACTATGCCACTTCTTGATAATCGTCATGTGTATTGCATTTAAATTGAACATGACATGTTACTCAAATTATAATGCAATGTGTTTTATTTGTACGCCTGCCAATTGATTTACATGATAAAGGGGGTTGAGCCCATCTTGCCCAATGTTCATTTTTGTTAACGTGCTGCTTTCGTTAGTTCCGACAACTTATCTAATTCTCGGGAGAGATTTTCCCAGGAGATTTCAGAAAATGGAGGGAAATATTACGTAACGGCGGCGTCGACTTAAGTGGTGGGGAAGGTTGGGACAAAAATATTTACCGCGCTTTTTTCAGGGAATTTCCTTTTCTAATAAAATGGAAAAGTGTGGTGAACTGGGGACTTATTGATAGAAGGTTATCACGCGGTTTTAGTAAAGTTCTAGTAAATATACTATCAAAATTTGATCACCACAAAGATTGACAGAAATGATGTGCCAAAATAAATTGGACATAAAAATGCAAGTAATCGCTGACTAACGAAGACAAAAACACTTTAGTCTATGAAAACCACGCACAAAATCATTACATATATTATTCTCCCTTTTAACTCACTGCTGAAAATATACAATTGAATTAAATTTTTGCTATCATTTTCCCAAAATTACCATTATGCATAGCTATGATAAAAGAACTAAACACCGTAAATCATGATCGTAACCTCGCTCACTTTTCTCCTTTCAACTTTCACGATTTCGTAGAAAAAAGTACTGCCAAGCTGAATGTTTGTGGATATTTCGAATAAGATTGATTCGTAGCACCTGTATTTCTATTTCTAGGTATAGTGATATGACAAGGATTTAAAGTTTCGCCCCGTATGGAAATAGAGTTTGTCCCTCTATGGTGCTGCCGTTTTGCTCCTCTACAGTGCCACAGATTTGACCCTCTTTAAAACCATATTAGTAATAGGTCCATGGGTTTACCCACAGGTTTTTATGTTACCCTTACCATCCCTGTAATACGAAGCGGTTTTCCCCTATATGCGGAGTCGGGTTTGTGTCCGTATGGATTTAGGCTACGGACGAACCCTTATAGCTAATTCAACATCTCCCCTAGATAATGCATGCATATAGAGATGGGCCATTGTCTTAGCACTGGTGTTACTACTGGGCAATTCTTATATGTGTGGTATGCATTATAATCTATCTCCCTCTCTCTCTCTCTCTCTCTTTCCCTCTCTTTGACCCCCTTTCTCTTTCGCTCTCTGATACCCCAAATATCACTAATTTCCCACCTCTCTAAGTGACTCCTTGCTTCGTCTTCCTCGCTTGATGTCTCTGCCGCTGTGTCAATTAACCCTTCCATCTTGTCAAATTTTTTCAGCCCCAGCTTTCTGTCTCCTCCCCTCCCCCCCCCTCCCCTCTCCCCTCCCCCTCTCTCTCTCTCTCTCTCTCTTCAACTCAATGAACTTCTCCTCAACCTGTCTATCACGGTGACATGTGAAACAAGATTGGTAGCTGCTAGCCTTGTCCACTCTCAATAATAAACAGTCCCATACATGGCATGCCGATGTCGATATGCTATGGCCTTTCAGTGGTGTTAAGATGGCCTCGTAAGTCTTGATGGAATGATTATTTGACTGTCAGGAAGGAGGAACTAGTCTCTAATGGTAGAAATACATGTAGTATAAAACTAGTATTCTGTACATAATTATAACTACTGTAATAAAGTGAAGCTCCTGTTTATTCTTAGTATCATCACTGCCGTCATCACCATCATCAACAATTCCATCTCTAACGGCAAGAGTTTAATGATCACCATTATCCACATATTCATCAACATCACCATTATTGACGTCGCCGTCATCATCATTAGGCCTACTCATCGTCACTATCGTCATTCGTCGCCATCATCACCCCATCACCATCATCAGTATCATTAACATCACCATCCTTAGCATCATGATCATGGATGGTTTAACCATCGTAATCTGTTTCATCATGACCCTCAATCACCATCACCACTATAATTATCATTATTTGGTACACTGTGCGTGGATGAATCCGATTGCAGGGTTAATAATAACATCAGTAAAGTGTTTAAAGATGGTATTCCTTATTTAGCGCTAAATAAATACAGATTTATTTATTTATTATCATCAGCATCGTCATCATCATCATCATCAACTTATTCATCATCAATCAGAAACGTCATCATCCCAATCATTTCCAACATCACCTTGCAATAATTTCACTCATAGTTCTCTCTTTCAAGTTTATTTTCTGTCCGCTTCTTTACGTCCGCCGCGACGACGGAAGTAAAACAAACGCATCGAATAGCCTATCATATTTTGACGATATATCCATCTCTAAAACCCCGATCAACGGCTATGTTATTGTCGCCTTAATGACGTTGACGACGTTATGACGTCACATCGCAATGCACGGCGTGACACGTCACATCTTTCAGATTCCTGTACGCGGCCTCAATTTTTCTTTAATCATGATTTTGGATTACGGTGGAAAAGATGATATAGGTGTTTTGGAATGGCGTGAATATTTGCAGCTCCTGTGTCATTTGTGCCATATTTGGCTTGACTCCTGTGATCTATTTCGATGTAGGCCGAACGGACACCTCGGCTCAATATAGGCCTAACCCCGTTCATCTTCTATCTCGGTTTCCTAAATCTCATTCAAGAAGTCACACCGACAAGAGAAAAAATCCAATACCTAATGAAAAAAATGGATCAATAAGGAGATATTAAACGATAAATCGGTGTATGACAGGGATATTTTGTAGTAAGAATTTCACAGAAACAGTGTGCACATTAAACCAAATAGGCCTATATTAAAATAACATCAGAAAAAATAAATCTATATATTGTTATACATTGTAAAACGCTTTGTAAAAGGATGAAATATGACCCAATTTTTATTAATAGTTTGACGATCAACTTGCAGGGCTAAGTGATAAAAAAAATTGTCCTATTATGCCTTCGTGATTGGTTATTTTGCACACCTCTTTCTCCCTCTCTCTCTCTCTCTCTCTCGTTCATACTTTGTTCCTTCTTATTTTTTTTCTGTCTCCCTCCCACTTATCTCTCTCTCTCTCTCTCTCTCTATCTCCCATTGTAATTGCAGTGACATCGGCAGAAGTGAGTATCGTGAGCGAGATCAGCGCTCTGCATCACGTGACCTAACAATCTACGTCACCGCGTGACCTCTAATTCATGCATAATAGTATTGAGCGAAAGGTGTTACTCCGAGCTTCTAATTCAATACATTTAAAGTACAAATACCTCCAATATGCCGCCATGGTTACTCAGTGACCCCCTTATGTACTTTATCTTCTCCGCAGTGTACATTAATACCTTTAATTTTTACACGTCTACACATGCACCCTGCTAAGAAAGTACTGCGCTTGTAAAACAACAAAAAAGGGAAGAAGGCCTGCGATGGGGTACTTCGCATGTCTCTATATCGAGTTTGTATTATCTCTCGCATTAAGATGATGATATGAAACTGCAATTTTCCGATGACTAATATAATGCATTAACTGCAGACAAGGAAAGGGTGAATATAGCGCCATGGAAGAATTGGAAAATGGGTAGACTCCTGGTAGGTTAGGATAAAACATGAAGAAGGAAATCTTTCCGGCGTAGCCTTGTGTGAGTCTCGGCTCGGCCGTAAGCAGCGGGGGCTTGCTGGGCGAGTCGCTGACTCAACCCCATGGAGTCAAAGAGCGCGTTACGCGCCTGGCTTAACAGATACCCTCTCTAGCGTACACTGGCGCCACGACCACCCCGCCAGCCTTCCGACGGTACATCGCTCTCTCCATCCACCCTTTTTCACTCATCATCAGCATTTCATAGAAGTATGATAAAGATGGGTTGTCCTCATTTTTTTCTTCTTTTGTCTGCTGGTAAATAAGTAATGGAGGCGCCAGTGATGTGCTCAATTTCGCTACCAGATTCCAAAATACCACGAAACAATATGCTGAATATTGATTTCTCTATACTCAGATTGGTACATTAATTTTAATGCCGTGCGTTGAATACATACCACAGCATTTCACTATGCCAGTATGTTGATATTGTGCATAAAGGAAAATCAAGGTTATGAGATTTCATTCATATTTACATGGTTTCATCCGTTCAAAACCACATGCGATACCACTTTTTTTAGTTAAAACATGATAAAGTGCAATAATACAGAAAATATTTCCGTGTCATTTAATAAAAGAATTGTTTTGCTTTTCTATCATTTCAATTTTTATTAGGGTCAAAGTTTGAGCAACTAAGGCACTTGCCTTTACATAATTCCCGAATGTATTAAATTCTCAATACGTTTTATGACCTCGCGTTATATGTAAATATATATATATATGTAGGTATATGAATATGTATCATACTATCATATTCAACCGTGTGTCAGTCATATTAAGATGAATTATGCAATCTTTGTGTTTTGTGTTGTTTAAAATGCAAAAACAATTTTTTTTCTGTTGTTGTTTTTGTTTTAAGGACATAAAATGTACAATAATGTCGAGATATGTAATATCTATTCTCTCTAAGTTACAATGAATGTGAATAATCATAATTCAGTTTTCTTACTTCTCGTCATTAAAATCATCAAATGACTGGTCCTAAAGTTATGGCAAGAGCTCAGGGAAATTGATTACTTTGCTTGAAGACCATACGAAAATTCCTTTAGATTGAATTTTCCTTTCTCTATAGTAAACTTTCGAATTCGATCATTCTTTCATTTGCCCCCCACCCCCACGGGGGCCAAAATGTGTTTGTTTGTTTTCAATAAGAAAAGCAAAATTTTAATTTGAAACATCCATTTCATAAGGAGATTTTACCTATACTACCAGCTGATAATCATGGTTAACGGATTGATGACAGTTGTATATATGTTTTATAATCTGGAATATGTTGTTAAACGTTTTATTTGCCCCCATGGGGCCAAAAGTTCAAATTAAAGCCCGTGTTTCTCATTCTTTTTATTCGTTTCATTCCTATGGGCAAAACATTCATAGCAACCTTTATATTTTGAAAATAATTCCTCTTGAAAAGTCTTCAAATTTCAAATAATAATAACTAAAAATAGCTTAAGCTTTATAAGGCGCAATAAAATGTTGTGTATAGTCCCATTGCTTGCCATGCTTGTGCAGCTTGTGTCAGTGTATGTTTATATAATTGTTATTTTTTTATGATTTCAAAAACCTAACAATACAAAATGGTGCTTGTGCCAATTTAAAACCTTTTCCAATACATCCGAACAGAATGTAATGGCAGTAAGAAACGTAACGGTTAGACTAAATTCGAATAATATGCTCAATGTCTCAAATGAAATAGCTTACAATCCTGACAGTGTTGGATATCAGAACACCCGCCTTTATTAATCGAGCAATTTTGATGGTTAATGTATTTACTGTTCATTTTTGTAATGATTTTGTTTTAAAATTCACAACATAAGTACAAACTCATGTCAAACAACTGACTACTGTTTGACGTGATTGAATCGATATTATTCACATCTATTTTTATAGTCATATAATATAAAATATCATTCAATTCATCTATTCTGCATTAGAGTTGCAATATCTTGGCCTTTTCCCCCCTAGGGCAAGTATTGAAGCAAGGCTACAGTTAAATCATTACGTACACCAGCAGTGGCGCACTTCTCGTGCAGAGCAAAGGTTATCCATACACACTAATTACACGCTCACATTGCTTTCAATGCACGCACCACAACAATAGACCAATGAACTTTTTGTTGCAACGAGTGTGCAACTGACACAGTAGCAATGTTAAGCGGTGAGACCATTTTAGTACATACTTACGACGCCAGAAAATAGCTCTCTCTCTCTCTCTCTCTTTCTAATTCTTTCTAGCCCTTTGTCCCCATTCAGTTTTCAGTATTTTGTTATCGTTTTTATTATCATTGTTATTATTATTAATATTATTATCATTTTATATGTATGTATTATATTGTATAACTATCATTATGCAATGAGGGGACTTTTTCTCCTGTATGTCTGTCTCTCTCTCTATATATATTCTTGTTCTTCTTCTTCCTCTCTTCAGCTCGATTTGTCGTCCTATCTTTGTCTCATTCTTTCTTTTTCCAAAATCTCTCCCCCCCCTCCGTCTCCCCTTCTCTCTCCCTCTCTCTCTCTCTCTCTCTATATATATATCTCTGTGTGCCTCTGTCTGAGTATCTCTCTCTCTCTCTCTCTGTCTGCCCCTCTCCCTCTCTCTCTCTCTTTATGTTTCTCTCTCTTTCCATTTTTTAATATTTTTTATCAACTTCACCCCTTTACAAGCGGTCTCATTTGAAAACGTTTACAAAGTTAGTTCGTAAGCGAACTTTGCAGTCACAACAGAAAAATTATCTTTATTATTTAGTTTCAACTTAGTACCTCAAATTCAAAGAAAAACTTTATAACACGATTTATCCCGAAAAGTATGAAATTGATATGTGTATGGCACATGGTTTATTTAAATGATAACAAAGTAAAAAATGATTCTAAAAGCGTAATAAAGTTTTCAATGATTATATACATATTCTGATTTATATACATCTAGATTATTTTCTGCGAGAAACTTTATTACTGATTTCAATCAAGTTTCATATATCATGTATAACTTTGTTTTTCCGCCCCTCCTTAAAAGTGCACATGACCTCGAACTTACGAGCTTTGTCTAAACCATATCAGAAAATGACATAACAATCTTTCTAATTTTAGCTCATAGCTTTTAGCCAAAGCAAGTTGAATGTATTCGTGTTACTGTAAGCACGTTGTAAAGTGCATATTGACACATTAGCTTTATATTCCACGTAGTTTTCGATAATAACCTATATACTTGAACCATAAAGTCTGAATTATCATTTATATTTACACATTTAAAAACACAACTAACGTGATGAGAATAAAGTGGAAAAGTACTTTGACGCAACCATATCTGCATATGCCCTAATAAACTGTAACTGTAATTATAGTTTGCCAATAAGTCACGCACACGAAACAAAAAGTACAGAGATCTTTCGAGCACAAACAAACTTATGTCTGAAGTGTCATTTCTCGCAGTGCCGGGTATGAACTGGTCGTGTTTTAAAGTACTCAGGAACTCTGCGCCAATTACACAGCAGGGCTATATTTCGGTACGTTTAAAAGCTGCGCAGTGAATTTAAAGGCTGCACTTCCAAAACGATGGATGAGCTAAATAACAAAATTACTTTGCAATCTACAAGAATACGACATTATATATATATATATATACAAAAAGAACACTTCAATGTGTTATTGCCATCTTTGAACGCGGACTTATTTTTTGTTTGAAATTTGCAATATGAGACTAATTAAAATTTAAGGGAACTGCGCATATCATGTCATTTGGAAGATTGTTGTACAAGGAAGTTTAAGAGATTTCTATAAAGATGATGAATGTAATTTTTTTGATTAGACAAAAGTACCGAAGTTGTGAACATTGAGACTATGTGTCTGTACATCTTCGCCATTAGAAAAGTGGTTCACATCTCTCACTTGAGGCAGTAAAACCATAGTAGGTCCATGGTAAAACACATTAATATTGTTTTGACACGGAAGATTTTGCTTTGTAGTAGGTTCTCCAGTGCCATATAAAGATGCTGGGCTTAAAGAAAGACCCAACATGAGAGCAATTACTTGCAAATGTACCATCACCTTATTCATGTTGATTAAAGAGAAGGTTGAGTTCTGGGAAGAGGTGAAAAAAAATTGTGAGCGTTATCATTGTAGTATGCAAGTGTGGAAGAACATCAGAGAAAAAATGTTCCCTGAAAAGCATGGCTCTTCAAATGCCTTAATATTCTAAATATGGCATGTAACATCATAAAAATCGGGACGGATTTTTATGCCACATGTTCGTGTAGTCCCATATACATCTTTCTGTGTACAGTGCTTGTAACCTTACCAAGACTGGGTCAAATTTCTTATCATTTTGATGATTCCAGAACCTTGCAGTACACACCAATACTTATATGCTAGATGATCAACCTTTTCTAATCGATTCCACAACGTTTCTTTCACAATGCAATTGCATGACCAGAACTCAACTTTATCTTTAAGTGCCTACGTTTCGGTAATGGTTTGCTGCATAACGACCACGTTTTACTAGAAAATGAGAAAAAGTGATCATATATTGTGAATGTAATTTCCCAAAAGTTACTCGGAAAAATAATGACTCTCCTGTTTAGGATTTTTGTTTACCCAATATTTTTTAGAGTGAGTAAATCTTGGCTTTAATATTCGAACCTTGCCTAGCGTCTTTAACATGTAGACAGGTTGAAACGAACTAGTGATCATGTAGACACTTCTAAATAAGGAATGGAAAACGGCAATCAAGTATATAGTCAGGAACTTTTTCAACGAAAGCGTTGAAGCAACAAGAAAAGGGTGTTTTCCACCGCTGTGAGCTGAATCCGACCCCTGGTTTGCACTTTTGAAAAACTAGAGAGGGAGAGTGGGACAGAGGGGGAAAATCAGAGAGCAAAAGAGAGAAATATGGACAGAGACATACATAATGGAGAAGAACAGGGGAAAGAGGCAGAGAGAAGATAATAAGAAAAGGAGGAAGGCCAGAAGAAACAGAGAGATCGAGAGAGAAAGAAAGACAAAGATCGGGAAAGAGAATGAAAATAAGAGAGAGAGAGAGAGAGAGAGAGATGTGTAACTTGCCAAACATGTTCAGTGCATAAGAAGACGTCTGAGTAGAAAGATCAAGTTCAACAGAAAAAGTCAGTGCGTGGGACTGAGTAATTTGAAGACGCGTCGGATCACTTTAATTCAATTGCATGTCTCTTTTATTCACTAAAATGTCTTCTTTTTGCACTTGTCGGTTTAAAGCGACAAGGAAAAGACGGCTCGCAAGAATCTGAAAAGTTCAAGATAAATTCTGAACTGGTTTTGTGGATAAATATAGACGCGACAGAAAAAAGTACGCTGACATTTCAACTAGTCAACATAGTCAAGAAAACTTGTTTTTTGTGTGTTCGATTTCGTATACAGGATGGGATCGGGGAAACTCATGCCAGAGATGCGTGGGATTTCATTACAGGAACTTCAGATCAAATTTGGAAATGAGAACCATCAAGACTAGGGCAGCCTCTTCCTTTAATAGCTCATGAAAAATGGCCCTGGACCTGACAACAACATGCTCATAAATAAGCAGTTTAAATGTCAAAAAGGTTCCTCGTATTATTTTTGTTTGTGTTGTTCATAAATAATAAAATGGGGTATGATTGTGCGTGTCCGTGTGTGTGCATGCCTGCGCGTGTTCGGGCATTTAATGTTGGAAGAAAAAGAATCTCATTTTTTATAAGGATGTAGAAATATAAAAGCATTTGTTTTTCTCTTCTTTTTTTCATTAGTCATTCTTTTGATCCTTGTCCCAAATAATACCATTTCCACATAGTTAAAAAAAACTCATCGGTGCACGATTATTTTATATTACAAATACGACAAAGGTTACTTGATAAGGAAACGTTGATTATTAGCTTAAATTTCGTTGCATAATATGTGGCAGTAAAAATAATGGGAATATATCTAAAACATGAAAAAGTAAAATAATTATTATCACCTATACAACTACTCTCTCGCACACCATAAACACGCCTTATAGACAGAATGTATAGAGAGATTTGGAAACGAGGTCATCTCCGTAACGAAAAAGAATCCTACTCTGTGTGTTTTCCATATTTGTGTTAGGGCATAATTATAAACATTATAAAACCGAAAAGAATAATACAATAATACATATTACAATAATGGAATGAATCTGATATAATATATTAATTTATTAACTTCTGATCTTTATGCCGGGTAGCACACTTTTACCAATAATGGAAATCTTCCATGTGACCGAGTTTTATCATAATTCAGTAATTTTGTAAAATATAGTAACAATTTTTAGAATGAATTTCTTTTGTGTAATATACTTATGTATATTACAATTTTTAAATTTCGTACTAAATTGTGAATTTATAGTTTTGAATGTTAACCTTGTTTATATACCTTCGAACTGTATCTGTGTAACATTTATGTTGCTTCACTTATGATGAAACATGTATAGGCCTATGTATATATTTATATATATAAATGGGAAGTATTAGAATGATGTGGTTTGACAGAGCACATGCAAGGAATCATTCAAAATTAATTTTAAATTTGATAAAACAAATCACGCAAGGGAAGTATCATATTGTTTAGGCCTATTTCTTTTTGACGTACAGAAAATAACAGAATATTATAAGTCTGATAATGAAAAACTGTAAATAAATGGTTCCATACAATATCATTCTGGATTTGAGAAATAAGGAAGAAATACATAAACATGTGGAAAGTAATGGAAAATGCAACTGCAAATGTTTTAAACAAGGCATATTATGGCAAATAAAATGTCCATTACTTTTCATTTCATTTTATTTATTTTCATTTCCAAAAATGAAATAAAACAATATTACATCATGACATGTGCAGGGCATGGTTAATAAAACTTAATAATCACAACAAAAATTAAACAAACTTACAATAAATAAATATAAAACATGACTTGGATCATAAAGAACTTTTTAAAAGTAGGTATTTGTTTTAATAATGTAAAAGAAATTGCAAACACCAAACACCTGAACAAAACAAGACAACAAAATAAGAAAGAAGTGTTTGGAAATGCAGAGGCCGATATTGAATTGAATTAAATTTATTTTCTTCTGCAACATACAAATAACATAAATATATATGTAAGATAAATAAATACAAAAATGAAAGTAAAAACAGCATAATATATTACCAAACCTTCCAGGATGTAGACATAGTCAGTGATAGTAGGAGAGCTATGTTCTTGTTATTTTCGTCGTGGTGATGTTGTCGAGGCGATGTGTGTTTTGCTGGGGTCTATACCATGAGTGTCGACGCCGCTGAGTCAGGCGAGGGCGTCGCAGGGAGTGTGGACACTGACGCCATCCTGGAGCGCAAAGACAAAAGCCCCTCATCACGACGATTGTTGGGGCACCTTCTGTCTCTCTCTCTCTCTCTCTCTGGCAAACCCCATCCATTCTCTCACCCCCGAGACCAAAGACAGAAGCTGTTATGTATTTCTTCCTTCTCCCCCTTTTCTCAGATACTTATTTCCCTTTTCTCGCCTGCTGCAACCAACATACAGCTGCCTGTGCAGCTTGTATACCCAGTCGTAATGCAATAGATTCTTTGTCTGAAGTAACAAGGAGCAAAAAGAAAGAAAAAATTATGTTTTCCCTCTTTCCTTTCTCTACTTCTCTCGACCCCAATACATGTCCACCGCTATGCATTGTGTTCCCTCTTTACCCCATGTGCAGCCCAGATTTGTATGCCACATACGAGGGTGACGAATGTTTCTAGTCATTTTAGAAGACGATAATTTTGATATTTTTCACTTACTGTTACAAGGCTGATCTTAGATACCGGTATTTGGAAGATATTCTAAATCGTAAAGGAACATTTGAAAATAAATAGAACGATATACGGCTGAATAAATCGACAAGAACATCAGTACATTGCCTTGATTTCTAGGAACAGTCCATTCATTAATCGGAGGTGATTTCCCTCTTCAACCATATCAGTGTATTATCTCAGTTGAAATGAAGCAATGTTTCGAGGTGGTTTTACATTTTCTTTGAAGAGGATTCGCAAGATTTCAAGGTAAGTATTAACATTTTTTGCAAATAAAAATGACACCACAAACTGCGCAGATATCACACGAATTGATAGCGGCATAGTTGACAAGACGATGTTCATAATAAGTCGATACCCTCATCAGTTGCTGCCAAAATTGACAATTTTGATATACTCATATATATATAATCCAATCGCAGAACTAAGCATATACGAGATGCAATTTTATAAGCCGTTATTTAAGTTACAAAGCTATCAAATTCTAATCCCAAAAATCTATATGGAATATCTTTGAATAACCTATCTTATAACATGTGGGTCAATACTCAAACATGCAAAAGGAGTTGTGAAAACGGGGTCTTATGAAATTAACAAGAAACTCTTTTTGTTTGTTTGTTTCTGTCTATTTATATCAACATATATTTCGTTCATATATAGTGTGTTTTCACTATACTTAGATAAAACAAGCTCCATTATTAAACACAAAAAACTATTCGTGTTAGTATTATGCCTTTAGAATACAAATACAACGGAATATAATACGCATTGCTACTGCTTTTACGTCAGCCTTTAATATATCTATGTTGACTACTATGATACAATTGCAGGAACAAAACATTACACACTGAGATTTTTTTCATATAGAAAAGAACACTTTCGTTGTTTAGATACTAACGAGGAATGTGGAATTTTATAGATAATCATGTTTTAAGAGAAAGTACAGTGATAGGCTAGCAGATGTGGATACTGGCGCTATCAAAGAAACCCTCATCATCACCGTCATCATCATTAGTCAAACCTTCCCTAGAGGCCACCTCCCTATAAAGGTCACTTATCTGTAGTGGCCACCTTCACTGCTTCCGTATAATTAGCAATATGTGTCGTAAAACCTGAAAAGGGGTCCCCTATAATAATAATAATAATAATAGTATTCAGCTTTTATACAGCGCTTAATACAAATGTCTCTAAGCGCTTTACAGATATACTATTACCCCGGTCATTGGATTCAGTGCTTGCCCGCAC
This sequence comes from Mesocentrotus franciscanus, assembly GCA_037976565.1. Classification (NCBI taxonomy): domain Eukaryota; kingdom Metazoa; phylum Echinodermata; class Echinoidea; order Camarodonta; family Strongylocentrotidae; genus Mesocentrotus; species Mesocentrotus franciscanus. The sequence continues at coordinate 15,534,098 of CP137678.1, forward strand.
ACACTGTGTGCACAATCTCCACTCCCTGGGGAGCATTCCAGCCAGGCGTTACTTGACGCTCTAAAACTGTTTGACCAACAATGACGGTCGCATCCTACCGGGTACCCATTTAACACCTGGGTGGAGAGTAGCAAGTGCAGGTTAATATCTTGCCAAAGGATATTAGTGCCGTGTCGGGATTCGAACCCTCGACCTTCGCATCTCCAGTCAAGCGCCTTAAACCACTCGACCACGACACTCCCACTATAATAGTGGCGTGGTCACTTTCCAGGTCTCTCCTGGGAAATTTTGGGTTACTTTTATTTGTTGGATTATATTTTTTTCCTTCAGAGGCATGTTGTGTGATCAATAACTAGTATTCTGATATATATCCCATGAAAGTACATTAAACTGTATTTTATTTCTTAAAATATATAGATTGGCACCGTGACTCTATCTTTACATTTTGAAATATGGAGTTAGAAACATGGCGTCTCGCAACCTATTAAAATCCAAACGGTTAGATTTTCTGATAACCCACCCTACATATATTTCATAACCATTCATCGAAATACTCTTTTGAATAGTTTGCGTGACTTTTATTAAAAACTGTCTCTACTAAAGACTCAAGCCATAAAAGCGTAACAAAGGACGGTAAACAACAAAGAATCTTTTTTCTTGTTATAATATTATATGCAAAATGACAAGCATTAATCATGCACGTGCATTGTACAGTGTAGAGTTGCGCGTCATGTTTACCTTATAAATTCACTTCGTTGTGACATTGTGCAACCAGTGCATTAACGAGTTAGTGGATCAAATATTGGCGTATAAGAATCCGTCATAAAAGTGCATTTTCAGTTGACGTGCACTTTGAAATCAGTTCCACTGTTTGTTTGTTTCAAAGTTATAGAGGACGGAGGCAAAAGAAGCAGACGTGAGCTATATATCTCTGGCAGCATCTTCATGATTGTTTACCGATGGTGGACTACATATAGCAAACAAACAAGAGATTAGAAGAAATCAAAAAAGAAAAGGAAGAAAAGAAAAGTAACTTGAACCATCTTGTTGTACTTTATCGAGACAATATGAATAGAAATTATAAACAGAATAAAAGTAAAATGAACTATATCACAGTGGGAGTGGGAGAGAGGGGGTAGGGGATTGTGTGTGGTATGAGAATCGCGTGAGAACAAAAAATAAAGAAATGAATAAAATAAAATAAAATAAAAGTACTCAAAAGGGTTCATGAGATGAGAGTGCAGACATAGCAAAATTAAAACTTACTAAATGATATGTGTGACAAAAAATGGGCCATTTATTTAAACAAAAAGAAAACAAAAAGGAGACGTATATGGGGGCTCATAAAAATGCAGCACAAAGGTTATTGTCTCACCAGAGAATAAATTGTTTACTTTGAATCGAAGAGTGCCGTCTGCCGGTGACAATTTGGAATCCTTCACAAAAAGTGCAACAGGCTCTTGTCTCTCGTCATTCCATGAACTTGCAAGAGTACTTCTCGCTTTCTGCTAGCACCTCCCTATTATGCAAATGAGAAGGCTCCTCCTTGTCACATCATGTAGTTTTTGGTTTCCCGCGTAAAAGTATAAGCAACCTTACAACGGCAAACAAAAAAATGGCGCGCTTAATGACAAAGTAAATTAGCGGCAAAAAAGTACACCTGTCCTTAAAAGCTAATGAAGAAATTGCGTTACCCGTCTCCAGGTTCTTTTAAAGAACTAGAAAAATAGACTACTAAAAATGAAGGTTAGATTGTACTTGTACATTTTTCAGATCCATGTTGTGAATATATTCATTTTTATACATTCACATGATATTTTCACACCGTAAAAACAGGTATTTTTTCATGTCCTTGTATTCGCGATAGACCGTTCAAATTTAATCTACGTCATCAAGTGATATCGATCGCAGTGGTCAGTGGTCATTTCTGACCGATTTTTGTAATTTCCTTTCGCAAGTCTTAGCTCTACTGGAAATTGCTATTGTGTGATGACTGATTTGAAATCGTATGCCGGCGTGTACGAAAATCAAAGAGAAAAGAAACTCTTGAGATATAGGCCTATTTTGAAATAATCATGACGAGCTTTGAAACCTGAAAAAAGAAGACACATTGGCATTTTCTGAGTGATTTGAATGCATATCCCGAGTTTTCGAGCAACAGAATGAATGATCACCACACCGATGCAGTATGCGACTCGACTAAGCATATTTCTGACTGATGAAAATGCCATATAAGCACAGATTGATAAATTGCTTATTCGAATTAAATTTAATAAAGCAGTAATTTTAACGGGAGATCCAACTAAATCTACAGAAATTTAACTCAAGTGTGTCAAATTATACGGGTTTAGTGCAAACAAAAAATACCTTAAAACAATCACCCTGCGATATCGCCAGATTCAACGAAGGTATGAGCAAGAACAGGAGAACATCTCCGCCCGAGCGTAGGGCATGTGGAATTCCAGCGCCCGAGGCGAGCGGGAACAGCATAGCAAACGGGCACGAGCGGGACTCCGATGATTCGTTCCCCCAGCCCATGGCCGCGATGATTGGAGAGACACTCGGACAGGTTCACCTGGGTCAACACGTTCGTCAGGATTATGGTCTTATGATGTGGGCCATTCTCCATCTCGTTTATCCGACTTTGAATTCGTCGTCGCCGTCATGGTCGTCGTCAGATTCATCATCGAGAACTCACATCAGTTCATCTCATCTGCCTTCAATACACCTCCATCTTCATTGTGTTGAGATGGATACAGAAATTACACGGAAAAGACGACGCATTTAGACAGATACGATATATCGTTATCATTTTATTAATAATTACCCTTCTTCTAGTTTCATTGTCAAAATAATATTTTCTGCCGGTGCAAAAATAAGTGTTCAGCTTTCAGGTTTTAGAAAATTTAAGAAACCAACAATTTCAAAACTCTATTTTTATTTGTAATACTTTGGCTCACCATTCTGAGAAATGTGTGTGTCCAGATAAAATTAAATGACATGACGAGTATTGATTTCAAAAGATCTATTTTAATTATGTGTAGCTATATATCACCCAATTTTAAATATAATTTATAAGTACTTTAAAAAAGTAAAAAGAAGGTAAATAAATTGCCCATTTTTAACATTGTCATTGATATATTACATTCCAGCTACTAAGATTCAAATTGAAAATGAGATTGGCATACTTTTTAGGATTCCTTTTTCCTTTCAATTTTGTTATCATCTTTTTTTCTCTCTTTTTTGTATGACGCTTTATTGATGATTCAGCAATAATTGAACAGATAATGATCATATTTTAATAGTGCAAGCAGAAAGTATGACGAAAAATGAAAATACATTACCGGTAGTTAGAAAATTAGCACAGGGCTTGATCAAATTATTGGCCACGGGGGCAGATAACATGAAAAGTTATAAATCTTTTTTTTTGGTAATTATTAACATACAAATTAGGGGACAATAGTTACTTACTACTTCTATCAAATAATTTTTAAATAAAAAAAGGGTTCCCGTCTTTATCTTCTTCACTCTCTTATCAAACGGCGACTATTGCATATACCATTGTTACAGGCGCAATGTGGCTTGCGGGCAATTAATAATGGGGTCCTGTAGGAGTGTGGGTACTTAATTTTTTAATTTGCTTTTGACAATGTTTAAATAAGCCAACAGATGTAGATTCACTGATTTCGGTAAGATAAACATCAAATTCGTTCACCAAAATATATTTCAAAATATATTAATAACCAGTTTCTTGGGAGCCATGAGGATCGTTACTCTGGGTTTTTGTTCTCCAATCCGTCGAATTATTTATGCACTTTCCGGCATTATCACAATAATATAAGAAAATCGCATACGATAAACATGATAAATGTCATGCAACAACAAGTTTTGCATCACAATGTACTGTTTTGCAGAGAGATTTAATATATTATTTGTAACTTGTCCACAATATACAAAACAGCAATCTCCTTCCATTATATAAACAAAATGTTGAGATTTTTTTTATTTTGATAGGAACATATTTGCATTATTATGCTTAGTTTTTAAAGGGGGGGGGACCGATATTTGTGCCATTATTTATTTGGGGGATAGATGGTTGTTATTTTTTGTTTGTTTGTTTCTTGCTACCCATGCCATTTAGAGTAATTACTTCACCATTTCATATTAAAAACAAAAATAAATTCAATTTCAAATCTATGTTTCTTTTACAAATCTATAAAAAAAAAATCATGATTGCAATATACCTGAGTCGTATGAGCCTCGTGTTGAATTATATTATTGACTGTGCTAGGGTCTATCGTAATGGCTTTTATTACAATATAACCCCCTCCCTTCAGTGGTTAATAAAAATGGAAAACTAATTATTTGTATTAAATGAGATGAAATTAACTTACAATGGAAGTACACAATTGTAAGGGATATTTTTTTTGACGAGAAGAGTAGAAATAAAAGTAAAAGTGGAACTTATAACGCCATACAAATAATTTAACATAATATCACATCAACTGTGTCATTTAAATAACAGTGATTGTGACAGAGTTAATGTTTATTTGGTGTTTTTTTTTCTTCAAATTGCAAACATGTCAAATGCCAAATATGTCAAACGTGCTGTAAAATGAAACAAGAAGGACAATTTCTTAAATTTATATTTCTTTTGCTCTGTTTTTTCCCTTCAAATCTTATACTAATCACAATTTATTCATTTCTATTCACCAAAGGATGGGATGTAAGAATCACCCTTTTTATATTTCTTTATTCTTATTTTCCGCTTGGGATTCACTATTTAAAGTTCGCAAGCATTTCTAAAACTTCAACATTCAAGATTATACAATATTTGTATTAATGATATATATATGATGATTACGTATGTCTATATGATTATGCAGGGCCTATATGCATAAATTAAATCAAATCAATCAAATCAAATGAAGTATAAATCAAGACTCAATTAAAGTTTATATAATAATGCATATGCAACGCGTCTCGTCTCTGCCAAAAGTTACAATGTTGAAATTGCATGCATACTCTATGGTATTGCCTATGGTATAATTTGTCATCACCAACTTGGTAACCAAATAGAAAGCATCCATATATACTCATCCACAGATATCGCTCCATCTCGCATAGAATTCATACTAAAATAACAGCAATATATGGAGGAGTGCGTTATTCAGACAGTGATCAATACCTCGGCGCCGCCGCTCCTAGCGGCCTGGTTACCACTCGGCATGACCAAGAAATAATATTGTTTTACATGCTGGCCAAATCGCTTTGCATTTTGGCATCGATTTCAAGCACGTCTTTAATTTGGACTCCGAACGGACATGCAATTTCTTCAGTTTTGTGTTGCTTGCTTTCTTTTAATGTATGGATTGGCTACGGGTTTGAATAAAGCGAGTTTGTTGTCTGAGGAGAAACTGTATACATTGCTGAAGGCACCAGAATATCGCCCTTTCTTGTCAGTCGATTTGATATAACTCTTTCTACGTGTAATATTACATATTTTATACAGCGTTTGCTTTAAGTTAGAAGCTTGAATATATTTTATCCTTGGGGAGAAATAGTATTTACATTTCGACGGTGTATTTTGTATCTCCTAACGTGATGTATTACCGTGAAATGTATACAAGAAATTTGCAGTAGCCTCTGGGGATGTTTTGCTTTTTCAGATAATATTCTTTCTCAAATTTCGAGTCGATAATTGATTATGATTTTACACTTTGTCGTTGTTTTTGTATTTGTATTTATGTCTTGATGTTCTGCAGTCAAGCGGTAGAAATGCTTTATTGGGGGGAAAGTTTATTCGCGGCCAACCGGCCAAAAATGTATATAATGCCAAAGGAACTTTGTAAAATGAATTTGTACAAGAACGTGTTGTTGAAAGAGAAAAAGGAATTAAAATGATAGGTTAGTACATCGTAATAGTCTTTATATGTTCTGCATAGAATTAAATATCAATCCGTTTTGAAGTATCAGTTGTTATGTTTCTTAAAACACATTTAATGCATAATTGATATTATTTATCATAAAAAGAATTAAATACAGGAAATTGATTTATACCATAATGGCATGTTTGCAATTCCTTGTAATTTGATTGCATCTTAGTTTCATTATTTAGCTGGGAATTATTTTTTTATTCATGAAAATTTAAGTTGATTTGGTTAAATCCTTGTATTAGGTATGGTGGAAATATATAATTCAGTTCCAATGGAGCAGAATGTAGTTTATCTAAGCAAATTCTAGTAAATGTTTAAAAGTTTATGAAACATTACAACTCCAAAGTTGACCGCTCTTTTATTTATTAATGAAAATCGGTGACACATCCATTAGGACATTTGCAAAATGAAATTACCAAAATCACTTTATAAATTGTAAAGTGAATTAGGATATTCAAAATTGTTATTTTAAAGACATAATTACTATAGCAACGATATGTGAATAGGTAATACAATGCTTAATAGCTCGACCATTCTTGGTGACTAATAACAATGCATATCGCCAATCCAACACATTCTGTTGTTTGCTATGAAAGAAAAAAAGCTTCTGATAACATAGATAATGCTGTATATGTCACGACATGAACGCACCATGTTGCCCAATCCGAAAAAGAAAAAAAGAAATAATTGAGAAAATTTTGAAGGGCAAGTACGTTCTCACGGGAAAAATCAAAATTTCAAGTTCTACAAATTTTATGAAGTGCATATAAAGATGTTTTCAGAGAAGACAGTCTGTGTTTGTTTTCTCGTTTTATGTTTTAGCAACCGGCGCCATCCTGTAACTCATATATTACAATAAATAAAATAACATATCGTATTTGAACAGTCTCGGTTTGGCCGCTCTTCATATACTGTGCACTTTTTCAAGGCCAAAAAAAAATCATATTTTTATATTTCATGTGTTTTTTATAAAAAATATTAAAAAAAACATTCAGCAGCCATGAGGCTGAAATTAATTGAATTGTCTAACATTTGAATTTGTATGCATTTCTATCTATCTTATGGACCCAAAAGGGTGCAAAATCATTTAGCCTGACACGAATCTTTGTCTTGTGGTATAGATGGGGGAAACCTTGGAACGTGGGGTGCATGGGTTTGTGTAGGACAAGAGGTGATATCGGCGTTTTTTTTTTTTAGATTTTTGTTTTTGCGTGAAATGCAGACAAAACCTGTAATGACCTTTTGAATACCACAATAAAATTGGGTTTTTACAGACGTGTATCAATCAGATATTATTATTTACGTCTGGGGACCGACCTTTAAACGTCACCATCCGAAAGACGTGACTCAGTTTCGAACCTGCGTCCTCGGCTGAATCAGTTTGTAACTTCCACTGTTAGCTGGATCACAGGCGCGCGCCACAACGCCTAGTGGCTGCCCCTTCCTCGTCGTTTAAACGAAAAGAGGAACATTATAGGAACCGTTCTTTCTCATTTTCCCTTATCTGATTTCATTACCTGCCCCCCCCCCCACCTCCACCCCTCCCTGCGGGCAACTTGATCATGGACCTGGACACATGCATGTCACTCCCCCAACAAATACAAACAGACAACTGCAACCAAAATATAACAAAATGATTAGAGGGTTTGCAATATACATGTTGACACACACGTTATGAAGCTGTCCCATTCTGAAAAAAATATTTTCCAACTTTAGGAGTGACACGTAAATGGAAGGGGCTACCCGTCAAAATTCGATAAACTCACGGTCCAGATAAGTGCACTCACTCCTTCTCTCGCATATCAACTATTGATCAATGGAATCATTATATCATAGAGATAGATGGAATATGATGTACGTCACCGCGTGGTTGTGGTACACAGGTATTTGATAGATGTCTTCTCAACCAAAAAATCTTTATACGTGACACTCTATTCTCCTACATACTCCAATAACAGCATCATGTACCTCCCCTTCCCGTCTGCTATCGACTTGAGCATTCATGCTTATGATAGTTGGCCTCTGCATTTATCTTGATTCTTTGATTTACCTCCATACTTTCAAGTTTTCAATTATATATATGTATTTTGGGGGTGTATTTCAATTGTCACATTTTATTTAAATCGATTATATTATACTTTATTATTACTTGAATATTTTGTATTTGATTTTTCTAAAAATGCAGAAACATCTGCTAAAAAAAAATTATTTGAAAAATGAAAGGAAAAAAATTGAGATTGGGAAGACAGTGGTGCTTGTGGGCATGTCGGGTGTAGCCATTGTAGTTGGGGCCGTAATTCAAACGAAATATTACTTCAATATTTCAATATAATTTACATATAATCTGAGCAATTTCATGCCTTTAGCTCCTTTGTAATTTAGTCGAGAATGTAATATTTCTTCACGACATACTTACACTGTAATATGCAAATTAAACTTACTTCAAGTTGGAATTCAGTCAATCTTTCTCTCCGTAAAACATGTAAAGTGAGAGTGGTAAAATTCCCATGAATGGTAACGGACTATTATGTTTGTGTCGTAATGAACACAGATTTTAATCGTCAATAGAAAAACGAATAAGTGGAAAAACATTACAAGTGGAAGCAACGATGTTTCCTACGCCGCCCCCTCGTCTTAACCCTCACCCCAATCCCTACCCCTCCCAATACCTCGGAAACCCTTGCCCCGCCCAACAAAATACCTATAGGTAATCATATCCAGCGAGTGTGATGAACAGCCTCCAAAACCTGTTAAAGTATTGACTACTGAGATCCTGTTTTTGTCCATATAGGTGGTGTAAGAGGCAAAAAAATTAAAGCGTTATTGCCCTTTTTTGTCCATGTCCATGGCACGTGTCCCCGTACCCCACCCCCATCTACGCCATTGAATCGAGAAAAATGATTGACGTTTTTTTTTTTTAGGAACACCTGGCAGGGAGGGGATGATTGGTGCAACGGACAGGCAGAAAAATTATAATGAATTTTACGGTGTCGTCTAAAGTTTATTGCACAAAATAGCCAGACCCCACTTTCTGATATAAAACAGACATGCCTTGTGATTTTCGAATATTGATTAATTTGTTAGTGATTAATTCATTTTACAGAATTTAGTAGGTTATTATAGACACAGGAAGAGGGGGGGGGGTTGAGCTTAATGATGAAAGATGTTGACTTATTAAGAAACGAATAGAAAAGTAAAACAGATTCAAGGAAAATGGAGAGGATGGCTATCAAGACAATGATAATACAATGATAATAATAATAATAATAATAATAATAATAATCTTTTAAAGTCCACTCCAAATTTTATTAAACCGAAAATGGAAATTCTTTTTGCCCAATTGATCGTGAGCCGGCAGCCACTGAGCAGCGCCAGATCGACATTACTCTATCCCCTTATCGTTGAACGCCAAACAAGGTAGCAGCAACTCCCATCTTTTAACGTCTTTTGGTATGACGCGGCCGGGGTTCGAACCCACGACCTCCCGGTTGTGAGGCGGACGCTCTACTGACTGAGCCAACTCTAATGATAATGATAATGAAAATAATAGTGAAAAAAACAATTACAATGACAATAACAATGACGACGACAAAGACAATGATGAAAATTAAAAAATGACAATGAAAACGACAATGACAATGACAATGAAGATGAAAATGACAATGGCAACTATGAAGAAAATGATATTGGCTATGTAATGCCATCTTTATCACATCTTATATGAATATTGGAGATAAAAGCATTACATGACGCGACACATAGAGAAAAGGACAGAGGCAAGGTGTTAGGTAGAAAAATAGCACGGGGGTAGGGGGAGGTGAGGGTAAAGAAGGGGGAAGAGAGAGAGAGAGAGTAAAGAAGGGGGAGGGAGGTAGGGGGTATGGGGGTATGGGGATGAAAAGACTGAAAGTAACACGTGAATCAATAGCGAGATTAAATTAAGAAAAGAGACATATCTAAATGGGGACGAACTGACAAATACGGAGCAAGAGGGGAAGGGTATAAATGCAAAAGGTGTCGTGGTGAACAAAAAGATGATCGTTTCTCGTCACACCCAACCGGTTCCACCAAGTCTGCCTGGTCTCAATTCCAGCCTGTATTTTGGGCGTGAGCATCGACTATCTCTCGTCGGTTCATGGACGGGCCATTTCATTATAACGCCACCTTCTTAACGCAGCCATCCTTTTGTTTTCCGAAGCCCAATCAATAGTGCACTTTTTTATCGATAGCTTGAACTTCACACGCAAGAGCAAATATTGGAACAAATCTATTTCATATTACATGCACCGTTATTTATAATGTTTATATAGGCAGTGGTCGATTTAATTATTATTTTTGAAGTGATGGGGAGAATATAAGTGAAAATAAAAGTTCATGAACTCGTATAGTGTTAGGAGAAAAATAAATAACAAAAAGTGCAACCGAATGCTCAGAAAGGTGGCTGAGTTGTGAAAACAAGGGCGTGGCTGATATTGATTTCGGGAATAAAAATGTAGAGCTGATTGGTGAATCGCCTATTTTCATTTCCATTCAGTGAAATATATCGGTATAACAATCGTATACTTCCTCCCCCTTCTCCTCCCCCTCCCCCCCCCCAGTTTTCTTCTCATTATGTTGCATTAACTCTCCTCCTTCTCCTCCCCCTCCTCATCCCCATATCCTTCATTCGCCTCTCCCTCCTTATCCGTTTCTTCTTCTTTTGTATATCCTCCTCTTATCTCCTTGTACCTTCACCTTTTTCATTTCTTCATCTGTCTTCCCTATCTTCCCTTTTCCTTCACTTCCATCGTCGTCGTCGTCCTCTCATCCTGCTCCCAATCGTCATCATCATCATCATCATCATCAAACTCCCCCTCCTCCTCTTTATTCCGACTTCTTCTTTTAACATTCTCCTCTTCTCTTTTATATTCCTCCGCCCCTTTTTCAAGTTCACCTTGTTCAACCGTCATTCTGTACTTTTTTTCCATTCAAACGATCTTATTTGTCCTTGACCTCTGTATAAACTATAAACTCTCTCTCTCTCTCTCCGTCTCTCCGTCTCTCCGTCTCTCCCTCCCTCTCTCTATATCTCTCCCTTTCTCCGTCACTCTCCCTCTCTCTATATCTCTCTCTTTCTCCCTTTCTCTCTCTCTCTCTCCGTCTCTCCGTCTCTCCCTCCCTCTCTCTATATCTCTCTCTTTCTCCGTCTCTCTCTCTCTCTCTTCGACCAATCTTCAATGCCGCCGTCCACTTGTTATTTGTAGTCCAGTTGCAGCTGTTTGTACTTTCATTTCTTTTTGGTAAATGTGTAAATAATAAAAGTTAATGAAGCTACTGATTATACGAAATTTAGAGTAAAATCAATTTTTTGTTTCAATATATATGGGAGAAAATCGCCAGAGTAGGGCTGAAAGAGAAGAAGAACATGCAGAAGAGATGATAATTATCATAATAATTAAAGAAAATAATTCCTGATATAATCGACAAACTTTAACAAAACATATATATCGTTCTCTCTTAATAAATAAAAAAATCCTGCCCCTGTTCGTCCGTAAGTTTTTTTCTTCATTATTATTATTATTTTGTTTTTGTTAGGTTTTTTGTTATGTTTTTAGGGGGTTGTTGTTTTTCAGGTTGTCGTTCAGCTCTCGTTCTAGAATCAACATTTCCTGTAGCCGGATGACTTCTTATCAATTTTTGTAAGACTTTATGGTACATCAATCTTAATCTTATAATGTTCCACATTAACAATTCAGTTGAATTCAGATGGCGAACCTTCCGTCCTCTATGCAGGCGTAACTTGTTATTGTGTTGTGCTGTTGGAATCGGCGTGCAGGAATTGGGCAGCATCCCCCAAAAAAAAAAAAAAAATATATATATATATATATATATATATATATATATATATATATAAATAAATAAAAATTAAAAATTAAAATTAAAAATTAAAAAAAAATGGGAATTTCCCATACTCGGGTGACCAGATCCTCGTATATGAGCAGCGACTGGGTTCTCTTAATTCTTTTCTTCATATTTTGCCCAATAATAGTTATAAGTTCTTGTATAGCGCTAATGTCTATCAGACTTGACACGATATTTTCCAGAAAGAATTATATTAAAATGCTGTACAAAGAATTGCTACATTTTACAGCGGCTGGTACATAAAAGAAAGTCTCACAATTTCCATTCTCTCGCTAAATTGTTGGGTTTGAAAATTGATATACTAGCAAGACATGACAACCCCTCTAACAAATTTATAACAGCATGCCTACGAATTTTTGGTTCTGTGACGTCTCCTATACAAGTGCAACTATTGACCAGCAGAATAATTTAGTGTCGGTAACCTTTCACCTGATCTAGGTCAAAGACTGAAATAAAAACCTGATGGCTTTAACGATAATCGAGCTCTCATCGGCTGTCTTTCGTTCAACTCGTGCTTGGTACGGTGAAATCGCTTTGAAAAAGAGCCAACACAGTCAAAAGAAGGTTATACTTTATGATGATTACAGATTTAAAAATGTTTTTTAGAAAAGAAAAGATTTTTTTTCTTCAGAAATCAGAATACAAATTGTTTTTTTCCAGATATTTCAAAGATTCATACCTTCACACATCATTCCAGGAAAGAATGAACCATGTTCATCTCCGCAAAATATCAACATTTGAAGTACTGACCTTTACGTTTTTGACATGATATATATCAATTTTAACGTTGACACCTATTGGTCAAGACAGCCTTCATATCGAACTTTCCAGCAGATCAGCCAAAGTTATTCATCAAATCAGGAAAAATATACATGTATGTTCCCCTTTACATAGAAGAAAAAATTCTGGGCTTGTAGAGTAAAACCTAGTCGGAAAGTAATATTTAATCATCATTATCATCATCATCGTCTTTTTCTTGTACATATGCTATCGATTATTTGTCCATTCTGCATAATAAATTTGCTCATCTATTTCATAAGATTTATTTTGGGCTGTTATATTTTCAAGCATTTCACTTACAAAGGCAGTCCTTCTTCCGCAAATAATGTTATGAAGTTAGATGAAATATGATGATTTGACAATTTATCTTTCTTTTTATATAACAATAGTTATGTATATTTGCATTATTTATGATTCATTGTCAGATAATAATTCTTAGTATCTTACACATGTATGTGTGTTATGTTACCGAAAAATGTTAATATTTATATGGAATGCAGAAGGAAATAAAATAAATCAAATAGGCTTACCGAGTAATGCCAAAGTAGGGCTTGTCACAGGCCGCAACAACAATTTCACAGCTGTACAAGACTTTGCTTGAAATTAATCTTATCCCTTTCTAAGAAACAAGCGAAATGTTGGATCCATTGGTGACAATAAAAGCATAAAACACAACCGATGAATACTGAGAAAACGCATCAATCTTGTAATGACTGCTGACTGTACGATATTACGAGAGGTTACCGTAGTTCTTCGGAGAACCCTTCAATATTATGAATGTTACTAGAGTCATATACGTGATAAAGTACCCTTTGAAAAACACATTTTAATTTTTTTTTTCTCCAGAGGTCATTAGGCTTGATTTGAAGCAAGAATAAAAGGCGTGCAGGCTAGTGACAGTGGTATGTAGATACATTTGACTATGGGGTCAATATCGTACTGGGGAAATGATTGTCATCACTCTCCTTGAAAATAAAATACCCCCCCCCCCACTGAACGATGTTTAATTCTCTCGACTTGAGGGGTAGAAGCGGTTTTATCAACTTTTATACAACTCGCCTCCTCTCGTTTTCTTATTCACTCTTTTCATCGTACTTTTCTTTGTTTTCGTCATCCGATTGGGGGTGGAGGGGCGTAACCCCGTGTGCCCCCATACCTACGCCACTGGGAGCATGTCACCCATAACACCTTACAATCGAGGGCATCCCCTCCCTTTCTCTATCTTTTCTCTCTCTGAACAGTGTATAATTTTGTTTTGTTCTCGACTATCACTCTTTTCCTTTTAATTATATTTTTTTGGGGGGCGTAACCCCATGTGCCCATACCTACGCCACTGGGGGCATGTCACCCATTCACACCTCAGATCAAGGGCATACCTGTAATACAAGTATCATCCAGCCGCTCGTGACACACCTGCCATAAGATAAATCTGGCGGATTATTTTCTCCAGGCTGGATCAGACGTCGTATGGACGCCTCTAGGTTGGATTTTCGCGGGGAATCCACAAATTGTTTGTTTTTTATTTTAACCTCTGACCCTCCCCCCCCCCCATCCCTCGATAGAATTGGGTCATTGCTCTTACTTTAAGAACAGGGGCACCTTAAACGTTTACAAATGTTCCGACCAGAACAGGAGAGATATCCCCAAAACTGAATTATTATAGATTTACCAACAAATTTTGAAATCTGTTCTATATAGGCCGTGTCGAAGCTTGAACTCACGACCCCACATCTCAAGTTATGTCTTCGAAACCACTCGACAATGACAACTCTAATGTTTCTAGTTCTTTTAAAACTTAGAAACAAATTTGATATGTTTCATTACTCTAGTAATTGTCTTGGCTCCGCCACCACCCCCCTAAAAAAAAAGAAAATGAAAATACTATCTACGCTTTATAAACGATTTCTTTCATCAAGCCTTCATTTCTTTCATCATTGGACAAATAAAAGCAAAATGTCATACGGTAATTGGTGACATTTTAAATCTGTATTTGATATAAAAACACATTAGATTATTATCCTTTTAATTCCCTCTTTGTGTGATTTGTATTGATGTGTATTTCATTATTGTTTTCTTACTTTTAACTATTCCATTATTACGTGATATCCTTGGTAGCCTGAAGATGAAATATGTCGACTTTTTCTATTCCTGGGGCAAATTCCAGAATCCACCTTTAACCCACCAACAAGATGTTATTCACCTTTCTCCATCTGTGCCCGCGTACAGTGCCCTAGATTTTCGGGTAAGCCCGTCGGCTGGGGGTTAGTCCGATATGCAAGGACTCGTGTTGGGCTTTATCCGTGTAACACCTCGACCTTAACACGGGGTCGAGCAGCGCGCGCTCGTCAAGGCGAAAGCAAAATCCGAATCGTCCTCAAATTCACCTTCAAATCAAGATTTTGGCAGGACTCCATTTCGATTGGAATTTATAAGGAAGTGCTGGAAGTGGCTTTGCCACATCTCTCCTGACAGGCGGATGCCTATACAAAATGTATGAAGTTAATTTTAAAGATATTTTCTTGAAACGTTTTGTTAATTAGAAAAAATAAAATAACATACATTTTGTTTTAACACTAGGTTAATACCAAAAACGGGAGCACGTGCCCATCTTCCTCCAATTAAATGGAGAAAAAGAAAGGAAACTAACAAGAAGAAAGAAGAAGTGAGAGTGGAAATTGAAAAGGGAGTTGTACCCCTTCACACACCCTCCCACCATTCCCACACATTTAGATTTTTAAGTATTACTACTCTTATTTTTTGTTTTACATTATGTCCACCTAACACCCCTCACCCAAAAAAGTGGCCCCTCTTCGGCTTGGCCAATGTTTATAGACATTTGCCGACCAGACCAGAACAATTGTGGAATGACAATATATTTTGCTTTATGAATTTTTCTACCTTATTCCAAAAATATTTTGTTTATAATAATGATTGTGGATTTCTTTTACTAACCCGAATACAGTATTAAAATAAATTATAAATTAACCGAGCGGTTTTAATTTGTGCTGCAGTTGGAGTTTTTCTTATTCAGTGACTCACTACGTAACACTTTGGAACTTTGCACGTTGCGGTAATAATTTCCAGCGTATCTGTTTTCTTATCATCGGAGATATCTGTGTTTCTTCTCTGTCTTAGGGGGCGTCTTTCTCCTTCAGACGCTGGGCTGTCACACGACCGTAGCTTATTATTATCAACATCATACACAGGGGCGACCCAGCTAGAGTACAGACTAGAGGTGACTGTACTATTACTCGAACGAGCCTTGAGCGACCTCCGTTGATATTTATGTCATGCCAATACTCGAACTTTCTTTATTTGTTGATTTTCTTTTCTCTTTCTTTTGCCCTCAAAATAATCACCCGGCACCATGTCAATGCACTGATATATTCCAGGTTTGTTCAGAGTACGTGTTGACTTAGTTTCTTTGGAAGAAAATAAAGAAGAAAATACGAGAGACAGGTAGAGAGAGAAAACACTCGTGTGATGAGTAGGTGTTCATTGAACTTAACTAGTCGAGCAAGGACGGGCGCTGATTGGTCGACGGGCTCGTGCTTATTAGCATAAGTACGAAGTTTCGCAGCCAATCAGAAGGCGGGATTCACCGAATGGGAAAGCTACGTTTGACAGACTATGGGATAATTAAACAAACGAGCCTGCGCGAAGGTATAAAATAGCTAACGTGATAATGGGTGATGACATATCAACGGCCCTCTATACCCCGTCTTCGATTATTATTTGTGTGTGGTTTTAGGTTATTTTGAGGGTAACTGCTAGCGAGCTGGCGTGCGCTTACTTCGTATACCTGTCAGGCAATCGCTGAGCTTCAATCAGCTGGTTGTGTTGCATGCTCGAATCGTCGCGTGCGCCCGAGTCTGTGTTCGGAGTTTGACATCGCAGGCGGATCAGCTGCAATATCAACGGAGAGAGAAGGATAGAAGATTCATTCGTAGCTCAAGCTCAAAGAGAGAAAACATCTCGTTTCGCAGACGGATTTCTCTCCAAGTCAGAGTGACTGTTCTTTACAAGACACCCGTTTGGATATTTGGTGAATTGTATTTTTATTCTTATTTGTATGGGACCAAGAGCTAGGTGAATCATGGTGGCTATTGAGTTAGTGATTCTTGTTCTTGTTTTGTGGATGGTTAAGAGTTTTGTCGCCAAGAGATATGGCAAGCAATATCGCTTACCACCCGGCCCTCCTGCCCTACCAATCATAGGCAACTTGCCCGTGTTCATGACGGGGAAAGCCCCGTATCGCGTCATGAAGGACCTCGCTGACAAATACGGCAGCGTCTTCTCCCTCAAAATCGGCTCAACTCCATTCGTCGTGCTCAATGACGTCGACTCGATCAGGGAAGCCCTCCACCATCGCGCCGTCGACTACGCCGGACGACCCTGCCTCTACTCCGTTAGCCTCATGAGTCGAAACAACTGCGATATCGTTTTCGGAGACTACACCCCCGGTTGGAGGTTGCATCGCCGGGCCACAGCGGCAGCCCTGCACAAGAATATCCGTGGCGTGGGCTGCGAGGCCATGGGAATTAAAATCACTCGCGAGGCGGAATATTTCACCAAACTTCTCATGAAGAAAGCTGGACCCGTCGTCGACATCGAAAACGAGCTCAACCTCGCCATCATCAACATCATCTCACAGCTCACATTCGCCACGAGATATACCTTGGACGATCCCGAGTACCAAGCACTGGTTGACAGCAATCAAAAATTTTCAAGCCTCTTGAAACCCGGAGATCCCATTGATGTGTTCCCAGCTCTAAAGGTGAGAGAGACAATAAAATTGTAATCTTTGTTTTTTTTCTCGAGGCTAACATAATATCCGACTCTTTCTGATATGTTAAGATGTCATCTGACCGTCTCTGTTGTCTGTTTCAAATTGTTTCCACACTTACATTCATAAATGGAATTTATAAAGATCCTGCACCTATTAAATCCTTTCTTTAAGTACAATTTTGCCTGTGCAAAATATTGAAAGGGTGATGGACCCCCAGATGGAAATATTTTGTTGATTTTGCATAATCCGGTATTATTTTATTGACGCCATCATGACCATAATCTCTAAAGTGTATAAGTCTATTTACAATAATATTTTTGCAAGTTTAATGGAAAAAAATGTGGATATACTTCGTTCATTCCAAAAATGATAGAAGGAAAAAAAAACAAGTATAATAATTAATACCAATGAAAATATTAAGGCATGTAAAAGTGTAATTTTATGTATAAAAATATATATATATATATATATAAGCCCTACGAGGAGTATTGCATTTCACTGTAAAGGGCGAAATTAAAAATTGGAGCAGGAGTGAAGCTATGAAGCAACAGGGGAAATTAGGAAGAGCAAAATTTGATCCAGTAGCTTGCTTCGTTTGCAAAGCTGAGCATAATAACGTGGACGGAGAAATTGAGAATGAACGCACTAGAAAACACGTAGGGCAAGGTTTATACTAAATATAGCCCCACAATTCAATATTGACACAGGGCAACACACGCGGGCAATAGTTGGGCTATAGTAGAGTATAACATTTTGAATATTATACGGATATACTGAATGTAATAAGACGATATTACTTTGAAGCGATAAAAATATGATTTTGACCGAACGTTGCTGATGAGTGCGGAAGTTGAACTGCTTATGCGTTGTTGATTTATTGTTTGTGAGTGAGATAGGGATGGAAGAAAATGGCAATAAGATGTATATTTATGGGAAACATTAGTTTAAATTGTTTTTTGCTGATAGCACACGAACAATATTACCGTTGAAGAAGGGATACCTTCAAAAATAGTGCACTGTCGGGGTAATAATAGCATTCGGCAGGAATGCGATGAATTTAGGGGGCTAAATTATTTTAGGTTGCTAACTTCAACCCTAACAATCCCCTACCTAAACCTTACAACAGCTACCCTTCTGAAAATGAACTAGCATTGGAGGAAGTCTGCAGCTTGCTTAGATTTAGCAGCCTTCTCAAAATTTAGCCCCTTTTTTGCAAGATTGTCCGCATTCTTTAGGCGCGAAATGCTAGGATATGAATGCATCTCCTCGCTGAATTAACCAAATGCAATTATGTTGACCTACGAGACGGTTCGCAAAAAGGGTGCCCTGGTCGTTATAAGGAAACGAGATGACTTGAAAAGCCTGCATAGAATTAACAGGGTGTTAAAATATTGACTTACGTGTGTGGTTAAATACTCTGAAATCGACTCACAATAACCCGGGATAGAAAAGAGAAGGGACCTTTTACAACACCATTCAACATGTTGAATAACATTTTCGACACCTAGGATCGTAGATGGCCTGCAAACGGTGCACATGTGTTTTATGCACACTGTTGCATTGGGCCGTGCGCTGTATTTTAGATATATGCATCATGGCGTCGTTGAATGACCCATATCTGCAAGGCAGGGGAAACCTTTAGCTGCAACTCATGAAATAGTCTCTAGTAGTTTAATTGAAAAACACTTGTCTTTAAGCTTCAAACAGCCAGGAACCATAACCAACGGCTACAAAGCAAATGGTTCTTTGTAATTATTACACTGTGAATTGGTGAAACGACAAGATGCAAATAAAAAGGAAGAGTTGTGAATGCTTATTGCAATGTAAACAAACTATGATGATGAGGAGGAGAATTAATGTGAGGATGTGCATGGATGAAGATGGTCATCATCATCATCATCATTGCGACGGTGATGGGAGAAAAATGCAAATGGTAGTGGGTAATGAGGGCAAGACGTACCACTCTTCACAAAGGCGTGGTGTTTAAAATACACAGGATTGTTATGGGGGCCGATTCAAAGACTGAGCGAGGATGCAAATGGCGCTTGGAGATTTGATACTGGGTAGTACAGATGCCTTCCCGACATGTGCCGTACCGTTGACCTACAATTCGTGACTGGTATACAAGGTGTTTCGAAGACGTCTTAGCACAGCTTGAGTCAGTTGATGAATGATGCGATGCGAGTAACTGGATGACGGCCAACACTGGCAGCAAATATAGCCTCACGTACGCAGCTCCCAGTCAAGTTATTGCCATGGTAACGGGACAGCATCATTCTTCTCCTCCACGCATCTCTATATCTCATTCACAATTATTTGCATCCTGTGGTCATGTTCTTGTTGTGTTTTTATGCTTACTGGTATATATCAAACATGATTGCGATTCAGTTATCACGTCAATCATTCATGTTTTCTCATCTTCGCCTCATTTATCAATGTTATCCGGGTCTCTCTTCTGAGACATTTTGTGTTAACGTTCGTAAAACACTCTCTTCATCTCCGCGCTCAATCTGCTCCCTCCATCTCTCTCTCTCTCTCTCTTTAACTAACTCCCTTTTTCATTCCCTCTCACATAATTATCCATCCCTTGAGTATCATCATTTCTTATAGTAATTACTAGCATTCTTTTGTTTTCATTCTTCCTTTTCCTCTGCCTTTTCTTTCCTTCCCTGCCACCTCCCCTTCTTTCTGTCCCTCTCTCTCTCTCTCCCTCTCTGTCGGACTACGACTGAAGTGCAACACCGCAATAAACATTGCTCACTGTATATCTAATGAGGATGTATTTATAGTGAGGATGCTCACAGATAGAGAGAGGGAGAGAGAGAGAGAGAGTGGGAGAAGAGGAAAGGATGGGGAGAAGGGTGGTGATTAATGGACATGAGAGAGAGAGAGAGAGAGTCGGAGAGATGCAGGCAGAGAGAGTGAGTGGATGAGAATAGAGACAGACAGAGATGCAGAGAGAGAGAGAAATCAATAAACTGTATATACGGCAGCGGTATACTCGTTTGAAGCTCGAGCAATAATGCAGAGATCGCTTCGCTCCTCTGTCTTGTACTTTGCGGATACCATAATATAAACCAAGTGATCGTAAGATGATGAGCATGGATTTGTACATGGGGTTCTATGTATATTGGATCCTATGCAAGTATGCAACTACTGTATTTGTTTCTTCTCCTATCTATGTTTGCCTTATTTTATTCTGACAAAACAAGCCCGAATATACCAAGATCGTTTCTGTATCATGGAAATGTCAGAATGTATGCACAGAAAGGCATGAAGGGTAGATATTTAAGAGTTATAAATAAGCATAGCGGTGTGATTTAAAAAAAAAATATATCTACAGCATTTACACACCTACAAAATAGCTATCTGATTATTCAAAATGGCATTTGTGTTTACTGTAAAAGTTTTTGATATATAGGGTCTAAAAAAGTCAAAGAAAACAAAATAGAACTCTGATCTAGAAAATCCATCTAAAATATTTTCCATATTTGCGAATATGACGAAAGACCCTAAATCATACAATACATTGGTTAATTGGAATTTCAACGTCGTTTCTTTCTCGTTTATTGTGTTTTGATTTTAGGGGGTAGTTTTTCTTGTCCTTTAGGAATTCGGGGACCTTTGCAGTCTTGATAACCCACAATACTTGCTTTATTCAAGAGTACTGAAATTGGAACTTGTTTTCCGTTTTATCAGGATATATGCATGTGAACGTCAAGATAGTATTCTCTCTCTCTCTCCCTCCCTCCTTTGAGCTACCCACGCGATGCTGTAAACGAATACGGTTTGCAATGAACCGAATCGACACACGTTAGCGAATGGAATTCTGCAGCCAACCGGAATCCGGGTTCACAAGTAAAATAGATTGTAGTCTGTCAAATTCAAACTGTTGTGGTTTCAATTATATTGAATAACTAACCAAAACCATCGGGATTGCTGGAAACGAAGGTATTTAGAAGACTTTTTAAATCAAAACTCATTTGTTGCAAAATATAGGGCTATCGAAATGCAAAAAATGTATTTTAGTTTTGGATAAATAACACTAAGCCTACATTTTCTAGCTATTGGATGTACTGGGTCACACTCAAAACTATTTCCTTAATATAAAGCAGTGTTCTCTTAAATAAAATATAGAATTCTAACAGGTCGTAACAAAACAAGCAGTACAGCATTTCAAAGATTGAAAAGGAACGTTTGGTTGCCGATGGTTGTTTTCCTACCGTAGAGGGTGCATGTGCAGTATCAACATCGGCACACGCACAACAGATCTCACGCTTGCATTAGTTATTTTTACTTGGAAATCACAACTTCTTGATTATTAAACTAGATTAATGATTTCCTCATCAAAACACCTATTATGATTTGCTGCCAATATGTTGACAATGCAATTTATAAAAAAAACGAAATCCGCGCCAAAATAACTCGTCATAATTTTCATTGACTTGACGAAGTTCATTTAAAAAGGGTAATGAACGGATTCTCCCATTATCCATGATATGTGTATTCATAATGCCATTAACGGGTTAGTGTCATTTGTGAAGAATTTAGCCATTTCAAATAGAGTGGCTGTTGGTGAAGAACAACGCATTTCGTTATTGCAATATCATCAACCAGTCTGCTATTATAGACTAAAAAGATTCGAGTTGATGAATGATATTTGGTCATGTTTTTCGATGCGCAATGGTGAATGTACCATTCTTATTTGATTTACGGGCACGCAATATAAACCTAGCAGAACCACGAGCCTAGCTTGGAACAAATCAAATATGATTTGTTTATTGACAGAGCTAGCTCTACTGAAAAAGGGATGAAACCATTAGAGTTTGAAATAAAATACGACTTGTTTGTTGAAAAATAGAAGGTAAAACTCCGAAGAAGGAAAATGCACAAAAGCACAAAGCCATAATGCAAGTTAAATGATTAATATCCGTCAACAGAACATTGACATTTGGATAATGACACGAACATGATTGGATGTTATCATATACTGTGTGTGTTATTTCTCACAAAACAACTCTTATTGTATCAGTTTAGCTGTGGTGATATTAAAAATAGAATAGATAATGTCGATTTTCAGCTCAGAACAGTGATGTTCGAGAAGATTTAGGGGAACAAAATGAAGTGGTTTGGAATATTATTGCAGTGTTGTTATTATTATTTTATATGTGCGTCATGTGTGTCTTTTATTAAATATCTTATCCAAATTGTTGGTCATCATCCATTTCAGTCAATGCTAATCCAATGAATTGTGGAAGAGAAAATAACTCATTCGTTTTGTTCCAATAAATCATTTGATGGGACATGACTGTATCAATTAAGAGGTAGGACTTGTGGTTATTATAATTATAACAAAATATGCCTATTTGTCTAAAGTTTGAATGGTTTTCTGTGAAGTTTACAATATTATACATTCGTTGACAGTAATTTATATCTATCATCAAACGAACCAGTGCCACTTCTCGGTAGAAACAGTGGGGTCTTCTTCCAGAGATACCGGTATTTCAGCAATCATTCTGCACTCCTCCGATTTACGTCGACAATCTTGACGGGGTGACAGACCGGACAGTCAAACCAGGGTTGAAAGTTATCTGCCTTGAAATTATCCATAAACGGGCAAGAATTATCCCGGAATAAACGGGTCACACGCCCTTGTTTAGTACGAATTTAAACTGCTCGCTGAAAGGGGGGCACGAAGCACGAAAATACGACAGATTTGCGGAAAGTAGGTCTTGAGATTTCTCCAGCAAGAAATAAAAGAAGAAGGAGGGTAACAGAAAGAAAGAACTGTTGCTGGAAGGGACAGGTGGTAGCTCAAAAACAAGAGGAATTTGACCCACTGACCTTTCACATTGCCTGGGAAGTCATTGCCCTTTCTGCTCGAGATTCGAAGCGAATTTTTCGCATAAATTTTTCCTGAAGTGATGCCTGTTGTTGATGCCTCTTGTTGATGCTGCTGTCCGTTTTGTGTATGCAGAGTAAGAGGACTGTACTCTGCGATGGACTGCGTTATGGGCCAGTTCATATTCGAAAATCGACCAAAAATCTGTAGCTTGATACCGTTTTCTGCCGCATTGCCATCGAAGATGTGTCCATTCACTTTAAGGCTTTAGAGTGTCATAAATGACTTCTCATATTAGAGGTAATGGAAATTTGGGGGCAATTATTTGAAATTCCAAAGACGGGGATTTATTATTTTCCAATCATTTAAATATTTAAGTTCGAAGTGTATGGCGCTGCTCACAACAAGAAGCATGGTTAGTACCAAAACACACGTTGTCATATTAGTGAGACTTTGGATTTCATCGAAACTAGGAATATTATTCTCGGATGGCGGATATAATTTGCAAATCATCTCAAATCAACTAAAGAGCATATGAAGCAATACGAGACAGCTCTTTTGCTCGTGACAACGTTCGCGTTTCAGGAGGATATGTGCCATCTCCATACCCTTAATACAGGCTGCAAGAGAACCGTTCGATCAGTGCGGGCCAGTGCGTCCTTTTCTCGACGAATAGGCCATTATCGTAATATTATCAAATTTAATGCTCAAATCTTTGTGCCTCGTTAAAAATTATTTCATTCAACTGGTACGAATAATTGCATTTCAATAGTCAGAATGCGAATTGCAAACATTACGTGTTGTTCGGTAGGACAAGTCATAATGTTTGTTCTACCTAGCAACAATAAATGTATGCAACTAGCATTTTGCTAATAAAATACAATTATTCGTAACAGTTGCATGAAATCATTTGTAACGAGGCACAAAGATTTGTGCATTCAATTTGATTACATTACGGCAATGTCTATTCATTTCACATTTGTCTTATGGACTAAACAGTCATGGCCCACAATTCATAAATCGTGGCGGATTCGTTAGACATATGAAGTCAATGAAAGTGTTAATAAACAAATAAAAAACAATGACAAATATAAATTCAGTACTTATGTTAATCTCACATCCATTGCAAATCCATTGAGAACTTGTAAGTCATTTTATAATGTGGTTATTTTTTTTACTTATAGAGGCTTCCGAAACAAGAATTTTATTTTGTAGCAAGGGGAAATCGTCATTCATAATTATGTTCAAGAGCGTATCATGGGCGATTTTTTTTCTTCTTCTTCCTCAATTCATGAATTTGGGGCACTGCTTGCTTCTCAGTCTTGATATCCTATTCAATGAAGCATGGTTCATGGTAGGAAAAAATACGAAGCATACGAACATCCAAAAGGTCGAGGGAAAAATGGAGAAGCGAGAAAGGGATTGAGCTAGATTAAGGAAAGAAGTATCTTAACCTCCTGTTGGGGTGATGGGGTGAGGCGGGGTTAACTAGACGGCTGGGGCCCCGTGCCGAGCACGCGACGGGACCCATCCGACAATCATGACGAAGCTAGCCTAATTATGGCGACGTAACTATGACGTGAGGTCAGCCTGCTGGGGACAAAAATGTTATCTTTCGTCCAAAATAGATACTTTGTTATAACGAGAGGGGCACGTACTTTCAGGGAAATTTGAAAGAGGATAGGCCTATATGGTGACGATATTCATGCTGTAGGGATGTGGTCACATATATGACCTATAGTTATATGGTTTACTCTACAGCAAAGAAAGGTAATTATTCTGTCGTGATCATGGAATACCAATATTGTGACAGATTAAAAAGTTCCCATGGTCATTTCCGATGTGAAAATCTAATGGTCATGTTGGGTGAAATAGTTAACATTGAATTTTAAACAATCAGCATCAATGAGCCGGATCTTCTTTTTTTTTCTTTTTTTTTTATAATTATTTTTTAGAAAGGCTAAATGTAAATGTGAATAGAATAAACTTTGAAGAATTATTGTGTGAGCCTACGTACTTATAAATTTGATTTCACATTTTCATAACTACTGTTTGTTAAATTATTCTAACCAGAGCTTTTGCTGTCTTAATCCAAAACTCCAACAGAGTTGAACCTTATAATCACCTTTAATTAAAGTAATCTTCACTGTACAATATTTTAGACAAAACGTTGAAACTATTTGAGAAATATTATGTCAGCAAAACTAGCAAAAGTTAATTTGTAATCGAAATTGCGTTGACGAATTGTGAAATGCGCATGTCGTGAGTAAACTGAATACTAAAGAATATTTTCACTTCTATGTAGTCCTGTTACCTTTAGACTTTAGTAGGCCTTATGTACTTTTGTTCTCTCTCTTTCTCTTTCTTTATGAGTGTGTCATAATACCTGCGTTATGGATCACTCGTCGCTTCACTCTTTCATCTTCCCGATCTCTCTCACCCATCTTCATCGCCATAGACAACAAAGGCTTAACCCCACAACCACAATCTATCCCCCGGGAACCAGCCCGTCAGATCCCTTTCAAAAATATACCCTTCTCCCTTCCCTCCCCACACACACGCCACCTAAACGGCCCCCATCGATAACATCCCAGCGAGGAGCTGCCTCGTTCCCAAGCCAGGAGTTCCCCGTGCGGCGATCTGTCAACGCCGCTTCCTCGAAGCTTATTTTCTTTTTGAAACTGGCCTTCTCCCTTCTGGCGTTCAAACCTCTTTTTCTTTCCTCTTGTTCTTTTATTTCGAAGGTGTGAACTCGAAGCAGACGATGATAGAATGACGGAAATATCGTTTGGCGGAGGTTTGGCGCGCTTTGCGGCTAGGGAAAAGGAGGGAGTATTATACATACATAAAGGTGGAGACACCAAAGCAAATAAGGGATTAAACTGACTTAACGTTGCAGCAATATACAAGTATGAGAACGTCACAACATGAGTCAATTTCTTGCCCCCTCTTCGATCCTGCCATTGAGGGTGGGGAAATTCATCCTTGCCTTTGCAACTGAAAAATAATAAAGGCTACGTCTCTCGATATTTTATGAACATTTTTACCAAAGATTGAAGAACCACTAAAACATTCGTACTGCATACTTATATTATAAACCTATTGATCCTGCAGTATTAATTTCCGATAAGTCATAGGTATTTGCTGTCCTATACGTTAGCAAAAAATAAAATAAAATCAAGCAATAATAAAATAACAAGTTTAATTTTCCTTGTTATTGAGTAAGATCCCAGCTCTAGTAGGGATGTTAATATATAGACGTTAATAGATCAGGTAGTCCTACACAAAAACCAAAGGCACTGGTGATGATATCGTAACATATGGGACAGAATACATTGGGCTTCAGTTAAATAATTGTCGGCCCGCACTTAAATCTTCTTCTGGAAAATATAATGGTTAAAATAGAGAGCGACCATCATAACTATTCTCGGACCATTTTGAGATAATGCCGAATATAACCTCCCTATATCAGACCACAAATACAAATTCGAATCTCGGAAATCAGCGAGAAGGGCAGGTGTAACTGGGAAAAAAACTTGCCTTTTTTCATGTGGCGAAAACAACTGCACCATGGGTTCTTTTTATGAGCCGCCAGCGGGGTTTCCGTGACTAAAGGTCGGGGAAGCTTCCCGGTCCCTACCGTGGTCTCCCGAGTTCGTGAGGCCCGCTCGAATCATGTTTTGTCTTTTTTTTTCGCTCTCTCATACAAT
This sequence comes from Mesocentrotus franciscanus, assembly GCA_037976565.1. Lineage (NCBI taxonomy): Eukaryota > Metazoa > Echinodermata > Echinoidea > Camarodonta > Strongylocentrotidae > Mesocentrotus > Mesocentrotus franciscanus. The sequence continues at coordinate 15,561,056 of CP137678.1, forward strand.
CTAGTCTATCCCCATACTTCATAGAATTTTGCTAACCAGAATCATTCGCAAAGATGGTGAAAATACGTAATTCTTGATTTATTCAGTTCTCTCAAAATGCTACGTTCAAAGACAGAATATTTTGAATTGATTTGATTTGATTTAATGTTTATTTATTTCATATACATCAACATATTTACATTTACAATCTTACTAAAGATGTATGATAATGACACAGGTATATACAGAAAAAGGGTAGTCTTAAGCATAAGCTTAAAGTGACGTCCTTTGATTTGATTTATTTAATTCTGTTTCACAGTGAAACTTAAGGGTTTAAAATTTCTGGCCAGTATTTCATCGTTGACTCAGCAAAATTATCAACGAACGTCTGACGAGAAACTACGTATGTGTGTGTGTGTGTGTGTGGACATTATTTTCGCTGGCTCGCGTCTATTATTTCTGGCCGCCGTCGCCGTGTTATTGGTAACTATTAAAGTTATGATTTGCGGACTATCAAATACCGCAAACTGAGTAGCGGTGCATTGAACTTTATGCGAACTGACATTTGAAAAACAAACAAATCGATTGGAGGGAGAGCGAGGGCTGGTTTAGAACATAATACCAGCTTGCTACTGTACTTTTTTTCCAGCAAAGAATAGGGGAGAATCATTCATCCAAAATTTACTGGAGTTAATCTCCTTTCATGTTACAAAGAAAGTCGATACAATCATTTTTCGTAATCTTTGACACCCGAGTCTTGTGGGAATTTGCAGTGTATAAAACAAATAAGTCACTGTGTGTTTAAAACACGTATGAAATCCTTAATTGCTTCAGAGAGCTATTTTAAGTACTTCTCAGTCGAATTTTAGGACATAGGCCTATTCTATTTATGATGTCGACTTTGTAGAAGCTGTACTGCCACTATACAATGTTCTGCACGCGTTATTCAACCAATGCATGATTTTCTTTTCGAGTAGGCCATTTTCCAATTATTATATAGTTTATATTACCTCATTATTGAATTTAGAAAGTTTTTCAAAGTCATAAGGATTATGTCTCATGCAAACTGAAAATTGTTTATGTTCCAACCGATCGACTAGCACTGATTAGCTGACGTTTCAGTGTGATAACATAATGTGGTTGTAGTGCTTTTATTTTCTTGTAAATTTTGAATATTTCAGTGATGCTTTTGCTATAAGAGTTCTCGGAACTTGTCAGAAATTGATATTACGTAATCCGGACATAATTTCTATGGGATATACATGTAGAATAGAGGTATTGGATTCAATGGCCCTGTAGTTAATTTTTCGAAAATAGTTGCGAATGTATTATAGGATCATAGAATATGTATTCATACATGTTCGGTGTAGATTTAGAAAACGAGGAGAAAACTTGAAAGCGCAGAACCTTTCGAGCACAGAAGGAGAGAGAGGGGGAACACCAATTAGACCCCGTTCTCATTCACTTCGTTGGAGCGGTCTAACTAAGACCCGTTCCTCAGGAGCGGTTCTTAGGTGAGTGAGAACGGTCAAAGTGGTCCAGGAAGTGGACTTCTGGACCGCTCAGAAGACCACCTCGGGAGGTGGTCTTGAGGAACGGGTCTTATTAAGAGCGGTTTGGAGCGCTCTAACGTGCGAGTGTGAACGGAAGCGTACTTTGAACGGAAGTGGTCTAGTGACGTTGCGTGCGAAACATGTAGTACGGTACATACGCTTAGTATTCCGCGCGCGAAAAATTTACCCGCTGACCTGAGCTGCCATAGCAACAAGACCACTTTGACTCGTGGAGCGGTTTGAGCCATAAAAACTGCTCGGAGTGTGAACCCTCGCAAACCGTTCCTCAAGACCCGTTCCTCTGGAGCGGTCTAACTAAGACCACTTTCAAAGTGAGTGAGAACGGGGTCTAAGATACATAGAAGGAAAAATCAGATACTAGAGTCTCCGCCATAAATCAAAGACATATTCGTAGAAGGTATCCCACAGTAGGGGTCTTTCCGCTTAGGGCCATGAACAATTTCCATAACTTTGATGGACGGCTGAAGCCCACTGGTGTAGCCCTGCGATATCAACTGTGAGCCAAGTCGTGTATGGAAACCCGTCTCGAGACTCCACTCCAGACTGGCGCTAGAGTTATTTGCTGGTCTTCCCTGGTCAGATTTTGAATAACTTGAAGATAGAGATGAGTTCTGGTCATGCGATTGCATTGTGAAAGAACTGTTATAGGAAGCGACCGGAATAGTTGATTATGATGCTCATGTACTGCGAGGTTTGGGGATCATCAAAAACGATAGGAAAGTGACTCAGATGACTTGCTGAAGGTTACATGCACTGTACGCAGAGACTACACCGAAGTGTGGCATGAAAGTGTGAAATATGAGTGAATTTGGCGAGCCATCCTTTTTCAGGAGATTTTTCGTCTACTATATTCTTCCATATTAATCATAAAGAATGAAAAGAGCTGAAGACGTCTTTGCCAGAACTCGACCACTTCTTTAACAGTCCTGGGATTATCTATAGTAAGGTAGTGAATAATAGATTTACGGAATGTTTATTTCGTCACATAAGGCTATAATTGAAAACCAGATATACCATTTAGGCTTTTAGATCTTCTAGCAAAATACCAAAAAGGAAATGATTGCAAGATGGGTAAATCGAATATAAACCATGGTGTCTTGATCGAAGACTGGGCTGGCACCAAACTGTCGCTCTGCTCAATTTTTGCCCTTGTGGTGTTTTTCAAAAGTAGTTCCCCAAAAAGTACACAGAATATATAGGATCAGAATAATGAGCCTGTGAATCGGGGCTATACTCCAATTGGCCTGTCATTGTTTTGAAGTTTTAATGGTTAAAGGACTCAGGCTCTGGCTAGTCATACACTTGGAAATGTTGCAAACGTAATTGGTTGAATTCTTGTTGCGAATATGGTTTGGTCTCGTAAGTCCACCCGTTTATCAGTGTGTCATGCTCGAATCGCTTGTAAATGTACATTTTTTTTTGGGGGGGGGTAGAATAAAGCCATAGCCTGGTCTTATTACGTCATTACGATTATTGCGTTGAATGCATGAAGTTGCGTTTAATTTGTAAAATAAGATTGCATTGTTCCACCGCCGTTCCAATCATTTGTTTTATTGAAAGTTTGTTCATGCAGTTGAACGACTAATCATCCTTGTAAATGTGCATCGAGCATACCAATGAAGATAATAATGGTGTTGTAAATTCAAGATTTAACTCCGAAACACAATGCACGTTAATGTTATGGGCCTGCAGTTATACATTCCAAACAAATACATTTTGTTGAATAAACATCCCTGCATGATATCACATTATTGATATCTGTAATAAGTATATGTTGTAATGCAAACATCAAGAGCAGGCATTTATTGGGAAAACAATTAATAAGTGTAATTAATGCGTTGAAAGTGAACGCTCTTTCGAATCTAGTAAGATGAAACTGATAAGTAATGCAATTTTGTACATGTCATTTAACCGCTTCTCTGACTTCTCCGTCTAACAGCCATTAGTATTGTAGGTAATCAATTGTTATTACTCCACTGTAACGTTTGTTTTAAGGAAGTTAACAAAACTCTGTCGTGAATAGCAGACGAGCTGCGACTTGGCTCGCGTTCTGAACTGTACTTTACACGGGGTTGTTCTAAAAAAAAGTGGGACGGATTTTGGCGCGAACTTGCCAAAGTTTGAGGTAATTCGATTGTCTCAGTGAACCGTCAAACGTAAGCTTGTCAAATTGGGTTTGTGATTTGTCAGCGAGAACAATGATCTGCGGCCACATTAAGAATGTGATGAGGCAATTATTCAACAAGTTTACGCGATTCGTGTTTATTTGAAAGGGTCTTTGCTGAGACAGAATGCGTATGCCCTATATCCAATGTCATGAAGACGAAAAGTAACGGTTTCGTCAAATGGTTCAATTCTGAGCCAGAAATAATGTCACTTGACAGTGTCACTTTGACGGTCCAATGGCAAAAACTACAAATACATTGAGAGAAAGAAATATGTATGAGGGTTTGACGGCACGCATATATGTATATATTGTTTGTACCACGGATTTCGACACATAAACGGCGGCGATTGCACTACAGTAACAACAACAACAACAACAACAAAACAAAACAAAAACACACTCACTGACCGAAGCACTAACTTCAACCCTTGACCATCAATATACAATCATATAGACCTAAACGTAACCCTTAGATGCCTAAACATGCCCTGTCTCTATCTTTGACGTACTGCAACCGGGAACAATTGTCCCAGGACCCAACCGCCGACTTGTGGTGGTCAAATCACCTGTAACATTAACCCATCCCCTCCCGCCCTCACATTAGCATGTTAAACAATTAATTCGTCATTTATATTCATGAAATGTATATTTTCTCTCTTTTTTGCAATCACAGATCTTCCCGAGCAAAAAGCTTCGTCTCGTCCAGGAACTGATCGGCAGCCGCGACGCCATTCTGCAGAAGAAATACGATGAACATCTCGCAACCTTTGACCCGAAGAGCATCCGGGACATCACGGATACACTGATCGCCACCATGAAGGAATCCAAGGATCAGAACGGAAATGACGTATTCTGTGCCGATCACGTGGTCATGGCCACGTGGGATATGTTCCTAGGAGGTTACGAAGCGACTTACAAGACGATCAAGTGGGCCATTGCTTTCCTCATCCATCACCCCGAGGTAAGATGAAGAGACCGATTATCGGGACAGTAATGCCCGTTGTACTCGAGGCGTTATTTCGATTACGTAGGACTGCGTCAGCCCAATGGCGCGGTCTTTGACCCCCAATGCGAGAGGAACATCATGAGAAAAGTGAATGGAATATGAAGAATGTATAACTTGCTTCGAGCTACTGGCGTTATTCTTCTTGAATTGTTGGACTTCCTTAGCAGTAGCTCCTGTAATATTGTCCTGTTTGGACACGGTAGAATGTGTAGTATAGTAGATCTTCCCTCTAGGCACTGCAGAAGTTGTATAGTAGGCCTAAATCTCCGTCCTAAGTTGGAGAAAATTATTACTGGCAAATGTACCGTGACAATCTACACGCTGTACTTGACATCAATGACACCATTCCTTCTTTTTCTTACAACAGGTCCAAGCCAAAATTCAGTCCGAGATGACATCAGGTATTGGGGACAGGATGCCAACCTGGGAGGACCGTGCCAAGCTTGCATACCTTGAGGCTACGGTCCTAGAGACCCTACGACATAGCTCCATGTCATCCATGAACGGACCTAGACGGACAACGTGTGATACACAGTAAGTTCATACGTTGATGTACCCCATCAGCCTATCCTGATGGCCTAAAGATAGAGCCTTACACACCAGTAGATGACATTTGTGTTGTGAACACTTCAATATTCAATCATTGTCTCAGATGTATAAACGACCAAGGGATATGTTGTATGGCAATATTAATGTTACCAGATCCTAAAGTGGTATTAGTTTCTTATCTCTTAGTTTGAAATGAGTGGAACAATACGAGGTCACATTATACTTCAAAATTCATTTTCGCTACGAGAAATAGTATTATCTTTGATACTTCATCGATTGTTTAAAATGGCATAAGGATTAAGCTTTATAAGAAAACGCTACTGGTTTTACATCCGTAGTACCTTCCTGTTCTTCCAGACTTGTCCATTGGATACTCGCAGGTGATTCTAATATTTGCCATAGCCCTTCGCAGAAGAGTTATTGCTTAAGAGTCTAGTAGACACGTTTGTACTTACCACCATCTTTCGATTTTCTCCCTCTACTCCCACCTTTTTCATCTTCCATTTCTTGTTTGTCACATTACTTTTCTTCCCTCCCTCCACCTTCTTTCTCCTTCCGTCTCCTTCCGTGTCACCTTCCTATCCGTTGCAGGGTTAAAGGTTACGACGTTGCCAAAGACACAACAGTATTCTGCAATCTCTGGTGGGTTCACCACGATCCAAAGAACTGGAAGGACCCGAGCAGCTTTAGACCAGGTACTAACCACATCCACTTGCTTCCTTCATTTTGGTGACCGGACACATTGCTCCAGCGATATCATAATTAATAATTATAGTGCTTATATAGCGCCTAACACTTACTTTATCAGAAGTCTCTAAGCGCTCTACAATAATGCAGCATAATTACCCTGGCTTTAGCAGTGCAGCTGTTACGCGCGCTGCGTTTCAAGGAATAAATTCCTACCAGGTACCCATTTACTTCACCTGGGTGGAGTGTGGCAAATGTAGATCAATGTCTTGCCAAAGGACATTAGTGCAGCGGCGGGACTCGAACCGCGGACCTTGTGATCGACAATCCGGCGACGTATTCACTCGACCACAACACCTCTACATATTTCAGTCTTTATTTTTTTCTCCAAAGATGTAGGGGTAGGGTTATGGTTATGATGTGGGCTTATGCAAAGTTTAAGATTTTGATTAGTACTAATGTTAAGTCGGGGGTTGAAATTTTTAAATGGTTAATGTTAGAAACTGACTGCAAAGCAATTGTTGCTGGAGCTTGTATCGTAGAACCACTTTGTTTATCAGAGTTCTCCTGAATGGACCATGCTTTAGTTGGGCTCTGTCTGTAGACACTTGGTGACTTTTGGACAACCTAGCCCATGCCCTTCGCACAAGTAGTCCGAAGGTGGAAATTGTACGTCAATTCGTCCTTTAAAATACGAAAAACTATTAGCGATTGTTGGAAAAGCCATGCTGTCACTATAGGTTGTCTCAAATTTGATGTGACATGGAAGAAAATGTATTTGTGTATTTGATGTTTCATCTTTATGAACTTGATGGAAGGATTACTTTTTATATGCTTATGATCTTGATGTCTAACTGATCATCTTCCTTCACGTTCTTACAGAGCATTTCCTGACTGAAGATGGCAAGGTATCCGTTCCACGAGCCTTCCTCGCCTTCTCGCTGGGTAGCCGGGCCTGCATCGGTAGTCAGCTCGCTCTCATGCAACTTATACTTCTTCTCGGGGCCTCCTACAAAAGTTCAACCTGCGGCAAGCAGTTGGGGAGCCTCTGCCAGACCTCGAACCTGGCTCAGAGCTTGTCAGAACAGTCTGTGATTACACGGTGTGCCTAGAGGTTCGGTAAAACCTGGTTAAACATCCAGGAAAATAAAACATTCACAGAGAAATTATGATGATAATTGGACTCGCCGCCATGTTGCCGTCTCTGATCAGAGAGCGTCGGTGAAGTGGTGAAGTTCCGTAGTGGTTGGGCTTCTCCAAACAGAACATGTTTTAATCGAAAGAGAAAACAGCAGATAATTTTATGGAAGGACTTTATGAGATTTATGTCAAATTATATACCTCATCCATGATTGGATAGCAACGAGCCAGGTCAAAGGGGAACAGAAATGCAGACAGTGAGCATGCGCAGTCTATTCCACAGATATATCGTCGTGATCGTTTGAACGTATCGTATCGATGTAACGTCTGGTGGAAAAAGAAAGGAATGAAATCTTCACGTGTGGAATGCATGTCTGGATTCTCACTTGCCTGTGATGTTTTGTCGTTTTTCAATGAAAATTCTGTAGCATGTAAACTTAAGTCTTTCAAGATCTTGATTTTTTATACCTTTGTTAATATGATCACTTTCGTCAACTCTATCAAAATACAGGCCTTTTTATTCTGTATCCAAAGACGAGAGTGGTATGTTCTAAAATGTCATTCATCCTCCAATAAATGCTTATCAAGATGGCCGTACCGTGATGATGGTATTCAAATTGTGAATTCTAAAAAAATGCCAAATGTGAACTCTAGTGCTTCAAACGAAGATAAAATTGATATGGGCGTAGTTTGAAAAAGGTAGACTGCTCCCGAAACGTTTAATTCATATCATATTATGTCGAGGTGTTTTTCATTAATTATTTTCTATTTATTGCTTGAACTATATAATAATTAATCAAACTCATACATTTAAATAAATTGAACTGCTCAAGTTAATCCCCAAATCGGAACGTATTCTATGAGCATGTGTTCTGTATGATCTTTATGTAGATTGTACTGGTGGTCAGATATTTAGGATTATATTGTAGATAACAGATTTATCTTTCGTTCCTGTGTGATAAGAATGCATCAGTATTCTTTGTATTGGCCACTCTTTGAACGAGGACCAAGACTTTGTGATACCAAAGATATGTAGGTTATATTCTTGATCAAAACCTTTATGTTATAGTAGATAGCAGTTCTGTCTTTATTACACCTTCTCTTTCTTTCTGTCTTGATTTGCGTCGCAACTGTCTAAAGCAAAATGATCATCTTGTGTTAGAACTATACCGTAAAATGTAACATTTTGTTTTATATTCCGGGATGTATGGAAACAATTCTAAGCAATGACGATTTACGTCATGAACCCACTCCTTTGCTGTGCAGTGCTGCATCAAAAATGAACCTGATTGCAATTTCGTATACGATCGATAACGAACCAATCACGAGCAAGTATTTCTAAAAGGTGCACCCTGATTGGATAATTTGTACTGGGTTTTGATTGTAGGAATTTGCAATCAATCGAAATTGAATGCAGCATTGTCAACATAAGTCATTTTGCTTATCTCACCATGACATATATTGCCTCTTTGTGTTTTCTCTAAATATTTTATGAAATTGTAGGAATATCTAGTACGAATGCATCTGCTTGTCAAAGACAAAAACTAAATTGCCCTGTGTAAGGCTTTAGTATTTTGTGAAAACTTTGAATAATAGTTAACAGCCTATGAATATGATTATGTAATATAGTTTATCGATGTATTTTGCTCTTACCATGGCCTTCAAAACGTGCTAGAAATAAAGTTAATCATCAATAGGATAATCAGTGTACACGATTAGAACGTTTGAATGAAGTTTATTACAAAGTCAGCAAAGATATTCTCAACCTATTCAACACTCTCCATAAGAGGTTTATTGAATGAACTTCTCTTTCCAACTTTGTGTGGGTGTAATATCTGTAAACGTCTACAACTCATTCTGCATTTTTGTTTCTCATCGAATCCTCGCTTAGTTCTTTCTGACTCTTTCCTTTCTAAACGTTGTGTTTTTTTCTCTTTTTAACTCTCAAAGACAGTTTTTTAAAAATGTGCGAATGTGCCAATTATTCTTTATCTTGGAGAGGGAGAACACGAAGGGAATTCCAAACAACCCCAAAGTGGAGATCCCGATCCTTTGACAGCAAAGATGAATTCTTTGAACATGTCAAGATTGAAAATATGATTTTAATCGTTTTTGTATGAAGATGTATTCAATATTGAGAGATTGCGACTATTGCATGTGTATTCAATGTACAAAATAAATATATGTGTATGTGAATTATTATGATATCTGTCATGATATTTTGACCTGAATGTCAGCTATTTACTAAATAAACTTCCTAAAGGTTATAGATTATCAGCATTTTGTTTGAGTCATTTTGCCTCTGTTACGTCTATCCCAAGAATTGCCAAACATAAACGAAAAAATAATTAACAAATGATCATTTTAATTCATTTAGATTATTAATGGTAAAACATCCTTGATTCATTTAAGTACCAATGCTTAATTTTATAATTTGTAATTTTCAACTGAAAAAAAGACCAAAGATCTGACTTAATCAGATGTCGCATAATATGATATTTATAAAGAATTACTTCTGTATAATATTGCGTGAATCAAGTTTATCAAACCAGCTATCTATACATACATGACATTTAGGCATAAAACATTTGAATACATTGAGGAAAGTTATTATTATTATTATTATTATTTATTTGGCAATTTCATACAAGTCATACATGCAATATACATAATAAATGAAAACGTAATTATAACAAATTAAAAGAACACAATGAATACTGATTCATTCGCAAGGGTGTTCCACCCCCAGCTGCCTGGAAGAGAAAAGGCAATGCAACATTACTATGACCAGTAGGTCTTCCCTCCTGAGTTCACTTTTAAGTATAAGGCTCAAGTATATAAAGTATTAAAATAAGTTATGTGAGACTATGCAATGTTGTACTCTCAAACTGAACATCGTGGTAATTACAGCAGTCAGTAGACTTTTAAGGAAAAAAGGATGATGTATAATTTTAACAACGGTCATGATTGTTGGGTTACATGAAGAAAAATAGCGAACAACACATATACAAATGCGAGGCTTGAAAGGAAAAATGATGATGATGATGGTGGTGGTGGTGGTGGTGGTGGCGGTGACGATAATGGTGATGAGGGTTACGATGCTGAAGATGGTGATGATAACGCCGATGATGATGATCGTGATGATGATCGTGATATGACTAGGATGCTGATTATGATGGTGATAACAGGGGTACATGCCCCCTTCCCTTTCATCGAATTTCTATAATGAAGTAAAAGAAAATGAGAAAAGAGGGGGAACGGGAAAAGGGATAGGGGACTTGAAAAGATGATGATACAACCCCCACATCCTCCTCTTAAAGGGACTTTGTAACATTGTTAAGATGGAGAAAGTGGTGCTAAGGTAGTGACTTCAATGCTCGATGTACAATTAAATATAATTTGAAAATTTGAGTGAAAACGGATCATCATTAATGATACAAATTGGGAAAAACTGATCTGATCGCTTCCTTAATTCTCCTAACTATATTATTACAATTTAATTACATTGTAGGTGAATGTAAATCGCCACAAATCAATAAATTGGCTCTACATACCATTCCAGACATTTAAGTGTTGACAGATTTTTTATTGCCTGTTTTATGTCTTTTTCTCATGGAAAAACGGTTGGGAAAATTCAAAAATGGTTGGGAGAATTTACTGTTGATCACTGTTAGAGGGTGTTGACCAGTGTCGCCTTCCTAGAAAACCATTAATATCTTTGTGGTTTGAGAATTTTTCAGGATTTTTCGCATGTTAGAGGGTTAGTACATTAAAAGGAAGATAATAAGTAACATTTCATACCAAAATTACGCAATTTTTTAATCAACCTTCAACAATGTTACCAAGTCACTTTAAGAATGGATATAAGACTAATCCCCCCATAATGCCGGTGCCCCTAAATATCCTGAGCCTCGCTACGCCAACTATTTGGGATGACCCCTTGTCACTCGATGTCCATAACTCGGCATCGATGTCGAGTCGCAAACCTATCGACGAGTCCTATTAAAAGTGAAAAGTAATCTACACTAACTGGAATTTAGGTGAACTGTCTACAAAGGGTCAAACTAACAAAGTACAGACAGAGGTGAACAACCAATTATTGGAAGAGAAATGAGAGATGAGAACGAAGAGAGAGTGAGAGAGAGAGAAAGAGGGGGAGGGGGGGGAGGAAAAGACATATCTAAAATTGTAAAAATGTATGAAATAGGGGGAAGAAGAAGAGAGAGAGAGAGAGAGAGAGAGACTAGATAAGCATGATAGTTATTGAGGAGTGAGAAAGAACTGAGAGAGACAATGTAACATAAAATAAGACGGGTAAACATTGACAAATATGCGTTTATCATGTTACACTTCGAAAGTAGAAGACAGAAAAAATGGAAGAGGGAAACCAAATAATAACATGCTCAAATGCCCTATTTTCCCCTATTTATAAAACTTTCGTTCTTTCGCTGCTTTAAATCACTAATGGTGAAAACACCCTATTTTGATTTATAAGCAAACATCAACAACAACCGGTTCAATGATCTCGACAAAAAACCAGTCATCTCAATCTGAGGATAATCATAGACAACACGGAGCCCGAAAAAGCATCAAATTAAAACAAAGATCTGACAAGTTATGAGATGAAATCCAGAAAGAGAGAGTTCCTTGACACGGCCCTATTCCACAGGGTCTTCGCGTCACAAAGAAACGACTTACAAACAACCCCCTTTTTCACAATTTTCACAACTGACTGGCGTCGGCGCCAAAATAGAAAAAAAAGTACGTTCGAACGTAAACTGTCCTAGTAAACTCGACCCATAGTGACATTCGGCATGTCAAATTGCGATAATAATGGCCCATTAAAGATAACTCGGCCCGTTTCTGATAAACATTAACAACGCGTCGCAAAGTACATTTGAAATCAATACATGTTTTCGTTTTGACATAACAAAGTGCACAGATGATGGTTAGGACAGGGAGTTGAAATTCCAACTCCCTGGTTAGTGTGAGATTGTTGGCGTTGCGAGGGTCCAGCCATAAAAGGTGGGGGCTGGGGGCGTTGGCAATTTCTTGGTATTGTGGGGTGGGGCGCGCTCGTTTATCACTCGGTCAATGAAATCATTAAAATAAACAAGGCTATTGATTATGGGAAGGTTTGTGACGGGATCCAACCACCTCAACAACCAAATCCTCCCCCCTCCGTTTCTCTCTCTCTCTAACTCTTTCTCTTCTTTTTCTTCTTCTTCTTCTTCTTCTTCTTCTTCTTACTTTCTTTTTTTTTTCAATATATATTCTCTTTTCTTCAATTGGGTGGTTGGGGTGTGGCACGTACTCCCGTTTCCCCTTACCTACGCATTTGTTTGTGAGGTGAGGTGATAAAAGTGACAAAGTTCTGAAGAGTGATGGGGAGAAAAGGTCGTCAACGTTCTTGTTTTCTTTAGAGAGCGGACAAAGAAAATATGACTGATGGATTATACCAATGTCATGAGTATAGCGGGTTCAAAAGAATATTCCAACTAAAATGACTAGGGATGCGAAAACACTCAGCGTCTGACAGCAATCTCGTAAATAACGAAGTTCGCTTTCTTGCGCTTTATTTGATTTGATTCCCTTTTTCTTTTCTTTTTTTTCTTTTTTACATGTTTGCACAATGTATTTAAGGCAGTGTATAAGGGTAACAAAATCTCATTTGTATTAATTACTCATTTGCTTATTTATATATATATATATATATATATATATATATATATATATATATATTTTTTTTTTTTTTTTTTTAAGGAGACCTCACCTTCTTATTCAGTCTTTTTTCTTTTTTTCTTTTCTTCCCTCACTTCTGTAGCTCGATAAGAAAAAGTGTTCAAAAACTTAGTGACAATTGTTTATTCCTTGTAAGTATGTTGTAAATTTAGATTTTGTATTCATGTTTTTGTTTGTTTCTTTGTTTGCTCTTTTAAGCCTTTAGTTGCCCGCACGGGGCCAAAAGATGTTCCAATAAAGTTCAAGTTCAAGTTCAAGTTCAAGGATGCCCATTGCGCGCGATGGGTCATTTGCCTGACGTTGGACTGCGTCAGTAACAGGTGCGGTCTTTGACGCACCAATTCGAGAGTGACATCGTCCAAACTATCAGTGCAAAAAGACGGGTGCAAAAATTACTACATTTTTTGTTGAATTGCTAGCATAAGCACTAATGGCCTTTAATAGGCTTCTTCAGTAGCGTAGCGGGCGTTACGCCCACATTTGGTGACTTCCATTTTCTCTTCGTATTTCTGTCTAGTGTTACTTATATTTCTTTCATGTTTTAAAGAAGAAGAAAAACTTTTATGAATAAACGGAGAAAGGATAGTTACAATCCCCTTTTCCTCAATGCATTTACGACTTTACATAGCAAGCGATATTTTCCGTTTCATTCTTCTTTCTTTCTTTCTTTCTGTCTTTTTTTCATCTTTCCAGCTTGACGTCTCCTAATACGTTCTTCATTCATGTCCCCAATCTTCACTCACAGCCTGACCTTAAAGGTAAAGACCAGTTTTGGAAACGCCCCCCCCCCCCTCTCAAAAAATGAAATGGAAGCTCTCATTACCAATCATGTGAAAGAATATGTTTTGACTAATACGTGATGATACAAATTTTGCCGGGAAACCGCCTAATCGATATTTATGGTAAATTATCATATCGATCCGGCCTGGATAGATATCGCGTAGTCCCATATACATCTTTCTGTGTACAGTGCTTGTAATTTTACCAAGACTGGGCCAAATTTCTTATCGTTGTGATGACTCCAGAACCTTGCAGTACACACCAATACTTATATGCTAGATGATCAACCTTTTCTGATCGATTTCACAACGTTTCTTCCACAATGCAATCACATGACCTGAACTGGTCTATACCTTTAAAGCAACATTCTTGAAGATTTTCTTTTCCTTTTATGGCGCCTCTTTACCATCATCTTAGTTTAAATTCAACATAGTTTCCTTTCATTAATATATAATTTCTTTCCCTTTGTGGTAGGAGGAAGCAAACAATCCTTATTCGACGATTTAATGGGATATTGTTTATTGTCTATTCACGACCTTTCGGGGCCTTGGATTACATTTTCCACGCTATGCAATAAACAAAAGCCTCCAGATCGACAATTTTCTAAAACAGCGCTGTTTTTGTCCATGCACGTATGCCTCCGATTGATTATCAGATAAATCCTACGAATGTATTTTATTTTAGCACAATCGATGTTTGTCGTCTCTTCCATTAAAGTTACGATTTGTTTAAGGTTCTCTTGAAAAGAAAAGAGGAAAGCCCTTCAAAGGTTGATGACATGTTGTATATGAATGTGTATTTGTGAAATGATGATTTGACTAATGAGTACTTATTTCTGGGGCCGGGGTGAGGTCTCCGAGACCGATGCCCTCCGAGGCCGATAAGAGAAAAATCGTGCCGTACGCCTTGAAATGAACAGCAAAGTAACACACATGATAAATGTCGTTCTTGATTGTAAATACTGCTATTTTCTGAAGGTCAACGTGTTTGTCAATAAGACTGCTAGAGCGTCATTTAAGGCGTCGATATTTCCATCTGAATGTGGGGGACAATAATAATATAGTTTGAAAAGAATTGGTCGTCAGATTTCTTTTTAAACGACCCTCTCCCCCTAAAAAAGAACATAAATTACTTTCTAAGATTCCCTAAAAGAGATGTACAAGGCACACTCACATCAAAAATTGGGGTCATGGTAAATATGCACATAATGATATGAATGATATCGAATGTAAGATTTGTTTACAATCCATATAAATATATAATGATTTCTCACTGCTAATTATCAGCAATTTATTGGGAATTGTGGCAACTGGGTGTAGGGGATAACAGCGGGTAAACACCGGAATAAAATACATGGATGTGATTCTGCAAAACAGGAAATGTGGATAATGTTCTTATTGAAAAATACAACCATTAAAAAAAATGAAATTAACGAAAGGGAAATAAATCTAATTTGCAAATGATACGTATCATCGCTTACACAGGGGAAGTCGCAGAAAATCGAAAACGTCCTATAATTTGCACCCCCACACACACGCACATCTGTATACACACATTAAAAAAAAAGTAGCATCGCATATCATATTATGTACTTTTAAATTTAAAAGCTCGCTTTGCCCAATCAATCCTTATTAGTTACAACAACAACAAAAACAAGTAGATCAGTCCTTCCCCTTTGCTCCACTTCTTATTTTGAACAAAATAAATGATGTCCAAACAAGATCGATAAAAATCAATGACCTCTCATCATTCTTATGATTATTCAATCCTTTAGGGTCATTGAAATACAAGTGAATGAAAAGGGGAAAAAAAAACGTTCCGTATACCTTCGATGCTCTTTTCAAATCATTGAAGATTTAATGGAGGTTATTGTGGGGGGAAAAGGTCGCAGTGAAAAGCATGACCCCATCGCTGCCCTTTTTAAGGCTTAACGCAAAATCTCAAAATCGAATTTTACTTGAAAGAAAGGTACATTTACTCCAGAGCACAAAAGAAGAAAAAGAGATCAACAACGTCTTGGGTGATCTAAAGTCCCTTTAGGTCCTGTGTTCTCCCCTGGACGAATCCAAGCTTTGACAATGGAAAGAGACATTGAAGGACATGGTACTATATGTCATTTGATATTAGCTCTCCGACTTAATGACGAAATGTAATCAACATTCTTTAATGTATTTTCTATTTAAAAGAAAAACGATTTAACGCTCATCTCTTTTGCGCCTTTTCATAGCGCTGTAAGAAAACAGCTCCATTTTCTCTTCGCCGGTCGACGTTCGTCAATACTACCTCACAAAGGCGGTGGTAATTTGTGGACGGGCCTTTATGGAGGAGATGACGAAGAAAAGACGGGTTATTCTTCTCTCGCTTGCTCTCGATCTCATGGATGAAACGAAGGTCTTTGAGACTGTCTGTGCGATGATGTGAACAATGACGACAATAGCTTGGAATCAGGTGTTTACTGTGAGCTAAACAAAGTCCGAAACATCTTTGACGATTCTTCGTTTTGCCGCCAATACGATCGATATGCTGCGCATCTTCGCACTCACCCGAATAGAATCTGCGACGCCCCTGGAGAGAAATATTGTTCCTCAAGATACTGTCGCTTGATCTTTTGGTAGTGGGGGGTTCGGACCCAATTTGCTGCCAATTTAACTAAGATTTGTCCTCAGAGGTTCAAATATTGATTATACAACAACCCCTTATTACCCCAAAAAAAAAATAATAATAATAATATTCTCATATCTATTATCATTATTACAATTCCCATTACCATCATCATTGTTATTATTATCATCATAATGATTTTTTGTTTTCGATTTGCAGACAATTGTCTAAAAAATCAAAACTTGCTTGACAGAGTTTGTTAATGGGGGCGTCACCCAAAACGCCTCTCTTCCATCGGTGCCGACCACTGCGCCTCTCTACACACATCCGATACCGTTTAGACCCCGTTCAAATGTTCAGTCAGCAAAGTTTGGGATTCCTGTATAGAATTATTATTTTTCAAATTTTGTGGTTTCATTCTTTTGCCCTTCATTTGCTGCATCGTCCTGGGGAGTGTTTCACAAAGATTAAGATCGACTTTAAGTTGGACTTAACTATGGCAGGCCATTCATGCCACTGGTTGCTCTCACCATTGGTCTCTCAGTTATGATCTTTAGATCATATTTTTTCCTTCAGTAATGAACTATAAAAAAAAAAGTAAATTCTGTAGATTTGTGACCACGATTTGTACGTCCCTTGAGAGACCAATGCCAGTAAATGGTGAGAGCAAACAGTGGCATGAACGGCCTGCCATAGTTAAGTCCAACTTAAAGTTGATCTTAGTCTTTGTGAAACACCCCCTGGTTTGTTTAATTTCTTTTAATCAATTGTTGATCATTTTTCAGTTTCAGTTTATTGTTTCCATATTTCACATGATACAAAT
Organism: Mesocentrotus franciscanus; assembly: GCA_037976565.1. Lineage (NCBI taxonomy): Eukaryota > Metazoa > Echinodermata > Echinoidea > Camarodonta > Strongylocentrotidae > Mesocentrotus > Mesocentrotus franciscanus. The sequence continues at coordinate 15,578,104 of CP137678.1, forward strand.
ATTACAATATAAAGCAGTTCTTTGTAAATTATAACCACACAAAAGGAAATTAGACGCATGTTACAAATTTTGTTATTGATCGAGTTATTTAACAGCTTTAGCAAGAAGACGAATATATTTCAGTTTCAGTTTCAGTTTAGTTTATTTCATTTCCATTTTTTCTAGCATCATTGCAAACACAATACAATTCAATATGCAGTAAACAATAATTGTATAGTATACAACATGAATATACAAATCAATATACAATAAGCAATGCAAAAGAATCAAATCAAGCGTGACGAAAATACTAATCAATGACTAAAACACTATTCATAATTTGGATTATTAAAAAAATACAGAGTTAACATGGAAAGTAAATATTATGATTCTTAAAGTTGTTTTATTTTTATCTATTATTTTTGTATACTAAAATTGAGGAAATGGAGAGGTCCACTAAGAAGCAGGGCTTGTTTAGTGTGGATCCCTCAAATAGTGAGTAGAATAGATCTCTTTAAAGATAGAAAATGAAATTAAGACAAATATCGTAAGGAAAAAATATCTAAGTGTGAGAGGTGATATGGTGCCAATGGCATATTTGATAGTGAAATATGACGAAATATGACGAAACCTAATAAAAAGCTTGTAAAGAGTAGGTTCCGTACAAAATATGATGAAGAAGATCGTCGATAATTTTGTCACTGATTCATGATAAATGTATCTATCTAGTCGTCCATAATGACGAAAGTACATGTCAACACCCCCCTCCTTCTCTCTCCTCTCTCTCTCTCTCTCTCTCTCTCTCTCTCTCTCTCTCTCTCTCTCTTTCTCTGTCTCTCTCCCTCTGAAATAGTGAAAAGTCGTTTGAAACATTTGTGAGTGACCATAAAGACCTAGATACCGTCACACCGAAGAGACAGACACAAGACCGACTACAGACCGAACAACAACAAAAAAAACATTATCCCGAATGGAAGAGAATCGGTCGGTTTGGATTCGGTGTGGCTCAGGGTATAAAGGACCAGTCCCAGGGTTACTGTACTTTCGCGTTCAAGCTTCGGAACCGCGTCCTTTTGTGACCGGGCGACAGTGTACTATGGTCAAGGCTTTGTGAAGCGGCTCATAGATGTCCGAGCTGGCTTGCACGCGATTTTATCAAAGAAACACCGCTTTAATGACCTTAAAATTATCCTTTTATAGCAAGGCTGAAATGATGCAACCGGCGTCAGAACAACATGAAAAGATCACTCGTCTGTTTTCGTCGGTTTTAATCATGATAAATAGGTTGGTGGTCGGATCGATATGCAAACCAACCAATTTCGAGAGCAAATCTTCTAATATCTATTTCAGATCATCTTACGATTGTGTTACAGATAAGGTTATGTATATGACATTTTGAAAATAATTTAGGGGCGGGCGGGCGGGCGGGCGGGGTTGGGGCGCTCACATTTGCCAGTGGCGGATAGATAGGGGCGCGTGCCCCGATGTCCCTCCAGCCCCCTCCCCACCAAAACACTATTTGGTATACCCTAACTACAAAACAGAAATTAAAGGTTATATACTGTATATGCGATTGCCTCTTCTCTTTCTACTCCATATACAAGAAAGAATAGGCGTGAAATTCACTGGGATCAGTGCGAATGCCAATCAATACCAGTACATTTGAAAGACTTATATTCGATTGAACTTTGACCATAACGATCAATTGAACAGGTATACAATTCGAAAATGATGGTTGTTGATATGACAATCCCAGCTGGTCCTTATAAATAATTTGGTACAATAAATCAGCGGCGTAGTTATGGAGGCACAAGGGCATGTACCCCATCCATCCAATCGAGTAGCAAAAAAGAAAGGAAAGTTGTGGGGGAGGGGAGCAAATGAAAGAGGAAGGAAGAAAGGGATCGAAAGAAGATGAAAGAGCCCCACCTCTGCACCCTTGCCCTAATAATCGGTGGCCTTGGTAATTTGCTTTATATATACAGAATAAGACCGGTGCCGCCCCCGCCCCATGATGCCAGGACCCCCTTTATGGCTGTACCCAAACTACGCCTCTACAATGTTGCAATCGATCGTTTTTTTAGAATATGACTGTACCTCTAAGGACTCTCGCATCCCTTATTCTAGTATTCTTCATAAGGAAAAATCAGGCACAAAATGTTGTCTGTCCTCTCATGTCATAAATAAGAAGAAAAAAAATATTTAAAAACTAGGTCGAGCTTTAACTTGGTCTGACACACTCGCAAACCTAGTCCCCGGTTGTTGCGACCCCTGATTCAGCTGAGCCGCCATGGTGAACAAAAATGAACAGCTAACTCGGATCATTCCCCATGTTGTCAACTGCATGGCGATAATAACCCATGGGCTGTTTCTTTTCTAATTACCATCTATAAAAAATGAATGCGAAGACAGAGAGAGGATTAAAAAACAAGCTCGAGAACAAAAAAGGAGGTCGATGAAAAACAGAAATGAAATAATTTATGTGATGGTGCGGAACCACGCGGGCCTGGGAGAGAGTCGATTGTGAGCTGCTGAAGAGAGAAAAAAGCGTTTGAAGGTGACTGTACTTTTTCGAGTCCATTCTATTTGTTTGTGATTCAGCTTTGCCGAGGGTTAATGAGCTGTTTATATCACAATCAAAGTTTAAAGGTAATCATGATTATGAAGCTGCGATTCCTGAAATAAAATGAAACGTTGATCATGATCCATTTGGGCTTGCGACAAGCAAACGCTCTTTATTCAGGACAGCTTACACTGTTTCTAAAGATGGTCATGAATAGTTATATCAGCTAAATGTTAAAGACGATCATTTACAGACAAGTCTGTCCAATCCTTTTAGTGGATCACATCCATTTTTAGTTTCCTGAAGCATCCAGTCTAACACTTGACAGATATTGTGAAGGAGAATTCAATTATTTTCAATCCCACACGATAAAAGTTACTTCGAAATAGAGGTCTATATTTGCATCTCGAACGATAAGCCTATACAGCAGCACTCTAACATAGGCTGCAGGATTCGAAGTTTAAAATACTAAGTTTACATCCCTGGACAAGAAAGATGAAAATGTGCGAGAATTTCATTGGTCTCTTCATGAGTTGTGGGAGTCGCCATCATGGTATCCCGTAGGGGCTGGGTTTATCACAAGGGATCGTTCAATGGTGGATGGCTTGGATCCCCCAGTCATGCCATTGGTGCACATTGTTTCCAAGTGGCGGAAGGTGTACTCTGTTTTGCCTGGTATCCTTAGAGGTAGAAAGTTGGTATGGTTTGAAGGTTCTACTGCTGCCCAGTCGGTATATAAGAATATATGCCATGGGTAGTTTGGGTATAGCAAATGTAATCCTTGTGGCAAAGAATAATCATAGAGATGCTCGGTATCATCATGGGCAGATTGATACCTGAAGGGGGAGGATGGTATCCCATGAGTGGTGTGCGATACTAAATTCTATTCACTGGGTAAATATTATTTCTATAGAGGGGTGCATGGTTTCCACATGAATGGATTGTCATTGTGAATGAGCACCCCAGGGATATTGAATATACCCCCATGAGAAGACGGTTACTCCTTGATATTGCTTGAGGATTGGGGCGTTGGCAATAGTACACCAATTTGATGCATTCACATTGAATTTGTATTGGTGTCCCACATTAGTTCGTGGGTCCCGTCTTACAAAGAGTTGCGATGGATCCGAATCAATCACAAGTCCTCTAATCAATCGCAAGTTTGAAGTTCCACATCTCATATGTACATAGATGCGATTAATCGCAACTGTTTATAAGACGGAGCCCTGGTCTTGGTGTCTTGGTACCTCCTTGAGTGCCCGAGGGTACCGCGGATATACCTAGATACGCCAATGATACTCAAGTGTGCATTCTCTTTACAGAGGCGTTTGGGAGGTACTGTACTCGGAGTTCCTTGACCATCATCACAAATAGTTGAAGTACAAGAAATACACGTCTAACGGATGCCATATAAAAAAGTGCATTGCTATAAGCTAAGCTAAGAAAGCAACCGGCATAATAAACCTGAAATTCTTGATGTGTGACCCATGTTCGCTGATGACAATCAAATGACATAATCAAATGACATAATCAACCTGGGCACATGAGCTCTGTTTCTCCAGGGCCCCGTTGCACAAAACTTACCATCGATGGTAACTTTGCCATCAATGGTAACTACCATGAAAACCTTGATTTTGATTGGCTGTTGAGCCCTGTTACCATGGTAGTTGCCATTGATGGCAAAGTTACCATCAATGGTAAGTTTTATGCAACAGGGCCCAGGTATTTATACAATATTGCTTTACCTTTTCCTCTGCAAAATCTATCAGATAATGAATATTGTAATTGTCCGCATTATCAAACACTCGAGGTTATTTTAAGGACAGTTGTCTTTCTCAAGTTGTATCGTCTGTATAGAGCCAGAAGAGTTTTAAATATTATGATACACAGTCAAACCTGTCTTAGCGGCCACCTCTCTATAAAATCCACCTGTGTATAGTGGCCATGAATTTTGCCTCCCTCTAGAGAGAGACATTTGTGCTGTAGAACCTGTCTAGAAAGGCCACCTGTCTATAGTGGCCACTTTTTTCTCCCTTTCCCTCGGATGGCCTTAATAGACAGTTTTAACAGTACTTTTAGTTCTGAACAGACGATAGTATAAACAGTGGTCAATATTAATCGGCCCTGGACATTTCGCCACAAAGTCTCGTTCGTTCTTCAATCGCATCGATCGCAAAGACAAGAAGAAAGACTTGAAAGCAACAAAATCGATGAGAGTTGTAAAACAAAGGATTAAAAACTATTGACGTCCATTGTTCTGATTTTTGTGAAGTGTTTGAGCCCTGTTCGTAAACAACGTGAGACAGCAAAACAAAACGTGTGTACAGTCGTGCAAACCAACCATGTTATGTATTTAAAGTACACCGGGTTGGGGTCACAAAATGATTACGAAACGGGGAGGTTGCATATAGGGTAGATATCGGGGTATAATTTGGGGACAGACAAAATATAAGATGAAAGAACGGCATGATATAGGAGAAGAAGCAGAGAGTCAGCTTCCAGAAAATAGTCATCGCCAAGCTTGTTTAATGTACAAGGGGGGAGTTAAGTTGGTTTTAATCAAATCAGAAAATTGAGAGAACAAAATTAGTGAAAGTTTGAGCAACATCCGAATAAAAATATGAAAGTTATGATTTGTTTAAGTTGTCATCAGTGAAATACAAATTGGCAACAAACAAATTGGCAACACTGTGACGTATCTTGCGAGGTCTTCTCTAATTTGCTCTATACAGATTATTTCATAAACTTTCATTTTCTTAGTTACTGATGACGGAATCGATTTGTTTTATACGGGGGTTGTATAAAAACATATTTGAAATAATTATATTTAGGGTGAATGTATGATTGCAAATTTTCTTAAGGGAAAATATTAATTTTTGATTTTGTTTGTTTTGTTTGTTTTGGTGGTAGTACAGGATAAATTGGATGGGTCCTCGCAAGACACGTCACTGAAGGGTTTCTCTCATTTTTTTTCTGCTTCTGTTAAAACCAACCTAATGTTAGGGTGGAGTTTCCCCTTTAAGGGTATAATTAGCAACCAAACCAAATTTATACTTCGATCTTTGAAGTCGAATCGATAATTAATTGATAATGCAGTCTAATGAATCTTCAATAGTTATTTTGTAAACATGCAAAAGAGGAAACGAGAATCAAACAGAAACAACCAAATCAATCAAATTATATAGAGATTTGTAGTATTCGAGTGGTTTGATCAACTGACTGGGCATGCAAGTTCGTAGGTACGAGCCCCGGTACCCCCTGACGTCCTTTGGCAAGACATTAATCTACATTTACCACTCTCGACCTAGCTTGGGGTAATTGGGTACCTGGTAGGATTATTACTTACTTGAATAAAATGTGCGTTGATAATGGTTGACGGAACTAAAACCGGGTATTGATTTCCGAATTTCCTTATAGTCCTTTATGTTGGATGCACACAGAGGCGTTTCACCAGAAAATAGACGCTGTTTTAATTGTATGCGTCATGTTTCATATTTCATACTCTCAAATTTTATTTCAATTTCGTTAATTCATGTTTTCCGTGAGACATGAAATAAAATTTGTCTTGAATCAAATTCGTATACTTCACGGAAAATATGAAGTGACGGACGACCATGACGACGTTTCATTTATGACCCTTATTTAAAACTTTAGGGAACAAATTAATTACAAAGTGAGAGTTACAACAGCATGGCACAGGCGGTCCAATTCTGGGGTACCTATATACCGAAGCCTCATTTCGGCAACTATTCTCGAAAAAAATTTGGAAGTTTGGATATGCATGGGATAAGCAAAATGTCAGTAGGCTTGTCATTCAAAAGTCAAGGGGGATTAGTTTTGAAAGCCGCCATCCATTTTTGTCGTGTGGGTGTCTATTTAAAGATCAATTCTCCACGTTTCACGTCATTAGATTTGAACAAATAAAAACGTGATTCCCGGGTGATTCGGGGTGTGTTCTTACGAGCGTCAACACCCTGATACTAATCAAGTTTAATTTCAATCTAGTTTAGCTGTCCGCATGGCGAGAAAATGCCGCATTTAGTTAAAACGTTATTGATAAGGTGTTTCGCGCACTGAGGGACAGCGGAGTGTCTTCTTTTTTGTTTGCCTGTTCCTGAGGCATGGCAAAGGAGAGAAGGACATGAGGTACCCCCCCCCCTCGACTGGTGAGTAAAGAGGACAAGGGAATTGTGAGAAGAAGAATGTGAAAAGAGGAGACAGCATCAAATACGATGATAGAAACCCCTTCAACATGCCCCCCCCCCATCCTTCGATGGCGTTGTCTTCTCGCATGTCATCCATCTAGTTAGAACCACCCCCCTCCCCGCCTCCGCCTCCTGCTGTGCCATCAGTGCCCCTCCCCCTTCAAGGCTTGACCAACCCAATTCTACGCCATTACGTTAGGGGACACCCCAGTATGCAATCCGATACAAACGCGGCATTAGATGCCAAAGCATTATGCGAATCTAGATTAAAATTAACCCCGATTAAAATCAAGGTGCGAATGCTCGTATAAACACAGCCCAGGTGAGCAAAATTGGTATGACACATCGTCATCTAAGCGTTACGATAAGGAAGGGAAACTTGCGATTGGCCCATATCTTTACACAGTTGGATCCAGAAAACCCACGTGTTGCTAGGCGGAAAATCGAAAAATGATTTGCCCGATCAGCGTGCGAGAGGGATGTTAAATAATCACATGTGCATGTCATTTCATGGATTCTGAAAATGACTTTCATAACTCCTACTCGATTTTGCGTCACATTAATTCAAAGGAATAATCATATCTACAATAAAGTGATGGAGAAAAGTTATAGCGAGAAAAAGGTAAAGTAGAGCTAGCATAAAAGAGTGTTTTTTTTAATTACAAATCAAATACTGCAGGATTAATATGAGTTCAGCATAAGGCCAAATAACAAAAATAACGAGTTTCTTGTCCCCGCCAGCCTCTTTTTGGCCGTCGCCTCGTTTTCTTTTACTATTTACTATTTAGAAAAAAGCAACATAAAAAGGCTGTGATGTACATTTTGTATAAATAGCTTCTATAGCTAATTCAAGCTAAACACATGTACATTTTTCACTGTTTCTGGATTTTGAAAGTTGCTTAGCAAGTGGACTAAAATGATACAAATCATTTGTTTTGTCATACATTGCATCAGTATACTCAAATAGCATAATATATTTGAATAAATATACCTTGGCCAGCTATATTTAGCATGGCGGCCATCTTGGAAAAAATAGCAAAACATTGAAAAATAGTAAATAGTAATGCCTTGCCTCTTTTTCGAAAAAATCCGGACGAGAAACTTGATATTTTTGTTATTTGGCCTAATGTTCAACAAAATACACTTCACTGTCCACCGGGTCAATATTTTGTTATAGTATATCTGTAAGTTATACATTTATTCATGATGTCATGACGTAATTCCCATGAAGTCATCCTTCAGGTAACCATTCGCAGAGAGGACGAATAAAATCGATTATCTTTTCTTTTCTCCTTCTTCAAAAGCGTAGGGCCTATACACCGTAAACACAAGGAGGAGACTGGTTCTGAAAAGGGTGCTCAAACTTGTCACTCAAGCCGCTCAGGTGGGTAAGAACTGTTGTGTAGGAAAATTTAAAAGGTTCATTTTGTTCTTCGAGTGATTTTAATACATATGCGTATACGAACAAACAATCAGTGGCAATAAACGGCGAGAAAACAGAGGAGGGGGAGTAAAATTAACTGAAGAGAGAAAAAGGGGGGGAAGTTTCGGATCAGGACAATTACCCCCGGAAAATTACCCCCAAGGACATTTACCCCCCGGAAAATTACCTCCTAAGGACAACCAACCCCCGAGGACAATTACCCCCGGAAAATTACCCCCAGGACAATTACCACCCTTAAACAATTGCCAACTTTAAGATATCATGTGCGAGTCCCATCCCCCCACCCACACACCCACCCTCACACACACGCACACACACACACGCGGGGCGATTGTCCTAGAGGGTAATTTCGGAGGGTAATAATTGTCCTGGGGGTTATTGACTTCGGGTGTAATTTTCCGGGGGGTAATTATCCTCGGGAGGTAATTGTCCTAGGGGGTTATTTTCCGGGGGATATTATCCCCGGGGGTGGGTGTCCTAGGGGGTAATTCTCCCGGGGGGGGGGGTAAATTTCCGGGGGGTAATTGGCGTTGGGGGCAATTGTCCGGCTGGTAATTGGCCGGGGTGATTGTACAGGGGGTAGTTGTCCTAGAACCCGGAAGTTTATGTGATATGGCATTTCATTGAAATTACATGTAACATACGTTTTCAATGTGAGCAATGTGAGCAAAAGATAATCATAACGTTTTTTTTGTGGTTTTTTGTTTCACAATGCTGGCTGTGATGATGTCAAAGAAACGTCGACCACAGATCACCCTTCCTCACACCTCAAACCGACAAAAACAACACGTATTCCGATTGTTATCAATAGCTCATTTATTGACATAGATCATTTATTTTCATATGTTTTAAGGCACTGAATATGCAACAGTCTTTCATGGAAATATTTTATCAATCCATTACACGGTCTTGTATCGAAAGCCTTTCCCCAGCATTACATGGCTTTTAACGGCACGCTCCAGCGACCGCACGATTTCCCGAGAATGCAGCTTTAAGACCGGAGCGTAACGACGTATCGGTACCCTGGGTGAACGAGGCGCGCAAACAGCTGTTTAGGGTCACTGTACTTTTTCTCGTGCGGTGCAACATCAAACGAACTGGGTTGTTGGTTTCAGGACTCTCGTGTGTGAATAAATAAAGGCCGTGTTTCCATTTGCGGAAAAAAACCTCTTGAGCGTTCCAAGTTGCCGATTTTCAGATGTATAACGACTTCACCGGCTTAGGGTTTGGCGTAGAGAAGGGTAGAGTAGATAGCTCAATCGATTGAAGGAACTATAGGTATATTTAGGAAAAGCGGGAGATGGTATATTTCGAAGGAATGTAAAAGATGAATCATAAAGATAATGGTGGTTGCAGATTGTGCACAACACAATATATACCCGTTGTGTTGTAAAGGGGAACAGGGGCACGTTGCCCCGCCTTCCATATCGACAGGTGAGGCGAAAATTAGAATGAAAAGAGAACATTAAAGAAAGAAAAGTGAAGGGAGGGGGTAATGTGAAAGGAAGATGATATAACCCCTCAAAAACCACTCTAAAGTCGGTGCCCTCTTTAATTAAGGGGCCTACATACCACTCACCTAAACAGACCCCCCTCCCACGCCCCATAAGGAGAGTGCCCCCTCAATGCTTGGGCCTACGCAAGGCCACTGAACATCCCCTTAATTTCTAAAATCTAGAACCCATTCTCCCTGCTTTTGAATCAATATTTATCTAATTGGATAAACAATAAGTTATGTTTTTACCACAACTACTTTTGTTCAAGTTAATATGCCATGATAATGTTTTAATTATGACTGATGGGGGTATTGTTTACAGCCATTCTGTGTCCAATTAAACAAATCTGGTTAAGCGTCCTTGCCCTTCGTAGTTAATATAATTATTGCGCAACATCACTCGGAAATATGATTGACATTTTGAAGGTCTGCTCCGGTGGTTGAATAGGAGATAAGTCCTTAACGGTTGTGACTTCCTATGGAAATACATTTTGTACGTTGAAACTTCAAACAAAATGATTTTCCGTTTGTTTTATAAAGAAGGATATCACCCCCACCTCCTGTTACAGCAATTATGTTGAATTTTGAGATAATTTATTTCTCTATTTCTTGATTTGTCATTTGATATTTACTACATTTTGTAAACACGATTTTTGTTTTTGTTTATAGGCCTGGTAACATGTTAAAAAAATGATAGATTGAAAATAATCTAATTTTATTTTTCAAAATACCAAAATACTTTTATAAAAATGTTGCTTCAGTGAAAGCTGCATTTGGCCAAGTTCGGATGTCTCGTTTGAAAAATCTTCGCCGAATTGGTTTCACGTCTGAGACTGGGGAAAGGCAATTTTGTGTCTTCAATAAAAGACCAGTAATTTGAGACGCTGTTTGTGTTCACATGTAGTTAAAGCATAATCGTTAGTCATTTTTTAATATTATGTTCATGGTTGGATCTATCTAAAATCCTGGAATAGGGTTGGGTGTTAGGTTTAAGTAAGGGTTAGGGGTAGGTATTACCGGACCGGCGCACCACGGTGCAGTGTCGGGCCAATGTGTTGTCGGGTTATGGAAAGGAAACTAATGATTTGCAGTATAAACCTAAATCCACCTGGTACATGTATATGCTTTGTCAAAACATAAACACTGCCCCGTTCTAACAGTAGCGTAAACATATCAAGGCTCTTTGCTTTATATTGACTGATTTTGCAACCAATTGTGCGTTGCAGTACGGATCGATAGCTCCGATCCAACAATGGGACAATAATTAGCGGCCAACAAAAGACGATGTGTTTTTTTGAGCTGCAAACAATACGATGTTCTGTTTTGTCCTTTTGTTTCCTTTCTTTATTCGGATGACACATGAGGGCTTGCCCTCGAGATCAGCTGGAAATAGTCAGCTGAGAAACAGTTGGTATTGTTTGACGTGGGCTTTCTTGTTTCGTTTTAGCCCCCCTCCTTCCTTCTTTCGAGCGCACGTTCTGCGAGCAGATAATTATGTCTTATGAACAATAGAATCGTGAACATGGTGAATATGTGTTTAAACTTTTAAAAGAGCAAAAATCAGTCGCGTCGTGTGTTTCAACGATGCTCGAATGTTCTCAAATTGGGGTGATTTACACCCGCCCCCCCCCCCTAAAAAAGGGGGACAATCTGTCGAATTCTTTGATCTTCTCATTTGTCTTACCAACTTCACCATTAATCTTTCTTTTCTTTTTTTAAACTAACTTGAGGTAATGTGCTGAACAGAATTTAGCATAGTGTATAGGTGATATTAATATTTTCTATATACTTCTGTGACATCCATTGCATAAGGACTCTCGCGACTCCATTCTCTACTTCATCAATATTTCGGTTTGACTTTTTTTGTTCCTCCGACTGTATAGTTTTAGCCTCCTATGTATAATGTTTTTTTCGTTCTATCTCTCTTTTGAAAAAAGAAAATACTTTACTATGTCTCAGACTTTCTCCCGTTTCCCCTCCGACTATCCTTCTGCAGTGCTATCTCTACCCCTCCTTTCCCAACCTCTCTCTCTCTCTCTCTGTCTCTGTCTCTCTTCTATTCTATCCAAAATGTCTCGTACACCCCCAATTCACTCTTTGGTCTTCTGGACCGGTCCTGTTGTCATGTTTCCAAGCGCTATACCAGGACCATGGGTCTGGTCTTCTTCAGAGGGACGCTTTTAGCCCCGTTGGTAATACGTCCCATTAGGGTTGGGGTGAGGGTCGGGTTTAATTAGAACGGTGGGGGTGCATCAATCAAAAGTAAAACCAATGGGACACAGGGGCTACATTATTATTTAAATAGGATAAACCACGACAAATAGGTTCTGTCTCCGACCCTTTGCAATGTGAGATCATCGCGTCATTGACAGGGGGGTTGACGTTCACCATCATCAACTTGACTTTGTTCAACCTTGTCAAAAGCTCTGAAGTTCTTTTGAAATGAGGATTAGATGATAGCCTCAAAACCCTTCCTTAAACCAGGGACATGATAGAGATCATGTCCCTGCTTAAACCCTACATGCTCTTGAGAGAGAGACCATATTTTTGGCCCACGTGGTGCTCACCTACATGCCGTCCATGTGTAGAGCAACGTCAAAAATAGTACATTCACCCTTTTCAAAGTGAACTGCATCGAGCCGCTGGCATGCCTCCTTCAAAATCAGCTGATTGCGTAGTCTCAACATTCAGTCCCAATCATTTTATCTAGTCCTTTTTTCACAAGGCCTTTCCGGAACCCCGAACAGGTGGAATGGCATAGCCCGGGGGCGGATATTTTTTTAATTGCGCAGCCCGCGGGAGCTCGGGGAGCGAGGGAGCAAGTGATTAGGATACTGTCGAGATAATTAGCAATCGGTCGGCAAATATAAGGATATCACATTGCTTAAGTGGCACATTTGATTGGGCTGCCCCTTCCCCTGTCAGAGTAATCTTTGGATGAAAGAATGTTCAAATTGTTACACCGGTTGCGTAAATGAATCGCTGGTCGTCTTTGGACCTCATTCCAATAATTATCATTAAAACATAAATGTGTGTATTTTGCAAACTGTATGGCTAGGTCAATGTCTGAATTAGTTAAAGGGCAATCCAAACCTTGTAATAACTCCATTTGTATGAAAGCAAAAAAACAAGATTAACAGAATGGCGAAAGTTTGAAATAAATCGGTCCAATAATGAGAAAGTTATCAATGTTTGAAATATGAGATCACTAAGTCAAAAACTAAATAATTTTAGTTCCCCCCCCCCCAAAGCCTTCTCCTTTGGTGCAATGCTCAAAACATATTATGGATAGCATATTATCATAAGTCCTCTAAGGAGAAAAGACCCTCTTGATTCAGGTTTTTTGTTTTTAATTGAAATTATAGTCATTTTGTGTGTTGGAACAAATGGAAAAGTTGTCTGCAACTATATCACAGAGACGTTATCGATTCAGCCAATTTGAATAGCCCATACCTCTAGTGACTTCGATTTTCAATTTTGTTTTTGTCCGATCTCATTAAAACTTCCATCTATCTACTCCTCTGATTGTTCTGCTTTCCTCTGGAGTAGTTTGATTTCAAGGTTGGATTCCCCTTCGATTCGAGGCGCGATTTTAATTTCGGAACCGCGACCTTCTACAGAGTAACTCACCATCCAAGCAATATGTCATATAATATGTTGGCAAACCAAACACGTCATTATCTCCCTTTTCCCCCATTTTCTCCGCCAGTACATTATAGCTTGAAAGCGCTAAATCGTAACCGAATCAAGGCTGAAACGTAAGCCTATGGGTTACACCCCTGGATTTCGGGATGGATGGTATGTCGCGTAAAACCCACAACATCATACGCCCGAGCTGGCCCGGTGAATGGGCGTGGGTTCTGCACCGCTAACTCGTTACAACGCCAAACTCCATGTCCAATTTGACCTGATATTAGGTTGATGGAAGGACCTCGGAAAAAAATCTTTCATCCTAGATCTCTGTCAATTTTAATGTCCTACGAACGGGCATCTCTGGAACATTTTTTTCTTAAAAGGTTGGGGGCGGGGGCCGGGGGTGGGGTCCGGGGCGACTTTTATTCATGATCTACAAGCCCTCCCCCAATGGCCCTCATTTTGTTTGATTGGGCGTGGGTTCTGCACATCTAAACCATTACAGCAATAGGGCCCCAGCTCCAGTTCGTCCCGATATTAGGTTTAACCGAAAGGACCTCGGAAAGTTAAGTGAAACACAAAATTCTCCTTTACCCTAGATCTCTGTCCATTCTAACATCCTTACAAGGGCGTCGAATAATTTTTTTTTCGAGGGGGGGGGTGGGAGGTCGGGCTTGAATTATTCACATGCCCTCCCCAAAGTTCCTCAATTTTGTTAATGGACGTAGGTTCTGCACCGCTAAATTTGTACAGCAGTGGGGCTCCAGCTCCCGTTCGACCCGATATTAAAGCCCCACTGCACTACTTGTAGCTACTTGCTCCCTCTATATAGAAAACAATGCCTAAGCGGTGCCCGTTGGTCCCCATGATCCTCTTTTTCTTATGTTAATTGAGAGCCGAGTTGGTGACATAGCCACCTGCCAGTGACCACGCTGGGAGGTATAATCCCTCCTGGCCAAACTAGTGCAGACAGGCTTTAAAGGTAGAACAGGAAGAGGAAACTCGGAAAGGTCTTGAAAAAATTAATTTCTCCCTTTCTCAGAATTACTCAATTTCTCCCTTTCTCAGAATTACTCATTTTGACATATTTATTCATAGTATCCACATCGGTTTATTCTTTGCTCTTCATGTGGGCCCTAAAATTATTATAACCCCAGCATTAATTATCAGGTGCTCTTTATATACACCTGAGTCGAGAGAGACAAGCGTTTGCAGAATACCTTGTCCAATACATACGCACCGAGGAAGGATCGAACAGGGTACCGTTCGTATGAACCTGGTCTAGAGCCCCCCACTCACTGTTATTCAGGGTACGCGTATGCTTGTTCCCTCCCTTTGAAAGTACTCCCTATCTCAGGGCTGCCAACATTTCTGAACCCCCCTTTCGCGGGCTTTTCCTGCCTTCCTTAAATCCGGAACACTGCTCAATGTAACCCCTATCTATGATATTCAAGATATTTTATAACCCCTTTTAAAAATTCTCAGGAGTCCAAAGAGAGAAAAAGAAAAAACATCCCCTTTTTATATTTTATAACCCTCTTTTTAATTTCTCAGGAATCCAAAGAGAGAGAGAACCCCCCTTTTTTTAAAGAAATCTCCGGGTGAAAAGTCAAATACACCCCTTTTTACAATTCTCGGGCCGGACTTTGTCGCGCGAAAAGTACCCTTTACCTGAGATTTTGGGAACACGAATGCGGTCCCTCCGACCCCGGAGTAGAGGGGGCGGGGTCTAGAGCCTACACCAATATACCAGAGTGCTCTCCTCTTTCTGCCCATTTCAACGTATTAAAAGGAGAGGCAGAACTAAAACTGTTTTGAAGGAGGACTCGGATAACCGTCTATTATTTACCCAAGAGCCCCTCCGATTTGTACATTTCAGTTATTTTAAATAATTTAGTCTTGTTCCGATTATCGATCGAATTATTGACCGTCGCGCCGGTCCTCCCGTGGAGTATAAAACACCCTTGCTTACATTAGTTTTTATCACCTGACGAAGTGTTGCAGCGGCGCACGAAACGTCGGGATCTTTTAGATTCCTTATTGACCACATTGCGAGACAAACGAATATCACTAGCGATATTATTTTCGAATTTAGTCTTATTTCATCAGAGAACCTTCATCAGTGATTTCGACACTGTTTTACAAGAACACTTTGTAAATTAACAGATACAGTATAATACTCATGATAACGGTCAGTATAATACAAGATATATTATTGCAATCAAAACATGATTTAACAAACAAACATACGAGACCAAAAAATGAGAACACAGCGTGTGTAGATCTTAAAATCAAACTCAGATTAATTTGCCGACAATCGCATGAAAGTCTATTGAGTACTGTAAGAAATAAAAAAACAATCCAGTATATGATTAAGATTATCTTATTGATAAAAAAATAAATAAAACTAGAAATGTAATTCGTCATGAGGACGAATTAGGTGGTCTGTTATGTAATCTGAATAACTGATCTTGTAGAAAATTGTCTTAGCTACAACATAGCAAAATTTGGAAGAAAATCGATCCATATTTACAGATACAATCAATTTTCCATAAATATGCTGACGTCATAATATGCAAATTCGTATTTTGAGTTCCAAGGCCAAAGGGCAAAGGGCAGAGCTGTAGAAAATTAAGGAACATTACAAGACATAATAGAAGGAGAACGAGAACCAGAGCAGGCGGGAGAGGTAGAGGGTGAGAGAGAAGAAAAGAGAAGGGCAGAGGCAGAGGGAGACAGAGCAAGAGAATAAGAGGGAGGCAAGGCAAGAGGTAGAGGTAGAGGGAGGCAGAGAGAGAGGGAGAGGGTAAAAGAGTAGAGAGAGATATATATGCAGAGACAGAGAGGAGAAGGGAAACAGAGCAAGAGAGAGGAGAAAGAGAGAGATGCAATGGAGAACGATGCATTCAATATATCCAGCATAAATAGAATTTAATATAGAGAAAGAGAGAAGTATAGACAAGTAAACAATTCTATGTCCACGGGAGAGACGTAAACATGCATATACCTTGGGCTGAATAACTGAAAAAAGTAAAACGTCTGGGAAGGAGACTAGCAAGGTGATTTGATATTGTAGCAGAGTTGGGAGATACACCCTATATTAGGTTTAATACCAGATTTCCCATAGGGTTGTACTCAAACGATTGACATTCTTCTCCCATAGATATAACACGCAAAATTAGGCATTTTATTACATTGTTTGTGATTGTATATGATAATATGTTATAATAGTCGAAGAAGATCATAAAATCAAATTTAAAACGACGGCAAAAAAAAAAAAAAAATGACCCACCAGGAATCGAACTTGGGTCGCCGGAATGGGAGGCAAGTGCTATGACCACTATACCAAAATAATCCACATAGACATTACACGTGAACGGAAAATGGAATTCTCAAATCCCACTTTGCAAGTGAAATATGAGCATGATCCCGGCATCTGATCGAAAAATAAAGGGCACACTTGTGATAGCTTATTGTCTCAGCTACAACATACTCAAAGCTCAGCAAAAACAAAACTAAAACGACGGAGATATTGCTCGCGAAAGACGGAATGTAGAATCCAGTTTTGAGAAAAAGTCATGTCCCATAGAGAATACACGCAAAATGTGAAAAATTGACATGCCTCCTTTAATCGCAAAAATACGCCATGATGCCTTTGTCAAAATGAAAAATCGTGATGACTGCATTTGTAGAAAATTGTCTCAGCTAGAACATATCAAAATTTGGAAGAAAATCGATCAATATTTACAGAGATACAATCAATTTTCCAAAATATGCTGACGTCATAATATGCAAATTGAAATTTTGAGTTCGGAGGCCATTATGATGACGTCATGAGTTAATTGAGGGTCAAATGAGACATGAAATCATATCTCCGACTCATAATCTATCCAAATATGAAAAAAATTGGGAGTTCCCATCCATTCTGAAGAGTTACAATGAATTTTGTATAGGCATGTTTTTGCCCATATATGCTATGTATTACAAGAGCTCGCGCGCACGGACATTTATATTGAACGGACGCTCATCTTGTTATTAATGGTCAATAAGAGATAAACATGGTATCAAATTGTTTGAAAAAATATGGGAAATATCATGAAAGAAAAAAATGGCGATTTTATGTTGTGTAATGGTGTTACGCGCGAAAACGCGCGCATGTGCGTGTGCGCTTTTTTTGCGAAATGCTTAAAATGGCCTGAAACGTATCCAAAATGAATTTGAGACGATTTGGAGCATTTTGAAATTTTGCGCGCGCTGACGCGCGGACGTACGCATGCGCGCGCGTTTTTGACCTGAAATTGACCGGACGGATATTGACCTTGATCATGATAAATATGAATGAGAAATGACTTTCCGTTATGAAGATATGATCATGAGTTGAAAGTACCAAAAAAAACACAAAATGGCGCCTGGATGACGTCATGAAGACTTGATGACCTTGAAAATGTTCCTGTCACGTCTCATGACTATGACCTATGACTGTGCCAAAATTGAAAGAAATTGACAAAACCGATCTTGAGTTATCCTCGGAACAAAAAAGGGGTAGAAATAAATAAAAACTAGAAATGTAATTCGTCATGAGGACGAATTAGGTGGTCTGTTATGTAATCTGAATAACTGATCTTGTAGAAAATTGTCTTAGCTACAACATATCAAAATTTGGAAGAAAATCGATCCATATTTACAGAGATACAATCAATTTTCCATAAATATGCTGACGTCATAATATGCAAATTCGTATTTTGAGTTCCAAGGCCAAAGGGCAAAGGGCAGAGCTATAGAAAATTAAGGAACATTACAAGACATAATAGAAGGAGAACGAGAACCAGAGGCGGGAGAGGTAGAGGGTGAGAGAGAAGAAAAGAGAAGGGCAGAGGCAGAGGGAGACAGAGCAAGAGAATAAGAGGGAGGCAAGGCAAGAGGTCGAGGTAGAGGGAGGCAGAGAGAGAGGGAGAGGGTAAAAGAGTAGAGAGAGATATATATGCAGAGACAGAGCAAGAGAAGGAGAGGGGCAAAATAAGAGAGGAGAAGGGAAACAGAGCAAGAGAGAGGAGAAAGAGAGAGATGCAATGGAGAACGATGCATTCAATATATCCAGCATAAATAGAATTTAATATAGAGAAAGAGAGAAGTATAGACAAGTAAACAATTCTATGTCCACGGGAGAGACGTAAACATGCATATACCTTGGGCTGAATAACTGAAAAAAGTAAAAACGTCTGGGAAGGAGACTAGCAAGGTGATTTGATATTGTAGCAGAGTTGGGAGATAAACCCTATATTAGGTTTAATACCAGATTTCCCATAGGGTTGTACTCAAACGATTGACATTCTTCTCCCATAGATATAACACGCAAAATTAGGCATTTTATTACATTGTTTGTGATTGTATATGATAATATGTTATAATAGTCGAAGAAGATCATAAAATCAAATTTAAAACGACGGCAAAAAAAAAAAAAAAATGACCCACCAGGAATCGAACTTGGGTCGCCGGAATGGGAGGCAAGTGCTATGACCACTATACCAAAATAATCCACATAGACATTACACGTGAACGGAAAATGGAATTCTCAAATCCCACTTTGCAAGTGAAATATGAGCATGATCCCGGCATCTGATCGAAAAATAAAGGGCACACTTGTGATAGCTTATTGTCTCAGCTACAACATACTCAAAGCTCAGCAAAAACAAAACTAAAACGACGGAGATATTGCTCGCGAAAGACGGGAATGTAGAATCCAGTTTTGAGAAAAAGTCATGTCCCATAGAGAATACACGCAAAATGTGAAAAATTGACATGCCTCCTTTAATCGCAAAAATACGCCATGATGCCTTTGTCAAAATGAAAAATCGTGGTGACTGCATTTGTAGAGAATTGTCTCAGCTAGAACATATCAAAATTTGGAAGAAAATCGATCAATATTTACAGAGATACAATCAATTTTCCAAAATATGCTGACGTCATAATATGCAAATTGAAATTTTGAGTTCGGAGGCCATTATGATGACGTCATGAGTTAATTGAGGGTCAAATGAGACATGAAATCATATCTCCGACTCATAATCTATCCAAATATGAAAAAAAATTGGGAGTTCCCATCCATTCTGAAGAGTTACAATGAATTTTGTATAGGCATGTTTTTGCCTATGTATTGTGGATAGAGATAGCGCGGTCCGCGGGTGCTGTTATACTTTGACGGACGCTCATTGCGTTATTACTGGTCAGAAAAAGTTAAACAAGGTATCAAAATGCTTGGAAAAATGTGCCAAATATGATGACAGAAAAAATTTGGCGATTCTATGTTGCAAAATGCCAATACGCGCGAAAACGCGCGCATGTGCGCGCGCAAATTTTGAAAATGCTTAAAATGGCCTGAAACGTACTCTCATTTGAATTGAGACGATTTTGAGCATTTTAAATTTTGCGCGCGCTCACGCGCGGACGTACGCATGCGCGCGTTTTTTTGACCTGAAATTGACCGGACGGATATTGACCTTGATCATGATAAATATGAATGAGAAATGACTTTCCGTTATGAAGATATGATCATGAGTTGAAGTCCAAAAAACACAAAATGGCGCCTGGATGACGTCATGAAGACTTGATGACCTTGAAAATGTTCCTGTCACGTCTCATGACAATGACCTATGACTGTGCCAAAATTGAAAGAAATTGACTAAACTGATCTTGAGTTATCCTCTGAACAAAAGGGGGGAGAAATAAATAAAAATAAATAAAGAAAGAAAATTCTGACAAAAACAATAGGTGATCTGTCGATACCGACAGACCACCTAATAAAGAATAAATAAATAAAGAAAGAAAATTCTGACAAAAACAATAGGTGATCTGTCGATGCCGACAGACCACCTAAAAACGTTCTTGGTCGCATTTGACATAATAAGTAATTCATTATAAGCATTTAAATGTATAAAGAAAGTATTATAGTCGGCCGATGAATTTTTGTTTTGGATCATTCCAAAATGATCTTCTTTATGATATTGACTCATCAGTACTATACAATACGTTTCCACCAGCAAATAGATAATACCGATCCGTTGTAAACAACTCGTTCACTGAGTTTGAGATTGTTTTTACCATTGAAAATTGCTGGGTGGCCATCGTTGGCCATGTTTTTTCTTCTCTCTCACTTTTTCTCCCGTTCTGTTTTCCTTTCCTATTCAACAAGTGAATAAAGAAAACCCTGTCTCGTCGAATGATTAGTCCTTTAAGATTTCCTTCTGAGAAGCCACAAAAACAAGGTCTTAGTTTCTGTTGTGAGCTTTCGCCTATAGCCCCCACACACACCGAAAAAGGGCATTTACCTCATGTTTCTCGTTGTTTTGTTTGTGTTTTGCTCTGTTTTCTTTACATTAGCCTATATATAATTTCATCGACGAAAAGATACATCGAAAACGCATAAACATCTGCCTTTTCTCCCATTGTAATTGTGTTTGCAAGTAGTGTTTGCATAGGCTTACTGCATTTTTAAAATCAAATATGAAGAAAAGAGAAAGGAAAATATATTTCTAGATAATATGTTTGTGGTGCACCGCTCTACTGGCGTGCACTGAATTATGGGTATAATAATTTGTTTACAATATCCACCCACCTTTCCCTTCTCTCAGCTCCCCTCCCCCTAAAAACTAGTGGCTGATCCAGGGGTACAGCGGGCATGCGATCCCAGCCCCCCCCCCCCATTCCCTACGTATAGGCCCGCCACTGAATACACCTGCAGCATCCCATATGTCTCTATAGTGTCCGCCCCATTCAACCTTTCAATAGTGATTAATCCGAAAACGACTTTTATCATAATACAACCATAGTACAGTGACCTAGTGGATTTCGATATAGTCTAAGCACGAGATAAACCCAATGGTCTATTCAGGACCTGGTCCTGTAGCCGAACTAACATAGCCCACACATGGCGCGTCCCTTGGACCCCGGACACTGAATTGGTCTGGCTCAGTAACCTATTTCGGATGGTTCGAGAAACGGTCGTTACCTAGAATTAGTTATAGAGATCAAGTTCTCTAATCAATTGCAAGTTTGCAGTCCCATATCTCTTATGTACATAGTTGCGATTGATATCAATCGCAAATAAGTTGCGATAAATCGCAACTGTTTATATAGGACGAGGCCCTGTTCTGTGAAATCGGAAGTATACACACACGCACCCACACGCACCACACAGGCACCAACCCTGCTCACACACATACATGAAACGTTTACTTGGAGTATTCACAAACTTGGGCCACCAACCTACTATTGAGAAACTGACAATTTAACCTGAAATGTCAGTGGTTCCTGGAAACTTTACTGACATTATTCCATGCGGACTGTTTCGGAATAGGCCTAATGTCCGAACAAGGCAGAACATATCAGAATAGAGATAATCCCAAAAGGACCCTTCAAAGCGTGGCGATAGTACAGAGACCCAGTGGTGTTTAGTCTAATCGTGTATAAACCCCGTGGTCTATTCAAGACCCACATAATAGCCCACACACAGCCCGTCGCCATGGCAACGTGACGTCTGAAGATAATAGTGAGTTCTGGTAGAAGAAGAAAGAGAAATTAGATTAAAATTTTAAAAAATGATTTCCACTATAAAAGATAGTGAATATTACTTGCATAGATAGTGCAAACGGTATTCGGAGCTGCCCTACTAAATATGCCAAGACCCCCCTCCCTTCGTTTTTGTTGTCTTAAATTCCGATATTCGGGCAATCACCGATACGTACAGCAAAGAGCCCGAACATCCTCATATTCAGGGACTCAGACTCCCGATCATACTGCTTAAGTTATACTATCGAGGCAGCAAGTTGTCGGAAGATGTGTTTGTTTAAAAACTGTAGCATAAGAAAGTATCTTTGTTTTTCCCCTCTGATAACTTACAAGCCGGAAAGTTAATATTTTGGCAAGAGGCGTCAACACTCCTCGGAGAAATGTGCACCTATATATATGGTCGTATCCAAGATAACTAGGCGTTGTGGCGTGCGCCTGTAATCCAGCTAACAGTGGAAGTTACAAACTGATTCAGCCGAGGACGCAGGTTCGAAACTGAGTCACGTCTTTCGGATGGTGATGTTAAAGGTCGGTCCCCAGACGTAAATAATCATATCTGATTGATACACGTCTGTAAAAACCCAATCACACACACACACACACACACATAATGCATCGTACAATCTTAACTAAGGTTAGAATACCTTTATATTTGACCTAACATTAAAAAAAACATCATTCAATATGCTTTGCGCAGGGACAAACTGTCGCAAAACATGAAAGGAAAATGAAATAAGACTGTTGAAGGACAAGATAAATCGCTTAGTTCCATCGCCCCCTCCCCCTCACTCCCTCCCTCCCCTCAAAAATAAAATCTATACAATCTTCTTTCTATTGATTCAAATGGGAAGGCGTATTTACAGGGTCACACTTCTGCGATAATTCTCAACTTTTGTTTGTTGCTTACTTATTAATCTGTGCCCGGCTAAGCTGCGATGACCAAAAGTACCTTGCCCTTACGATGTTTTTGCTGTTTTTCTTCCACTATAGCGACTCTATAGTAAAGAAAGGTGTTTGGGATTATATAACAGTACTATTAGCCGGCTGAGACGTAAGGCCACACACCGATCTATTATGGAAACCTCAGAAATGGACTCGGAGATGAGCGAAAATAATAGATGCTTACTATTACAATTATCGGAAAGCGTGGGATTTTCTGAGCAGAGGCGTGTAAAATACAAAGAAGAAACAGACAACACAAAGCGCCCGCCCTTTTTACTGTCCATAAGTTTCCCCTCCTATTGTCCGCTTTATCCCCAGCCCCTTGTTCGGAGGGCATGCGTACTTTCTGGTAAGGGGCAACCTTGGAACTCGTCAAATGTTCAACTAGTATCTGTTTTCGTGTTATTTATTTATTTTTTATTTATTTTTTTTTTTTATTAATTTATTTCCACAAATGGGCGGAACACCCTAGTCAGCACAGCTGTTTTTCATAGGGGTCCAATTAAAATACATAGCATGTTTTTACAAAGAAACAAGACAATAAGTTAAATACACATAAATAAATAACAATACATGGCACATACGAATTCAATAAAATGTAACATTAAATCAAATGGACAATAAGTAAATTCACACCCCCACCCACCCACCTAGAAGATTATACATAGCAGGGCCCTACCCTATTCCAGTACATTGTCTTAGAAGTGCATCACATTCAACAAAGTATTACTTTGAATTGAGTTTAATCTTTTTTTAAATAATTCAATTGATGGGATCAATTTAATAACATCAGAAAGACTATTCCATAATTTTCCTCCTCTAAAAGTAATTTGCCTTTTGCCGTAATTTGTCTTGGGTCTATTTATCATAAGCTGTTCACCAGTTCTTGTTTTATATGTTGACACACGTCTCTTAAAAATATTACTTATATAAATGGGACAATTTTGATGTACAGCTCGATAGACAGTATGAGCTAATTGTTTGATCCTACGGAGTTCCAAATTTTCTAACTTAGTTTGTTCATACAGTGCTATGGTTGGGTACATATAATTAACTTGAAGGGCTACTCTCAAAAAGCGATTTTGTAATGTTTGTAACTTATGACGATTTGTTTTATTAGTGTTGCCCCAAACAACATTACAATAATCAAGGGTTTATTTCTTTGTGCTCTTAGTTAGAAAACATATTCGATCTACCTTTTAGAAAGTGCATTCGTAAGTCGGCGGGGTAACTGACGTTAAACATGCACAAGAAGTATATCACCCTCGAAATTGTTAATGTAACACGATGGCAAAGACCTTTTCCGAAAAATCAACTTGAGGCAATGTTAGTAACCCTGTCCATCACACGAACACCTATAACTTGCGAATATTACAATGACTTATTAAATATTAGGCCAAATAACAAAAATTAAGGATTTCTCGCCCCGCCCGCCTCCTTTTTGGCCGCCGCCTCCCCTTTTTTACTATTTACTATTCAGAAGAAAAAAGGCAAAAAAAGGCAAAAAACAAAACAAAAAACCTTTGATACACATTTGGTGTAAATAGCTTCTAAAGTGATACAAAATCATTTGTTTTGTCATACATTGTATCCGTATACTCACATAGCACAATATCTGTGAATAAATGGGCTTGGCCAGCTATAATTAGCATGGCAGCCATCTTGGAAAAAATTGCCAAAAAAATTGCTAAATAGTAATGCCCTGGGATATACAACAGGGTATTGATATTGCCCTTGAGTTTACTTTCATAAGTCTCTGGAGGTCTGGGGGGTATTTCACAAAGACTAAGATCGACTTTAAGTTGGACTTAAGTATAACAAGCCGTTCGTGCCATTGTTTGCTCTCACCATTATGATCTTTAGATAATATTTTTTCCTTCAATAATGAATTATCAAAAAATGTAAGTTTTGTAGATTTTTTACCATGATTTGTACGTCCCGTGAGAGACCAATGCCAGTAAACGATGAGAGCAAACAATGGCACGAACGGCCTATTATACTTAAGTCCAACTTAAAGTCGATCTTAGCCTTTGTGAACCCCCCCCCCGGAAGTAGAACCAGATAAATTTAACACATGGAAGCAATAATGAAGAGTGCGTCCCGCCATGGGAGGGGAGGCATTTTTTTTTTTATAAATGTGGGACACCGGTCATACTCGATGGGCGAAAAGGCGAAACAGCAAAGTAATAATTTATTTTGGGGAAGAAGATATGGAAAAGAGTAGTATCATCTTCGTTACGATTCCTTCCCCTTTCCATATCTTTCGTTCTCCCTTTTTCTTTTTAGTTTGTTTTTGTTTTTTTGCTATTCGATTGGCATAGTGTAAATTTGTTTGTAACTTTCGTCATTTGTATTATATCGTTACAATTCATTCGACCCAAACTCTTTATAATTACATAATTAAGTCTTGGGGCATGCGTCATACAAGCATCGCTTTTTAGAGTGCCCCTCCGTTTCAATATATTATTAGGCCTATTTTTAGGTCAACGGTTTTCCATTATCCCTTTCAGTTCTTCAGCATTTCTATTTTGTCTCTTATACGAATTAAAACAATTTTTATTGAAATTATAAGTATCTTGCACATACTTATATTGGAACGGAAATAACCAAATCGATTGGGGGCATGTACACCGCCCCCTCCTCCCCATAGCTACCCCCACGGCTTAGAAGCATAGCCACCCCTAGTGTTTCATCTTCTTGCATTGTCAGCTGTACAACCCGATTGATAAACTAACGTGACGTCTTTACATGGCAGTGTCAATTGGTGCACTTTGTTCGAAGACAGTTGAAGACAGCTTAAAGGCGACCATGCGTAATGTAATTATCTGTCACTAAACTTTAAAGGCATTTGGTCGATATGTAAAGTTGAGTTTGTACAGGCCTCAGTTTAAAGGGCCAAAAGATCAAAGATGACCCGTGCTAAAAAATCTAGGTTCTGAATCGATATCGGCATATCCATGGGGCGGACGTATTTTCAGTCGTTGTATTCGTTGACATAAGTTTTATCATGTTATGTAGATATCGAAGAAGAAAGAGTTATTATTTTTCGTAGAGACGTTGGGGATCAAAATTTACAGAAAGCATACCCAATGAGGGCACAGTCATATGTTTTTTCCCCTTTCTAGTCATGTTTCCAGTATAAGGGCATTTCACAGTTTTATAGACTAACCATTCATGAGACATTGCCATGTTGATTTACTCCAACATATGAGTAACATAAATGAGGAAGCCTGCAAAATATTTATTCACCCTTAACACAATTCAGCATTCTCTTTTAGCCTTGCCTTTAAGAATGAAACAGGGTAAATTAAGTTGCCGAGGGTAAGTCAAATGTTCACCTGATTGTTTGACGCTCAAGGTCGGCGTTCTCACAGACACTGCAAGGCAGCCTGATCGTAAGCATGTGCTTGTATACACCTCAAAGTCACCTTCAACAGGAAGGGCAGTAGCAGTGGCATAGACACACAAGGAGGGGCACTTGGTCCTAAACAAATGGTGAAAAATTTGAGAAAATGGGGAAGAGATAAGAGGGAAAGTGGTAAAAATAAAGTTGATCCGAACCGCTTTCTTACCTTCTTCTCATGAAAAAAGGGGGGGGGGTCGTATTTCACCCAGCCAGCGTGGGCCCACTTCCCCTCAGTGGCCGGACCCACCTACGCCACTGAGTAGAGGGCAAGTAATTGAAAAATACCACCCTGATATTACAACAAAACATAGATA
This sequence comes from Mesocentrotus franciscanus, assembly GCA_037976565.1. Lineage (NCBI taxonomy): Eukaryota > Metazoa > Echinodermata > Echinoidea > Camarodonta > Strongylocentrotidae > Mesocentrotus > Mesocentrotus franciscanus. Next base: position 15,604,650 of record CP137678.1, read on the forward strand.
AATGGGTCAGTTCAATGTTATTTTGGACTAGACATTTAAATGAGACAACACGCTTTCTATATTTGGAGGCCCTCCAACTACAAAGGGTGACGAACTTGCCGAATTATTTTCACGGCGCGTCTAAAATTAACCTTTAAAACAAGATTGCTCCTTGCCCGTTGCTCTCTCGGCAATTCGTTTTGTTTTGTTAATACCGAAATGAGTGTGGCAGATTTCCAAGACATTGATTATAGGATCGATGACTTTTTTTTTGTCTTAATTGGAAACTTTGGTTAATTTTCGTGATAGCGCCCGAAAAAACTAATGCGTTGCATTTATCGCAATGGTTGGATTGAGAATAAAAGTTGTTTGGTGGTATATAATTTCTTCTCTTTCTATTCATATCTTTTGAATAAACTATCGTCTTGCAGATTAAAGAATGAACTGCAATAGTTACAATTCCATTTAAGTGATAAAAACAATGAATATAGTGTAGTTCTAAGGAGTGAAAAGACGTTTACGTTATGATATCATAAAAAGACGAAGATATTCCCAGTTCATCGGAAAAGTTTACCATTGGCATTGTACATGTAAAATCAACCTCAGTTTTAATAAAAAATCAATACTTGTTTTTACCGCTTACATTTTACATTCACACCCAGTTCGTTACGAACGTAAGGGGAAGGTGGGGGGTGATCGAACTCAAAGGCCCAGCGGTAAAGCAATATATATATATATATATATATATATATATATATATATATATATATATATAAATAAATGAATAAATAAATTCATTAATGAATAATTAAATTAATTAATTAATCAATTAACTTATGAATAAATAAAACAAGAATACAATAGATACCACCATTAAGTTTAGAGCCATAAAGGCGTCAAGTCATGTTCTTTAACACAGAGTCAACGCCTTTCTGTTTCTGAACAGAGTGAATATCCATGCCACATTGATAGCCCTACATGTACATATGAATGGGGCAACGAGGAGGAAGCATTAAACTTTATCTGATGGCTAGGGTCTGTTCAATTCATACCATAAACCAAAACCTTAAAAAGAAAAAAAAAAGAGAAAGAGAAAATAAGAAAAGAAAATGTACTAAGAAGTAATGCATAACCCTCTTTTGTAAATCTCGTGCAGTTTTGAACCCCATATGTCAATACAATAAATTAGGATATTATTGTTTGCAGAAAATTATATTCTTTGATTGGAATCCCGACCCTGAAATAGCGTGACGAAATCGATCAGGGACGGTACTGCACTAAGGCATTTTGAATACAGGGACGTAAAGTGGGTTAAAATTGCTGTGAGGTTTTCCAGAAGGTGTCTTATATGTAAACACTTTATTAAAAAAGCTCCCATAAAAGCTAGTATTTGCGGACAAAATTTATAATTTTCACATTTGATGAGAGCAATTATTGAATGGAAAATATGAATTATGAATTGGGCGGAACACCCCTCCCCGCCCCCATCCACAACTTCCCTAATTTCCCTTCCTCGTCGTGATCCTACGTTAAGGGGAATCCAACTACAACAACAACAAAAGATACTCATAGAGTGACTCAGTATCATTGCCTCAGATTCTGAAACAAAATCCTGGATTTAGCTCATGCTGCAATCATAATTATAAACCTTTAGGTCAGTCAGGAATCCCATGACTTTTACCAGCCAATCGCCTGTCTGATTATCAAGATATTTATGATTGGAAATCGAAATTTCATTTTTCGTTTTCCTAACGGTTTTTATAACTATACAGTCTATTGGGAAAAATGAGTATGATAAAACCGGTCATTCAAAGATTTTTACTTTTTTGAGGCACTTCATGATCATTTTGAAGCGCAATTTTGTTAGGGCTTCAATATTACACCATATCACAGACACTGATAACACGTAGGGCCATGCATCTCTGATTTAACAATGTTAAAAGATGCCTTTAAAGAAAGCAGAAAAATCAAAGAAGCTGACTTGTGAAAGTTTGAAGAAAATCTGACAAACAATAAGAAAGTTATACAATCATTATTGAAAGTTGTAATCACTATACGTATGGGCACTTCGAATCGGCTGAATCGATAATGTCACTGTAATGTAGAACCGGACAACTTTCCTATTTGTTTCAATACAAAAAATTACTAATATGTCATTTTTTTTCTTCAAAATGTATGAATCAGGAGGGTCTTTTATTATCATATGATAATATGATGATATGCAATCCACATTATATTTTGAGTAGTGCCCCAAGGGAGAAAAAGGTGAAAAAGATCAATTAATGAAATGTTTGTACACGAAGAACGGGAGAGTTTTTTGAAGACTACGTCACAATCCACTGACCAATTGCAAATTTGAGATTTGCATAGATTTAGTAATCTCTTAACTTTCTTATTATTGGTCAGATTTATTTTATTTTTTCTCTATTCTGTTTATCTTACTTTTCTGCTTTCATACAAATGAACCTATTACAAAGGTTGGATTGCCCTTTAAAGATACTATGTCCCTTTTGCAGCCAACATCAAATTCTGTAGAACTTTGCAGGAATTATGAATATGTCGTGTATGTCCTATCTGTGAAATTTAAACGTTAGCAGTGTCCTAATATTCAAATTATGCAAGGAAACCCGTTTACTTCTAGACTTCACTGTCAGACACTATTGAGTGACTGACTGACATCTTTTTCTTTGGTAATAACATACATAAAATGAGCTGTAAAGGTACATGAGCATTTGTCTACATCAATAACCCACTTCTTGTAATGGCCAAAATTAAACTGATTGAATCTTTGCGCAGCACAAAACGTACGACCATTCGGTACAATGGTCTGAAAATCAGACTATTACTTACTGATTGCAATCACTTAAGTCGATTCGACAACTAATAGTCGTTATTTTCCCACTTAAAGACATTTTCAAGCCCTTTCGTTTTGAGGAAGTTCTAAATTAGTATTGTCTTTCAAATGCCGTTGGATTTTAACCTTTTCATTTTTTTGGCCTGCAAATGGGACATAGTACATTTAAGGAGAATTCCGAACGCCCGGCGAGTATTGACCTTGTTGTATTCAGCATCGCCGCGTGTAACTTCTCTTGCAATTACCTTGATCGCTGTTAATCACATTGAGTTAAGAAATAACCCGCAATTATCTATTTATTTTCAACCCTTTCTTACTAATCTAATTCAATTATCTAAAAATATAGTGCGTGCTCTAAAATTGGGCGTGTTTCCTTTTTTTATTGGTCGTAGCTTGAATAGTTACTTTGAAACTAGTCATTTTGATCTATCATATTACTGATTGTTGATTTGTCATAGGCCGACACTCTACGAGACTGAACGCCCCCTGAGAACGACAGTCCACAAAACCGACATCAGGCCAATTAAGAAACAGTTCGCATGGAATGATGTCAGTAAAGTTTCCCGGGACCACGGACATTTCAGGCTAAAGGGGAAGTCCACCCCCTGATAACTAGCTCGTATTAATTTAATAAAATAAGAACAAAACGAGAGCAACAAATTAGTGAAAGTTTGAGCAATGTCCAATCAAAAGTAGGATAGTTATGATTTATTTAAGTTGTCATCAGTGAAGTAAAAAATTGGCAACACTCTGACTGTGAATTTGCTCTGTACGAACAATTTCATAAACTTTAATTTTCTTAGATATTGATGACGGGATAGAGTTGTTTCATACGGGGGTTGTATAAAAACATATTTGCAATAACCATTTAGGGTGAATGTATGACTGAACATTTTCTTAAGGGAAAATATAAATGGTTGATTTATTTTTTAATACAGGGCAAATGGGAGGGGGCCTCACAAGATATGTCACAGATTTGCCAATTTGTATTTGATTAATCGCACCTTTAAAAAGTGATAACTTTCTTAATTTTAATCGGTTTTAGCTCAAACTTTCACTGACATTTTCCTCTCATATTTCTGCTCTTATTAAACCAACTTAATATCAGGGTGGACTTCCTCTTTAAAAGTGGGTAGGGGTAGATATAGAGGGTAGGGGTAGAACAGTAACATGTAATGGCAAATAAGACAATCCCGTGATTGTATATCAATATCATACTAAATGTAGGCCTAATTATATCTAATTACGTCTTAGGTGTTATAGATGTATAAAGGAACACGGGAAATGTGATGTGATGGTTATTTTTTACCTGACTGCTAAGAAAGCATAAATGCTTGTAAGTAAGCAACCAGACGGACGACAGCTTAAGGTCCTCTCCGAGGGACCTGGTAGTGAGGATTAATGCCTTACCAAAGGGCACTAGTGCATCGACTTGGTTTCGAACCCGGGTCACCGGATTACGAGACCACTGCTCTACCAACTGAGCTATCGCGCCTCCTCATATCAAATCCTTCATATACCTTAAATAATCACAGGAATGTGCTTGTCTACCATATGACAATTTTCTCAATATCAATGTGAAGCAAGTCTGTCGCATGCCTTGTACCAATACATCTTATGCCCTGAGATCATTCTCGCCTCTTCCCTATATCATGGTCTGCACGATATCATAAAGTACAATGACCCGAGTACGACATTTGTGTCGCTACGGGCTGCTGTATTAAAGTGACGGTAAACTGCTAGTTCATTTTCTGATTTTTAAGATCCTTGGGGGAGGTAAATTGTTTGTAAATGCTTCTTTTGACAGAATTAGAAGATCCCCAAGATCCCAATTTACGTCAGTTAGAAATTTGACAATAGTTAAATTGAAAAGACAACTTTCGTATATTTTGTTTTGCGCAGTCGAAAGACAGGCATGGTTTTGAATATGCATGTAGGTATAATGCCTTGTAACCATGGTAACGGTATAAGAACTGTAGAGAGACAGGGGAGAAAGAGAGAGATGGAGAGAGAGAGAGAGATGGAGAGAGAAATGAAGAGAGAGATGAAGAGACAGAGAGAAAAACAGAGAGAGAAAGAAGGAGAAGGCAATAGAGAGAGAAAGATAGAGTGTGTGTATGTGTGTGTGTGTGCGAGAGAGAGAGAAAGAGAGAGAGAGACAGAGAGAGGGAGAGACAGAGAGACAGAGAAACTTTGAAGCTATCCGTAGGAGTCAATGCATCACTATATCATCTATCGCACCTTCTTAAGAGTGCAAAAAGTACATTTACCCCCGTCACGTCGAAGGAGAGAAGAGTCATAAAGATCGGTCCGAGTCTCAATGGCCGCTCTGTCGGCGATTCTCCGAAGGCACGAACGAGGGGAGAAGTCTCGACATTCTTGCAAGGGGGTGCCCTGTACTTTTTGAAGCTGTCGGAGACGTAAATACAAGCAAGGCGTGTCGTCTGTGGCACGTTAAATAGCATAGCGTAGCCGGGGGTACAAGGGGGTATGCCCCCCTGTTCATCTACAAAAACAAACAAACAAACAAACAACGAACAAGCATATAGAGAAGGGCATCCACGGAACTTAGAGGTCGAGTTCTTGATTCTACCAATACTCCAGTGTATCTATTGTAATTTTGTGATATTGTGTGACACCCCTACCCCCCACCCCTCGCTCAACAAATCTTTCTACGCCAGTGTTTAATGGCGAACATCGGGTGCTAATGCGGAATGCTGGGTCAACCCCCCACCATTCAAATATCAAAATAGAAACACACCGAGTTGAGAAATCGTTTAAATTTTGGCGATCAAACGAGGCGCTATGATGATAATAATTACAGGAAATCTGAGGGTATTTCTTGTCTAAGTCGTGTCTTTGTTTCCAAAGTAGACTCACCCCAAAGGTGTGTTGCAGGAAAGCGGACTTCCGACGTTGAATTGGCGT
>CP137678.1:15615410-15835257 GCA_037976565.1 Mesocentrotus franciscanus
AGGTTTTGTTCTGTCCGTGCTCAGAAAGCTACGGCTAATTAAACAAACCACAAACCATACCTCTGAATGTGAAGTTGCATGAGATAGGACGAAACGGGAATAACAAATGTATCTATCCGGTTTCTAATCCCACACTCCCTCCGTCTTTAATGACAAGTTTACCCCCTTTTCTTAGAATATGTGCTTTTCGCCCCGAAGAAACATATAGGCATATATCCTACAGAGAAACTTTGTATTCTTTGTATACTGTAGTATATAAATCCAGCTTTAAAATCTCCCCTCCATTCAACGAGGTGATTGCCGTGATCTTAGTACAGGTGATTTAACAGGTGCAAAACTTCTGTCCGAGATGCTAAAAGGTCACGCTCCTATTTTGGTAAATAATCATGTTCCTTAACCAACTTCCATACCATCCCTTACTCTTATATCTCTTGCATTTATCGTTATATCGGCAATGCTCCCTGTCTCCATTGACGGAAGTGCCCTTTTAATGTCTTGACCCCGAGGCCACCCCACCCCCTCCCCAACCCATGGCAAGACCGACAACCGAAATGTAATTTCTAAGAAAGACATCATTCATCATACCAAGATTGCAGTATATTCAGTCGTTGTTGCGGATTTCATGATTGTGAATCGTCTTCCGACATTTACGCCATACCCAAATTTGTTCATATATTTTTTTGGAAATGCTTACACATGGTTAATCAGATCCTAATCCAACCATTGTTTCTTCTTCCCTGCTCTTTGCCATCATCTGTATAATTATATCCTTTTCTCATTCTTCTATTGCCCCTTTCGTTTCATCTTCTCGTACCCCTGCCTGTTCTTCCAATTTGAGGAAGCCATAAAATGGGAGAAAATGGATTTGAGATGAACTCATTGCACAGTGGCGCCCTTGTATAAGATTTTTACAGTGGTAGGCAAGCGTACTAGGCGAGATGAGGTTGAAGGATGGAGCCCCCCTCCTTACCCTGTATTTTGAAAACACCTTTATTCGGCAGCCATCATTCGGGCGGGGAGGTGGTGTCTTTGTAGATATAATATATACTTTATTTTGATAACGAAATGTAAGGTCCATCCTATAATGAAGTGTAAAAAGGTTGAAACGGGAAATTCGACATTTGGGCAAGAGCTGTTAGCACCCCTAACGGAAATTGTGCCCGCACGCCTGGTTTTCGATATCGCTATGGTAGGCTTATAATAAGCAGTCGAAAGAAAAGAAATGTCTTCTTCTTTCCCCATGAGATAAGGAAACTATTGTCATGTTCATAGATATCCTTCCACATTCCACCTCGGTCCCTTACTCCCGCCGATTCTGCCTTTAAAGGTGATTTGCGTGCAGTTGATTTTTCCCCGATACGTCTCGCGTGATCCTCATCCATTCATACAAAGGTCACCTGTACTTTTTCGAAGACCGGCGACGCACTTCGCTCCGTAGTTTATTTCCAGGCTCGTCGATATCTTTATCACGACAGTAAAATGCATCAAACGCTTATCAAATATCAATACACTGCAATTACAACCAGCAGTCATAAATAATCATGTGCCTGTGTTTATAACATTTTGAAACGCCTTTCTATCAGTTTTAAGCTAATATTATTTTGATAAAACGACTAGATATAAGAATGAAAATGTATTCTTCACAAGTTTAAAGAAATGCATTTAGTTATTCATCTGGCAGCCCTCTTTATACACGGACGACATTGACATCGATAAATCAGGGGAACTAATCGTGCTTTATGATCCGTGTAAGGGCATGATTCATTTCAAAATGATCCTTAATGATCCTATCCGAGCCAATATTAGCGAGGGAACAAAATAGCGGCACGGAGTTCAAACACACCGCCTGCGCAATTTGTCCATGATTATGAAAACGAGATGGGCCGTGTAGTTGTCATTCATAGATACAAGATGGTGGTTCTTTTCTGCTTTTTAACGAGCATGACGTGCAGTGTGCTTTAGGATTAGATGTAAAAGAAAGATAAAATGGTATGATAATTATTATCTGACAGATTTTGGGAGAATAAACTACCAGACCATGAGAAGAATGCAGAATGATTCAAAAGTATTGTCTCACATTTCGATAAAAATTGTCTCTGTCCTTGAATTCCGCAATGTTAAATATTCGAAACCAAACATGCTTAAAAAAAACAATTAAAACCACCCACTACGAAACATAAAAAGAGAAAATTATATGGATAATCATTTATTGTGTCGATAGCTGATTTGCCAATGTTTTATATATGTACCTTCATGTTGTCTTATTGCTTTATCAATGTGACAATTTTCATGAGAAAATCATATTAGTGAATAAATTAGATCAGATTGAAGGGACATTGTATGGAATACGATCATAATCATTAATCATTAAAATTATTGTTTTTTAAAGATATTTCATCACTCTTTCTTTTCCTTTCTTTTCTTGTTCCCAACAAAGAATGGTTCCAACGTTAAATGTTTATTGTGAGAGTCACTGTACTTTGTTTGAATGTATTCACGGTTGGTATTATAACACGCACAATAATAAATTGCAAACAAGGAGTGTGGGTAAATGCTCGAGAAGGGAGGTTAATGTTCCTCAGCTTAAATCTGATAAGTGCCAATTTATTTCCATATCAAACAACCGAAATGGAAAGAAATTGTTTTGAAACGTAGCTTAAAAGAAGAACTATCATCAATCTTGATTATCCAATTCAAAGGGATTCCCGAATACATCTTAATCCCTCATTAATCCCTACTAATCCATTTCAACCATGACCCGGTTCTGTACTCGAGTATTAAGTCGACCTTTAGATGGTGTCTAAAGGAATGTGGGGGTGTTCTCTTTTTCTTTTCTTTTTTCGTCGAATTTTCGGTTCATCTTTATCGTTCTGGCTATCTCTCGCAGAGTGACACCGACCTATCTCGGCTTTTAAATCTCCGTGAAAAGTGTAATGCCCCCATATTGACGGGCGAGCACAAAGAACGCGTCTCTCACGAACGCTCGTGCGAGGATCTAGCAATAAAAGTGCGTCTTTTATCTATGATACACATTTATAGGAACAAAACATGGAATTTAAATGGTTTATATCAACACTCAGTGACGTATAGACTCTTTCCGCCTATTCAACAAGCCCTGAAGGAAGACAGAAAGGGGAAAAATAAGAGAGAGAGGGAGATAAAGACAGAAAGAGAGACAGGGACAGACAGACAGAAAGAGACTAGAGGGAAGGAGGGAGAGAGAGAGAGAGAGAGAGAAAGTGGGAGAGAGAGGGGGAAGTGGGGGGTAGAGATTAAAAAGAAGAAATGAAGATGGATCTACCACTTCAAGACTTTTGGTGCATTTCATCAATAATTTACAGGTTCTTAACTCTCATGGGTGAATCTCTGCTTCATTTTTTCTTCTTAAAAAGAGAGATTCCCCGCTCATCTTTACATTTGAAATTAGATTTAAGTTTACTTTTCTTTTTCATAGTCCGCGGCAAATGGATTAAAATTGAACTTTGTTCTTATGTGTGTCCAATCAAACTCAAATAGAGTTTTGCACCGCAAAGGGGAGGTACTTGACCATTATTCATATTATTCGTTTACTCAGGACTAATTTGAGTACATTTTATCGTTGCTAGTTTGCAAGTTATTCAAATAACCCATCAACGCAGGTAGAGAATCATCTCAAATTAAACTTGTCTTTAGAGATTAAATTCACCGGCTATTATTTTTGTGGCGACGATAGATAATGCCATGACATTAATGATATGATCGACACGACGGTGGCTTTAAATTAAGAGGCATGATAATGTGCATTTTAGTGCCAATGCCAGGGACTTATTTGGAATGGGTGGGAGAGGGGGAGGGGGGGGGGGCACCATTTCGAGAAGAAAAAAAAAATCACATTTTCTGGTCATTATTGGGGACCTTTGAAAGGGATGGTGAATACATTTCTTTAGTTTCGTACCTAAGGTGTGATTTTAAAAGGGCCATGGGGGTAGTTATTTCACGCCCCTCCATTATATTTGCCAGTGGTCAATACCATCAATGTGTTGCGCAGGCTCAGACGCCTCGTCCAAGAATATCGAGTAGAGTTCACTCGCACTACTGCATGGGAGGGCGATTTAAACTGGTAAATGCATATCATAGATATCTCAGCTTATGGTTTAGCCGTCCATATTTTCGGCCAGGCCGGCCTGGCCGTTAAGACGTTAACGAATTATTTGTCAGGAACGCTTAGCATGTGCGAAGTGATTTTCCGATCCTCTGCTAGTCGGAAGCGATCTCTAGAAAGTGTATCGGCCCCTCAAGAAGCCTTTGGCCGAGCCGCCGACGGTAGTCTGCTCACCAGAGGTTGCCAAAATGGTCTTTATTTATTTCGGGGACTGAGATTTAAATTGCCATTTCGTCAAATTCAAAGGGGGCTCCATCACCCCGAAAGCAAATTTTACTTAGGCCTGGGAACTTATCTCAGAGTATGACATTACTTATGAATCAGAGTATCTGTGGTGGGATGTGTGGTAGAACAAGTAGGTGTCGATCAGGGGAGGGTCAGTGCAGTTGCCCCCGCCCAGAGAACGGGATTAACAGACTTTCATGAGTTTTTTGTAACAGTTTTTTTTTCATTTCAAATTTAGAGTCTTAAACTGGGCAAAATTTGGAGGGGGAGGGGTCTAGAGCCTATCACCTTTAAAACCTTAGGGGGACGCCCCCTCCCTACACACTCACTACCAGAATCACAAACAGTTTTCAGAAATGCAGAATTAATACAGTCAATCACCGGACACTGCCACCATAGGGGTGGGGGCACCGGTCTTTTCCGATAAATGAAATACAAATCAACAAGGGCAACGATGAGGTGATGGAAGCGGTCGTATCATCTCCTCTTCTAGTCTCTGTTCCACTCTCCATTTCCTTTTCTGTCCTTCTTTAACACTCCCCCCCCCCTAAATACAAATTCGTTTGGAGGTAATAATATGCCCTGTGACCCTGTAGCAACGCCACTTTATAAAATCAGTTTGGTTCCACTAGACCAACATCTTGACTCAGTTTCTCTTCTGGTAGATGAAGTTGTTCTTCGCGTTGACAGCTCGGTCTCATAGCCCTGCCCCTGTCGTTACTTAGAGCCCGTTCAGACTAGATGAAATTTATACGAAACTCGTATAATACGGGAATTTGTATATAGAATCATGGTACATGTATAACGAAAGGAGCGTACAGACTACAGGAAAAAATCGTATAAAGAAACGTCGTATAAAGAAACTATCTTTTTAAAAAAGGTCAGTTTACATGACAGCTGGCCAATCATTGGAGCCCGCTCACGAATAACCCCGTCCATTTAAGCGGTTTTTCGTATATACGATACGGACGTTCAGACGAGAACGGGACCCTGATTCTTCATCGAGCTTTCGTTCGAAACGATGCTTAAACATGTGTTTCGCTAAACAACGCTCGGTTATACGACGTTCAGACTATAAAAAGGGTAATAACTTATCGTATAGCTATACGATGGATTCTGGTAGGATGAACGTGGGAGACGTTTCATTATGAGGCGTTCAAACTATACAAAAACAAAAAAACAAAAAACAAACAACTAGAACAACTTGTGGTTTAGCTTTACGTTTTTTTCTTCGTATAGCCATACGATTAATCATGGTAGTCTGAACGAAGGGGGGAGGTTAACGTTCACGTGCGCGACGGATTAACGTTGGACTGACGACCTACCAATATTCATGACCATCACAGGGGGTATAGGAAAGTGCAATGATAGGGGTTAAACTTGAGACTTGTGCCCCATATTCACATAGGAATTTTTAACCAAACTTTGTCAGCTGGAACAAAACAATTTATTTGTAATTCTTGTCAGAAAAATATATAAAGGTACGCCATTATTAACGGAATGATAGTATCGCTTCATTAGTGAAAATGATTATGATGTATTTTCCCTTTTATCAACCTTCGTAGAATCTAATATCCAAACGTGGTCGATTTAAAGGAAATCTTATGAATTAAAATTAGTTCCCTATAAATAGCATCGCAGAATAAAGTGGAAAATAAATAAAATGTCTTTTGACTTTATCTAGTGTTCGATATGTAGGGGTGTTACATGCAATAGTTTAAAATCATAACAACACTGCTGCATTCAAATCTTGTTAGATTCTATAAGTCAACAGTAAAGGAACATTCCTCGTTTTACAAAACCAACTATTACGAATATGCCACGTCTGGTGAAAGTAATTGAGAAGTACAAGAAGAAGAGAAGAAATGATAAAAAACAAAAGTCCTAAGAATACAAATAAGAAAACAATCCCAAAAGAAGGGGATCGATGACTATCTAGAGAAAAGTTAATATCTAACATTCAAGAACTCTACTCTCTAAAACGCCTGAGATTCAGCTAATAGCCTCCCATTTCAAACCCTGCATATTTTTCTTTCCGTCATAATGGAAGTTATAGATCCCAACTACTCAATAGTGTTTTTATTTTTCAAACAGAGATTATAGAAAAATGTGCGGTATGTAAATAAAGGATTAAGTCTTGTATATTAGACACATATTGCATTTCGATTTTGATATTCGTCAAATTTAGGCATGGGCCCCCCAAGGTAGTATGGAACGCGTACGTCTTAAAGATGTTGTGTCGGTTGGTCAAACATTCCGCTTCTTTGTAAGGCTTTGAGGGATTACAAATAATAATTTAGGGTAGGGGCAGCCCCCTGATAGCATTTTTTCGGTTTTATCTTTTTTGAAGAAGACGTTATTTCAATTACACTTATTTTCTTTTCGTAATGTTTTCCCTAGTACATTATAATGTTATTATTTTTTTATGAATGAATTAAAGGGCAGTACAGGAATTTGAATTTCTTACACCTATTTATAATATCTACTTGTTTTCAATTATAACCATTTTAATTCAAATTTGTACTGTTTTATCAATAGTTGCATTATTTAATGTTTAATGTTTGTATATATGCGTATTGGTTGTTGAGCTTTTTAAACGGTCTAAATGATATATATATATATATATAAAATCGAATTAGCCATCTGAAGTAAATTCACATTTTAATATTTGGAGGGACATAAACATGAATGAATGAATGAATGAATGATAAATAGATAGACATATAAATGAATAAATAAATTGATAAATAAATAAATGAATAAACAAGAAAAATAAAGTAATAAATCTAAATATATTTTCCCTTATTGTACCATTACACTCGACGTGACTTAAAATGGGTTATGTCTATTTATTTATTATGTACTAAGAAAGTCAATGTGTTTTTGAATGAGCATCAAATAATAATTTCTTTGTAATATTTGAAAGACCATAAATGCAATCTGGAACTTAAAAAAACACACCAAAAAACAACAACAAACAGATTTCTGTTTATACTCTGCCTTTAAAGTACAAGTCCACTCCACTGAAAAGTTGAGCTGATTAGATAGACAAAAATCTAAAAAGCCCAAATATAACTTGGTTTTGGAAAATGGTGCTCAGATTTATTTTTAATAATTTTTTTTAATGAGCAAAAAACAAGTTAATGAGCGAGTCGGTTGTGACGTAGGGTCCTCACAACACAGATTCGTAATGTAACCAAATTTAATGCATAGTCTTTGTGAAGTGCCTCGATACAAACTATTTCATTCACCTGATAAGAATAATGAAACACTATTATTCTTATCAGGTGAATGAAATAGTTTGTATAGAGGCACTTCACAAAGACGTATGCATTAAATTTGGTTACATTACGAAAATAGCCTATTGTCAGAATGTATACCGCTGGCACTTTCGTTGTGAGGAGCATACGTCACATCCGTACAGCAATATAAATGTTTTGCTCGAAATACCCGAAACAAAAATCGCTCTTAAAAATCACCTGATTGAAGTACGCCCGTGATATTTGGCAGTTTTAACCTTTGATTTATTTACAACATGTTATAATTTTTGAAAATCGGAGTGGACTTGGGCTTTAAAGCAGTATTGATATCCCAATTGTAGGGGAGAAAGTTTAGGAAAAGTACTTAAGTCAACATTGTCTCCCGATATTAAGCAAATTGAACCATTTTGGTCGAATAGTTTTGAATGGGTTTGCAATTACGGAGTAAACAGAAACTCCGCATGGGTCTGCGTATACCCCTTTAGGGAATTTGACCCCTAAACCCTACGCGAGTTGCATACAGGCGGGACTACGTGGGCATTGGCACATTTTCTGGTTCCAAATGGAGCGATGGATTACGTGATTTCTGGGTAATATCCACAAATAAGTGCAGAATGTCAAAAGAAATAATTTCGTGAATAAACTTTTCATCGCGCAAAGAATATCAACGTGAGAGTTCGATACCCTTATCGTGACGACAAAAGTTCCCCCGCCAACATTCTTTGATTCATTTTTTCCTGATATGTTTCCTAAAACTTGACGGGTCAATGCACTTGTGCTTGAAATCGGACTTGGTTGGAATTTCTCACTCAACTTTTGACGACATATTTCTTGTGTATCGTTGACTCGCTCCTGCACTTTTTCATTTTAGCAGAGTTTAAAGGGTTATCGGCAAAACATTGCGATATTGCTTGTAGGCCAAATATCTGGTCCAGCAAGGGAAGTTTGGATAAATGGCGGACGAATGTTGGCGCCAGCCCATTACAATCAAATCATCACTTTTCACGACAAAGGCGCCATTTTAAGTAATGCCAAATATTTCGTAATCGTAGCCTGAATAAAAAAAAAGAGACAAAACAAAACAAAGAAATGTCAAACGCTAAGGGCGTGCGGCAGTGAAAAGAAAGGTAAACGATTGCATTTTTTCCTTCTTTTTGCGTAATATATTCTTTGGGTACAAGTGCCACGTTCACACGGCGCGTCAAAGACCGCACCAGTAACTGACGCATTCCTACGTCAGGAAAATGACACAGGCTCGTGTACAACGGGTAATAGTGTGGATTCCCTCTGCGTCAAAGCACAGTCAAACTTTACGCCTGTTGCACACGACGCGTCACTTCACTTGCGTTATTCCTACGCTAACCAAGCCCGTGGTTGCAATGAGTGCATGCGCAGGTGATTCAATTCAGTGTTCGCACTGCTTGGCATTCACTTTATGTACAATGTCGCTCTCATATGGCACGTCAAAGACCACATTCGTCGTAGTCCTACGTCAACACACGTCTTATTACCTACGATGACAAATCATGTAAAGGCAATTAGCCCATTTTAAGGTTAGTTGGTTTGTTTGTTTTACCTGACTGCTAAGAAAGCATGTAAGTAAGCAACCAGGGGACTGACGGATTTAAGTCCTCTCCGAGGGACCTGGTAATGAGGATTAGTGCCTTACCAAAGGGCACTAGCGCAGCAAATTGGTTTCGAACCCGGGACCTCCCGGTTACGAGACCACTGCTCTACCATTGAGCCATAGCGCCTTTAAGTACAAATGTTTTAAATGCAATTTTAAGAACAATAATAAAATGCAAAGGTATAACGACCTGCATAATATAAGGTTTAATCGGTCCGGGAGGGGTAAGAAGGGCCGATTAATACGAGCAAAGGAGGGTCAAGGCGGGTTTTAAAGCTATGTCCAGGGTCAAATTATCCAGATTGTATTGACCACATTAGATTAGGCACGAACTTGAGGGTCTCTACTTAGAAGAGCTAGGAATTAAGGTGTGGCAGAAAGGTGGATGCACTTTCCATCTTATTTTCTTTCTTTCTCTAGTGTTCTTTCTTTCTCTCTCTCTCTCTCTTTCTTTCTGCCCCTCTGATCCACCCCTCTTTCTCTCTCTCTCTCTTCCCCTCTCTCTCTCTTTCTTCTCTCCGTCTCTAACCCTATCTCTATATGTATGTCGGTTTATTCCTCTCCCCTCTCTCTTTCTCTCTCCCTCTTCTCCACCCCCTCCTCTCTCGCTCGCTCTCTCTCTCCCTCTCTCTCTCCCTCTCCCTCTCTCTCTCCCTCTCTCTCTCTCTCTCTACCCTCACTACCTCTCTATATAATTAAATGCAGAACTTCAGTTAAAATCTCTGCTAGTCTACATTGTTCATGAATTATTGCTCTATATTCTGTTATATGATGATCTTTGATGATCTTTGATGATCAAATCAAATACAAAAATATATATGTGGGTTTGCGAATCAAACAGTTAAAAAAAAAAAGAGAAAAGTCATCGACCCGTTCTTAATTAATTTCAGAAGCCAAATCCTTACAAATGCATGTCGAAATAAAAACCCGTTCATTTTATGGGATGGGGGTGGGGGGTAAATATCAATGATTTAATGCCACATTTCCATGTCTGGGGGTTAAATATCAATTATTTAATGCCACAACTTCCATGTCTCGTAAATCCAACTATATTTCCTACTTGTTGAAAGACATAGGCAAACATCATGTGCATGTACATCACGATGATCCAATGACATGCTCTAGCTGGTAGCCCTTTTCTACGGGTCACCGACGCCGGGTCTACCCCACGTGCGTGTGCCGACCTGTGGGGGTAGAATATTTCTCATGATTGGGGAATGCTTCCGAGGAATGATGGGAGAGAGAGGGTGATCGGGAGATGTGGAGAACGTGAGTATATTGAGGAGGACTGGATTTGGAGTATCATTCATTTTGGGGGGTTTTGTTTTTGGTGTCATTCGAACGAGAGATAGAATGAATGTTTAAGGATGATGATAATGATGAGGAGGAGGAGGAGGATGATGATGATGAGGATGATGATGATGATGATGAGGAGGATGATGATGATGAGGAGGAGGAGGATGAGGATGAGGATGATGATGATGATGATGATGAGGATGAGTATGATGATGATGATGATGATGATGATGATGATGATGAGGATGAGGATGAGTATGATGATGATGATGATGATGATGATGATGATGATGTTAGAGCGAGAGAGAGAGAGAGAGAGAGAGTGTGAGGGACATGGATGGGGGCACGGTGGCTCTGAAAGGAAGACCAGATTGCATATGGAGATTCTACCCTTTGAGAAAATTCTTTAGTTCCTTCCCACCGAGATTTTTCCCAAGATTTTTCCAACAACCTCTATTTATCTAGAACATTCCCCTTTTCTCCCTAGAGTCTAAACGATATAGGGGCCTACAATATATGTTTCCATACCATAGGAATAATCGGACGCAAAGGAAATTGACCGCGAAATTAATAATAATTGAACTAAACGGAAAAAGATGCACATGCATTGTAAGATTATTTCACGATGTGATGTTTCATGTCATTAGCAGAAGGGGTTTATTAAAATAATGAAAGAGCAAAATAAATTGATTAAGAAAGAGAAGCTAAATAGGGAAACGATCATGAAAGATCATAAGTTTTGAACGATCGATGTAACGTTTATGAAATTGAAATTTAGCGGGGAAATGAGTTGTTAAAAGTTTAGCATGTTTAGAATGAGACCAGTGGCGTAGTGTGAGTCTAGACATTGGAGGGGGCACTTTTCTTACTGTGGATGGAGGACTGTCTCACAGGGTGGATTGAATGCAGACTAACAAGGACATTGATTAGGGGGGTTGGGTGGGTGAGAGGGGTTCGTAGTGTCTCTTTTCACTCTCCTTTCCCCCCTCTCCATTCTTTTCCCAAAGCCGCCCATCTCCTCCTCCCCCCCCTCTCTCTCTCTCTCACTCTCTCTCGCTCTTTTCCTGACCATTTTTTGTTGTTGGTCGCCATTGTATAGAGAGGGTGACGTGTACCCCTGTGCCATCCGTGTTTTACGCCAGTGAACTTGAATGGCAATTGTAAAAATGAAACGAAAAAGAAAAAAGAGAAGAAGGGGGGGAGGGGAGGAGAAAAGAAATCCAGACTCGACGAAAGAGAAGGAATTGGGTAACATTTCGACCGTGATTGAGAATGGGCACCTCACCTCCCCGAAAAGGGTCAGCTAAGGATAAGCAATGAGTACCAAAGGTAAAGAGTTCAACCTTCATTTGATTTCTCTTTCTATATTTCTCTCCCTGTCGCTATAGCTTAGTTTTAGTTTTAAGGCTGTTGAAAGGGTGTTTGTTGCTCCTTCGTCCTTATTGTTATCACTCTGTCCAAATTAGCAACAATGAAAGGCGTAGCCAGAAATTGATCATTGGGGGGTACGCGTACTGGACAAACCTAACCGTAAACCCAATGCAACCCTAACACTCAACTAGTCCACGGAGCATGCATCGCTTTTGTGTGTGCTTCAGATACTGAGGTGTGGGAGACCCCCCCACCCCCTTCGTGGATACGCCATTTCTTTAAAGCGCTAGAGTAGCGTTAGAGAAGAGAAGTGTGGTGCCCCCTCCCCCGAGTAAGGTGCCCCAGGTTTACGTTGTAGGGTCCAGCCGTGTAATCGTCAAATAAACTAAAGGCCGTGTTTGGGCCCCTAGCCCCTGAGCCCCCTCCTCGCCCTTTCGCAGCCGGGTCAGCATACTTTGAGAACAAGAACGGTTTAAGGAACTATATAGAATAATGTTTTGAGAACTTGATCTCGCTAAGTAAAGAATCAAGGTTGAAAACGATGTTATCTTTTCTGGACTTGGAAAGACTTCAAGTGCGCGCTCGCAATAGCTTGGGACCAAGCGCTCAAAAGTTAGTGAAACCCGAGCGTTCGGGCTGTGTTTTCGTTGGGCGTAAAACCCTTTCTTACCTTTTATGGTGAAGTTCACCATTGTTTGTGTATTTACGCCTGTATTTTGTTATAAGACGGTAGTTTTGGGCATTGAAAATGCAGAAATCCTCGCTGTTTGGTGGGATTTGTAACTGTTTATATAACAGAGGATCGCTAGGAATACTTGAGGGTTGGTGTTATTTTAGTGTAGCGTGGATGTAACAGTATCAGGATTGCTGGAGGACCGCGCCTCCTGCTTGATCCCACTACACAACGACTCAGAAGAAAAGAAAATTGAAAAACGAAAAGTTTGGTAGAGATCTGCAGAAGGGGAAAAATAAAAACTGAAGAAAAAAAGGAGAAGCTAGAAAACGATTGAATAGTTACAAGATAAGAGGGAGATAAGAAGTATAAAGAAAAGAAAGAAGGGGAAAGGGAAAGGTTGATTTAAAAAAGAGAGAAAAAAATCTCGAAAAACGAGGTGGACGATGACTATACCTACGTTAAAAATGAAGGTAGATGGAGAAGATGTAATTAAGAAGGGGGAGCCTAAATGCGGCATAGAATGTAGGGCACAATTTCGCAAGGGGGGCTGATCTCTCTTGTCCGAAAACCAACATTTCAATGTCAAAATATGGCAAGCGAGAGGAGCGAGCGAGCAATAGGTTTGACATCTTAGATTCTGATCAAGATATACTAAATAAGATGTAACAATTAAAGAGAGCCCATTTTAATTGATGCTCTACTATGAGCCTGAGGTGATGAGATGACGTTTGCCCGAATACTAGTACACTGCAATTTCAAAGAGATCGTGAGGAGGGGTGGGGGCTACAGTCCTGCAGCCTCCAACATCGTTCGCCTATCGATGAAAACAAGTCAAGAACAAGAAATTGAAGGTGAAAGAAATGATAATGAATTAACAAGGACTGCATGCTGCAGCGGTTAGAAAGCATCTTGACGAAATTGCAAACTTATAAAGGAGATATTATGACACAAACACGTTTGTCTAAATATGTAAACTGCAAGATTATAAGGGGTAAATTATGATTCACAACATTTTAATGTAAAGATAGAAGGAAAAGGCGATACAATTATCGAATAGTTTGTGTTTCACTGCAATTGCTTCTGTCGACAGCAATGGCAGCGAGCTTGGGACCACCCTGTACTCCATGCTACTAGCCTGTGAACCGCCAGAAAAAAAGAGAAAAGTCTGCAAAAAAATAACAAAATAACAAGTTCATGAAACTTGAAAAGGAGATGGAGCCCTCGGGAGAGCGGGAAGGTGAAAAGTAGGTCACATAGATCAAGGTCAAGGTAAGGAGGTTCCCCTTAATATGACAAAAGATGGAGTTCATTCCACTCGATGGTAGTGGATGCGGGGAAGAAAAACCCTGAAAGGGGTGGAATAAGTTCTTTATTTTTGATGAAGGTAGACCGGGGCATGTGTCCCAAAGTCGAATGGAAAGTGGAAAGAGAGAGAGAGAGAGGGGAGAAAGAGATGGAGGATGTGAGGGGAGAGGGGGGAGAGACAGAGCCTGAGAGAGAGAGAGAGAGAGAGAGAGAGAGAGAGAGAGAGAGAGAGAGAGAGAGATATATAGAGAGATAGAGAAGGGGTGAGGGTGAGGGACGCTGGCCCTTTTTTCCTTTGCATTTCATCTACAGGTACGTAGGAAGACCGGCAGCACCCCAAAGCATTAAGTTAACAGAAAAAAGGAAAAAAGATTTTCTTAGGTAGCAACACCTCCGAACTTTACATTTAGTAGGTCAGACTAATTCACGCCACTTTAAAACTTGGGGACACTTCTTTTGGGGAACATTTTCAGAACAGAACTCTTTCTGCAAGCTAGTGATATGTAGTGTAGCTAGGCCGGACCAGTGTGACAATTTGGAATCAAATAAGTAAGAAATTCAATTTAGGGTTACAGACCCTTAATGTAGAAAGCAGATAACTCATCAAATGCACAGAATTAGTAGCGTAGGAGTTTTATCGGAGAAATCACTAAATAGATGATGAGCTAAATCGTCTAGGGGTTGGAGTCTATATTTAGCAGGAAAACCTGAAACCTTAGCACTCTCAACAATTGATTTCATTTGTTTCTTTTGAACACGAGTACAACCCAACACAGTCTTGCGTTTTGTATCTCAATTATTTGGTCTTGTTGTTAAATAGAGGAGGAAAATAACATTAATCGATCGGCATTAAAACGCAATATCATCTAACATAGTAGGACATGTACAGTGTACTTTTCCCATTCCAGTTGCATATCCAGAAATCGATTATAAGGGGCAAAATCCTCCCTCAACGGTAGGGGGGGGGGCGTACCTAGGCACCCAAAGACTACAGGTTGAAGGGCTGCAGTCATCCATTATGTTCACAATAGAATTCTTTAATTCTGTACATGAAACGATTATCTACAGGAACGGTTCTGCTCGTTTCATTTTACAGCTACAATGTTCCAGTTGTCGGTGTGGATTAAATCCTTTTCATCAATTTCCATTTTTGCAGCTACCAATGTACAGATCATGAACTGTATCTCCTTTTTATTCTCCATCAAGATCTCTCCCGGTCCTTCTCCCTCTGTACCTGGTTTTCATCCTCTCAACAAAGGTGTGAACTATCTACATGTATCTCGATTTCAAAGGCTTTCAAGATGTCAACTTGCGATACCCTCTAGTAGTGCCTATAGACATCATGTTCGGATTATGTAATATGTCATTATCCTAATGTCATGTTTATACATGTCAATAGGTGACGCATACGGTTTGTGAAATAACCTTATAGTGAAGGTTGATTTCTTTGAAAGTCACTGTAATAATGTTTTCAGACATCCCAAATTTTACACCAGTGTATATTTTTCTCTCTTTATCTCTCTTTCAACTGTCCTCCACTTTCGCCTAATCTTTCTTCATCTCCATTTTAACTCAGAAAAAAAAACACTTCTCAAAGACCTCTTAACTCTCTCTCCCATACCTCAACGTCTCCAGTCCATTTTATGAGTGACATGTTTATAAACACCCCGATGCATTCCATTCTTGGGGTCAGCCCAAGATTTGTTTTTCCATGTCAAACTTGAAATAAAATATTGACAAGTTAAGGAATCACATGGTTTTCACAGACTGCCATTTATTTATTTATTTACAACTCCGAGATGCATTGACACAATAGATGGGTTCTTTATCCCACTCTTTCTAGAGAAAATTCCACAAGGTAGCATTTCATGAGGCGTGAACCATATTACAATCACAAAGCCAAGCCTTGATTGACAATAAACAAGGGAAAGTGTCGGGGTGGGGGAACCTTTTTAGGGGCACATTTTCCTGTACTGAAGGTTTGCCAAATTAAGTTTGACAGAGGGGGGAGGGGACAATACCCCATCCCCTTCCCTTCCCCATCTGTACTGCTTGCAGAGATGGATGTCAAAAACATTCAAATAATCTAGAGACTAGGTACAGTATGACATTTTTTAAAATGAACCTGGCAGGATTTATTTCTTTGAATGCACACTTTGCATCTAATGGCCGCCTGAGCTAATGCAAGAGTAATACTCTACTTTTCAAACCATTTGGAAGTGCAGATAGATGCATCATCATGCGATATACATTATAACAAATGATAATAGTCAACTCTGTATAGCACTTGATACCGCATTTCTGTGCACTTTACATTGTAATTATTATTACCCCGTCATTGGATTCAACTGCTTATCCGCACATGATAGTGCATACGCTCCGCTACCTGGGTAGTATTCAGGCCAGGCACCATTTTACAAGCGTTCACATGCCAATCTAACCACATTAATGTTCGCATCCTACCAGGTACCCATTTAACACCTGGGTGGCGAGTGGCAAATGTAGATTAATGTCTTCCCAAAGGACATTAGTGCTGCGGTGGAACCTGAACCAAAGCCATGTGATCCACAGTCCAGTGACATATCCACTAGACCACAACACCTCTACAAATGAATATTTTTTTCATTACAATCAAGTTTGTCCGATCTTCTTCTTCGCCGCTATAAGTACAGGCCACTTCTCGTACTCAGGTTATATCCAGAGTAGGTGACCATCAATACAAAGGTCATGGACAGACATGGAGCAGGCCATTTACGTTGTTCCCTCTAGGATTGCATAAATCGTTAATGTATGGGGTTGCAATGTACTACATTTGGATATTGTGATTAAATCTGTTCAAATTTTAAAGATGCACAGAAGTGGACTTTCATGGGGAATTCGACACAATTTGGGTATTTCCCCAATAACAGGTGTTGTCAATCACCAGAATTCGCCTTCAGTTCTATGACCAACAGGCCTTATGTAATGTAATGCTCTACATTTTTCACCCATTCCCCCATATGGTAAAATCATTATCTTACATTTCTCTCACCGAAGTCTCTCCGAGGGACTAGGGGGTATTTCTTGATAGGACCAGGTGTTTGCTGTTTGCAGACTTGTACAACCACTAAAGATACTATGTCCCTTTGCAGCCAACATCAAATTCTGTAGAACTTTGCAGGAATTATGAATATGTCATGTATGTCCTATCTGTGAAATTTAAACGTTAGCAGTGTCCTAATATTCAAATTATGCAAGGAAACCCGTTTACTTGCTAGACTTCACTGTCAGACACTATTGAGTGACTGACTGGCTTTTTCATCTTTGGTAATAACATACATAAAATGAGCTGTAAAGGGTACATGAGCATTTGTCTACATCAATAACCCACTTCTTGTAATGGCCAAAATTAAACTGATTGAATCTTTGCGCAGCATAAAACGTACGACCATTCGGTACAATGGTCTGAAAAATCAGACTATTACTTACTGGCTCTATAGCTCCTAAGTCGATTCGACAACTAATAGTCGTTATTTTCCCACTTAAAGACATTTTCAAGCCCCCCTTTTTTTTAGGGAAGTTCTAAATTAGTATTGTCTTTCAAATGCCGTTGGAATTTAACCTTTTCATTTTTTTGGCCTGCAAATGGGACATAGTACCTTTAATGGTATTTCCACCAAGACAGTTGTCAGCGAATTACGACCTACTGCACATGGAAACTGACGACTATCTCCCTGTAAGTGGTAATGTTGTTGTTGAAATAACATATCATTTGTGCTTTGACTCAAATTAAACCTGCTTCACTGTATAAAGTGTGCATAGATCCTCTCCGGCAGCTCAATGCTATTAGAGGTTCAAGGACTGTGACTTGAGCTGCACTTTTAACACCATTAACTCTAGACATGCAGGTCATCCTCTGGTGATGTCTGCTCACATCTCACAAGGACGATGACTGTTTTATGACAAGTTCATTGACTTGATATCATCGGAATGGCAAATTGAGCCGCAGTGAAAAAAAAAGGGGGGTTCCCTACATAGAGCTGACAAATGCATCTTAAATGAAAAGAGATAACTATTTAAATCCTTTATCTAAAATGTCTTAGTAAAGCTGCTTTTGTCATAGTTGTATAAAATCAACATGGAATTAACGCTTCTTTCTCTCTGTAACAAAAGAAAAAAAAAGATTTATACAACATCATTTCGAGAAGGATGCCTGCTAGTTTTACTGGTGTGGGCATTTGGTGATATGATGCAGCATTTGGTAACCAGTGTATCCCAAATGAGAGGTTATAACTTGCTGGACGGGTCATCCAACTCCCAAACAGGGCTTACCCGAACACAAATTTTTACTTCCCCATGTCCAAGAAAGAAATGCTTATGAAGGAATGATATACTCGGCTTGCTCCGTCCTGCAGACCCTGTTACAACTATGAACTGGCCAACTGCCCAAGAGGATACGGTTCTTAACTCTTTACTTGCTGCAGATCAAACCCCCAGACTGACACATCTAATATGGAGTACAGTGAAACCTGTATAGAAAGACCACCCAAGGGTGACAAGAAAAGCGGTCT
Source organism: Mesocentrotus franciscanus (assembly GCA_037976565.1). NCBI lineage: Eukaryota > Metazoa > Echinodermata > Echinoidea > Camarodonta > Strongylocentrotidae > Mesocentrotus > Mesocentrotus franciscanus. The sequence continues at coordinate 15,633,862 of CP137678.1, forward strand.
TTATAGGCAGTGGTCTTTATGTGCAGGTTCCTTTAATACAAGTGTCAATGTAAACCTCTATTCAAGGGAGACCAACGAAAAAAGAGTTCTTTGTAGAGAGTTGGTCTTTCTATACATGTGGTTGCTAAAGCAGGTTTCCCTGTACATGGTACATACACATGTACATGTACATTACATTTGTGACAAAACTTGACTGTGTCAGTCCACTGTGTGTTTGCTTAGTCGATCAAAGACTGTAAAGAGTTAAAGATCATTCTAAGTGACCATGCATCAGTCCGTCTCCATGGGTTGTGACTCTGCAACAATTCCTTCACCGTTCTCAACTTTCTTCTGTTTCGCTGTGAACACCGACTCCACAATATCATCAAGCCCGCTTTCTGTCAGTCCTGCGATGAGCGTCTCCCGTGAGGTTTCGGCGCCCTCTTTGTCTTGCCACTGCTGTAGCATCAGCTTGGTCTGTTCCTTGGTGTCGGACGTCTCAGAGAGGATGGTGGTGACCTCATCGTCGCTGAAGCCAAGCTCGGCTGCCAGTGTCTGCCAGCTGTCGCCAAGCTTTGAGGCTACGAGTGTGAACTGCTCCTCAGTGACAGCAGTAGAAGGTGATTTGTCCATACCTACATATTGGTGAAATTAAAAGAATTGAAGATTTTATGGGGAATATGACAGTCTTCAAGAATTTTTCAATTTCATTCAGTCATCAATCCATAATAATCCAGTTTTCAGCAGATAAACTTTGCCCAAATACTTTTTTGATAAATGGTAAATAGGGATCATCACCAATGTAAGAGTGGGAAGGCTAGGGGAAAGGGTAGTTTCACATTTCCTCATACAGCCACTATGCAGTAGGCCCTAGTGGATTCTCTTGGGGAATTTGACAGTTGTTATCAATCAGGGAGAGTTGACTTCACTTTTACGACCGACAATTCTTACCTAATGAAGATGACAGATCTCACTTTCTGAGTCTCTCGCAACATGTTCCAGTGGAACATAACTTTTGCTGCTTGCAAGATTTGTAAACTCACTATTAAACTGGTAATTTCAACAAGTCCAGTGTATGAGAACTACATGTATGATACACATGGAAACTGTTGAGTGTATGTCTTTTGAATAGTACCCCAGTGTACATTACAATAACAAATTTTCTGCACATACCTTCTTCTGAAGCCTTCAAAAGCTCATCATTTTCAGTTGTCTCTTCCTCTGTTTTCAGTTCTTCTGCTTTACTCTCCTCATTTTGCTAGATAACAAAACAGAAAATGGAATAATAATAAACATACCCTGTATTCACTCAAAGAAATGCTCAAAGTACCTTCAAACAAGTCAACGCAAAGCGTAGCATCCCCTCGCAGGGTACAAATGGCCTATATACGTCAGAACAAGTTACCTCCATTAGACTATACTATTATATTACTAGGCAAGGAAGTTATAAACCACATTTTCACATATATAATTAGGTTTTTTTGCATATTTAATGAGCTATGATCTTTCACCTCTGACCTACATACTCCGAAATCAAACTTAGGCTGTGTTTTGATACCATGTACCTTCATATCAAATTTCATTAAAATCCGTCAAACATTACTAAAGTTATCGAACGGAAACCAGATTCGCATATTTAATGAGGTATGACCTTCGACCTACATACTCCGAAATCAAACTTAGGCTGTGTTTTGATACCATGTACCTTCATATCAAATTTCATTAAAATCCGTCAAACATTACTAAAGTTATCGATTGGAAACCAGATTTGTATTTTTTCGCATATTTAATGAGCTATGACCTTTGACCTTTGACCTACATACTCCGAAATCAAACTTAGCCTGTATTTTGATACCATGTACCTTCATATCAAACTTCATTAAAATCCGTCAAACATTACTGAAGTAATCAATAGGAAACCCAATTTGTTACGAATGGACGGACGGAAGGACGGACGGAAGGAAGGACGGACGGCGGCATTTCTATATCACCTCCGACTTCGTCGGCGTTTCTATATCCCCTACGACTTCGTCGGCGAGGGGATAATAACAATATTCTGTTGTTGTATCATGTATGTCATATCATGATATAATATCTCTACCAAAAGAGCTATGGAAAGGTAGTAAGGTACCCCTATTATCTTCACTTTGACAAAGCTACATGTACCCCAAGTCATAGAAAGGATTCAAGGAAATATTTCCTACCAGATACCCTTTAATACACATGGGTTGGGAGTGGAAAAAGTAAATTAATGCCTTGTCAAAGGACATTAGGGGTGCGCTGGAACCATTTGATCTATCGTCCAGTGGCGCATCAAGTAGACCACGACACCTCTATCAAAACCATTAATACTATTAAAAAACTAAACTCTAGAATAAGATTGAAAGGAGCAATATACATGGTATAATCCCTTCACGCAACTGCAACGTGATAAGACTCAGCTCCAAGCTCTCTTAACTATCAAAACACACTCTCTCCCGAAAGCCTAACATTCTTATTGGTCATCAATTTCCCATCTCAAGGACCAGGGTGATTTTACAACACCTGTGATAAAAAACGGCTGCTAAAGTTCTATGATACAGTTACTTTCAGCCAATCAAGAGCCATGATTTCAGTAGTTTATAACAGTTATTGTACATTGTTATTGATAACAAATTTCATGAAGACCAGGGCTGTGGAACAGGAATAGAACAGATTCAGATTTAGCTACACGTAAAAAGGTAATACAGCAAACTTACGGGTAACTCTTTGGCGATCTTGGTGACCATGTACTCCAGGTATCCAGGGACCGTCTTGAGAGGAGGATTGGTGGCCGTCACCGTCTGGAAGAAATGAGGGCTGCGTTTGGCTAGGAGACGAATGGCCTGCCAGGCGTAGTTACTGTTGTTTACCACTCTGTTAAGAGAAGAGCAAGAAATACAGTTTTGAATCATGAATCAGGGGTGATAGTGAGAGTTTTAAAAATAATAGGTTTTAGAGAGAATTACAAAAAAAAGAGAAAGTTTTTTTAAATCTGAGCAAAGCGAGGTGCTGAGTGCTTGCGCGAGGTGTTCAAGCAAGTCATGAAAAAACGGCACCTCACCACCCTCCACCTTAATTTTAAACCGGATTAACATCGATCTCAGGGACTACCCATTTTTGGAGAAAAAAAGATCATGATAACAAAAAAAAATCAAGAATAAAAACAAACAAAACAACAAAAAAATCAAGAAAATTAAAAAAAAATCAAGAAAAAAAAAAAATCAGGAAACCGATTTAAATCAGGAAATTATCAGGCCTGAATTGAATGAAAGATTAGATTTGACTGGGATGAAAGTGATAAAAATCATCTCATTTTGGTGATTTACTCAACAAACATATTGAATGAAAATGGTGGAAATAGCAATAATTCCAAAGTATCCTGTTAAATAAATCAACCAAAATTTGTCCAGTCGAAACTGGAATAAAACACACCCATAGAACATCAGCTCCTACGTGACTTTGCTCATGTGATATCATTCAATAAGGCAAAGGAGTCCAACATAACAATGTATTTCTTAGCTTTTTGATGACGTTCGAGACCAATTTTCTCATTTTGTATTCTCAGGAGACGGATAATTTGTAGCTTTGGCATGGTGAAATTCTCTGAAACTGATTGTAGTGTAAATTCACCAATGAAAAATTAACTTATCTGTATACTAACACATATTTATCTGATGTGGGAGGTATGTGAGTCCATTAGTAGGTCTAGAGGAACACAAATTACATGTAAGGACTGTACACTAATAACCCCTATCTTGAAGAAAGGGGTTAAGCTTAGTAATAATAATAATAATAATAGTAACAAGGGAAACGCTCTCGGCGGTCTCGCCTGCATTACGCAATTCGTTATGATGAAAAATTGAGGTTGGGACATTATTTATAGGCAGGGTGGCCCATTAGCAGGTCCCCCAAAATGAAATTCTTTAAATATAATCAGCATTTTTAAGTGAATATTGACAAAGAATCATCAGAATAATTATTTACTATTATTTGTACCAAGATTGATAATTTTCATGAAATATGAACAAATAACAATAATTGATTTATTAATTCTTATATTTAGTTGTGAAAACATAATCCAATTCTACTGACCTAAAATGACCTTTGACCTTGAATTTGTGACCTGGAATTTGTGTTAATGATTTGTGATACTTGATGACCCGTGGGTACAAGTTTCATGGAATAGGAATGTATACTTTCAAAATTATGATAACAATTCAAAATCTTAGCCTGATGCCACAACATAGTCTAAGTTTGTTGACCTGAAATGAACTTTGACCTTGACCTAGTGGGCTGAAATTCTACTCACATGATGGGGGATACTTGATAACCCTTTAGTCCAAGTTTCATTGAATAAGAACTTATACTTTCAAAATTATATTAAAAATTCAAAAACTTAACCTCAGGTTAAGTTTTTGATGATGATGCCACAACATAGTCTAAGTTTGTTGACCTTAAATGACCTTTGACCTTAACTTTGTGACCTGAAATTCTGCTCACATGATTGGGGATACTTGATAACCCTTTAGTCCAAGTTTCATTGAATAGGACCTTATACTTTCAAAATTATATTAACAATTCAAAAACTTAACCTTAGGTTAAGTTTTGGATGTTGACGCCGTCGCCGCCACCGCCACCGGAAAAGCGGCGCCTATGTCTCACTTTTTGCTACGCAGGCGAGACAAAAATGATAGGATATAGCTCAGCTACTATATAAATATACTCTACTGCACTTAATACAAAGTATCATATTATTACCCCAGCTGTAGTTGAGCCGCCATAATAAGGCGCTAAAGCATTCAAGGAATTCCATCCTACCTGGTACCCATTTACTTCACCCGGGTGGAGAGTGGCAAATGCTGATTAATATCTTGCCAAAGGACATTGGTGCCGCGGCGGGACTCGCACCGCAAACCATGTAATCCATGGCCCAGTGACGTAGCCACTAGACCACGACACCTCTACGTTCATCCAGGGGAGGGGGAGTGGGGGAAGGGTGTGGCTCAAACTTACTTATATTCTGCTTCTATCATAGCCTCAGGGTCACCCTGATCTATGGCATCCTGGAAGAAATCTTCAACTTGAGGGAGAAATATCCTGAGGATGAAGGAGACAGATGAAGGATTAAAATGGTGGACTGGCTAGGATTACAAAGGAAACAGTCCCAACAGTATTCTAAAGGTATATTGTCAAGGATCTTATTATCTTTGTATTGAAGAGGGAAAATAAAACAGAGTTCAGTCAAAATAGACGTAAATGACAATGAAAATAACGCTTTTTACCCCTTTACAGGTATGAATGAGTGTCCAAAGATGGGATCTGGAACATACCCGGGACAACTCTAAATATTTGTACGGTTTCTCATAGCTTGATCAAAGCACAGTATTGAGTGTTCACGCTTCTGCATCTCTGTAAAACCCTCTTTCGCACTGTCCTAAGTCACTCCGCAAACTCATAAGCAGTCGGGTACAACACATGACCCAATGAAGAAATTAATGGCGTACTAACATGACATGTAAAATGTTTCCAATTTACTTTAAACAAGGCACAATCATATTACAAAGGCTGCGGTCAATTGTTCACACATACATCATTATTTGTGTTTATAACTTTCACTGACTTCACCACTCAAATACAAAGTTCACCAATGGCATCGAATGCAGAGGTAAAAGAGTTGTTTGACAAGGAGTTGAGATTTCGTCATAGGGCTATATGTTTTACGCGACCACTTGTGAGTGCTCAGAGTGACCTTGGACGGTAAGCCTCACAGAGATGCAGAAGTGTGATCACTCAATATTGTGCTTTACTCAAGATGATGATATTAACAACTTGTCATGGTTACCTGTCTTCTGCTGCACAAGCATGTAGGTTGCTAGGGTACATGTTCTTTAATATCTCACATTCTCAAGAAACATAAATAGGGACAAATCAATTTTTCACATAATAAAAAAATTACAAAACTTGGTAAGGGTATGAATAATTTATTTGTTAACTGTATGATCTTAACAAATTGTCATGGTTTTACCTATCTTCTGCTGCACAAGCTTCTAGGTTGCTAGGATACACGTTCCATAACTTTGTCAGCTCAGGACTACCCAAGTCAATCTTCTTGGCGGCTCCAGCTAGATTCAGCTCTTCCCCCAATGTCCTCTTCCTTGCTCTGTGTTGAGAAAAACATCACAAAAATTCAATTTTCGCTAAAAAATTGTTTGTGATTATACATTTGTCTTGATTTGATTTGATTCGAGTCGAGTCGAGTCGAGTCGAGTCGAGTCAAGTCGAATCGAATTGAAATGAATTGAATTGAGTTGATTTGATTTTATGTGATTTAATTTGATATCAACTGATTCGATTTGCTTTGCTTTGACTCGACTTGACTCTACTCAACTCGATTTTATTTTAATTTTATTTTAGAATAATCATCCCTGCAAAAGACCATAATATTGAAGGCCAGGACACATGGCAACAATTTTGAACCAAAGTTTCAAAGTGTCATCAGTTATATTTAGAATATGAGGGTATTTCAAGAGCAACAATTGCACCTTGATATTCTTTTGACATAGAAATAAACATAATGACAAAGCACACAGACGATTTTCACCTTTACCAGAGCTGAACTTCCTCTTCAAATATGTACCAGCTTGACCTATCATTTCTAAGCTGATTAGCAATAAAACTCTATCTGTAAGCACTCACCTTGACTTTGGCCTGGCTTGTTCTGTTTTTCCTCTGTAAAAAAAGAGATTAACAAAATTTGAAGGTTATAAATTATTAAAGACACTGGCTAGTAAAAGATTGGTAGAATTTGAATTTATTAATGATTAATTGAGAATTTATTAATGATACACCTGATCATATGTCTTTCATTTGTTAAACAATACAGTTCTAATTAAAAAATCATAGCAATATTTTACAAAGGTTATTGGAAGGAATATCATGATCTTACTTAAAGGAAATAAATGTGATATTCTTCATCTTTACAGAGTGTAAATTTCAATCTGAAAAGAGACTCAGCATTTGAATTAGGGTATTAAAGATCAAAAGTGTAAAATGTTTTTGTTTGTAGTCTTCTTCCTCTAGTTTGAGGTAATTTTTGTTTAGGGCACACATTACAAAACTAACTTTTAAAGGGAAAGGTGTACTCTACATGTAATATTAAGGCTGCGAGGAGTAGTCGAATACTCGAATACTCGCACTGTTGACAGCTACTCGAGTACGATTTCTCGTACTCAAATACTCGGCCGCCATTTTTTTTTTTTCCCCCGTTCACCTGGCACAGTCCAGGCTGACGGTCACCAGTGCCAGAAGAGCACCGGCATGGTCCCGTTGGTAAAAATGTTTCCCAGCTCAATCATACACAGGGTGTCACTGTCAACTCACCACTCAGAAACTGGGACCAAATCTCCGGATTTCTGTTTGGACTCGGAGGAATATTTGTCTGTCATCTTTAGTTTTAAAAATAACATAGTTTCAATTATTTGTCAAAAATTCAAGAGCACTAATAGGTGCTTTCAACAGCAACTTGAAGTAAAATCGCGGGGGTTTTCAGAGACGAACCTTCGTACTGTTCGTAGTATGGTATTGGCAAAAAAAAAAAAAAAAAAAAGAAAAATGAAAAAATTCAAAAAATTCAAAAAAAAACATGGCGTCCGAGTATTCGAGTATTCGCGGGCAAAGCTGGGAGTGTACTCGAGTACCTCATTACACGGTTATGCACAGCCCTATGTAATATATATAAGTGAAACTTACTTTTCCTTGACATAGCTAGGACATCCCTCGTTCTTCCATGCATTCCAGTGTTCTTCTCTGCTCAAAATGTGCTGCAAATAAAACAGAATCCAATAGTCACGCTTCATACTTGGCATCTTATACAAAAAATGCAGTGGGTTCTTAACCCATTGCCTAGATGAAGCGGATGGTCCCTGTATTAAGCCTATGGGAGTTGGAGAATTCAGTAGTCAACAGGCTAACATGCATTGGTTGTGAATCTCCTACACACAATTCCTCCATTGATGTCTCACCAAGAGACAGAGTGTGTTCCACTATAACCTTGCCTGCACATATAGAACAGGGGAGGGGCACGGTAACACACAAGCAGGCTTCAGTCATTTGCCTGGTTGGACTTGAACCCTCGATCTTTGGTTTGTCAGGCAGATTGTTTACCGACTGAACCACCTTGCCCTAAAGTTGTCTCTTCTAAAAGAAAATCGAAGGACGCGGTAGATGGGTCTTTAATGGCTCAGTGTTTCTAGGCATAATCGTGGGACAGGAGATTCTTGATTTCAAAATGAGTCGGCACATCAAGGCCCTTGGGTCTAGAACAGATCCTGGACCACCCATTCCTTCATAAAGGACTTCATTTTGAATCCCTGTAACAGCTCTACTATCCTCTCGCAGGAAATTTGCCACTCTCAACCCAGGTGAAGTAAATCGGGCACCTGGTAGGAAGAAATTCCTTGAGTCCTTATCACAGTAGCTCAGATAAAGGTGGGGAAATAATATGACATTTGGTTTGTATTCGGTGCAGTATGTATTGTTTGTATGATAGCACTACTACATATATATATATATATAAGTATATACATCTACTATCATTATCCTCTATCATACTTTACTAAGGTCCCAATGGCTTCCTTTGATAAATAAATGGTAAATATACACCAATAAACAACACTCATTACTCTTTCGTCATACCTCTATCCCTTCAGTAAACTTGTCTCCATAGGGTGGAGTTTCTTTGAGGAGAGCGATGACCTTCTCTTTGGTTTCTTTGATGAATTGGGACATCTCGTCAGTAAGCACATGGTGAGCTCTGAAAATTAGGAGACAATCAACACGTAATATCCAATGTTCCTATGCAATAAAATCAATATCACACTATTAAAGACACATTCCAAAATGCTGCAGTAAACTGCCTCAAAAACGCCCCTGCAGCAAAGTAAACTGACATGAGCAACGTGTGCCTAAAATGTCTGTATGTTACAACACAAAGATAAGGGAGTGTGCTTAGAGGTTCTTCTTAAAGATAAAGGCCAGTTCTGGTCATGCGATTGCATTGTGAAAGAAACGTTGTGGAATCGATCAGAAAAGGCTGATCATCTAGCATATAAGTACTGGTGTGTACTGCAAGGTTCTGGAATCATCAAAATGATAAGAAATTTGGCCCAGTCTTGGTAAAGTTACAAGCACTGTACACAGAAAGATGTATATGGGACTACGCGACCACGTGCGCGATATCTATTTGGTCCCAATAGATATAATAATTTACCAATATATCAATTAGTAGGCGGTTTCCCGGCAAAATTTGTATCATCACGTATAAGTCAAAACATATTCTTTCACATGATTGGTAATGAGAGCTTCCATTTAATTTTTTGAGAGAGGGGTGTTTCCAAAACTGGTCTTTACCTTTAAGATCAGTTACTTTACCAACTCCCACTAGCAATATATTTACAGGTAAGTGTTTTGATTTTACTGATGTGTTTTACTGCTCTGTTCTTTCTTTTAGCTGGTTTACTTTGTCACGTTTGAACAAGAATTAACATTAGTTAGGCTGTTTCATGTAATCTCATAAATGACTTCAGGATTAGTTAATTTAAAGAAAAAAAACTCACTGTTTGAACTTGACTTGTTGGTTCAGATACTGAAAAAGGATGAGAAACTGGACATAGACGTAGCGTCTGAACATCGCGTCACTCAGCTGAAGATCAAATAACTAGGAGAAAAGGAAAATGTGAAGGAAAATGAGCAACTTCATGATCAAACGGTAGCAGTGATTGTACATCAATGCGTTGTTTAACAAAGTATCTTCAAATTGCCCTTTTTCTGTTAAACGTCATTCAATGCGAATTTTCACAAATGTTTCAGACTGAAAGTTGTAGGGTCTTCCTGCATAGGGCCCCCTGCTAAAATTTGTAATTTTGGGGTTCTAGTTTGGCCAATTGTGCAAACTTTTGTATGATTGGTGATTTAATAACTCACAAAAACGAGCTGGCAATGCATGTGTACACTATATATTGCAAGTAGCCTCGGTGTGTAAACTATCACAAAAATAACAACTCACAAAAATGTCTGAGTTGTCTGTGAAAATAATAATGCAAAATATATTGACTCACACAGTACTTTGTTTGCATCACAATTGGTTTAATAAAGGCAATAGTAATCACTACGACTTTGAAAGACGACCCATACCTTCTCGCTGGTCAGGTACTTTGCGAAGGACACCTGATCACCAGAGTCAGCCTCCTCCTCTTCTCGTTTCTGTTGCTGATGATGGTGGCGCCTCTTCTTCTTTTTTTTACCACCCACGACATCTTCCAGCTTCATGCTGTGGAAGGCCTCGAGGACAGCTATGGCATTCTGATCATAATAACATAATAATAATAATAATAATAATAATATTCCGTTTTTGAATAGCGCAGATCACATTATAACGTCCCTATGTGCTTCCAAAGAGCGTTGGAAATTATTACCCTAGCTTGAGCTCCAGCAGCTGTTATCAGCGCACAGTGCATTTCAAGGAATAATCCTACCAGACACCCATTTACATGTACCTCACCTGGGTCGAGTGTGGCAAATGTAGATTAATGTCTTCCCAAAGGATATTGGTGCCGCGGCGGGACTTGAACCGCGGACCTTGTGATCCACAGTCCGGTGACATATCCACTCGACCACGACACATAGAGAGCTATAATCAAGGACTCTTAACACCACGTTTGTGTTGCAGAACCAATAAGCAGATGAATAGCCTCTACCAGTTGCAGTACAAAAGTACTTTTGAATTGTTTAGCAACAATGGTAACAAATTTCTTTGAATTCCTCCTCCCTGTATTCACTCCACTAGTTAAGATGTACAGCAGTATAAATACAATCATTGATACCATTCATTTGGAAATTAAAAACAAGCTTTCAATTTGTAAACCCTAAACAAGGGTTTATATCACAATCCATTTACAAGCTCTAAAATGTAATAGAATAATATCTAAAAAGGCAGAAGGGAGTTAATTATTTTTAAAATGACACTAGTTACTGCCATTTTGGCTTTCAGTTGATGACATATTGGTAAAAATATATGGCTACAATATAGTCATCTCAAAATGATATGAGGAAAGGAGAAAAGCATTTCAACAACTCATACTTCAATCCAACTTACATTGGAGAAATCCTTCCACTTCTCCTTGGTGTAGCATTGAAGCGGAGCCCTGAAGAAGTCTTGGAGGGCCCAGAACTGACGATAGAGCTTGTAGTCGACAGGGGTCGAAGCCCCCATCTCCCCTTCCTCGTAATCCATGGAGTCCTGCTTGTCAATGGCCTGAAAACAATAAATTTACGGGGGTTGTTAAAAGTTTGACAGTATATGTAACTCCTAGAGCAGGGCTTGATGCAAACAGTGGCCCAGTGGTACAGCAAAGGAGTGAGAGTGACAACAAAGGGACTAGATTACCATTTTCACTCCTGATGAGGAATAGTCCCCCTGTTCGGAACGTCAAGCCTCCATCTCTCGCTCCGCATTCATAACCTGGTTTACCAGTCCTTTTCAGGACTCCACTCACGAAAGAATACGTGTTTTAATTTTCTCTACCTCTATCCATACAATATCAAAGGAAACTCAAAGAATACCTCTCGCTCTCACTCTCTTTTCTTTTTGATTCCCTTTCAAACCCAACAGTCCTTTTCAGGACTACCCACATGGTGAATTTGAAATGATTTTCTTATAGTAGTATGGTGAAGATGACGATGGAGATTTAGTAAGGAGAGGGATGGTAAACATGGCTTGTAAAATTGGAGCGATGGTACAATCCAGATAATTTTCTTAGAATGTGGTATGTTTTTGGATGGTGGGTTATGGGGATGGGAAGGGGGAAGGGGGATGGGGGGAGATGTTCCTGTGTGATAATAGTGTGAAGACTCACCTGTGGTACTCTTGTGCGAAGTGGCCCCTCCAGCTTGGTTCTGTTGTATGAGGTCACATTGTCTAGATGGAAGTTACTCATTAGATTCAAACCTGTTTGAGGTATAACAAGAAACAAACATAGTTAGAGTCATCTTCATTATCACCATTATCATTCTCATCATCAGCAGAATCATCATCATTACAATCAGCAACAGCACCCCCCACCCGCCCCACCCCACCACCACCACTACCACCATTATCATTATCATCATCACCATCAATATCCATCATCTTCATCGCCTCCATCATCATTTCATCATCACCGGAATGCTCCCCATGTGGAGAATGTGCTTACATTGTGTGCGGGTAAGCCTGAATCCGATGACCAGGGTAATCATATATCTGTAAAGCGCTTAGACACATCGTTGATGTATAAAAGCGGAATATTATTATTATTATTACCTGATTTTTCATCCAGAGGGAAGAACCTGGCCAAGAAGAGTTGGATTCGACCACAGAACACCATGTCCTGTGACTTAGACAACCTCCTCAGTAAATCTGAAAATGACAAACAATAGTACAATTAAACCTTTGATAAATCTGCTGCCGTTGCTGTTGCCATTCAATATCCCAACTTCTTTATTATTTTGTTCAAATGAAAATATAATGTTATATCACATACATGTACAAGTCAAGCTTTGTATGTATGAAAAGAAAAAAAAAGGGGGAGGGGGGTATTCTGAGTACATGAAAATTACATGAATTGGAAAAATTTTACTGAAGATTTTCTACCTATTATCTACTTACACGTATTCCAGGTAACTTGATATAAGTGATAAGTGAGTTTGCAAATACACTGATCTACTGCATGACTCACTGTCATTTGTGTTATGGTCACAATTTACATCAATTCAACATTTCTATCATGACCTACCATTGCACATCCTGAGCAGATAATTCTTTCCTGAAGAATAGAAGTCATTCTGCAAAAAGAACATATCAAGAAATTATTTTAGGACTCAACTCCAATAAAAACGACTTTATTCATTTGAAATACTTGACAAATGGTTCTTAAAAGCTCATGAACTGTAAGCAAAGAACAGGGTGACTGCTTTGGAACTTTCTCTCTTTGAAAAAGGGCATTCAGAATGAATAGATTGGTAGGACCCAAGAGATTGGTTTTGAAATCTTTAAGTGCAAGATTTTATGACAGCAATAATTGCTTTGTTGGGAACCTCTGGCACTAGTCAAATTTCCCGAACAATGTACCTTATCCTTACCCTGACCTAAAATCATTTGCGACTTTATCCTAAACCTACATACGTCACATAATAAACCCAGAGCCACTGTCATCAGAGCAAGTAGGATTCCTGACCTCTTTCCAGGTAGCCCTCTAGTTATGCTCGTCAACTGACAAATTACTTGACCTAACCCTTATCTTGAACTTAAGCTATCCACCAACTGCAACCCTAATTATAAGCTGACATCGCTATGAAAATAAAACCCTGAGCTAATGTCGCCACAGCAATCACTAGATCTCTGATCAACCAATTTCCAAGTGGCCCTCCTGTTACACTACTCAAATTAACATAAATCATTGGAAAAAAGAAACACTGTACCTAACCCAAGCCCTAAACTTAACCTTACAAGTAAACCCATTTGCAACCCTAACTATATCTTTGATGAAATAAGACCCAGAGGTAATGAAGCTATCGGAAAAGCCGAATCAAGGCCCAACCTGTTTCCATGTGGCCACCCTGTCTTCCACAAACTGGAAGACGTCTTTGCAGACACTGATGGTGACGGAATCAAAGATGTCAGTCAGGAGGAGAAACGGGGTCGCAGGGGAGCAGAGACCTGCCTCTACGGCCTCGGTGGACAGATGGACCAGGGAGGTGAAGTCACTGCAGCTTGAACCACCCACCTACATGCAGGAGATAAATATGCAACACTTGAAGTCGGATATGAATGGGGAACATGAGAGGAAGTGCGGTTTTTTAATTTGTGTTATTTTTTAAAACTCAAAAACATGTGTTTAATTGAGACATATTTCTTGGTAAGCCAAGATAAACATACTATTAGCTTCTAAAAGCTTATATTCTCAATCTCATGGGAAACAGACAACACCACATGAAGACAAGATTTAAGGAACAGCTTCCCTTTCTTTGGATTTTCTTACTGTGTCTGTCCGTCTCTCTTTCTACAGTGTTCTGCTGAAAACCTTGTTCCTTGAGACAGGGTGCATTTGAAGTACAATACTATTTCAATTTGATATATTCATAAAAAGAGCTTGATGATCTCAACAAAACTCTAATCAAATCAATTATTTAAATATATAAATTTAAATCACAGGCAATCATATAATTTGTTCAAACTCCTTATCTACATGCATCATCTGCTGAAAACTCGAAGGACATCAGGGGGGTGTTTCACAAAGACTAAGATCGACTTTAAGTCGGACTTAAGTATAACAGGCCGTTCATGCCACTGTTTGCTCTTACCATTTACTGGCATTTGTCTTTCAAGGGACGTACAAATCGTGGTCTCAAATCTACAGAGTTTACATTTTTTGATAGTTCATTATTGAAGGAAAAAATATTATCTAAAGATTATAATTTAGAGACCAATGGTGATAGCAACCAATGGCATGAATGGCCCGCCATACTTAAGTCCAACTTAAAGTCGATCTTAGTCTTTGTGAAACATCCCCAGGTGATATACTTTTACACAGTTTCACAAAGCCTTTTTTCAATGACAAATGACAAAATTCAGTGACAAATCTGCTGATAACCAATCAGAAGCAAGGATTTCACTAGCTTATCACAAAAACTGTCATTTGTCACTGATGACAAGTTTTGTGAAATGGGGCCCTGGTTACAGCAGATGATAGGTTCTCACCACAAGCTTCTTCACATAGTTTCTGTATGCTTGATCCAATGCAGTCTTCTTCTCTGCATCACTGCACAAACAAAAAACATACAAGATGAAAAATATTAGTGAGGAAACTATTTGTGGTACTCAGGATGACTTGTATGGGCTATTGTACAACTTAGAGAAAGCTGTTTGTCTTAAATTCATGGGCAACCAGGGCTCGAATTTAGCGGTGGCCCGGTGCCAATGGCCACCTGAAACGCTGTCGGGCCACCTGAAATCACCGACTAGATGGCCCGGCTGGCCACCCAAATATTTGGACAGTAATATATAAATTATTTATCAACAACTTGTTTAAAACTCATTCGCGACAATTGACCACATTGTGTGGTTTGCCGTGATTACCAAAAAACTAGAACAGCTGGTGACCTCAGAGTTCGTCAGACTCTGCAGAAAAATATTAGCCAATCAGAGCACTCTTTACTTCGTCTTAGAAAAATCGCAGCCCAAGTTATGAATTTTAGAAGACCCATTATTGGTTGTTTCAGTCAAAAACCGCACGAGCCTACATGAATATTCATAGAGCTATTGTTACCCGCCAATTCTGCCCAGCAACAAGGGCGTGTTCGCGCGTTCCAGCGTTCGTGAGACAGATTACAGCTATCGCGATACCTTGCCCTCCATGCGATACACACGTATTTGTGCGACAACGAACCGTTTTTATCCTTTATTTCTTCTTTTTTTGGCATTTCTGTTCGCTGTCTCTATTTTGTTTAACTTTATTTCGAAAACTTTGTGATTTTGTTTCATTTTGGTGGACATATATTGCGTGTAATATTTGTTTCCGCTAAATTATGGTAAGTTTTGTTCGACGTGAGCCGGTTTATTGCAAACGGCTATTGACTTGTGTGTACAATGTGAATGTGCTGTGTGAGTAGCTGTGTGAGCCGTGCGAGTCTGTGTACGTCGCTGATGTGTGTTCATGTCATTCATAAATATACAAACGTTGAACTTATTTGCTCCGTCCGTCCTTGTCTGAGACTTCGTAGGTGTTTTCATTTTCCTTCTTTCCTTCTCTTTCTTTCATCTGCCTTTTTGGCCCGATGATGAAAAAATAACAAACTAATTGCTATGCCTATGCAAAAGAAAGAACATAAATACATCAATCTAACCATAAAAACTAGACCTAGATTCTAGATCTTGGTTCTTGGTTGGTTGGTCCTCCAAAATACTCGTCTGAGTTTTTTTTTTATCGAGTCTAGATCTAGTCTACTACGGAGGTAGAATCTACTAAGCTAACATATTTTTTTTACATCATTAGTCAGAAAAGAAATGCTTCCCCTCCCCCCTCCCCCCATAAAAAAATTATTCTTGACCTATGAAATAATTTAGCAAAAATTTCATCAAAGAACAAATATCACATTCATATAATTTCTTTCTACATTGACTAAAGTAAATAAATACAATGGAAATAAGGGAGAAAGTTAAATTCAGTAATCGAGCCAAAGAAAGACGTTCTTCAGAAGAAGATTAGATTTGTTTTATGTATTTATATTCAACAATATATAAAGGAAAACTCCACTCCATTATTTGTTTACATAAACTCTGGGAAGGGGCCTCGCGTGTCTGTCATCAATGAACTGACCTACATCCATTCCTTTTGTCTTTGGTTACTAGGAAACTAAGGCAACACGGACTGTACTAGTCTAAGTAACCAGCCCATTATGATGTTCAATGTATTTGTGGCTGCTTTTACATGTTGAAATAAAGGCTCATCGTGATTCAGATATTCAACAATTATTTATGAAATAATTATGATAATGTGAAATCCTACCAAAACTCGTTATATCTCATTATCAAAGAACATTTTCTCAGCTAATTACAAACGATGCCTGGTTGGCAAGCCTACTGCTTAGCATTCATCAACGATGAGTCATCCTGTTCAGACGTTCGCGCCTAGCCCAGCTGGCCCAGCGCTATCGATAGGATCGTATAATTTTGAGACATTCCATTTTGAGACAAGGGAAATTATGAACTCGAAGATAGATGAAATACTAGCAGAAAATTTGAGTACCGCAATTTAGGTCAAAAAGCAATGTAATATTTTATCAATACAAGGAAATATAATCACAAAAGAAGAAATTCGACTTAAATTATTTTGAATGACTTGGTGCTAATCTTTCCGTGTGTGGTCCTCTTTAACTGCATGTATTTTTGCATGATTATTGACTGATTATCCAATCCAGAATAACCAGAAAATATCAAAATAATAAATTACAAAAATACCATTTATTCAGTTCAGAATAGAAGTACAACGTCAAGTAAATATACAATCAATTTTATATCTTCCAACAGAACTTGGAGCTCAAAGAAAAGCAGAAGTTTGGCGCCTTGTGTGCCCTGTACAATCCTAACTTAAGGAGGAGGGGGTCCTTGTGATGCATGATAGTCAAGGAGAAAGGGAGAAAAACATTGAAGTGAAGTTGAGACAGAAGTATAGAAACAAAGAGAGAGGATTTGGAATGAGAGTCTAAAGAGTCACTCACCTTTCATTATTAAATGCAGCTCATGCTGCTTTTAACACGTATAATTTATGCATTTTTTATTAAACATTTGCATTATTTAATAACGCATAAAAGTGGGGCCACCTGAAAATCCATTTGGCCACCCAGATCTCCTACCCAAGTGGCCCTGCTGGCCACCTCAAAAAAAAGTTAAGGGCAAGCCCTGGCAACTCCAAGGTAGTTAGTCCCATGGAAACATTACCTACACAATCATCATTTTGAGTCTATACCTGATGATTCTATCACACCGACAGCTCTAACAGAGCTTGAATCAGACCACATTATAGTGAAAATAATACTTTCAAATTTTGATGTCATTTTGTATTTTGTATTTTATATTTCATTGTTCATAATTTAATATAAAGCACAGCAAATGATCTGAAAACTTGGACTGGCCTCACACATAGCCTATAAGGCTACATGTTAATACAGGGGGTAACTAATGATAAATTCTAAAACCAATATCCTTGCAATTTAGCATGTACCAATATAACTTAATTTTAAAAAAAGTAGATGCTTGCCACTCAAAGGATTTCTTTATCCAGTCGTACTAGCCTATAAAAAGACAAAAAAGGGGGTATTTTGAATTCATGATACTTACCTCCCTTCAAGTGAGTCTGCGCATTTTTTTAGACTGGAAACAGATTGTTTCTTGCGAGATTCATCCAAGCTAACCTGAAACAAAGGAGAGAATATCAAGAGAAAAGTCATAGCAAAAAGAATCTCTTGAAAAATAAGCTGACCATTATTATACACTATTTATATTTTATAGAACTGATTTCTTTTCTTTTTCTGAATTCTGTTCCTTCTCCTTTTAAAAATCCCTTTTATTTTCCTTTTTCTTCTCCCTTTTTGTAAATTCTTCTTCTTCCTTTCCTTGATCCTCTTCACTGTCTTCACTTCAGTCTCCTTTTTCCACATGGTACACGTTCCACTTCCTCTTCTTCTTCTCTCAGCATACATTAAGGAAGATACTGACTTCTTAAAGGGATCTGGTAAGGCGGTAACTTTGTCTCAGATTCTGAAACAAAATCTTGGATTTAGCTCATGCTGCAATGATAATTATAAACCTTTACTATTTAGGTCAGTCAGGAACCCCATGACTTCTACAAGCCGATCGCCTGTCTGATTATCAAGATATTTATGATTGAAAATCGAAACCAAATTTTGCTTTTGGCGCTAATGCGGAATCATATCCATACTTTGACCCTTAACTCCGGCGTGGAGATACCCTACCTAAACAGACCTAAAATCAAGTAAATATTCATGTTTTCTTCAAATAATGGCCATGATTTAAAAGTCGTTATTTTTCTTACCTCGATCGTGTCAATTTTCTTATCTTTTGCTTTTGGGGAGTATTTTTCCTAAAAAATGAAGACTTATAATATACACTTTCTCACGGGATTCACGGCAAACTGCTGCACAATACACGTACCGACAGTGGGTTGCGCGCGCACCCCATCGTCAGTGCGGTATGCAACTGTATTGTGCAGCAGTTTCATTTTTAGGAAAAATAGTTAGCCAGGCCCAGGGCACAACCACAATGTTTAAATCACTGTTTTGACCAAGATATTTTTAGAATTCCGAGATGACGCCCCTTTGGAAATATGGGGATTTACCTGCTCTTTCATAGTTCAATATTTATTATTACACCATATCACAGACACTGATAACAAGTAGATCTACTGATCTAGTACGTAGTAACGTACGACAGGCGCGTAGCTGTAGGCGCATTCCATGAAGCCTTGAAGGGGACAAAAAAACACGACACATTCTACAACAGATGGGCCAATACTGGCAATACTAGACCTAGTACAAATCGGTAGTCAAATTTCGGGAGATGAAATGAGCTTAATCCACTCCAATACAAAAGATGCACCCAGTGTCAAATTTTCAAAAATCATCACATTAATATTTCATAGGTATCATTAAGTGTGTAAGTCACTGAAAATCAACTTACCAAGTATTTTCCCCTCGAAGCTTCGAAGTCAAAACGTGATTCGGAGGCCGCCATGATTGGTATAACTTTTCTAGACTATATCCAGGATTTATAATAAAAATAAATATTATTCAAGGGTTCTAGACTACATGATTATATCATATCATGGGATCAATTGAAATAGTATATAATTATTCAAAATAAGTTCATTCATAAAATGAATATATAGTTTCATACAATCATTAATAATTGGAAATATATTAATAGAAGGTCTTTTATTAAAACTAGTTTAATAACATATTCTGGCACAACTCTTCTTGTAAACAGAAAAGGCCACATGCCATGCCCATCACTTCGTTTGACTTCATAAGTTCATGTTCGAGACTTTTGTACATTCCAACAGTTTGTTTGTTGTAATGAGAGAATATTATGGATTCAATAGAGACATCAAGCAACGCATCGGCTACTTTTGAGGTAAATAAAAAGATGGAATAATAATGAAGTGTGACAGAGTCACAGACTAGACATGACAATTGACAGAAATTTTTATTGCAATTAATTAATATTGACAGATATTGTAAATTAATAATTAATTGAATTTGAATTATTGCCTTATTATTTATTTTGATTGGTCACACTCTTGGTTGGGTTATTTGGCCCATTAAATTGGGGCTAGATCTTTTCAAATAGTCTAGTTAAAAAAACTTTTAAGTGATTATATAATCAAGGTAATAACTTCGCTCTTCAGAAATAAGATGCGATTCCCAATCATATTCATACCGACATGCATGACTCGTGGAATGTACCTTGGCTTGGGTACCAATCTCAGAGAGTCATCCCAACTTCAACATGTTTAAAGTGAGTCAATATGTAGCTAATTTAATAATAAATTGCTTGCCTACGATGGTACTACTCAACAATATTGTGACCAATGACTACTAATTCTTTATCTTGTCATGCATGTGATTATCAATTTTTGTCTGCAGCCCATCCCTTGGGAGTTTGATGTGGATAACGTCCATTATTGGGTCCACTATGGCCTCGTCATCTTTGGTGCTGTCTTCACGCTTATCTCCTTTGTGGTTCAGTTTCGGGAGCCCGCCACCTACGGTAAACATGAGGACAAGGTGGAAAGTTACAAGGAGGTCACCGAAAATGGAGCTGCTCGTGTCGAACTTACCGATGGAGATGATGTATCGGCAACTGAACAAGACTCAATAACACAACTTCAGGTAAGAATTTGGGGGAAAATTAATTGTTAAAAGTGACCTTTAAGAAATAAAATAATTTCCTTCAATTTGGTTTACAGTATTTTCGGATGGAGAGGGAAATACTTATGTTGTCCCATTTCAGTCTAAAGATCTATTCACCAATTAACAGATTTTGTTATTTATTTAATGTTTTTGTTTGCACATCAAAGACAAAGTAGGCCCTACATGTACATGTAGGTCATGTGTTCCATGATAATTAATGCTTTGAAGTGTGTCTTATTTTGCCAAGTCTACAAAGTAGATTACATGGGGGAACAAAAACTGTTTGATTTCTAAAATTAGACAGGAACGATTTAGTACTTGTAAAAAGAAAAGTAGCTCTGGTAAAAAAACAATAGAATACTTAATCACTGTGAAAAAAATGCACTTATACAATACCAAATCCTAAAAGAGCTCCTGCGAACAGAAAAGTATTTTTTTATGCACTGATTCCTCCCATGTTGACCTTGATTATTCACATCTTCAATGAATCTTTCAATAAGTAGTTTCTCTTCAATGTTTGCAATTTCTTCTTACTTCAGAGAAAAGATGACACAAGGAGTAGCTGTCTTATCCCTCAGCGGATCGGTCACTTTTTATCTGATGGACCTCCAGGTTGCATTCTCTTTCCTTTGGTTAGTACAAATAGGATGATTCTATATGGTAAAACAGCCAGTTTAGGAAGATATGTGGAGGTGTCATGGTGTCGTGGTTCATTCACTTGACTCTATTAAAGGCGCACAATCCCGCCAGTGTAGTTATCGCTGCTCTAGTCATCGCCATCGGAACATGCCATCACTTTTTATCTGATGGACCTCCAGGTTGCATTCTCTTTCCTTTGGTTAGTACAAATAGGATGATTCTATATGGTAAAACAGCCAGTTTAGGAAGATATGTGGAGGTGTCATGGTGTCGTGGTTCATTCACTTGACTCTATTAAAGGCGCACAATCCCGCCGATGTAGTTATCGCTGCTCTAGTCATCGCCATCGGAACATGCCATCTGCGTAAGAGCCGTATTCTTTTGGTGTCAATTGGCAGCTAGCACCGTCCGCCATCGCGTAGGTATTTTGAACGCCCTTTGGAATACAGGGAACGTGCGTCTTTAAATCCAAGGGTTAGGGTTCGAATCCCAGCCCAGTACCAACACCCTTTGGCAAGACATTAATCCGCATTTGCCACTCTACACCCAGGTGATGAATGGGTACCTGGTAGGATGCGAAAGTCATAGTAGTTTGCTCATTATGGTGAGCGTCTATTGAACTGGTGCCTGGCTGGAATGCTCCTCAGGGAGTGAAGAATGTGCATACATTGTATGCAGGGAACTCCTGAATCCAATAATCGGGGTAGCAATATATCTGTAAAAAAACGTTTAGAGACATTGGCACTACTTAAAATCAGAATATCATCATTAATATTGTATTTTGTGACTCCTTCTGGCAGGGTTCTCATTGATGAAATGGAGCAATTTACTAGTATCCAATTTACTGTCAAACCAGAAGCATTTGTGACACTTTATGAAATTATTGTTGTGACAAAAACGCTTTGTTCAATAAAGGCATTTTATGTTGTTTTTCTTTCTTTATAGCATGAAAAATTCACAAATTGAGAATACGAGCAAATTATTGTTAAAGTTTCTTGCATGCCTGAGATTCTCAATTTCTGTTTCCTTTTTTCAATGGTCACAGTGTAAAAAGTCCTAGTAGTGATATCATCTCTGTTTTCTCGTCAGGTATTTTTCCTCTATGGCGACATTACTGATCCTGTCAATGTGGTTTTCCTGTCTCTCTTCATGGCTCATTACTTTCACCGAGGGTTCGTACACCCCTGTATCATGAAGTATAGCAAGGCTAAAGTCCCACTGTGGTATGTCCATGCATTTATTTAATTTTCAAACATCTCTATTTTCTACCAGATATTTGTACTAACAAAGGTTTTAAGCAGAGTATTAACAAAGGGACCTGGGCCCCGTTGCATGGTAACTTTGCCATCAATGGTAACTACCATGGAAACCTTGATTTTGATTGGCTGTTGAGCCCTGTTACCATGGTAGTTGCCATTGATGGCAAAGTTACTATCAATGGTAAGTTTTATGCAACGGGCCCCAGGGAGGAATAAGATTTTGCTTTTTTTTTTTTTATTGAGCTTCCATTTAGGGATGAAATTGCTCAGTAAATTCATTCATGGCTCATTACTTTCATTACTGTATCATAAAATACAGCAGGGATGAAGCCCAATTTGGCATGTCCATGCATTTCCTGACCAACATTAACAAATTTCTGCAAAAAAAAGATGAAAGATTAGACTGACAGATTACTGAGTTTTAATAAAGCGACGGGAGGAATAAGATTTTGCATTCCTTATCAAAGCTTAAGCCTTGTAGGTTTCGTTTATATTTTATGCATCCATTTGTATTTCAATTTTCTCTTACAATTAACTAAAACAGAGTATATCTGTTTTTAAACTACTTTGGTTAGATGAAAGCTATGATATTATTTTCTTTACTGTGTAGTTTTCTATGTTTAAGAAGTTAATTCATATTTATGTTTAAAAGGAAATATGATTCTATATTCTATTGTGAATTAGAGACTCTTTCCCTATTATTGTGGAATTTAAAACAACTTTAAAGGTATGATAACACAGAATATAAACAGTTTACACAAATATTCTTATTCTCTCTCTCTCTCTCTCTCTCTGTAATCCCTCTTTCTCTGTATTGCTATCTCCCTCTTTCTCTCCCTCTGCCCTCTCCCTCTCTCTCTCTCTCTCTCTCTTTGTATCTCCCACAGGATAACTGTTGCTGGAATAATTCCAAACTCAATTTTCAGTTTTGTGAATGCTGACTGGGCAGGATCAGCAAATTATAATGACAACTATTACTAGTGAGTACGGAATAGAAAGTTATTTAATGTATAAAACTGATGACAGAAATAAAACATTGGTGAGCGAAATTCTATTTTGTTATATAACTGTGATTTGTTGTTGTTGTAGGGGGGTATTGAAAAAAACACCATTGAACGACAAACACTATTTTCGTTTGAAGTCTAAAGGTATGAAAATCTTAGCTGAAATGTAGATCATTTTTGGTTTCTGTATATAGTATGGTAATCTGCATGGTTTTAAATCACAAATTATTTTTTTAATGCATTTTTCTACACCATCTTTTCTAGTGATCCAAGGTTTATAATTGGTGTTTTGCTGTATGTAATTGGATTCATCATTAACAGATGGGCAGACTGGAAACTAAGGAGTCTAAGATCATCGGGTAAGTACTGAGCATATTCTGAAATATAGTCAAACCTGTCTATAAAGGCCACCCAAGGAAAACAGATAAAGTGGCCACTGTAGACAGGTGGCCTTTCTAGACAGGTTCTACGACACACGTTTCTCTCTCAAAGGAAACAAAATGCATGGCCCCTATAGAGAGGTGGCCTTTATAGAGAGGTGCCCACTAACACCGGTTTGACTGTAGTGCATATCGACTGCTATAATTTCACTGTGTTAGTAATCAGAGACGTAGGCTGTTTATACCCCTTCTTATACTTGTTAACTTATGAGGGAATATTTGGGGATCCAGTCAATAAGGCCAAAAAAAAAAAGTTGTTTGGTTGTCCTCGATTGCTTTTCTGGAGTAGGGGCGGGCGGGCGGATTTTTTTTTTTTTTTTTTTTTCTCCATTTGTTTTCTTCTTCATATGGACTCATTTCTTCCTATTTATTTTCATTTTTTGTTCAAATCATGAAGCCAATATTATTATTATTTAAACACAAAAAGAATCCCGACCAAAAATCATGAATTGCCATGTCAATATTCATTTCGGAGGTAGTTTTCGCTATAGCGAGGCAGTTTTCGTCTGTATGTAAACGTACGTACGTCTATAGGGAGCGCACGCACGCGTCGTTCGTTCGCCGCGTCGTTTGTTCGTGCGGCCGAGCAGGTATCCCACGCCAGAGCTCGCGGCGCCAAAAACTATCCATGTGGTGATCCGACTGCAATGATTTAATACGTGCGGGAGACACTATTGATCTTGCGATACACGAAAAATAGTGATCTAAATCTGAAAAATACTTGAAATACAGCTCAGGTTTTGGTACCCATCTTCCTTACAGACACGCGTAAGATATTCGATTTTTCAGATTCAGGTAGCGGGACTGCCGATTACATCGCTAAAATGTGATATTTAAGGATACATTTTCTATTGCAAATGTGGTTCTCCTGTGACTCTGATATGTTTTGTATGTGTGTGATATGTGTATTATGCTATGTATTTTAAAGTGATTTTACCACGCATACAACGGACCCACGAAACTGCCACCCGGCCGAAACTCCCTCCTCTTCTCTATTAAAGACATAATTGCGTACTAAAAGGACCAAATTGGCGACGGGACACATTTTGATCCTTGCAACATGCATAAAATGGTATGTTTGGCGTTTAAAATTGCTCCAAAATAAATGTATATTCTTTAAAAAAAAAAAAAATCTTAAAAAAAAAAAATCTTAAAAAAAAAAAAAAATACGCGCGGGCCGAAAATGAGGAGCGGGCGGTCGAGGACAACCAAATGATTTTTTTTTTTTGGCCTAAGTCTAAAGGACTCACAGGTATGATAATTCTTTAAGAAGAAGAAGAAGAAGAAGAAGAAGAAGAAGGAGGAGGAGGAGGAGGAGGAGGAGGAGGAGGAGGAGGAGGAGGAGGAGGAGGAGGAGGAGGAGGAGGAGGATAATAATCATCGATGATAATCCTCTATGTGCTTTACATTGTTACATTTATACAAATTACATTATCACATACATATTACATATTAGGCCTACATTATTACATACATATTATAGATAATTACATTATTACATACAAATTAAATTACATCGAATGATTTTCCACTTCAAAAAACAATAATTACTTTGAAAATAGATAAGTTTTGACAGCAGTCTTAAACAGTGCAAGTGAGTTGATATGTCTTATTACTAAAGGTAGAGAAGGTTTACTAAAGGTTTATCATAAACAAGGTATACTTGTAAAGAAAATCATACATGTATAAATAATGCCACTGGCATTGTTTCCTGGGTATCTGTTGCTCCTCCACTTATTTACAGAATTAACCAATACCTTCCAGTTTATTCTGGCCACCTCTATAAAAAAAGACCACCTATCAATAAGGACCACCTTTCTTTTCTCCTGTGAGCACTCTTTATTTACATGTTTCACTGCATTTAAAAAAAGTTCTGTGCATAAAAGTTTTTCATTGAAATGCAACCCCCCCCCCAAAAAAAAAAAAAAAAAATTAAATTAAATGGTAGTCCGAAATGCGCATTCCTGATTATTTCCAAATGAAGGTGCGTTTGCTTATTTGAGTTGCAACTCTTCATGCAAGAGGCTCCTTGCTGGACAACCTTTTAAAACTTGAAAGCAAATTTTGTGTCTATATCTATCTTACAGGTGGTGGAGGGTACTACATCCCCCATGGGGGTCTCTTTGAGCTGGTGTCCTGCCCCAACTACCTGGGGGAACTGATTGAGTGGTTCGGTTGGGCTCTGGCTAACTGGTCAGCAGCTGGACTGGTATGGTGGCTCTTTGGGTGTTCAACGTTTATACCAAGGTCACGGGACAATCATCAATGGTAAATATCACTGCCTTATTATTTTTTTTTTTTTGGGGGGGGGGGTTGGGGGTAGTACAACTATGGTGCAGCATACCTTAATTATACCTTGCTTAGCTTTTACCTTTTAGATCCAAAAGCACCTTAACAATCTGATAACCACTTGACACTTTCTGCCTCTAGGCAGCTCAAGATGATTAATAATAATAATAATTAAATGTCCATTTGTATAGCGCAGCTACTTTATGAATATAATCAAGGAGTTCATATACTCTATTGTGCTTAATACAAAGTATCACATTATTACCCTGGCTGTAGCTGAGCCGCCAGGATAACTCACTAAAGCATTCAAGGAATTTATTTCTATCGGGTACCCATTTAATGCACCCGAGTGGGGAGTGGCAAATGTACATTCAATATCTTGCCAGAGGACGTTAGTGTTGGGGTGGGATTTGAACCGCAAACCTATGATCCACAATTCGGTGACATTTCCAAAAGACCATGACAACTCTATCTATCCATCTATGTCCCATAGTTCGGAGGCCGTTAAGGCAACAATGAAATGGACCTTGAGACACAGGTTCTTCGTAACTTTCTGTCTTCAAGTGTTCTTGTTAGCTGCTCAAATGACATGCCCGTCCACAGCTTGATGTTATCAGTCCATGTCCTAGTTGGTCTGCCCCTCTTTTTCCTTCCATCAGTTCCTCCTTGCAAGATGGTGTTTTCCAAGCTATTCTTCCATCTAGTTACATGACACCTCTATTTATTTCAAATGGCAAGATTAAGGTGGGGTGAAAATGGACAGGTGACCTTTCAGGAGGGGCTTTTGTCATTTTTATAACCACTGAACATTCAAACTTTATACAGGATAACCCAAAGTCTAATCAAACAGTAGTTGCCATCATAATAGGGACTTTTAGATTTTACACGACGAGAACGTGGACTGCCACGGTGACATCCTTTTAAGGTAATGTGACGTCCTTTTAAGGCACTGCCGGGCACGGGCCAGTGCCTTGAAAGAATGGCACACGTTGCAGTCCACTACGTCGACGTGCAAATCTAAAAGTCCCTAATATTGAACAGAAGGAGACGACAGGTCTGCCTGAGCAATAGATGCAATTCTGAATGATGTATATGTATACAATTTCTTATATTTTTTACTGCAGGTACAAGAAGAAATTCAAGGAATACCCAACCGACAGAAAAGCCTTGATTCCTTTCATCTACTAGCAGTTTGTACTTGAATTTGGAGTTTGCAGTATTTCTGCCTCAGAGACCTCGAGACGATGACTGGGGTCATCACGACATTGATGCTCTGGATTTATACAATGAAGTACAGACAGCCCTCATGAACGGGTATCTCAGTTATGAGAAAATTGTTCACCACCTCATTATGAATACAGAATATATTGCTACATACATTCCAAATGTGCCTTGATAAGAAGTAGGCAACTGTCCTATAACCAATAACCAACAATAACAATAATAACAACAATAACCAACAGTCTTTTTCAAGACTACACCAACAGTCCTTTTCAGGACTACACACCCTCAAGAAAGAATACCGAGAGTTCTTTTCAGACCTCCTCAATCCTCCCCCTCTCTCACATGGTGCACCCGCAAGCTTATAGTGTATGTACTTAAGCAGTCATGATAATATAGGATTGACCATGTAGGCACTGCCAAATGTAACTTAGAGCTCTTGGACCAAAGAAATACATATCGTTGTTATTTACATTAAGTACAGTGTATTTGAAATTATTAATCACAGTATAGAATTAATTGGATAAATGATGGTAATAATATTGATTGTCTCTTCTATTGTGGTAGCACGAGACTTCATAGCCCTAAGAATTTATACCATTTTGATTTTGATTTTGTGCAGGTATTAACATTTCTGATATTCCAGGGCCGTGTAACATACATGTATGTAAAAGTTTTGATTAATCGCACATGTATCCCCCCTCCCCACAATTGATCCTATTCCTGTGAATTTATTGTATCATTACAGTTGAATGTAATCTATAACATAACAAAGATACAATATATACTTATCATATCTTGTTAAGATCCATCAACCCTGTCTCTTAAAGATAGAGTTGAGTTCTGGTCATGCGATTGTATTGTGAAAGAAACGTTGTGGAATCGATCAGAAAAGGTTGATCATCTAGCATATAAGTATTGGTGTGTACTGCAAGGTTCTGGAATCATCAAAATCATAAGAAATTTGGCCCAGCCTTGGTAAAGTTACAAGCACTGTACACAGAAAGATGTATATCGGACTACACAAACATGTGGCATAAAAATCTGTCCCGATTTTTATGATGTTACATGCCATATTTATAATATTAAGGCATTTGAAGAGCCATGCTTTTCAGGGAACATTTTTTCTGTGATGTTCTTCCACACTTGCATAATACAATGATAACGCTCACAAATTATTTTTCACCTCTTCCCAGAACTCAACCTTCTCTTTAACTTAATTGCTACATGGTGATAAGTAGCAAATTTGCACAAGGCTACCATAAATATTCTAACTGATATTCTGTATGAGGTTGAGAGAGCCAGGCGACGAGAGCGAGTATTCAGGAATCAACCAAATCCGCGGAAATTCAACAACAAAGAGGTAGTAAAGAAGTGTCGTTTCAGGCGTGAATTCAGGCGGCGTGTATAAAATAGACCTACTTTCCCCATATCCGACACACGAGACTGTGTCCCCCAGCCCTACAGTGTTTTTTAGCATTGAACTACTTTGCTGCAGGCACTCTTTTAGATGACATTGCTACCATCCATAGTGTCACAGTGTCGAGGACTTGCTCAGAGTTGCTATGCTAAGGAACTACACTGGACCATCTGACATGTCTCCTTGTATGATCTAAAAGATTACAGAGGTTTTTAAGGAATCCCTGCACGTTTCAGGGTAAAATGTTCAGTGCATTTCCAGAGACAGGTTAATTAATTCTCAGTTCAAACCGTTTTGATCTGCCATTTTTGTAGATGAACACAACGTTGAAAACCAGTTGAAAGAGTAAAAGCAGAAAATATTTGAAACAGATTGTGAAGTTTGGGTAAAGTAATGCACTGTAAGAAATTTGAACTAAATTTGATGTAAAAAAGAAAGAAAGATGCATTATGACAAATGATGTACATATACCGCCATTATTTTAGCTGTACTCCAGTAGAGTAAGGCTGTATCTCAATTGGCATTTTCCTTTTTTAATTTTATGTTTGTAATACAAGTACACAAAGCATACAGAAGATATTCTCATTTGGTAATATTACAGTACTATGCTTCAAAATCATGTCTAGCAACTCGGCTATAAGTTTTGAACAATGTATCCTCTGATACTGTGAAAAAATACAGAAATTTAAATTAAATATTAGAAAAGGTTAAAGAACCAACTTATGTGAACTAGTATTAGGTGTGGAAGTATAGAAGTGTGTAATTTTATACATGTACTACAGTGGAATCTTGTTATAATAAGGTCCGTGGGACCATGGAAATTACCTTGTTATATTAAGAATCTTGTTATATCAAGGTAAAAAAACAAAAGAATATAAAGAGCTGGGACCAGCAAAATCACCTTGTTATATCAGAGCACTTTATAATGAGGTTCCACTGTACATACCAAAGAAACACTCAGGATGATATTTCTTGTTTATAGCACAAGGTTTTTAATATACATAGTATATCATGAATATTTATACTCTATGCAATCGAATGAGCAATATACATATTCTCTTAATAAATCTTTGAAATTATGCATTGTAAAATAGAAACTGTGTGTCCTTTGTATCATTTTCGTTGTATAAATATATACCCATCACACTTTTCACATGAAATATAGTATGTATGTTTTGGGGACTACTGCAACCAGAGACTTGTGTGTGCATGAATTTCAATTTCATGAAGACTCATGATTTGTGAACATTTTGTGCCTTGATATAATTAAAGACACATCACATGAGCATGGGGAATTTGGTATTTACCCAATAACAGATGTTATCGATCACAGGGAGTGGCCCTCACTTTCATGGCCCACATGCCTGCCTTATTAGGGACTTTTAGATTTGCACGACGAGAACGTGGACTGAGCACGTTGACATCCTTTTAAGGCAATGTGACTTCCTTTTAAGGCACTGCCGGGCACTGCCACACAATGTTACACGTGGCAGTCCACGTTCTCGTCGTACATATCTAAAAGTCCCTAATAATAAATCACTGCTCCCTTCTCATATCGCCCCAAAAGGAAAAGGCATCATCTTACATTTCCCTCACCCGCAGTCTCTCCAGGAAACTGGGGGTATTTCTTGCTGGGATATCCAGTTTGCTGCGTGCAAGACTTATACACCCATTAAGGGTATTTCTACCAAATCCGGTGTCAGCGAATTACGACCCCCTGCACATGAAAACTACCTTCTATATCCATTCATATCAAATCTACCACAACAAACTTGGAAACTCACAAAACTTATTTGCTAAGAAAATGGATGTCGTCAAATACTTCAGAAACTTTCATGTCGTAAACTTTTCGGGTGTAACAGTACGACTTCAGTGGCGCTTGCCAGTAAACCTTTATTGGATATTTTCTCAAATACACAAGAGATCTGGTCATTGGACATTAGACCAAATGATGATTGCACTGAATGGGTAACATCCAAAATGGGCATTAGAAAACAAATTAGACTGACGAATTAAATGAAATGATGGACAAAATGGTTTCCAGCAAAATATGAAAAGAAAAATGGGGGATAAGGCAATTAAGCAATGGATCAAATGACAATTAAGCTGTGAATCTGAAAAACGGGAAATACTTAATACTGACAACAATTTAAATCATTCATGATGTTAATTTTTTTTAAACAAGAGCACAAGTAATACAGAACTAGGATTCCTGACTTGCAGTTCTCCTCGTTTAATCAAGTCCGTTGATCGATCGTCAAATATACCACATATAAAATTCACACACAGCTTTACCCTAATTTTCAAAGGGTTTCGTCAATACATGACACCATTTTTACCCAGGCACATGTTGTTTTCATGCCGTGTAGCATTTACAGTTACAATGCAATTTTTCTCAATTTCACAAGAGAATATTTCATCATGCCTTCAATTGCAAAGAGCAATTTAAATAGTATCAGTTCATATTTAGGAATACTGTCCGATTGTGTAGCTTCTGCTCTGTTTGTATCATGTAAGACCTGCTAATATTTTCTCTCTCTCCTCGGGGCCAGGAAGCACTGGCGTGATTCCGTCTTTCCTTCTCTGTTTGGTGATCTTACCCTGAAAAGAATACAAGAAAATAAACATGTAGCAAGTGATTTTTGTTGTTTATAGGTGAAATTCTCTTATCGTAATTCAGATACATCTCTCAAATTGAGTTGAAACGAAGAGTATTTCGGCTAAAGACAATAAAGACAATCGTAATGGCAGATATTCTTAGTAGGTGTAGTGTACAATTCATTTTTGGAAATCAATTTTAAGATCAAAGATTTTAGTTCTTGTAAAAATAATACCATTAATGCAATTTAAATAATGTCCTCACACATTCGAAACACAGCTGAACAGGAAATTGTTTCCAAAGCGACGGAGGGGGGATGTTTAGTACATGTATAGCATGACCCCACCCAAAATATTTGCATTTTTCTAAGGGTTTTACAGTGCAAGCTGTTCATATATAATTGTGTAGTATCAAAGAGTTCTGCATAATGTACATTGTAAATGAGCAGCATTCCCACCTCACCCCAAACATATGTTTTGCATAGTTTGGTCAAATACATTGGTTTGACTTGGGAAAAAATTGACTTGGGAAAAAATTGACTTGTGCAACTTCGAGTTATGCAGAGTTAGCTGTATACATAGTACTACTAGTATTTAATGAAGTGCTTACCCAAAAGTTCTTGCAGTTTTTGTAGTTAGCAAAGTATCCTTTACACCGCTCTCGGTCAAAATTATAATCGTGAAGGCACTGGTATGATGCATTCGCTTCCTGAAAAAAAAATGAAGGAGGGAACAGAAAACAATAATTTAAAGCTAAATCAACACTCCTATGCTAGCTCACTTTCTTTTGCACATCTGTCTTATAAAGAGTTGATATTAATCAGAACTTATTAGCGATTTACAGTATGTAGATAAGAGATAGGGGACGTACTGCAAACTTGCAATTGATTTAGAGGACTTGCGATTATTTGCGATTGATTTGGATCAATAGCAAATTTTTATAAGACAGGGCCCTGGCCTGTTGCCAATAAACAATTTTTTTGGGATGAAGAAATAAAAGAACACATGTTACAGTTGGGTCTCCCCAAATGAAATATTGTTCACATGTTTATGTGTGGAAGAAAAGAAGAAGAAGAAGAAGATGAACAACAGCAACAAGGAGAAGAAAAAGAAAAAGAAGAAGAAGGAGGAGAGGGAGAAGGAGGAGAAGGAGGAGAAGAAGGAGGAGAAGAAGGAGGAGAAGAAAAGAAGAGGACAAAACAAAATGCAAGAAAAAAAAATAATGCAAAAAAAAAATTAAAAAAAAATAAAAACATGATGAGATGGGGAAAATTGGTTAATTAGAAATTAGAGAAATAAGAGTCATCTTTTATTCAGAATTTCAGACTTTCAAGTTTCAATATTTTTTAAAACAACATAAAACTTTAAAGGTGTCAAGGAATTCCTGGAGCCTTAGACTCGATTGTTAGAGGATCAATCGTTAATAGGAATCAAGAGTGCAGTATGGTAGGAGGGGGGTGTCTGGACACTGTCTTAACAAACTTAAAGACTTTTCATTAGATTTAACAGAAAATATTGATAAAATACACTAATTAACCATCAATATCATGAATATTTGTCCTTTATAAATATTGTCCAACATATTTAAGTCATGGAAGATTTATCAAATATTGCTTGTAAACTTGTTCAAATTGCCATTTTAATTTTTAAATCAATTCTCCGGATCCACAACCCGTCTGGACACACAACATCTGGGTAGTTATTAATAGTAGTCTAGTAGTATAGCCTATATAGGCCCTAGAACTTAGAAGATACAGAATTGTTTACAGCACTGGGCTGCGTCTCACGAAACCGTCATAAGTACAAGTTGAGCGACATCCCATTGAAATGCGTGTATTAAGTTTAACACGCGTTTCAATGGGATGTCGCTGAACTTGTACTTATGACGGTTTCGTGAGACGCAGCCCTGGTGTCTGGTGGCGTAATTAAAGCTTCAACTTCAACTTCAGTTCAAGTGCAATTTATAGTTGCTCTCGTTAAGACTTTTTTCTGTGTAGGCCTACACTGCAGTGCAGTACATGTTACAGCTTTAGTCCAATCTACAACTTGTCCCCTATACTACAGTATAGTACTACTTCTACTACTAATACTATACTACTACTAGAAGTAAACATGATGCCTTTGAATTGAACTTTGAAGTTTGACTCTGAGTCTGACTCTGAGTCTGACTCTGAGTTTGAGTTTGATGAAGGCACGCTCAATCCTTCTCTCTACTATTCACAACTTACGGTTAAACATGGATTACTGTCCCCATCAGTCCATCGTTTTTGTTTTGTAAATGGTTGTTTCTGCTTTTGTACTTGACTAGGAACCGCGACAGGCACAGACTCTCCCATTTCCATGACTTCCTATTTTTTTGTAATTAGAATAGCGCAAAATTGAATAGGTGGGACCTATACTGAAAGCTACTATATACATATATGTACGTTTTTCCCACGGCATGCCCTGGTAAAGTTTGTTTGGATGAAACCACGATTCCGGTAGGGAATCTATACATTCAATAATCTTTAAAAAATACTCCTCAATTAAAGTTACAATAATATGTAATTTGTTTATTTGAAATAGTCTTTTTCAGTTTTTATAGTAAATATACATGCAAAATTATATTCTAATGCTTAGAAGAAAGTACATAATAAATGAAGTCCCCCTACAATTTATGAATAGAGTATTCCAAATTCCCGGTACCCAAAATGCATTAGAACTCGGACTGTCAACATGGCTGACAGAATCGCGAAAATTACAGATGACGAGAATAATCAATGAAAGGTGATTTTTCGACTTGTAGGTGCCTAGGAGCTCAACTTGTGAGTGGGTTGAGTAAAGGCTTGGGCCAAGGTATGGATCCAATATATTCCTTAACGTTTTTCCCTATTGGTGTTAGGCTAAAGTCATATTTCGTAATGATATAAATATTGTTCCCACCCAGTTTATGGTGTGTTGCATGTGAATGAATGGATGTTTAATGCCAATGACAAGTGACAGTCCGAGTACAGTGTGACGTGAGCATGGTGAGTGTGTGTTCACTCGCCGGTAGGTACGGTGCAGGGAGGGACTTGGCTCTCGTGTATTTTGCATTGCATTTGCAGTGGTAATGGCAGTGAGTGGTATGGTAGTGCCTGTGGCTGTGCTTTGGTCGTAAGGATGAGGGCAAGGCGAAGATGTTGATAAAAGTGTTAACCCGTAAAAGTATACAAACAACGTAACTTTGAAAACACTGTAAAGTCTAAAGATTCAGCAAAGCCATAGGCATAGGCATATTAGCAGGCATTGCCATTATATGAATTAGGATTAGGCCAGGTGTCTGATCACGACCGCGCACTCGGTTTTGTGCGCTAAAAGTAAAACCCTTCCCATAGAAATTGCACACATCTCTAATCCCTATGCAGTCTACGTAGTACGTGCATTGCGCGCTCATGCAAAATTGGTCAATATTTTTATTACCAAATTGTGATCCAAACAATATTGTTTGTGATCCTGAAGGCGATGTACAACAAATGAGGTGTCATATGAAAGAGCAGGTTTTTCTCCATATGCCCCAAAAGGGTCAACTCGAAACTCTAAAAATATCTTGATCAAAACAGCGATTTAAACATTGTTTCCATCGTAGCTCCGAGATTTCCCACTTTTGTGAAATGACCCCCTGAGGGTTAAGTAGTTCCAGACGCACGTAGAACTTTAGCTTACATCGGCAATACAGCCAGCTCATGCGCATTACGTTCCTCCCGTCTCAGCTCATTTTCGTAATTTGGCGCCTAGCCGAGCCGACATGGGCCCTTTTGATTGGCTATCGCTGGCTCCCATAGGTTCTATGTTATAAGACATTAGTGCGAGGAGCTATGTACATGTAGCTTGTGATTTTCCGTTTTTACCGATACCAAAATTATGATATTCCCGTCAAAGTCTTAAGTTTGAAAAATTCTCATTTTCGTCATATTTAAGGTACAAACTTGCAAGTTGTACTGACATTTTCGTTGATTTTTCTATTTTATGTTTGTACCAGTACCTATGCTGAGTGTGCGTCACCTACATGTATGTGTGAAATCGTCACCTGTTTAAAGCACGACATGTCAGTTCGTTATGTAATGTTACGTAAAAAGTCGTATTGACATTGCACTTGGCCTTGCGCGCTAATTGCTTAAGCTTACGTAAGTGAGGGCCTTCTATCACTTTAATTCGAAACAGCTGGAGCGTATTGGCCAATCAGAGCGTAAACTCATTGTACAGCGCGGAATACGAATAGTTCTACGTGAGACGTAAGGAATATATCTATACGCTTATTTTTTCGCTAGCCCCAAGGCCCAAGGGATCACATACAATTACAGTTTGAAAATACCCTTCCCCCCACTTTTTGAATCAGCAAAGTGGGGAGGCGTGACTCTGCTCAGCGCAAATCCATGGTGACAGCACGTAAACTCTGCACATGCTTATGTATTTCACGCTCGGTAGCTCACATGACGTTCAGCGGCGCGAAGCAAACTTTGTGCGTGCAACCCGTGTTGGAAGCCTTCGTACACAATATACTGCGCAGCGTTGAATATGTTTGTGCATTCGTATCATGCGTGTGTGTTTGTGTGTTCATTTGGCGAACGGACCCGTATGTGGATGCACAATGAAGACAACGGAGGAGGAGTTTGACGATCATGCTCAAGAAGTACCACAGCAAAGCAACACACGTACACTTTGCCTATAGCGCGACGCAGATAGCTGTTCGGGCTGCACAGCTGTTGAGCAAAATTTATAACTCGGCGAGTATCACTTTTTCGTCCATTCTGGACAGAAATTGGATGAATATTGCCTAGATTTTCGGGGGCTGTATCTTTTGAAATGTGTTCTTCTGAGTAGTTGATTTTTTTTCAATTATCCAACCAAAAGGGAAAATTGAAAAATCGTAATGGTACTGAGCTGAGTCATCCTTGACCCACAAATGTGATGGTATTGAAGAAGAAAAAAGTGGAAAATTATGGAAACAAATCACCTGGTACCTTCCAGTGCTGTTGCTTCCCGTATGACTATGACTATGAAGTTTTGTTCAAATCTCGTCTTGCCGTGATTCAGCTGTGATGGGTGTTTTATCAGTGCCACACTGTCTTTAATGCGTGACCATGTGCTACATGTACATGTATGTTCTGCAATTCAGTGGCCAGTACAGACACACGGGCAATATGGGAGACTCTTTCCCATTTCAGAGACTGTTTATTGTCGGAGACTTTTGTCAGGAATGTTCAATTTTGGTAGCCGATTTGTGAAACAGTCTCCCACTCTCCCGTATAAAATATGATTCATTAGCAGATAATTTTACCTGTTTTTGCAGTCTACCCGGTACCTTAAAATTTACCATCTTTTAAATATTTTATGTTATAATTCACACTAAAAACAAATTATGGTCTTCTGACTCGAGTGAGGCACGATACATTGTAGCTCAGTGATAGAGCAGTGGTAAACTGGTATCTTAACCGGGAGGTCCCGGGTTCGAAACCAATTCCATGCGCTGGTGCCCTTTGGTGAGACATTAATCCTCGTGACTAAGTCCTTTCACCCTAAATATGATTATTACAAATAAGTTTTTATACAACCCCTGTATGAAGACAAAAATCTATTTTGTCATGAATAACTAAGAAAATGAAATGTAATTTCCTTTGTACAGAGCAAATTGGAGAGGAAGTCATGTGGTACATCACAGTGTTGCCAATTTGTGTTTCACTGATGATTGCTTTAAAAATTCACAGCTTTCCTTTAGATTCCTATCACTAGTTTGTTTCTCTCACTTTTCTGCTTTTCTTAAAACCAACTTGATATCTTTGTGGACTTCCCCTTTAACACCTACCTCGCCTTAAGCTGTCTATATTTACCAAATAACAGGCCCCAAACTCTGCCTTAGATTTGTTAAATTTGTATTAAACTCTGTGTTTTATTTTCAAGGATAACTGCTGGGATATTTTATTTAAACATGTGTTTGTGAAAATATAAGTTCTTTAACTTAGTTGAGCTGAATAGTGTTACATAAAAGCTGAATTCGTTATTTACAGGCAGGTAACCAAAATATACATCTACAGGTACGTGTATTAGAGATTCAGTCAGTCATGTCATGAATAAGAAAAGTAGAAAATACAGTATGACATTTAAAACATTTTTTATACCTTTTTGTATCCAGAGAAAATGGGGAAGAAGGCACTAAATATTTGATATTTTGAATAGTTCTTGCTTACTAACCTTGGCCCTTTGCAGAAAATTTTGAGTAGAGTAGGCATGGGATTAAACTGTGGGATACCCTCCTTTTTTAATGCAACGTCCTCTATACTCCTTGAATTAATTGTATTTTGAGAATTGTCTAATACCTGTATTGTACATTTCATGAAATCAGAGACCATTGTTTTGTAAACCTCCTAATTTGTACTAAAAACTTGTTATTTGTAAGTATATTGTGTAATATTTATAAGTAAAACATTTCATTTAAAATTGCTTTCATATGAAGTAATGTGTACATGGACACATGCTACATGTAGATTATGCATTAGGCTTCGCTCAGGGAACTGCAATTGGATCGTTTCTTTTCCTTCGGGTTTTAAGAATCCAGGTAAATGTGTCATTGAACAAATAAATGCAGGCCCCCTCCCCCCTCTCTATCTCACTCTCTGTGTCTCTGCCCTCTCTGTGTCTCTGTGTCTCTCTTGCAGGGGGCTTCTATAGACTGAAGTGTACTGTTGCTTTGGTCAACATGTTTCCGGCATAAATTTGCAAATGTTCAGAAAACATGCTCTCATGAAAACTCGGGGGAAAACAAAATTGATTTTCCCCGCGAACCGAATATTGTTTACTCTCAGACATACAAATTAAATCCGCGAAAACCTCCAATAGTGGTCAGGGACTTGGCCAGGCGGCTCGAGGCGATATATTATTGCCATGACGATTTTTGTTTCTATGGAAAGCAATGTGACAGCTGCAAATAATGCAGGAATGAAAACAGAAGATCTCTGATCAATCAATAACCAGCATCGACACAAGAATATGAGCGTATTGATTTCTTATGAGCTTCTGGAGTTCAGCAGGAGAGAGAAAGCGGTTATTTGTTACAACTTACAAAGTGGTCATGGCCAAAAAATAGAAAGGAAAAGAATCATCGTTTAAAAAAAAAAATGATTCTTGCTTTTTGAAACACTTCTGGAAATCTGTCGGGTGACATTTTAAAGAGAAAACAGTGGTGGGTGCTTTATGGAATTTATGATATGTACATGTACATGCAAATGTATAGTGTTAATCACATTAAAAATTGTAGTATAAAGAGTGAATATCTGACAGCTACATGTGTGTGTGTTGCTCAATACTGACTCAGTATTGAGCAACACACATGTAGCCGAGTTCTACTTGCTGCATTACAAGCTGTGTGTGGAGAGACTGAGAGAGGGCAGTATGATACAAACTTCACAGGTACAGGTACATGTGGTAGGAAAAGTTCTCATATGACTTGGTGACTTTATTGACTTCATGAACATGGCATTGATGACGTATGACATACATGTACACGTACATGAGTGCAAAAATCTCTTATTCATTGGAGTTACCATGGGGATAATAAAGGGATGTTGAACGGTTTATCCAATTTCCTCAGTGGAAGTTTGAATCTTCAAGTTCTTACAATTTTTTTTTTTAACATCTCAATTTGTAAGGTTTGTTACCAATTTTCTAGTGCTTAATTTCCAGTGTTAAAACACTATTTGCTTCTGTGCTTTAATATTCCTTATTCAATTTCATGTGTGCTTGAACATTTAGTACTGAACATTAGGGCTGCGACGAGTACTCGAATACTCGATTACTCGCACTGTTGACAACTACTCGAGTACGATTTCTCGTACTCGAATACTCGGCCGCCATTTTTTTTTCCCCGTTCACCTGGCACTGTTAAGGCCGACGGTCACCCGTGCCAGAAGAGCACCGGCATGGTACCATGTGTAAAAATGTTTCCCAGCTCAATCATACACAGGGTGTCACTGTCAACTCACCACTCAGAAACTGGGACCAAATCTCTGATTTCTGTTTGGACTCGGGAGGAATATTTGTCTGTCATCTTTAGTTTTAAAAATAACATTGTTTCAATTATTTAAAAAAAATTCAAAAGCACAAATCGGCGCTTTCAACAGCAACTTGAAGTAAAATCGCATGGGTTTTTGGAGACGAACGTTCATACTTTTCGTAGTATGGTGTTGGCAAAAAAAAAAAAAAAAAAATTCAAAAAAACATGGCGTCCGAGTACTCGAGTACTCGCCTGTAAGCCGAGGAGTGTACTCGAGTACCTCATTACATGGTTATGCACAGCCCTACTGACCATACTGGCAAGAAAAACACAAAAATAGAAAGAGAGAGGGAGAAAGAAAAAGCATACTTCAGAGACTGTATGTACATGTACATGTACCTTTTATGTACCATTTATAGTATCATACCACGATGACCACATTATCTTATACGTTGTTTCAATGGGAGTTATTAACTCGTTGCTACAAGCTTAAAATGCTGTACTGACTGCATGCCGCCTTCAGTCATGGTTGCGTTTTACCACTAAGTGGCCCTATACATTCTTGCGTGCAAGCTCCTCGAGCTAAATCTGGTGTGGGCTATAATTACAGGCACTTCACATGGCAGTGTCCATACAGTAGCTACCTCTGCTCAAGCAGGATCAAGTTATGCCGAGATGAGAGGGTGATAATTGTAGCAAGTAGGCCGGAATGTTTGATTTTGATTGTCTTGCTCTAGACTTATACATCTACAATGTTCTATCTGTGTGTGTGTGTGTCTCTCTCTCTCTCCTTCTCTCTCTCTCTTCCTTCTCTCCTCTCCTCCTCCTCCTCCTCCTCCCTCTCCTCCTCCTCCTCCTCCCTCTCTCCTCCTCCTCCTCCTCCCCCTCCTCCCTCTCTCCTCCTCCTCCTCCTCCTCCTCCTCTCTCTGTCATTCTCTTCCCCTCTCTCTTTCCCTTTCCCCTCCCCTTCCCCTCTGTATGGGAACCTACCTACATGTAATACAAAATGCACATGAATATTGTTGAAGGCTATGAAATGAAAGCAAAACACCTATATTTATCAGAACATTATTAATCTACATGTACTGTACACTGAAGATATGAGAAATGTACCTGTACAGCTTTATTATACGTATTCCTTCTTTCTCTCTCCCTTTCTTTCCCAATTTTAATCTTGATGTAACATATTTCTCCCAGGGCCCAAGTAAACCTTTAAAAAGACACAGCACGTGTTCATGTCCTTTTCCAGCTGACTGCTTACTAGAAAGAAAAAAGAAAAATGAGATTGAAGATGTTAAAGAGAAGGTTGAGGTCTGGATAAGATGGAAAAAGTTCAAAGCTCTCATTTTCATTCATCTGAGGAAGGATTTCATAGGTGTTCCCACATTTCAAATATGACCAGGGACCCGTTGCATAAAACTTACCATTAATGGTAACTCTGCCATCAATGGTAACTACCATGGTAACATTGCTTAACAGCCAATCAGAATCAAGTATTCCATGGAAGTTACCATTGATGGCAAAGTTACCATCAATGGTATAGTTATATCGACTGCTACGAGAGGACTAGCTGTTTCTATACTGGCTCGCGGGATAGTTGAATCCCCTGCTATCACCCCGAGGTGCGCCTGGGTGGGCGGCGCGCCGGTGATAGCAGGTGAAACACCCCCCTGGCACTTGATAATGATGATAATGTCTGTAGATTTTACATTCACGATTTTTATGCTGCTGTACATGTACAGTATATTAATTTATCTTTTTAAGTTTAAGAAAGATAGATTCTAGAGCAAATTACCAGGAGAAAACTGGCAACCAAAACACAAAATCTTGATGAAAAAAGGCAAATGTCGT
The DNA here is from genome assembly GCA_037976565.1 of Mesocentrotus franciscanus. Taxonomy (NCBI): domain Eukaryota; kingdom Metazoa; phylum Echinodermata; class Echinoidea; order Camarodonta; family Strongylocentrotidae; genus Mesocentrotus; species Mesocentrotus franciscanus. Next base: position 15,675,111 of record CP137678.1, read on the forward strand.
ATTTTTCTCCAGAGGTTGAGTGATGTAGCCTAGCCTGCTAATATTGTCACTGTGGATTAAGGGAATGTATTACTTTGTAATGCTGCGTGGGGATCAAATGGGGTCCAGATTTAGCTTTGGTGTACCATCTGGAATCATCACTCAATTTCCCTCTCTCTATAGATCTCTCTTTTCCTCCCTCCCTATCTCTCTCTTTCTCACTCCTTCTTTCTCTTTCTCTTTCTTTCTCTTTCTCTTTCTTTCTCTTTCTCTTTCTTTTTCTTTCTCTTTCTCTTTCTTTCTCTCCCTCTCTCTCTTCTCTTTCTCTTTCTTGATTCTCTTTCTCTTTCTTGATTCCTTCCTTTTCATACCTAAGGACAAACTACTTGTTCCTTGCTGCTAATTGGGCAAAACAGCACGATCGGCAGTTGCTACGCAGGCACATTGCGCAACCAAGAACTTGTGCCGGGTTGCGGGTAGCAAAGGAGTTGTGATGCCACATGCTCGTGTCAGCTCAAACTTTTGATTATAATGAAGATGAAAAGTGAGAGTTTGTATATATCTTGACATTTCGGTAATAGGGGAAACTTTTTTTTGTACCCGCTGTCTTTCTCCCTCCTGCTCTCTCTCTCTATCTCTCGCTCTCTTGCTCTGCTGCCGTGGGTGAATGTCGGTGAGTCATCGTGTTTATTTTCGTGAAGGACATTCTAATGTCAGGGCTAGTTATCCCACAAACCTGTGTGAAGAACTCAACCCCAAAATTGACTGCATGTGTAGAATCCTACACATGTCCTGTTGATATCAAGGTCCCTTTTTTTTATAACTTTTGGTAATTGCAATCTTTTCCCCACAATTTATGCAGTTAGTTTCATTTGGGCAATTGTTGTACACAAAAACACAGCATCTCCTGCCGTTAGTTGAAGTCCACAGCATTAACGTCTACAAAAGAATATCTGCTGAAACATGGCGATGGTCAGTATAATTGAACTCAGTTTGGGTACAGTTTAAGACAAAAGTACACGTCATACTCAAAACAGTTTGCTTGTCATGTTTAAGATGACACTTGACAGGGTACATACATTGTACACTGTACATACAGTGTACATACATGTACATTGAATGTTTTAACATCTTCTGAAGATTTCAAGTGCATGTTTTGAGTGTACAGGACTACAGGTATACCACCTGGATAATGTGTTACACCTGTATGCTTGTACATATGTTTCATTGTAAGGTGTGTTCTGTCTCTGCATGATTAAGAGGCCAGCAGAATGATATTGTTCAACCAGTGATGTGGTATTATGGTGTTGTAAATAAGCATTGCATGGTGACATTGGCATGTGTACATGTAGTGAGTTTCAGAGAAAAGATGTTTTGATTCTGTTAAATGTACAAGATGTTGATTGTAAAATCATCTACATGTACATGTGTGACTTGATATCAGTATGGATGTTAATAAGTTTTTTTTCTTCTTGTTTTTTCCCGCTCTCCTCTCTTTTCTTGCCCAATCTTTGTTCCTCCTTTCCTCTCTGTTCCTGTGCCCTATCTCCCTCTTGCTCCTCCTGTTTCTCTCTCCTCCCCTCGTGCTCTCTCTCTCTCTGTCTCCCTTTCAATGTCTCTCTCTCTCTCTTTCTCTTGCTCCTCCTGTTTCTCTCTCCTCCCCTCGTGCTCTCTCTCTCTCTGTCTCCCTTTCAATGTCTCTCTCTCTCTCTTTCAATGTCTCTCTCTCTCTCTCTCTCTCTCTCTCTCTCTCCCCTCTCTCTCCCCCCCTCTCTCTCTCTCTCTCTCTCTCATTCTATCTCTCTCATTCTACAGGTCCAAGTCCCCCACTGGCCAGTCCTTCCAGCCATGGGCAAAGAGCCTCTGTGTAAGTAAATAAAAAACACCCTCTAATTCTTTCTGTGCCACAATGTATCTATTATATGATATCAAAAGCTTCAAGCTTATTTAACTGTTTCCAGTGCAAGATTAATCAGCTGTGTTAAAGGTAATACAAAGTTTTGGTATGGGGTCATGAATTTGGTTCAAATGAACATATTGGAAGCATATATGCGATCCTACAATATTCAATGATCGTTGTCGCAGTTGAAATCGATTCTAAAGTGATGAAATTGTGAATAATAAACTCTTGATTAAATGTTGTATAGCTCCATCAAGATTGATATTACTTTAGCTTCAAAACAATGTTTCTTGACTAAAATCGACCGATTTTCTATTCCCGTTTGGAAATTATATATCAGAACTGCATATTCCGAGATTTTAATGGTTGCAGCTACCAGTATATGGCCGTAGGCGCTATTTGAAATTTATCGGGAGCACCAACAAATTTGATATTTTAATTTCTCAAAATCCTTAGCTATTATAGCCCAATTTTTTCAAAGTTGCATATTCTAACACTAGGTTTCACAATGGTAATGCAAATTATAAATTTCATAATCCAATCCTGTTGAAATATTACCAAACTTTGTATTACCTTTAAAATGGTTGTCATGGAGCTAATCAAGACCAGAAATGAGTAATTTTGAGAAGCCATTGTGTTGCACAAAGCAATGCTTCCGTCAATTGGTGCCTATTGTTTTGTGCAAAATGGCATGTGTGGCAAACTGAAACAACTGAAGTGATGATAGTCTTTCATTCAATTCAATTGATGCTGCCATCTTATCAACTTGCACATCAACTTTTACCACCACTAATACTTCTGGGGGGTGTTTCACGAAAATCCTAAGTTGAACTTATCTCTAAGTTGGACTTAAAAATTATGGAAAGCCGTTAGCATCTTTGAAATTATTTTGTAAAAGTTATTTTAAAAGACATAAAATGTTGATTCAAATCATTCATATTTTCTATTACCAAGGAGATTTCATGTTCTTGATGTGAAATTTAAGAAAAGTTTAAAATACTTGAATTTTTGCTTTTGAATATATTTTGTTTTAAGGCTACAAATGGCTCTCCATAATATTCAAGTCCAACTTAGAGTTAAGTTGGACTTAGGATCTTTGTGAAAAAACCCCTGTATCATCTCTACAACTTCTCCATGTGCACATCACCTGTACTACTTTCAGCATAAGCCTGCCATTCCACAACCACCTTCATTCTACGTCACTTCCATTATAATTTCAATTACATGTATCTCCTCCACCAACATGGCTACTGACATGACTCAAAATTCTATGATCACTCTTATTATCATTTCACTTCCACGTCCATCAAATACTCCATACTCTCCACACATCCATTCTCACTCCCACTTCCACTACCACTTCCACTTCAATTACATATCTACCATTTTACTTTTCCATTTCATTAAAGATAAAGACCAGTTCTGGTCATGCGATTGCATTGTGAAAGAAACATCGTGGAGTCGATCAGAAAGGGTTGATCATCTAGCATATAAGTATTGGTGTGTACTGCAAGGTTCTGGAATCATCAAAATGATAAGAAATTTGGCCCAGTCTTGGTAAAGTTACAAGCACTGTACACAGAAAGATGTATATGGGACTACATGACCATGTGCACAATATCTATTTGGTCCCAATAGATATAATAATTTACCAAATTTATCAATTAGTAGGCGGTTTCCCACTTTCCCAGCAAAATTTGTATCATCACGTATTAGTCAAAACATATTCTTTCACATGATTGGTAATGAGAGCTTCCATTTATTTTTTTGAGAGAGGGGCGTTTCCAAAACTGGTCTTTACCTTTAAGGCTTGTTCAGATATGTCGCGGTAAATCGCCGCCAAAAATATCTCTTTTTTTTTTAAACATGTAACATTAGGCAACTGCGCGCAACAAAGGATGAAGTTATGTGAAGCGTATTACGCTTTACGTTATCATTTTAAAGAAACACTGTGGTTATTGTGTATTTGGTCAAATTTTAGTTTGTAGCATTTCCGATAGAGTATACTTTCTTCTACTTAATTTCAAACTCTGGAAGCCCCAAATACTTTAAAGGTACTATGTCCCATTTGCAGGCAAAAGAAATCAAAAGGTTAAATTCCAACGGCATTTAAAAGACAATACTAATTTAGAACTTCCCTAAAAAGAAGAGGGCTTGAAAATGTCTTTAAGTGGGAAAATAACGACTATTAGTTGTCGAATCGACTTAGGAGCTATAGAGCCAGTAAGTAATAGTCTGATTTTCAGACCATTGTACCGAATGGTCGTACGTTTTATGCTGCGCAAAGATTCAATCAGTTTAATTTTGGCCATTACAAGAAGTGGGTTATTGATGTAGACAAATGCTCATGTACCCTTTACAGCTCATTTTATGTATGTTATTACCAAAGATGAAAAAGCCAGTCAGTCACTCAATAGTGTCTGACAGTGAAGTCTAGCAAGTAAACGGGTTTCCTTGCATAATTTGAATATTAGGACACTGCTAACGTTTAAATGTCACAGATAGGACATACATGACATATTCATAATTCCTGCAAAGTTCTACAGAATTTGATGTTGGCTGCAAAAGGGACATAGTATCTTTAACACTCTCAAGTATCATTTGTGACCAGGGGGGTGTTTCACAAAGATCCTAAGTTGAACTTAAAAATTATGGAAAGCTGTTAGCATCTATGAAAATATTTTGTACAAGTTATTTTAAAAGGCATAAAATGTTGGTTCAAATCATTCATATTTTCTATTTGTCAAGGAGATTTCATGTTCTTGATGAGGAATTAATAAAAAGTCTAAAATACTTGAATTTTCGCTTTTGAATATATTTTTGTTTAAGGCTACAACTGGCTTTCCATAGTTTTTAAGTCCAACTTAGAGTTAAGTTCGACTTAGGATCTTTGTGAAACACCCCCCAGGCACCACCCAACCACTAATCTCGCATGGTGTGATCTTCAGTTAGAGCTCGCTTAAGGCTTGTTCGGATATGTCGCGGTAAATCGCCGCCAAAAACATGTCTTTTTTTTTTTACATGTAAAATTAGGCAACTGCGCGCAACAAAGGATGAAGTTATGTGAAGCGTATTGCGATTTACGTCATCATTTTAAAGAAACACTGCGGTTATTGTGTATTTGGTCAAATTTTAGTTTGTAGCATATTTCCGATAGAGTATACTTTCTTCTACTTAGTTTCAAACTCTGGAAGCCCCAAATACTCTAATAGGTACATGTATTTTGGCAGTGTTTTGTAAACCATTTTTTGTAATCTTGAGTTTGTAATAGTAGTTTGTATTTATTTTTGACCCTGGCGACCAGTCTCATTTTTGATCTCCGATATTTTTAAAACAGAGTTAGAAGCTGTTGCGTTGAAACCTAGACAACATAAAGAACAGGATGTGCTTTATTGGTGTGCCAAGTTTAGGACAATCTGATTATCCCTTCACAGAAATTTCTGTAGCGTTTTAATCCTCTTCTTGTCACCTTGCACAAAACCTTAGGAGCCAGAGTGTTTATAGACTACAGAATTTAAAGACCTTCCCTCTATTAAAAGTAACATTTTTTTGAGACTGGACGTTCTTTTTAATGCTTTTGGAACATCCAATTGTGATAAATAATATATCATTTTAAAGTTGAGAATCTCCTCTTTCAGAATCAACCTAAACTAAAATAATCATTTCTGGTGCCTTTTGGGGTGGTTTTGTGACGCCAGAGCCCAGTCTTACAAAGAGTTGCGATTGATCCAAATCAATCGCAAGTCCTCCAATCAGTCGCAAGTTTGCAGTCTCTTATCTCTTATGTCCATGGTTGCGATTGATATCAATCGCAAATCAGTTGAGATTGATATCAACTCTTAGTTAGACGGGCCCAGGTCACATCTTTAAAAATGAAAAAAATTGCCACATTCCTGTGGCATGCCCCACTTCTTTTGACACCGTTGCTACCCCTTTCATTACCACAACCAAAGTCACTATCATTTTTAATCCTGCATTCTGTACCTTCTTCCCAACTTAGTCAACAACCACAAGTACCTCATTATCTACAAGTACATGACTTTCATCTATAGTTTCTACATTGTAATAAAGTGCATTAGGTCACCATGTATAAAATAACCTACTTTGCTTGCCACGATTTTTGTGTTGCTGTTTTGTTTCATCATTTATGAAATTCTGTTTAATAGAACAACATGGTTTTGTCATACGTTAATGAATGATTTTATTATAGCCTTTAGCCTGTGTGTTTTCCGTGTGATTACAGTATTATGCAGGGGAATACCTAACTTATGATATCATACATGTAATATCACAGGAAACCATTTCATATCTGAAGTGGAATTCTAAAAATTCAAAGTGTGCAAAAAAAAAAAAAATACTTCGAAAAGAAAAATTGGATTAAACCTAAACTAGATTATTTCAGCTTCTGTTCCAAAGTCGGAGCCATCGCTGGCCTCAACTTGGAAAGCCTGAATGTTCATGTGCGATCTAGGCTAGGAAACATGAAAGATTCATTATATAGTCTTATTGGAACATTTGTGAGGGATTTAGAGGCTGCGCTTGTGCCAGAAAAGAGAATGATTAGATAACTTGGTTATGTGCACTCAAGGCCCAGGAGGGCAATTTTAGGGGGTATCTTTGCTTTTCCTAAGCATGAAAGATCACAATTGCCTACATTGGCTGTTTGGCATGCAAACTATTGTACTGCTTTATCCTTTTTTATGATTAAAGGAACTACATTATTTAATTAATATTTCATGAAGACCAACTTTTCCCTCAGGAGCATTAACAAAAAAAAAAATGTTATTGTGAGTAAGAAAGTCATTTGATTACTGACCCCCCCCCCCTTCCCACCCCACCCCAGCCCTTTTCCCTGCAATTCATTAATCATCCTGCTTTGAAAGTCAGATGCACATAGTGATCCATTCATAAGATTGGGGGTTGAATGATTATCAATACTAGCCTTAGTCCCAGAAGGCAAGTTTAATTTCCTGTTTGACAAGTGTGCATTACACTTGAAATAATAGTGGATAAATTACATTTGCACTAAATGACCTGTCTTCAATGTACATGGAGCCTATATCCGCTTAGATTATATAGCACCTGCACGGTGTTGGATTTCTGGTTATAGTCTTACTTCAAGACCATTACTTGTGATTAATCCTTCAAAGAGACACGCTATCCAGTGATGATGCATGTCAAATAACTCGACCTAGTGGAAACCGCTTTACACCCTGTATTAACCAGTTTTTATTTTGATCTATTTTGGGCCCTTCGCTGCTATCTTAAAGATACTATGTATCTTTTGCAGCCAACATCAAATTCTGTAGAACTTTGCAGGAATTATGAATATGTCATGTATGTCCTATCTGTGAAATTTAAACGTTAGCAGTGTCCTAATATTCCAATTATGCAAGGAAACCCGTTTACTTGCTAGACTTCACTGTCAGACACTATTGAGTGACTGACTGGCTTTTTCATCTTTGGTAATAACATACATAAAATGAGCTGTAAAGGGTACATGAGCATTTGTCTACATCAATAACCCACTTCTTGTAATGGCCAAAATTAAACTGATTGAATCTTTGCGCAGCATAAAACGTACGACCATTCGGTACAATGGTCTGAAAAATCAGACTATTACTTACTGGCTCTATAGCTCCTAAGTCGATTCGACAACTAATAGTCGTTATTTTCCCACTTAAAGACATTTTCAAGCCCCCCTTTTTTTAGGGAAGTTCTAAATCAGTATTGTCTTTCAAATGCCGTTGGAATTTAACCTTTTCATTTTTTGGCCTGCAAATGGGACATAGTACCTTTAAGTTCATTACATGTATATTGAATTTAAATTGAAATGCCAAAATTGTTATTTGAAGCCCCAATTTTCTGACAAGTGTCACCTCGTGCATGTACATTTTGTGTGTGTAGTTTTCACTTTTTCATATCTTGTTCATTCTGAAGATAAAATTACAATTTTTATATGAATTATACAAATTTGCACACTTGCTTCAGTTGCTCATGAATAACATTTAGAAAATGGCCAGCTTATAGATCTGGGCAATGTGTATCAGACTTCAAGGAGAAATTGTGCCCATATTCCTAAGACATTTAATATGCTTGATTTTCATTGTGATTAATGACAAATGTCATGATTCATTTCAGGTTTTTAATTCCAGTTTAATAAGGAGATGCTGTATAGAATCTAATTAGCAATACTCCTCATATTTCACACGTTTCATCAAACTTTCGTGTAATTTGATATTTTACCTTTCAATCAACATTACATGAACATAACAGAGCTTTTGCTCAAGTCCTCTTCAATCTGTTGCCAAAATATAGATAGAAGGCCCCCTCTTGAAGTGTGTGTATATAGAATTTGTTTCCAAGCCAAGCTTTAATGAGAAGCAAATTAGCGATAATCACATTACGGCATAGACATGTTCAACATGATTCACCGTTTTCAATGTGAGATGCACACGTCATCCTACTCCTGTATACTCCTCTTCATAGGAACGTGCCTGCAAGCATGCTCAGAGTGGGCTGAAATATGAGAGGAAGAGAGCATGATCAGGAGTGATTCAACAGGTACATGTACTCCTGGAGAGAGAGGAAAGAGAGAGAGAGAGAGAGAGAGAGAGAGGGAGATAAAAGAGAGAGAGAGTAAAAGAGAGACAGAGGAGATAGAGAGAGGGACACAGAGAGAGAGTAAAAGAGAGAGACAGTGGAGAGAGAGAGAGTAAAAGAGAGACAGAGGAGATAGAGAGAGGGACAGAGAGAGAGTAAAAGAGAGAGAGAGTAAGAGAGAGAGTGTGTGTAAAAGAGAGAGACAGATGAGATAGAGAGAGGGGGGACAGAGAGAGAGAGAGATAGAACAGAGAGAGAGAGAGAGAGAGAGAGAAGGAGAGAGTAAAAGGAGAGAGTAAAAGAAAAGAAAGTGATGGAAGGGGGAGGAGAGACCAAGGGATGTACATAGAGAAAGTAGAATGAAGATAGAATAAGAGTTTAGGTAGAGGAAAGGAAAGGAGAGTTTAGAGGGGAATTCCTCCTTATTTTGATTTTCAATAAAAGTAGGAAATCAGAGAATTGGGTCAGTGCAAGTTGGGGGTGGGGGGATCTGAGGATTAAGAATGTTATGATTTTGTAAAGTTATGAAGATCCATTTAACCAATTGGCAAATCTATATGATTTCCTTTGCATGCAAGCTCTTCATAGTTTGTTTTGTACAATATTATTCATAGAAACCGTATTTTCAAACCTGTTTGTGATCTTGATTAAACTGATAGGATTAGGATTTTTTTGTTGGGGGAGGAGAGAATTTACAGTAAATTGAAAAACTTAGCAAAACCTAACAAACAGGCAAATAAAAACAAGAACACCATTTACCTCACAAAGGAAATTATGATTTTTAATCCATAACACTAACAAAAATTAAACAAACATAACTTTCTTAGACATTTCCACCAGTTGTTGTCCTTCGAAGTGGTAGAGCGTGGGAAGTTGGGGGAGTACAGTTGGTATGGTACACTGACACGATGTAATCAATACAAAAAAGACAATTTATTTTTATTATCAATAAAATGGTAATGGAGTATTAGCAGTGATAAATATAAAAATGAAACATTGAAGAGTAAACAAATAAGAAAAGTAACACCTAAATTGGGAAACTCCTTCATAATATTATTTATAGTATGTTCCTCAAAAGGAAGGCATATTCAGAAAACTAATTTTATATTACAAACATATATTTTCAGAATAAAAAAACATGAGAATTTGAGAAACAATTAAAGTTGAAATAGAAAATATGTTTCACAATATTTCCATTTATAACATATCAAGCTAATAATAATAATAAATAAAAATATAAATGGTGCTTATATAGCGCTTACCACCAAAGTCTCTAAGCGCTATAATCAGCTAATCGTTTCGATTCTAGTGGTTTACTATTAAAAATGTTCTACCTTCTATGTATCAGTTTTTTAATTGTGTGAAAGAAAGTTCTTGCAAGAGGATTAAGGGAGGAAGCAATTTTGAAGGGCAAAGTTTTTTTAATACTTTTTATTGAAAGTATCTGTTCATTTTATCACCCTACATGTGACATGACCTTGTCATATGAAAAGAAAAGTGTGTTCCTTAAAGTCATTATTTGAAAGGTCTATTGTCGACTTTGTGCAAGTGCGCAACCAAATGCTGGAGGACACAAGGGGTTGTGTGATTTTTGTCGACATCTTCTTGGCAGTGAGCCTTTGTTGCTTTTATCCAGAGTTTTCTGGCCTGAATGTTTAGGTGTGATTTCTTTTTTTATTTCTTCAGAAAAGGGGGAAAAAATCAAGGAAACTCATCAGTTACATAGAGAGAAACTTGAGGCCCACTTTAAAGCCACTAAAAACTGTTACTTTGTGAGAAAATGGTGTAACGTACAATGCAACAAACTGTATTCTCATGTATCTGGAAGGACATGGTACAAATATTGGTCAAAATTTTATTTTTTGTCTGTGTTATGAAAAATAGAGAATGGGAAGTGATATCCTATCAATGTTAGTTTGGTAATAATATACTTAATCATGTTGTTTAGTGGAAATGTGTGTGGGTCAAGGAAAAATCAAACTTTAACATGAATTTTGCTTTAAATGTACATATGTTTTTGGAATTTACTGCTCAAACATTTGGGCCCTGTTTCATAAAACTTGTTATCAATAACCATTGCCAAATTTGTATTACAATTTTGCTCTCAGCCAATCAGATTCCTCAATTTCAGTAGCTTATAACAGTCATTGGTAGCTTGTTATTGATGGCAAGTTTTATGAAACAGGGCCCTGCTATGCCCTTCTTTGTGCTAGGACACCCTATTATATCTTACCATTGGCAAATAATACCCATGGACATTAACATTTTCCTCTTTTTCTTCTATTCTTTCCTCTTATCATATTTTTAGGGGAATCCCAAGCCATGGAAGGGACCTTAGAGGAAAAGAACTCCACCGCCCAAGACACAAATTACGGTTTGTTACTTTCTTTTATTGAAAAAATGTTTTCTTCCTAAATATATGTTTAACCATTTTACCCTCAGATAGATATATTAGTGTTCTGATAACAGTTTAGATTGCTTTATGTAATATTTGTGATCTTGTGTGATATTTTGTGTTCTTGTGATCTGCTATCTTCTTTCAAAGCTCTGCTAAAGACATACCTATTCCACATTGCGTTTCTAGCCACTTCCCCAGTCTTTCCATAGGTAAATCGTGGACTGCACATTTAGTATTTTCTCAGTGTCGTTAGTGCCTTTTTTAATAGATTAGGCATCTACATGTTAGATATTGGCCCTCTATGAATTCCTGAATTGGATTTTAAAATGATAATAATTATTAGATTGTGCCATTTTGCATAATGTCCTCTGGCATAAAAATTTTGATTTTTAAAAACCCAATTTAAAACAAATTACCTACAGAGCTCTGTTGGGCAATCCTGATTAGTTGGAGAAAAAAAACTTTTGTGTATTTTTATGAGTTACATAGGGATGGAATTCAGACTTTCTTTTCAACATTTTTTTTTCACTCTACCAAGTATTTGTCCTCTACACATTTAACAAGCTACATCATGTTCTACTACATGCAATGTCACCTGCACAAACAGAAGCAGGCGGGGTTCAAATATACCCCATGAGCAATTGTACAGTAGCTGGTTGCCAGCTAAAAATTATGGAAGATTGTAGGCCTATAGCGACAGAATCTCTGTCAGTTGCTACTCACACACATGTCTTGAGAGTATTTGGAGAGCGATGCGTCATTGGTGAGATCGAGTTTGCGTGCGTGCGTGCGTCGGTCGTTCTCACGCATACTGTCATCCCTAATCTATGACTTCAGGCTCTTTATGGGCAGTTTGCTGACCACCGATATGCTTGAACAAGCTGAATGGGAGGTTGATCGGAGAAAGATACATCATGCACTGTTAGTATTGAAAATTTTTGCAGTTTTGATCATCATTGCAACTGCAATATTAATTTTTTTGGTTTGTGTCTGTGGTTCAGTTTGCCTGGGAAGAGTGTGGAATGGGGTGAGACATGATTATACTTGGGGGTCTACAATTATTGGGCGCGTAGTCTCTTGCGCTGTGTAGTGTGGATCAGGGCTTCTCCAACAAGAGACATTTGATGATGTCATCCTAACATCATTACAGGATAACTCAACCATGTAGTGACAAGTTTGTCAATTCCCGTTTCCCATCCATGGGGTCCTTTAATGAGGTGGTCTGGTGTCATTGACAGCTCACCTTTTAATTCAACCAGTAGTTCCTCAAAAGCATTTTCTTAGAAATTAATTGTTAAAATGGTTTTCTGAAAGAAAGAAAAAATCAAGCCAAGAGGATCCAGCAGTGATATACGGATGTACATGTTCATCCATGTAACTCAACCAAATTTCACTTCTAAACGTCATGTTAGTACTGGCATGAACCAGTTTGAAATATAGACCCCAAGAATAGATATTGAGATGGCCTGACAGCATCAACAACAATAACAACAATAACAACAAAAACTATCGTGCACACTCAATTTTCCACTTAGCTCCCAAAGGAAATTGAATGCTACAGTCAAATTACAATTTCGGTCTCAGCTTCCGTCTACAGGCCGAATTTGAGTCAGGTTGGGGGAGATTTTAATGGTCGTCATGGCGATTCATCATTTTCTCTTGTTTCTCATTTCCTCCGATTTTTGTAGGTAGGTTATGCGCGGGGTTTAATCTGTATTGTTCTTTTGCCCTGTGCTTTGGGTTTGAAAGCTGAGATCTGTTGTTATGTGTACCATATTTTTAAAAAGTTCATGTAGCTTACTTTCTCAGACCTATTTTTAAGAAGAAAAGTAGACCGCAATTCATGACTTTTAAATATAGAAAGAGAGAAAAAAAGTTAAGGGATTTCCCTAAATGTAGTCCATAAAGCAAGTATACCAAAGGGGCGGGGTGGGGTGTGGGGGAGCTTGATTATGTTTAAGATTTTTATATTTTTTTTCAGTGTTTTACAGCCCATTTTTTAAAACATTTTTTTCTAAGGCCCATTTTGAATTTTCTGAGCTGATTGTTTAAAAGAGTAATAGAGATAAATCATGCACAACTCATATTGCTTGTATGTGGAGCCTTCTTTCTTCTTTGTAATCATAAGCATTACAAATTACAACACTGACTCAAATCAAAACTAGGAGACTCGACTCAACTTCATGTACTTAGCCCCTTTTGACTCCATGCAAGCTTAAAACTTGTAGGAACTGAGTACTACATTGTAACTTCACCTAGATTACATTCAAAACGAGAACTCAACTCAACTCAACTTGAAATGAAACCTCAACCTTTTCTTACTCAACTCAAGCTAAAATCTGCAGAGACTCAATTACAACACTGTCTGGACTCAACTCAAAACTAGGAGTGACTCAGCTCTGCATTCCTCCTGACTCAACTCAAGCTAAAAGCCTTTGGTAACAATACCAACACTTGTAAAAAAATCGACCACAAATATTAAAGTGAAATAACTTTACCTGGCATTCTATGGGTTAACAGTTATGGAGATTGACCAAAATAGACAATGACACAAAATACCCCGCACAGAAGCTACGTCAGCTTTGGGTACGTGCGGGCCCTTTTCTATGCGAAAGTGTATGGGTGTATGTAAGTTCTTCATATATTCTTTTATATTGCAAATACTTGAATTATAATTGTATTTAAACTGGCAATTGGTTTTTATACACATGTAGAAGTAATATGTGGAGCTCATACCTGGAATATAACATAACAATGTGGAACCCCTAATATACAGAGAAAAGTATGTTTAGTGATTGGTACATTTTAAATTGACTGGACTCTGTTTGACTCAGGACCCTGGTGGTCTATATGAATGTTGGAAGGGGAGGGTGCAATAAAGAAGATACGAGTAATGTATCTTGGAAGTATTAGTTACCATTTTGTCTAATTGAATTAAGATTCCAAGGGCAATCAGATAGAGAGGGAGCCAGAATTTTGGGCGACCTAAATTACTCAGGATTCATCTTTAAAGGTAAAGACCAGTTTTGGAAACGCCTCTCTCAAAAAAATGAAATGGAAGCTCTCATTACCAATCATGTGAAAGAATATGTTTTGACTAATACGTGATGATACAAATCTTGCCGAAAAAGTCGGGAAACCACCTACTAATTGATATATTTGGTAAATTATTATATCTATTGGGACCAAATAGATATCGCGCACGTGGTCGCGTAGTCCCATATACATCTTTCTGTGTACAGTGCTTGTAACTTTACCAAGACTGGGCCAAATTTCTTATCATTTTGATGATTCCAGAACTTTGCAGTACACACCAATACTTACATGTATATGCTAGATGATCAACCTTTTTGTGATCGATTCCACAACGTTTCTTTCACAATGCAATCGCATGACCAGAACTGGCCTTTATCTTTAACCAAGGAAAACACTTGGAGGTGTAATGTTAGATTTTGTTCCCTTACTTTTTTAAAGGAACATTTTGCAGTTAAGTACTTGATGCATTGTTTTGATGCACATAGTGCAGGTAGTAGAAAGATGTTATTGTTTTCCCCCTATTTTGCTTTACATGTATGTTTGATTTTTATTTGGGACAATGTTGAATATGGGAAAGACCTCTCTGCTGATTTCAAGAGTGTTGCCCAGAAAAATTTGTGAGATTTATAATAAAAAATTGGAATCACCATTGGAATCTTACTTTTTTTCTGTACATATGAGAAGAAGAAAAAAAATGGCTTTAAAGTTATTTTTAAAACGCAATTGAATTGTACTAATGGTGCATTTTCTTTGGTGTGAAAAACTGTGAATACAAAAGATTATCTACCTTGTGCTCTTTGTAGCAATAGAGGTGCACTGGAAGTGAGGTGAAATCATTTCTATCTACAATATACTTTAATGTTTCCCAAGTGTGAAAGGGTACCAAAACAGTACAATTTGAAAAACGATTCACATGTGAATCACTCTTCTTGTACATGTACAGGTATGTGAATGGGATTAGATTCACCTGTGCTGGCAAACCGGTGGTGTATGTTGGCTCCTGTCTAATTTGATGATTCATGTTATAAGCTGTTAGTGACCGTGGTCTACATGTAATAGAAGCGTGTAACGCAGCATGTGACGTCATTTTGAATCACCCAGTGTGCCAGGCTGGCAATTTGTTCGGTTGACCCCCCAATTTAAACTCGTCAAAGTTTTATCGTGGAAATTGAGAGTATGTTTTTTGGCTTGATGTTTCTTTTCTTGTTTTTGTTGGGAGCGCGACAACCAGAAACCTTTGGCGATCATGCATATATTGCAAGCACAAACCCTTTTCAGTCCTAAACCATAACTTAGGGTCTGAACTCTCTTGGCTATCTAGACTAACTCTTTCACATTCGCCATTCTATGTGAAACTTTTGAAAGGAACTTTTGAAAGGAACTTTTGAATGGATAGGTACTGTCCTCTTGTGGGAAGGTACATTTGTTAATTGCAAAGAAATTAACACTGGTCATGTTGTTCATCAATTAAAATGTTGCATGAGACTTGTGAAAATCTCAATCAGTCCCAAAATTGGCAAATATTTCACGGAAGCAAAAGTTTCTTTGGTTTACAGCCATCCATTGCAAAACTGATTTCTTGCAGTAACTTTTTTTAGTGTATTTAAAAAAATAAGAGATAAACCTCTTCCTGCTACTGCCTTTCTTTTTTTCTTTTTCTTTTATATAATATATTTTTTTCACTGCAAGTGCGACAATTTGGGTGGTCTCTTCCCCTGTAGGCTGCCGCACGGAGTGATCACTTGCGAAAGTTTGATGACAAATTAGCATTGACCTAGACCACCTGTTGCCGATTCCATCTCTCGCTAGGGCTGTAAATCTGCTAATGACTTAATAGGTTCTGGTGATTAACGGCTGTCAGATAAAGGAAAGTCAGTCTGCATGATGGCTGTGTAATTGGAGTCGCAGAGCAAGATAGCCACTATTACGTGTATTTTGCTTAAATTATTTTCTGTATTTTATATGTACCCCTGTAAACAAACCCTATACAATTTACATAATAACAACAACAAACAAACCTTTTAATAAATATAAAGAGTGGATTCAAATATTTTATATGTAAACAAACCCCATACAACTTAAACAACAACAACAACAAACAAACCTTTACAAAATATAAACAGTGGATTTCGATTGACCTACTTCTTTGAATGAATACCTTGCCTTCAAAAATTTAAAGTAGCAGGGATAGATACAGTATCTCTTCTTAATCTCTTTTCCGCCCTGTGTTGGAGTTGGTGAAATAAGCCTCTAGTGTTCAAGAAGGAAAAAAAAATTAAAACTTTAGTAGATTTGCATGTGTTTATGTACCTACAGTGTACAGTATTTCCAATGGTCTCACATTACTGTTTGGGTGTTGTACGTGTAGGTTACCAGAAAGAAAAGAAAGAAAGAAGAAGAAAAATGTATGTTTGGCTAGTTTCTTTAAAGATACTATGTCCCTTTTGCAGCCAACATGAAATTTTGTAGAACTTTGCAGGAATTATGAATATGTCATGTATGTTCTATCTGTGAAATTTAAACGTTAGCAGTGTCCTAATATTCAAATTATGCAAGGAAACCCGTTTACTTGCTAGACTTCACTGTCAGACACTATTGAGTGACTGACTGGCTTTTTCATCTTTGGTAATAACATACATAAAATGAGCTGTAAAGGGTACATGAGCATTTGTCTACATCAATAACCCACTTCTTGTAATGGCCAAAATTAAACTGATTGAATCTTTGCGCAGCATAAAACGTACGACCATTCGGTACAATGGTCTGAAAAATCAGACTATTACTTACTGGCTCTATAGCTCCTAAGTCGATTCGACAACTAATAGTCGTTTTTTCCCACTTAAAGACATTTTCAAGCCCCCCGTTTTTTAGGGAAGTTCTAAAATAGTATTGTCTTTCAAATGCCGTTGGAATTTAACCTTTTCATTTTTTTGGCCTGCAAATGGGACATTGTACCTTTAAGGTATTCAGACAAAACAAACCAAAACCAACAAAACAACAAATATTTGAGTAAGGCTGATTTTCATGGAGAAAGTCAAAGAGCTTTAAATGAACATATACAGGCTATTTTTCACATCCTCATTGCATATACCGGTAGGGTCTGTGAACCTGTGTTTGTAATATTGTCTCCATGATTTAATTGTATGAAACTTACTACTTTAACAACGTCTGCCTAATTGAGCAAAACCGAATCTGCCCCACCCCAATTCATCCTGAATATATATTTTTTTTATGCCAAGGTTGGACACACACAATGCTCAACTCATTCATAGACCTATATGACTTACTGTACATTTTAGGCTTACATGCATGTGTGGTGTATTCATGCAACTCATGTGTGTGCAACTGTGCATGACAAGTTTATTTTATTTCAATTAAAATCTAATATTCATGAGTAGGTGTCAGGGAAAGAACAATTAATTAGCTGTTAATAACTTTTGACAGTGTGGTCGGTATGCACATAGTAGGCTTCTAACAAGGACGTGTATGATATTTTACCCATACACATCCTGCAAGTCAAATAGTCAACTGAGAACCATGGCTGGTATTAATTCAATTCAAAACTTATGTCAGAAATAAGAGTATTTTACTTAGTTTTTCGGCTTAGATAAAATACTTAGCCTTAGATAAAATACTTAGCCAACTTTGGTATTCAGTTGAAGCTTTTGGCTAAGTATTTTACTCTAAATTTAAGACAGCTCCCTACCAGACTTAAAGGGATCCGTAACTTTGTCTCAGATTCTGAAACAAAATCCTGGATTTAGCTCATGCTGCAATGATAAATATAAACCTTTAGGTCAGTCAGGAACCCCATGACTTTTACAAGCCGATCGCCCGTCTGATTATCAAGATATTTATGATTGGAAATTGAAACCAAATTTTGAGTTTTCCTAACGGTTTTCATAACAATACAGTCTATTGGGTAAAATGAGTATGGTAAAACCGGTCACTCAAAGATTTTTACTTTTTTTAGGCACTTCTTGATCATTTTGAAGCGTGATTTTTGTAGGGCTTCAATATTGCATCATATCACAGACATATCACAGACATATCACAGACATTGATAACACGTAGGGCCGTGCATCTCAGATTTAACATTGTTAAACGATGCCTTTAAGCCAATTATGTTGGAGGCCTTGGCAGGCATATGGTTTTGATACGCAATCATCATAAGCTGCGCACAAGTATATTAGTGACCGATTAGTGCGCATTATTTTGGATCGACAGTGTGACGTTCCAATGATTATCAGTAAGTATTAAGCCTTTAATAAAGTCGGCTTACTAAAGTAAAATGCTCAGATGTGATCTGAATATGAGTTAAGACATATTATTTAGCCAAGTAAAATACTGACTTAATCCACATACTGAATGGCCATTTTCGTAATGTAATCAAATAACATGCACAAATATTAATTGCCTCGTTATAAATTATTTCCTCGTTATAAATTATTTTGTTCACCTGTTACGAATAATTGTATTTCAATAGTCAGAATGTGAATTGCATACCTTTAATAGTTGTTGCTAGGTAGGACAAACATTATGGCTTGTCATACCTAACAACATGTAATGTATGCAATTCATATCTACACTGTACATGTATGTTATGTTTATAATGGCCTGTTCAGATGAAGGGAATTTTATACTGAACGCTGATAAAGAAACGTTGTATAATAAATCATTGTACATGTATTTATAAAGTAAACTTTGTATAACGGAACTGTTTTTGAAGCAAACTTTTGCAATAATATCACCTAAATCCTGCTATACTGTAGACCTAATGCATATTGTATTTGGCCAAATTTAAACTGTTGAGTTCATTGAATGTTAGCTTTTGCAAATTGTGAATTTTTCTCCAGCCAGCCCAGCTCACACAAAAGTGTCAATGATATCGTACTACGTAGCCCCATATTATGCCAGGATATGTTGGGTGTAGGGATATTGTGCATGATCACAATATGCACGCCTGAGGTGTGTAGCCATGACCAATTAAACCTCTCTTATCCTCTGGGAGACTTTCCCTTCCACAGCTAGGCCCGTAGTAATTACAACATTTGTGCAACGTCAAATTAGCGAGCCGTCTATGTGCACCGCACGAATTAGCCTGCAGCGACCTCAAACCCATTGAAACCCCTTCCCCCTCCCCCTCGTTGGGTGTATAGAGACCACCCTCACCCCACACTTGCAATAATTGCAACATTAGTGCCATCTTGTTTCCCCCTCGAAATGGCAGTGCATGAGTCGATCGACGTTGATGCAGCATGGATTGGAGAAAACCCAGGGTATAGGAGTTCTCAGTCAGGGCTGGCTCAGTCCCATGCATGAGTTGTCGTGTCGGTTTGACATGTTGAGGGGGGATGTCGTGAACCGTCAGCGAGCTGCTGCGTTACGGGCCTGCCTCAACTGCCTGTCTGCCTGTCTATCTGTCGATCCAACGTGTCACATCTGACATTCACAGTCCCCCCCATTAAAAACTCCCGAATACAGATGATAACAACAGCCCCGGTGCAATATCCGTGCACGCCGGCACCATTTGCGGCATTATGACAGGGCTCACACCAAACCTCGTTATCATTTTATTCGGCATCACTCGTTCTTATCCTCACTGACACCGGTACTCGTGTTGTGGTTTAGAGAAGCGGTCGGCTTTGCAGCGTAGCTCTTTCTACCCTTGCGTCGGCTCCAGGGAAAAAAAGGGGTCGGGCAATTTGGTCGCTATCGTTTCACTTCCTGCGAGTCTTACAGTCTGTCGGAAGGGGCTTCGTTTGTGGTTTTTCACGATTCGTTGTAAAGAGTGGCTCTGAGTATGCTTCTGAATGGTATGTATGTCCATGTGGCAGTATATCTGGCTAATTGATGTGTGTAATACGCACTATGCATGTGCATGGAGGTTTCGTCGTGTGTGATTCATAGATAATTTATGTTTCATTACGGTGCTATATTGCTCACGTCGACCGTGTGCTCTTAGAACAAGGTGTGCAGATATGAAACTAGATCACTATGTGATTCATAAATGAAGGGTCTTCAAGTCAAGATGGTCCACTTCACTTACAAGTGAACAAGAAGTGAATGGGATGCACAGTGTCCTTTTTCAGGGGGAGGGGCATAGGGCATTCTTGTACATGTACAGGTATATCAAAACATTGTAACTTCAAATCTGTACTATTAAGTGGAAGATTATACATGTAGTTTATTAATTTTTGTTAAATAATAAACTACATACTTTTATGTAGCTTTCATTTGGTGCTGCACATTCCAAACTGTTAATTTCACTAATTTTATCATATTTTTTCGTTTATATTGAATTGAGCATTTACTTTAAAATACCATACCATTGTCTTATACGTGTGCATTACACAGAGTAGATGTCTTGTGTCGATTTTCTACATCAGGAACATATGACTACTATATGCATGAATTGTATAGATGGGATTCAGCGTTGAATAAAAGGTCAACGACCTGTTAAGGAGAAATGCATTAACTTGCCAACAATATTTCACAAAGAGGTGTGTCTGCTCGCCCGGTAAGTGCTTGGGCTAGCTGAATAGTGGAGAGTGCATTGTGGCCAGTGTTTTACTTGTATTATCATACAAGTATATATGTTTGTCTCAATTATATACTTATGTGAAATTTGAAATTAGAGACTGGTTTTGGCTTATTTCACACATGTACATGTACATGTACATATATCTCTATCAGTACCTGTACATTAACTCCTAATAATTTATTTGTGCAGTCAATTACCATGAACTCATTTGCACAGTGCAAATCTTATGAACTGTTTTTGTAATAAATCTATGATCGTCATGCTTTATATTCTATTCTGCTTCTTCTAGTTTTACTTACATCTGAATGTTAAAATTAATGAGCGTAGTGTAGGAAAACATGATAGAGGGGAAAAATGCTACAATGCAAAGATGTTGATGTCATTGTCATCACTGTCATGCACAATCACATAAAATTATGCTCCAATCCAATATTTATTGTAATTTTATTATCTCTTTACAAGTGCACTACGTGTGTACATCAACTTTGCTGATGGTCTGGTCATGTCAATCATTATGAAACCATAGACACATGCTCTGTACAAATAACTTCAACCATTTCTGTTCAATATTGCATCGGACAAGTAAAAAAAGGCAAGCCCATTTTAACAAATACGTTATTAATTACAGGTAAAACATGTAAAAATCTCAATTATCTTTACAGCTACTTGTATAATCTCAAAAGAAACACTTTCTCTTCATGACTTCAGTAGAATCTAGAACTTTTTTCATGATAGTTACTACAAGAGCTTGTTTTCATGTACATTGTAAATTCATATTACAGATTTGAATGTCAAATAGCAGTTGTCATTACAGGGACTAGGTAACATTGTTCAGATGAGAGAAAATGGTGCTAAGGTAGTGACTTCAATGTTAAATGTACAATTAAAGATAATCTGAAAGTTTCAGTGAAAACAGACCATTATCAATGATAAAAATTAGGGAAAACTGATCTGATCAATTCCATAATTCTCCCAACTATATTATTATAATTCAATTAAATTTTAGGTGAATTTAAGCAATGAATTTGCTCTATATACCATTCCAGACATTTAAATGTTGAAAGATTTTTAAAAGCCTGTTTTATGTCTTATTGTCATGGAAAAACATTTGGGTAAATTCAAAAATGATTGGGAGAATTTACTGTTAAAGGGTGTCGCACAGTGATGCCTTCAAAGAAAACCATAAATATCTATGTGGTTTGAGAATTTTTTCCAGGATTTTTTGCATATTAGAGGGTGAGTACAGTAGAAGGAATATAATTAAGTAACATTTCATACAAAAATTATGCAGTTTTTTTAACAACCTTGAACAATGTTACTAGCTCACTTTAAATCTGCATGTATCCAAAGATAAACTAATTATGTAGATTTTTGATAGGATGATTCTTGTTAATAGATTATTTGAGAATAGAGTGCACTTTCTAGGCGTAACTGCATGATCCTGCATTCTTTTTAGAATCCACTCATTTGCTGGCAAAAAACCTGTAGGATCAAATTGGACCTGATTCGGACAGGAAGTTGAGTGTACCGTGGGAGTTGAGGAAGAAGACCACATAGTGTCACTCATAAGCAGCGGACTTGATAAAGACTGTTGACACTGAGGAACTAAGTGGGAGTACAACATGATCACTAGCGGAAGTCGGTCCTGATGTTCCTTAAATTATTTTTCGGTGCGTTGGTCGTGTGGGCAGTTCTTTTGAATGTTGCTAGTTAGAGCTCACATGGGAATAGTGACATGACATGTTCAAGAGAAGGTTGGGTTCTTGTAAAGATGAAAATGTAATCTGTGAGCTTTCTCGTCCTTTGCATTTCAGTTTGGGAAGAATATGATAGTAGAAATATCCCCTGAAAGGATTGCTCTTCAAATGGCATTGTAAATTTGAAATTTGACCTCAAATAGTTGAACAGTTTGGACCAGACATTTGTTTGTTGTCCCATATACCTATTTTTGTGTGTAGTGTACATCTGATGTGATCTTCAGGTAGATTTCTTTTCTTTTCAATTTCTTTTCAGTTTGATTATTCCAAAACTTCACAGAATACATGAATTCTTTTTGTTCTACATTATAATCAACCTTTCCCAATTAATGGCTTCTGGACAGTATCCCCTCCCCAATTTAATCGTTTATCATTTGACCAGAACTCAACTGTATCTTTAAGCTCTGGGTGATGCTGTCAGTTGCTATTTCAAGCGGGATGCTCCTGGGATTATTTTGGGAATGAAGTTATCAGAGATCTTGATTCAATAATTGTGGTGTTTGAAATGATTTCACTGTTGTGGTCGTGTTTTGTCTGTGATGTTTTGGAGGGTTTTTTTCTTTCTTTTTAGTCATCCATGATCTGATTATCTGAAAATGCAGTAAACTCTGCCAGGCATTCACATCTGTAAAAGAAAGGGGGGGGGGGAACGATTTCCAACACAGATATCTTCCCCTTATGAGAGAAACACAGTGAAAACTTGTGCATTAAGACCACTCAGAGGAAACAAGAAAGTTAGCCTGATTTTAATACAGACATGTGGATTTTAGACACAAACTTTTTTTTCTCACATAGTGTCCACATTGAATTCTAGGGGGTTTTGTGCATTGGGTCACTGTTTAATTTTGAAATTTTGGATGTCAGGACGTATATGTGCACTGGGTCCCCGTAGTACATGTATATTGAGCTCTTTCACCGTGGTTTGTGGTATGAAGTTCTGCTTTATTCAACTTGTAAGAAGGTTTGATCGTCATGTACATTGTACATGTATGCAGTGATTCTTGTGTGAGCCTACACTTTGAGGATGCAATAGATTACAGATCTTTTGTGCGGTTACCGCTTGTGAATAAATGTGGTTGAAAAATCAGCAGATGTTATGGTTTTTAACCAGGCAAGGTCTAATTGATCAGCATCAAGGTTTAAGATTGTACAGTCATCCGACATTCATCGAAGTAACTGTTCTGTAACGGGGGAATCCTATTGTTTTAGGTCCATGAAACAATGCGTTTGGCATCGTCTTCTTTAGTCTTTGTTACTTTATTGCCCAGCACCTCCAAAAAAGGTTTCAAATGGACAATGCATTGGTCCGTATTGTACTAATTCAGTTAAACCTGACCCTGGGTGTAAAATCATGTTTACCAAATTTATGGAAAACTTAGACCAAATTCCAACTTCCTATAGATGTTAAAACCGATCTGTACAAATGCCTAAACCCAGCGTGAGGTTTATTTTTTTTTTAGAATATGGGCCATCGTGTGTGATGTTTAGCTAGTCCGGCGGCAATCACAGTGAGAAAAAAAAAAATTTAATGAACTATCAGGAAATCATTATCAATCAGGAAGAATTAGTTTTATCCTATACACGAAGTTACAAATCATGACTTCCAGAATTATTTTATACAGACAGTTCCATGAATGGTGCATACTTACTAGTCCGGGATGGGATTCTCAGCTTGGACAGCTGATTTGCTGTCTGGTAGAGTCTGGGACTTGGCAGGTTTGGTTGCCTTTTTTTCCTGACACCTTGGTCCGTCTGGCTTAACAGGTGCGTTGCACATGAGATTCGTCCATGTGCTTTATATATGTCTTCAATCTGTTCCTGTGTTTCCTTTCAGCAGTTTATCATGATTTGTATATCTTTCTGGTTTACCTGACTGTATTAATCATCATGCACATGAGAAATGTATGGATCATCTTCATCTTGGTATTGAAAGATGCCATTCTCAACCTCCTCCTCTTCCTCCTCTTCCTCCTCTTCCTCATCCTCCTTCTCTTCCTACTTCTCTTCCTCCATCCCCCTCCTCCTCCCTCTCCCTCTGCTCCTCCCTCTCCCCTCTGCTCCTCCCTCCTCTCTCCCCTCCTCCTCCCTCTCCCCTCCTCCTCCCTCTCCCCTCCTCCCTCCTCCCTCTCCTCCTCCTCCCTCTCCCCTCCTCCTCCCTCTCCCCTCCTCCTCCCTCTCCCCTCCTCCTCCCTCTCCTCCTCCTCCCTCTCCTCCTCCCTCTCCTCCTCTCCCTCTCTCTTCCTCCCTCTCCTCCTCCCTCTCCTCCCTCTCCTCCTTCTCCTCCTCCTCCTCCTCTTCCTCCTCCTCCTCCTCCTCCTCCTCCTCCTCCTCCTCCTCCTCCTCCTCCTCCTCTTCCTCTTTCTCTTCCTCCTCCTTCTCGGGCATCATCCTCACTAGTCACTACCATCATCACCCCCACCATATCAGCTGTTTACCACTTTCATCATCATCATCATCACCAAGGATCATTATCATCATCACCATCATTACTAACATTATCATCATCATCATCATCATCATCATCATCATCATCATCATCATTATTATTATCACCAAGCATCATTAGTTTTCATTACCAACATTGTCATCATCGTCATCATCGTAATTGTTCCTCATCCTTTTTCATCATTTTCATCACCCTCGCCCAAAGCTTCAAATTACACATGAATTAATTGCAACGCCTCATTGCATGTACTTGTTCAATCCCACCTGTGCATGAGCCTTGGTGCGGCATGCATTGTGGGTAGTTTCTCAAATCAATGTCGGTATCCTTGCAGCAACCTTGGCAGAAAGCCAATGATGATGTAACTGTAGGAGCAGGATCTATGGTGTCTTTAAATTGTCAGTAAATATGCGTTGAGGACCAATTCAATTTTGGTTTGTATCTGTGTTTAAATTACAGGTTAGACATTGACTCTTTTACTGTCTGTAAGACAGAGTTAATGCCCCTCTGGTTGTGCAAAATGTTTTTTTTTAGGGGGGGGGGCACATAGATGTACCAAAATAAAAGTCTGACTAATTTAAAGTTACAGAGCTTGTACAACGAGTGATAATCTCCATTCTTTTGGCATTCTAAATGTAAGCTCAGAAATGGAAGTTGAATGAAAAAGTAATAGAAATGTATGGGTACGTGTACTAGTACCTTAAATCTTTTTGAATCATTTGAATTAATTATAATGAATTGAAACTTGTTGACATATAGATATCTATGGTATAAAAACCAGGAAATTGAGTTTTAGGTCTTCCAAGCCTTCATGGGCTTAAGCGTAGTGCTATTAACTCCTTCTTACTCTCAGCAATTGATGTTAACATCTACCTCAATAACTTTCTTCCTGCATGTATATGAAAGAACAGGGAATAGCATCAATGTTCTGTAGAGTGATAACTTTTATTTTGACTGTTTCTTCTTTATGTAGGCCTACACCAATTTTTGTTCTATCCTGTTTTTCTTATTCTTTCTTCTTCTTTTTTCCATCTTTTTGGGGGGCAAAACTTGGCAGGACATCCTCTTCTTAATTATGATCTACAGGTGGCTGTTCTTTAATAGCAACATGACATCAGCAAGTGTACCCTTGCCTGTTGATATGTTTAAGGATTCTCAGCAACTGGTCGACTTACTGTTTCGGTCTTAAATAAGATATGAGCTTGAAGAGGCGCGATTTATCCCTTTGAAATGTAACAAGTTGCGTATGACAAGAAGTATTTTTTAATTCTAACAATGTTCTCTAGTGTAAATTTTTTTCTTCTCAAGTTCCCAGCTTTTTATGACGAAGAAAAAGAAATGAAATATACATTTTTTTTTAATTTGAAAATATTTCTTGTACTGTACAAGTATTGAGTACTCTTATGGTAGTTTTAAATCTGTACAATATTGTAAAGAGAAACACGGAGGGAGGGAGGGAGGGAGGGAGGGAGGGAGGGAGGGAGTGAGGGATATAATCACAACCAGCTCCTGCAATCATGGATCATAAAATGCAGGGCTTTCTTTAGTTATCATGAATTTTTTACTTAAAGTGCCCGTCAGCCAACAAATGTTTCATATATTCAGAAAGCTTATAACTTTTGGCACTAAAATGTCACATCCAGCATTTACATGTAATTAGTCTCTGATAAAACGGGATAACATACTTTCAAGGAATATTTGTAAACGTTGTAAGTCGATCTCTTGCATTTTTCCTTCGTCTTCTTCGTTTTCAGTCTTTGAATGTTATTAATTCATGTTATGGATTTATTCCACTTCAGTTTTTATTTAATTTTATCTATTTCTGCTGTGCTCAAAAAGATAATCTTGAAAGAGTACAACAACTTTGGGACTACTTATCCTTCTCTTGTTTTTTTCTATTTTATTTACTTGTCTCTCACAAACCATTACAGGAAGTTCTTTCAACTTTTGTAAGGGCTGTTCATGAAACAGAAGGTAAATTAATAATCGAGGTGCTAATAAGCTATTTAAAGATTCTGAAGTTCTTTCAACTTGTGTTGATGACAGGGCAAGAAGAAAAAGAAGAACCAAAGAAAACAAACAAAACAATGAAGTAGGTTGCTAGTTAGCTATTGCATAAAGTTCTTTCAACTATTTACAGGCAAGACAAAAGTAATGAAAATGAAATGATGGCAAGTCCAGGATACTCTGACAGGAGGGGGGGGGGGGAGGGGCAGTCCAAAAATATCTGACAAGCAAAATAAAAAAAGAGAAAAGAAATGGAAAAGGAAGATCATAAGCCCATGATTCTCCTTTTATTCCTCCCTTTTCACTCTCTTTTTTATTTTTTATGTATGTATTTGGGGGGGGCACGTGCCCTCCCCTGGATCCGCCACTGTGAAGGGTGTGTACTATTTCTGATGAAGAACAGTCAGAAACTTGCCGTGTTAGAGACAGGAACTCCACAAGGTCGCAATTAACGTAGAACTGTTGTGTCTCGGACGGACGAGAGCAATGGACTATTGTCATCCCATGTGTCCCCTGGCCCATCCTCTAAGGCCCGTCCGAGTCGTTAGCACGCTCATTGTTTCCTCGTTGTGCTGACCTCCTGCGAGATTCCACAAGAAGTTCTATGAATATTTCAGAGAAAGTCAGGCAATGGTTTTTCCATCGTCTCATTAATCTGCCAGTTGCACTTTTGGATGTTTTTCTGTAGGTTTTCCCTAAATTGAAAAGTTGTTGCACTTTCTTTTTTTATTGTAAATAGTTTCCCCTTTTCAATTCTCTTTTGAGAATATCTTCAATTTGAAAGCTCATTTACCAGCAGCAACCATAGATTAATATCAAATTTGTTTGCAGTGCGTAAAATACATGAGAATTATGAGTGATTTAGCTTTGGTAAGCTGTCAAACTAAAAATGAGGTGTGGATTAATAAATTAAAAAATGTAGTCCTAAACTGCGAACCATAAGCTGTAAGTCAAAGTATCCCATTTTGCACGAACTTGGTACTGCAACCATATTTGCATATGTACTGTATCTATGTTCAATGCCCCCCACTTCACCCGTCACCTTTTTTTCTAGTCTTCGCAAGTTTTTGTCTTCAGTCTTTAGGAATGTTTAGGGCCTTTAGTTTACTCTTTCTACCGGTATCCCCTATTCGTAGTTATGGTAAGTTTTTTAGGTGCTAACGGGTTAAGCAATTGTGTAGGAACAGACGTAGATCTCTACTGTCGATAGGTTCCCCAAACCACCCACTTCTCTTGGCAAAGCTTCCTACATCCAGGCCAGAGGTAATCTATTTATGAATTGAGTTACAGGGGCCACCAACACCTCCTCCCTGGTCCCCCCTCAATGCCAAACACCAGAAAGCTACATGGGAGGGGGGCGAGGAGCGCCCCTCATGAACCAAATTTGTTTTGATCCGTTAATCTGTTTGTCCTGGATGTCACAGTTTTTTTTAGGGAAAGTTTTGACGGGGGGTTGATCCACGACATGAGTCACTTTTATCAGTGTTTGTTGTTATCCCCTCATTTCATTATTTTATCAATTTTCTGTTTTCTCTTCTTATCTGTTTGTTTGTCTGTCTGTCTATTTCTCTTTCCGTTCTTTTTCTCATTGCCCTGCCCACTTTTTACGTTCTTTGAAATGCAGCTTTAGTCATTTTTGTGGAAATATTTTGCAAGATTTGTTTGTTGTCGATTTATGAAGAGGGGAGGGGGGCATTCTCAACTTGGAGAATTCTACAAATTGAAAGTTGGTGCATGTAGAAGCTGCAGGAAAGGGTTAATAGTATGTGTGAGTTTTGTATTTATTAAAATTGAATCCTCTCTTGGTGTTTAATTCCTTCTCAAATGTTTGTCAAATTCAATCAGAGTAAGTTATGAAATCCAGTTTGATTCATCCGTTCTGAGTAATTAAAAAAAATAATAATTGATTTCCACATTTATTGGAGACTTCCAAACTCTTATCGGTACCGTATCTTACACTTGAAGTCCTATACATTTTGCTTTTTTTGTTTCTTGTTTTCTCTTTAGCGAAGGTCAGACAGAAGGCCTACCTTCTGAGAAAACTCTAAATATTCCTTATATCTTATTCATATTTTCCTGCTGGAGTGGGTAGACTGATGATGAGGACTTTTGTCCCTAGTGTGCCTTACTCACGAAGGCCTCCAGAGATGGCTGATTTTTTAAGTGTCATCCATCCTCGGTCCAAAGATAGACAACAATTGTATTGTGTCAGCAGTTCCGAAGAACTTCCCAACTTCAACTATTGTAAACCCCCTCCCCCACCTCCCCTACCCTGCTTCCCCTGCCCCGCCCTCCCCCCACCCTTCTTGTAATGCTCTGTTCTCTGTTTATGGTAACTTTTGTACTATTCAGCTTTCTCTGCTATTCTCTCTCTCTCTCTCTCTTGGTCCTCTATATCTTTCTCTTGGTCTGTCTGTCTCTCTCTCTCTCTCTCTCTCTCTGTCTTTCTCTCTTTCTCCCTCTTTTTCTCTTTCTCCCTGCTCTTCTATTTTTTTCTGTATTCCTCTTTCTCTGATTCTCTCTTGTCTCTCTCTTTCTATTTCTTTCTTTCTTTCTTTTTTAAAGTGATTTTTTTTTGCTCTTCTCACATTGTATTTTCAAACATTTCCATTTTGAAGTTATTGAGGATAAACATCGGACTGTTGATATGTGTACTTTCAGTACAAACAACTTTAGAATACCTATTTTTAGTTCAAAATATGTCTGTATGTCTAATTTTTAGTTTAATTATTATGTTCTTTTAGGGTGTGAAGACTGCGGCCAGACACACATGGGGGACTGTCCTGTGCGAGGCCCACTTCTACGGGTGCAGGACAAGAATATACCGAGTCGGGCCAGACTCACTCTACCTCACTATCTCGTCCTCAAGGAAATGGAATTGGAGGCAAGGAATGGAAATCAAAAAGGTAAAACGAGCAATAATTTTCTAAAACTATTTGGATCTATGGAACATGCTTCTGCAACAATTGCTCCATGGTTAATGTCAACTCTTCCTATAACTAGATCCCTTTTGTGCTGTCTTCTTCTTTCCCGTTTAATCTTAGATACAACTCAAAATTTCCCTTTTACATGCATTTTCAAAATCTATTTGAAAATTTCCTTAGTGTTCAAGCCTATAAACATTGATTGGTAGTTATATGGACAATTACAAGTTCGACATGTTTCTTTCATAAAGAATTTCTGAAGGATCATTTCGTAGATAACACCAGGGGAGTGTTTCACAAAGACTAAAATCGACTTTAAGTTGGACTTAACTATGGCAGGCCATTCATGCCACTGGTTGCTCTCACCATTTACTGGCATTGGTCTCTCAAGTGACATACAAATCATGGTCACAAATCTACAAAATTTACATTTTTTGATAATTCATTATTGAAGGAAAAAATATTATGTAAAGATCATAATGGTGAGAGCAAACAGTGGCATGAACGGCCTGCCACAGTTAAGTCCAACTTAAAGGGTCCATAAACCAATCATATTTGCCGTCGATTCTAGAAGGAAATCAAATACTTTTCACCCTTCATTGGAAGAATATCATATCTGCTTGCCCCATGGCTAAAGTTGGTTGCCAGAGGACAGGCTGAATAGGTGTGTAGCACCACGGTATCCTGTAAATAACCTACCTAGTATAAAAAAAGGAGTTCACAAAACGGTCTTTCCCTATCTCTCCCTCCCCCGATGGCAAGTATTTAGATGAAAAAGAGAAAACAGATCCTTGTTTTCTTTAGCTTGCAAATATTTCCCCTCGCGATACATCGAATGTGACGCGATCATGCCAATATCGCAAGACCAATATTAGGATTCGCAATCCATTAGACAACAAATGTCAAAACAATAGCAGTCGGTGGACAGGCGGTAGGGGTTAGTAAGATTTCACCACATTTTTGATAAGAATTTATGATTATTTATTTACTAGATATATTTGAATCATCATGAATACTTTTCTCTGCTATTGAAAGTGTATTGCTGTAGGTAGTTCACAAAATTAGACTTTGTAAAAATACAGTATGTCTTAAATTGAGAGTGATCATTGAAGAGTTAGACTTAGAGACATTTGTCATCAATATGTATAACTGTTTTTAAGTACTGAAAATGTTTGAAGGATATGTGAGTTTAATGTGTGTGGTTGTTTTTTTCAATAATAGAAATAGGATACAAGTAACATACTTTGCTTTTGACTCATTTTGCCCAGACAGATTTACCTTTAATACAGCATGCTTCTTTGTAATTAACAAAATAACTTTCGACCCTTTGTGTCATTATAGGTGTTCTCTTAAAAAAATCAAATTTTAAAGAGGAGTACTATATAATCCTCATTTCCAAATCCATGGATAGTATAAAGCTACAGTTATTCAGGAATAAGAAGCAGAAATGAATATATATTTTCAAATTTAGGCTGTAACCTTTTTCTGTCCCAATTGACTGCCTTACATAGCATATCCTGACCTAGATTAACTTTCTTCATTTATGACATGAGGCACATAGCAGCTTAAAAAAACTTATGAAATCTGGAGGAGGTCGTTGATCATGCCATCCACCCTCGGTATCCATGCCAGTTGTTTGAATTGGACGCAGGCTCGAGTCAGATTAATTTTCAAGTCATTGATTTTTCGGTGGGCCCGATGATGACGCGTGGGACAGTTTGGTCAGCGCTGTGACTTTCCGCGAGAGGGTCCGGCAGGGTAGCGCGGCAGGGTAGCGTGGCAGTGCCCCTCGTAGCTGAGAAAATAGAAATTTGGGATGTAAAATGAGAAAGTGAAGATCATGCATAGATCTACATGTATGCTGCCTGTTTGTAATTAACAGGGGGAGTATGTAGACATTAAAGGTACTATGTCCCATTTGCAGGCCAAAAACTGAAAAGGTTAAATTCCAATGGCATTTGAAAGACAATACTAATTTTGAACTTCCCTTAAAAAAAGGGGGCTTGAAAATGTCTTTAAGTGGGAAAATAACGACTATTAGTTGTCGAATCGACTTAGGAGCTATAGAGCCAGTAAGTAATAGTCTGATTTTCAGACCATTGTACCGAATGGTCGTACGTTTTATGCTGCGCAAAGATTCAATCAGTTTAATTTTGGCCATTACAAGAAGTGGGTTATTGATGTAGACAAATGCTCATGTACCCTTTACAGCTCATTTTATGTATGTTATTACCAAAGATGAAAAAGCCAGTCAGTCACTCAATAGTGTCTGACAGTGAAGTCTAGCAAGTAAATGGGTTTCCTTGCATAATTTGAATATTAGGACACTGCTAACGTTTAAATTTCACAGATAGGACATACATGACATATTCATAATTCCTACAAAGTTCTACATAATTTGATGTTGGCTGCAAAAGGGACATAGTATCTTTAACTAGAGATATCGCTATTATTCTTAGAAAAATATGTTGCCTAAAGACATTCTGGAGTATCCTGTAACAGCAATAAAATATGTTATTGGTACAAAGGAAATTGCCTTGCTGTAAGAAATAAAAATGATATGAACAGCGTGAAATAAAAGTTTATAGCACTTGATACACTTTTCTGAATTATGTAGGTGAAATGTATCCTCTCCTCCCACCAATCTGGAATAAGCCAGTGTTGTATTGTCAAATCTAAAATGAAGTGACATTTCTTAACGGCACTTTCATTTGACATACATTTCTTCTACTTGCAAGTCATCGAATGTGAACATAGCACAAGTGAACCAGATTCCTTACAGTCCCCCAAATAGTCCTCATATTTTCGCCCCATTTTTCTATTGCAGTATTTTCCGGAAATGTTACATAAAGGGGAAAAACACATGGATGCAGTTTTTGGCTCTATAAATGTGGACCATTCTCCACGCTCTACCTGCATGGCAATATACATTAGCACACTTAACCCCTTAACAGACTGGTGTGGAAATATAGATAGAGCACTCCATTACCGAAAAGTTTCGCTCCCAGCCTTACAACCGTATCAGGGGTTGACACAGTATCAACGCAAATGCATTAGTCCAAATTAACGCTTTTGCCCTTGAGCGGTTCTCGCGCATGTTTCAGCCGGGAGTATATATCGATGTCCATTATTGTTTTGCAACGGTTGCGCGGAGCATTTGAGATCTGGTTTGAAATTTGAGCTGCATGCACAAATACAATTTTGGGGCAGAATTTGTATTTTAAATCTTGTGTGGCAATTGACCGGAGAGAGAAAAGGCTGGATATTGTAAGCATCAGATGGGAGGGTGGATGGGGCTAGGAGTGGATGGGGGATGGGCGGGGGTTGGAGGCCTAGAGGTGATGGAAAGAGGGCATTATTGTAAATATAAAATAGCACAGGACTGTAATTGTCTTTCTTTGAAATGCTGCCTGTATACCATATTTAATATTTCATCATTTATATTTAATTTTTTGTTTAATGTTGATTACTTTCCCCCTATTACAGTTCTGATGACCTCACAATTAAAAAAAAACAAATAGTAGATATTTTCAGTAGGCTGGAAATATCCAAACTTACATTGACCCTCCCCCAATCATAGAAAAGAAACAGCAGATATGTGATGCAATATTTGCAAGGGGGAAATGTATTTCTGAATGTTTTATGTAAGAAAGGGGTTAGAGAAGTAATTTTGAGAAACTTGCCACGTATATATTTAAAGAGTATTTTGAGAAGAGGAGAGTAATTTTGAAAATAATTCTCATTTCATTGCATTCAAAAACTCAAATATTTTATTATCTTGTAATATTCTTGGAGCTTCCATAGACGACTTTTATGGCTAATACTATTCAATGTTTACAGTACTATTGTTTATAATAATAATGACAGCACATGTTTTATTGTACTACTTTTGACCCTCTGCTTTTTGAAAGTGGACATTATTGCCATTATTGTAGATATTTATTAATGTTGACAAACTACTTACATCTAACTCTAGCAAATCAACAATAATCTGCAAAGGAACGAGAATGGGTGAGTTCATAGAGAGAGAGAGAGAGAGAGAGAGAGAGAGAGGGAGATGGTAGGGCAGGAAATTAGAGAGATAAAGGTAAATCTGGGTTTTCGTTGCTGCGTAAGGACAAGATATCTTAATGTTTATCGAAACCTTCACAGAGCCGGGGGGCCCAACTGTACTCGATTGTTTGAAATCAATTGTGAATTACTGCACCATCAGAGTTGACATCAAGTCGTTGGACATTCACGTTCTTAGGCGATTCTCCACTCTATCAAGTCCCGCATCTCTCGTTTCAGGCCGGCACGACCGTCTCTTTTAATAGACACGACGGCTTACCTGGTTGTGGAGGGCTAAATTGCAAAGTTTACGCAAAATGCGTGGATGCATATTTGCTTCTTCGTGCACCAGAAATCCAATCCGTTGTTTCCTCTAAATGGTTGGAATGGCTACCTATCAATTGAAATGCTAATGGACAGGTGCGCATGCAAAGCATTGGTTTGCAAGTAGCCTGGTTTACCCTTCTCTTTATCTTACCTTCCTTTTCCAAATTTCACCATCCCCCCCTCCATTCCTTCTCTCTTCCTTTTTTTCCTTCTATTTCTTCTATTTCTTCTAATTTTCTACAATGTACATCTTCGAAGTTCCTCATAAAAATTCACCTGCATGTAGGCGTCAATGTGATTCTGTTAACAGAAAATAAGGGATGTACAACTGTCAAGTATCTGCTTTGCTTATAAACCATTGATGTCAGGATTTTTCTTTGGGATATTTGAAGCAAGTTAAAAGGAGGTAAGCTTTTTAGAAGGGTTGTTTATATTGAAGGAAGTGCTGAACCGAATCCGTGAATGCACCACGCCCCCAAGCATCTCGCCATCATCAACTTAATTCTTTTAATGGTCAATATGAATGGCTCAATCCAGGTTCCCCATCTGATCTAAATGGCACAAATGAATGTTGACACATTTTTATTTGATTTGGTAGATTAAAACAGGTGATTTACAAATTAAACTTACACCTAATCTGTTCTAGTTTGCTTTGGAAATTATTCAAAACTATTCAGTCCTTTTATCTTTATATAAATGCATCCTTTATCACGTGTTATCCAGGGTTTTATTGTAGGGATGATGGTGAAGAATTATCAATTGGCAAGACATTAATGTACATTTGCCACTCCCCACCCAGGTGTAGTAAATGGATCTAGTAGGAATGAATTCCCTGAATGCTGTAAGCACCAGGGCCCCATCTGATAACAGTTGCGATTTAAAATTGTAACTTCTTTGCGATTGATAAGAAGGGGCCCAGGGGGGTGTTTCACAAAGACTAAGATCGATTTTAAGTTGGACTTAAGTATAACAGGCCGTTCATGCCACTGTTTGCTCTTACCATTTACTGGCATTTGTCTTTCAAGAGACGTACAAATCGTAGTCTCAAATCTACAGAGTTTACATTTGTTGATAGTTCATTATTGAAGGAAAAAATATGATCTAAAGATTATAATTTAGAGACCAATGGGTATAGCAACCAGTGGCATGAACGGCCTGTTATACTTAAGTCCAACTTAAAGTCGATCTTAGTCTTTGTGAAACACCCCCCAGAAGTGGTAGGTCAGCTTATACCAGGCTAATGTAGAGCTAACAACCAAATTATTCACACCCCTTGTAAATTCAATGTTTGTTTTTTGTTTGAGTGTTTTTTCATAATGAATGAAAGGTGACCCGGTTGGATTAGGGCTTTTGTTGAATGCTTTCAGATGTAAGCTTCAATATGTCCCATTCTCAAGAAACATAAATCGGGACAAATCAATTTTTGCGCATATTTAACAAAGTACAAAACTTGGTAAGGGTATGAATAATTTAGTTGTTAAATGTACTTGTAATATCTCTAGTGACTTGTGTGGCGGAGATGACGTTAATACATGTACAAAAAGCTAATTGCCAGCTTCCCATTAGAAAGCCATGACAGCTATATATTGTCCAGGGTAGCAATGTCTTTGCTGGCAATGGACGTCATATTTGTTATTAATAACAGATCAACGGTATTAAAATTATATATAATGTTTTTTGTTAATAACTAATTAATGGTATTAAAATTCTTACCCCCCCCCCCTCCCCCACATACACTGTAGTTAAAAGCAAGCAGCACTAGGCAATGTGCATAGTCAAACTTCCCAGGGAAACTTCAGCATCCACTCTTGGCATTCCATAGATACTTGCCACATGTATTCACGTAGAGTAGTAGTATTTGGCAACTTTGTAAATCGCATTCTTCAGTGTGACTATCAAGTTCATTCAGCAAGGCCAAATACTATTAATGATGTGCATACATTTGGTTGACCGCCAAAGTCTGCGTCTTGATCCTTCAAATTGTGCAAACCGACTGCATTGCCAGACCTGTATTTTTAAACTTCACCGCAGCCGAGGAAAGTTGAGAGCTATCAGACGATTGAGACAGGATTGAGACAGGATTGAAAATTGTGCCAAAATGGCAACGAATTCGCACCGTTCCGTCGATTTTGAATGGAACCGCTTCCAGATTCTTCGGAAGGGGTGCTGTACCGAGTCCAAGTTCGAGTGCTATTTTTAGAAAGCTGAAATTTTCTTGGCCCAAGCCAACTGTTGTGATTGGATGAAGAGGTCAATTGCACTGTGATGTACTTGTAGTTATCTGATAGCCAGAATTGCTGGCATGTGCCCTCTATGCTACTCAGAAAATGTACAGGTTGAGGGAAACAATCTCTGCTTTGAGGTATAAGGATATTCAATTGTATGCTACTCTTAGGAAACAGTACCATTGTTAGCTTGTTCTTTCTACTTTTTTGTGGATCCCCAAGTTATATTTTCATTTTGTCAATTTAATTTCTGAGACAAGAATGTATAACAAAGGAGAAAAGGAGAAAAGGAGAAAAGAAAGGGGTAAGGAGAAGGAATAGAGGGGGGAAGGAAGGGTGAGAGAGAGAGGGGGGAAAGGGGCAGGGAAGGAGGGAGAGAGAGAGAGACAGAGATAGATAGATAGATAGATAGAAGGGAGAGAGGGGGTAAATTAAAGTAATAGACATTTGCAAAGAGTACAGTACATGGATATTAGAAAGTTCAATGAAACGAAACAGATGCGTCTTTATCTCTTTATTTACAGTGCATAAAGCAAAAAAGACAATGCAAGGTTATGAACTATAAACTTGTGTTGCTTTTTACTTTTCCATTGAATTGTAGTGGACACAAACGGTCATTCCCTGCCTTCAAATGCCAACTTCATAAACAAATGATTTCCTGTTCATAAAGCGCTTGAAAAAATTCTCTTGTTTCCTTGGAATACAGTAATATGTGTGAGCTCAAATGGTACCTGTTCCATTTAACTTTTGAAAAGTAAAGAAAATGTTGAATAAAGCACTCCAGAGTCGATGGAAAGCAAGATAATATGACAGGTGGCAATTAATGCCGTAGAATCATGCTGAGACTACTCCTTGAAGTTATGAAATCTATGGTAGATGTCAAACTTCTTTTCATACAACCTAAATGATTAATGATTAAATCTTTTTTCTTTTTTACATCAAGCCAAATTTAATTCAAAGCATTTCAACTGTATCTGAACCATTACAT
The DNA here is from genome assembly GCA_037976565.1 of Mesocentrotus franciscanus. Lineage (NCBI taxonomy): Eukaryota > Metazoa > Echinodermata > Echinoidea > Camarodonta > Strongylocentrotidae > Mesocentrotus > Mesocentrotus franciscanus. The sequence continues at coordinate 15,712,292 of CP137678.1, forward strand.
CCATGTTGATATGTTGAGTATTAAGCAATCAGGTTCTTCTAACATTACATGTACCGTTATGAATTATGTAATCTACTTTTTATCATAAATAAATGAACAAAAAACAACAACAAAAAAGCATTCATATGGCTTTATTAGTCAGGCACACAGGAGTTTTGAAATGGCCTTCTCTTGGGCTAAGATCAAACTATATCACCTCCCCAGAGCTGGGGCTGCCCCTCAATTTGTCCATCAAACGTTTCTCCTGTTTAATTTGGCGACACGTGTCTTCGGAAAGACCTTGCGTTCTCAGATCCTACTGGGATGGTAGCCAAGTAAACAGGCTTAGTGTGTCGATCACATAGTGTCCTACCTTGGTGTTTCAAGACAGGCTCTTTGTTTTGTCAATTATTTACATGTAGCTGGAGACAAGACGTTTAATTTTTGTCTTGAAAAGATAATGCTGGGATCCATACTATGTTTTTTTTTTAATGTGGAAGGGGGGGGGGGGCATTTGATTAAAATTATTGGTGTATTATTCTTTTTTAAATTTTAAGTTCTGTTAATGCTGAGACCTGGATATGGATGTTTGTGTTCACCGTAGGATAATATATATACATACTTTGCATAATTTGAGTTACTCTACTGTATGTTGTTGTGATACTATTAATTAAGAAAAAAAGTCATGAATTGCAAGTTGCCTAATAAAAGCTTTAAATGAACATTTATTTTATAAATATATGTTCATTTAAAGCTTTTATTAGGCATTTTGCAATTGAATATCAAGATAAACAAAAAATGTACAGGTATATAAAAATTACTGCTTTGTGAAACAGAAACATGGACTTTTATTGTGTGGTTAATTCCGATGAAGTACATGTTATGCCAATATTTACATTGATATAGCGATTATTATTACAAATTCAAAACCAAACACCTGGAAGTTCATTTAAGACATTTCTTTTCTCTATTACTTTGTGGTGAAGAATGGCATAAATCTTAGTCAAGTGATATAAGGTATCTATAGGAACTAATCTATAGTCTCTTGGGTTATGTATTTATAGTATTTCAAGGTCTGGAGATTAAAACCATATCTGAATGTTCTTTGTTTCCCCAACCACTATTTTTAACCACAATAAATTGCTAATCTATATGTCTGCCTTCCAGCCTCCAGGTACTTTTTAAAATCTTAGTCATATGGTATATCGAATGGATATTTTCAGCACAGATTAGTTGTTCTCTCTCTCTCTCTCTCTCCCTCTTTCTGTCTTTCTCTTCTGCTTTTTGTTTTCTTCTTCTCATCCCCTCCTCCTTTTCCTTCTTTTTCATCTTCTTATTCTCCTTATCTTCTTCTTCTTCTTCTTCTTCTTCTTCTTCTTCTTCTTCTTCTTCTTCTTCTTCTTCTTCTTCTTCTTCTTCTTCTTCTTCTTCTTCTTCTTCTTCTTCTTCTTCTTCTTCTTCTTCTTCTTCTTCTTCTTCTTCTTCTTCTTCTTCTTCTTCTTCTTCTTCTTCTTCTTCTTCTTCTTCTTCTTCTCCTTTTTCATCTTCTTCATCTTCTTCTCCTTCCTCTTATTATCCTCTTTCTTCTCCTCCTTCTTCATCCCCTTCCTTCCTCTCCTCCTTCCTCTCCTTCTTCCTCTCCTCCTTCCTCTCCTTCCTCTCCTTCTTATTTTCCCCTTCTTTTTCTTCTCCTCCTTCTCCTCCTATCACAATATGGCCATGTTTGGAGAGAAATATGTACTGTAAGTGTTAGTGTGTCTTGGTCTGTTGAGAGCCACAAGGGTGTTAACTCTGTCTTAAATGAATATGAGGAACAGCCCTTTTGACTCTAAACAGATATGACTTAAAGATAAAGTTGAGTTCTGGTCATGCGATTGCATTGTGAAAGAAACGGTCTAGAATCGATCAGAAAGAGTTGATCATGTAGCATATACAGTAAGTATTGGTGTGTACTGCAAGCTTCTGGAATCATCAAAATGATAAGAAATTTGGCCCAGTCTTGGTAAAAGTAACCAGCACTGTACACAGAAAGATGTATATGGGACTACACATGGAGAATATGGAGGCATTTGAAGAGCCATGCTTTTCAGGATAGATGTTTTCTCTGATGTTCTTCCACACTTGCATATAATAACAATGAAAATGCTCACAAATTATTTTTCACCTCTTCCCAGAACTCAACCTTCTCTTTAAAACCTGTCTATACATGTGCAGATTGCAAGTCAGATCTGATTCCCATGTTGCCTTTGCTTTCTGCAGACTACATTATAAGTGAGACATTTTCAATGCATTGATCATATCAGCACTCTCGTCATTTGTTTGTAACATGAGAAATGCCTTCCACTTTGGGTACTGAGATAAAGTAGGTGATATGCATAGTGTCCCCATGGCCCACTTTCAAAAGTTTTTAACAATCTCCACCTCAAAGCTATTGCACGTCTCATTCTCAATCTGGAGGTATATTTAGCTTTTTCTGTTGAATCTGATTTTATTTGCCAATTTACCCATACAATGAATAGAAGAAAGTTGAAAAGGTCTGCATTATGCCTTGAACCCTCAGGAAAAGGATTTGTCAAAAAGCATAATTTGTTTTCAAATCTTGTTCTTCACAGTTTTATTCATCCTGATTAATCTTATTTTACAGTGTATCTGTTTCATTAACATTCAGCAGTACTGTCCTGTAGACATGGGTATTTTTCTTTTCTATACAATACTAGCATTACGCAAGTCTGGGAATACATACTTTATAAAAATCTACATGTACCTTTTTTTTTTGTAGTATGATATATTTCCACAAATACTGATGATTATTTTGGCTTTAGCAGATGCGTTCAAAGTGGGCTACATTTCTTATTCTATAAATTAATTTTGGCATTTCAATAAAGATTACTAGAAAAATATGCCAAGTTTGGGTTATAGCTTTATAGCTGCAGGACATAACGTACATGAAGGTGTTCCCCCCCCCTTTTTTTTAGTACGATGTTGATGACTAATGGCTGAAGTTCAAAGTGTGCTAAAGGTCTGATTCTTCAAACTAACCCCCATGTGTGTGTTTTGACGTAATGCATTCGTCATCGCTCCAATCACGGTGTCTGATGACAGGACACTGGTCATAGCGCTGACCTACATCTTAGAAATGAATTAATGAGGGTCCATTTGCATCTTTTCCTGCTTCCTGTCATAATAAGTATCTCAGAGATATGTAGGGATTCATTTGCGCACAAGAACGTTACATGTTCATGTACATGTACAAATGTATATACGCTGGAATTGGCCATACTTGTAGGTAACAGGACAGAATGTTGTTGTTTTTTCAAATTTATTTTTGATAATACCAATGCTCCATGGAAGCACCAATGACGTGTTAAACGTGCCAAATGCTTACAGTATGAAACTGTGTTGGATTGAAAATTTCAGTAAAATCTATACATGGGTAATTCCATAAATTAGAGGCCCACTTTGTGACATTTTTTGGTGTCCCTGTTACATAAGGAACCCACACATATTTGTGGCTATGAGTAAAGACTTAAATAGTGGACTATGATTGTTAAGTGATTCTAGGTATGAGGATGCAATATTATGCTTGGAAATCACTCTACAATCTCACTCCACTATTTAAGTCTTTACTCAGAGCCACAAATACGTGTGGGTTCCTTATGTAACAGGGACACCAACAATGTCACAAAGTGCATGGGTCCCTAATTTATGGAATTACCCATATACATGTACATGTACAAATGTACTTGTGGGACTTGGTGCACAAAATTGTTGATATACTCAGCAATTCTCATTAATTTCCCTTTGTTGTTGATATGCCCAACTACAACTGACTACATGTACCAGTATGTGCATTTGATCTGCATTGACTTTTGTTTGTGCAAACATCCATTTTGAATCTATTTATTCAAATTCATGGAGGGTTCCTTTCCTGAGGAGTTATTCTATTCACCTGTCTCAATGGGTGTACCTCTATCTCATCTATCGTTATTTTTTATACCGGTATCTCTTTTTACCAGTATGAATTAGGGCTGCGACGAGTAGTCGAATACTCGAATACTCGCACTGTTGACAGCTACTCGAGTACGATTTCTCGTACTCGAATACTCGGCCGCCATTTTTTTTTCTTTTTTTCCCCGATCACCTGGCACTGTCCAGGCCGACGGTCAGCCGTGCCAGAAGAGCACTGGCAGGGGTAAAAATGTTTCCCAGCTCAATCATACACAGGGTGTCACTGTCAACTCACCACTCAGAAACTGGGACCAAATCTCTGGATTTCTGTTTGGACTCGGAGGAAAATTTATCTGTCATCTTTAGTTTTAAAAATAACATGGTTTCAATTATTTGTCAAAAATTCAAAAGCACAAATAGGCGGGGGTTTTCAGAGACGAACCTTCGTACTGTTCGTAGTATGGTGTTGGCAAAAAAAAAAAAAAAAGAAAAATGAAAAAATTCAAAAAATTCAAAAAAAAACATGGCGTCCGAGTATTCGAGTATTCGCGGGCAAGGCTGGGAGTGTACTCGAGTACCTCATTACACGGTTATGCACAGCCCTAGTATGAATCTCTTCACAGGTATCTGTGGTTCCTTATATAGTTTGCATTTTATTAGTTGTAGTGTGATGATGAAGTCGTGACTTTCTTTAAAGGTAGTGTATCCTTTGCAGCCAACATCAAATTCTGTAGAACTTTGCAGGAATTATGAATATGTCACGTATGTCCTATCTGTGAAATTTAAACGTTAGCAGTGTCCTAGTATTCAAATTATGCAAGGAAACCCATTTACTTTCTAGACTTCACTGTCAGACACTATTGAGTGACTGACTGACTTCTTTTTTTCTTTGGTAATAACATACATAAAATGAGCTGTAAAGGGTACATGAGCATTTGTCTACATCAATAACCCACTTCTTGTAATGGCCCAAATTAAACTGATTCAATCTTTGCGCAGCACAAAACATACGACCATTCGGTACAAGGGTCTGAAAATCAGACTATTTAATTAAACGACTGCAATCCCTAAATTCGATTCAACAACTAATGGTCGTTATTAAATTTTCCCACAAAAAGCCATTTTCAAGCTCTTTTGTTTTGAGGGAAGTTCTAAATTAGTATTATCTTTCAAATGCCGTTGGAATTTAACCTTTTCATTTTTTTGGCCTGCAAATGGGACACAGTACCTTTAAGGGATATTATGAGATGTCATCAATTACCCCCCACCCTCCTCCACTCTTACATGCATCTGTCACTGTTTGTAAGAATCTCTACAGTACATGTGTAGTACCAGAGTATTCCCACCCTTATCGTTTACTCGTATGAGACGAGACAAAATACATTCATGTATTCCATAAGATGGGAACGTCAAATCCTCCCTCTGCCCCTCCCATCCCCTCCTCTCCCCACCCAAACCCACCCAATTTCCCCTGGCTACAAGCCAGCACAATGTTCAGTGTGTACCCCCACCCCTGATGTACTCTTTGAGGTTTCTATGAATTGTATAATTGTAAGACGCATTGACACCCCTCTCTCTGCACCCCCAACCCAACTAGTTTTCCACCAGTATTGATATCCCTCCCTCGGCACCCCCTATCATCTTTAGCTAGCCTCTACCACTGCTCTGTACTACCCCACCCTGATGAAGGGGATTATGTGATTCTGTGAGACCAGCACAGACACCCTTCCCTCTGCAACCCCCACTTTCCACTGTCCTGTGCCATCAATCAGAACTCTATCCCCTATGTAGTTACTATGTTAGACCAGCTGTGGACACCACTCCCTCTATGCCCTCTCTTCCAGACCCTGCACCCCTTCCCGCCATCTTCCACCAGCCTCGATCACCAATTTGTCCCCTTCCCACTGGAAAGGATGAGTATAAGACCAGTGCTAATTGTTTACCTGGCTCCCAGACCATGGTCATGATGTGATCTCGACCTGGTCCCCCTCCCCTCTGACTTCCACCAGCCTCAACCATCAATCTGTACCCCACCCCACCCCACCCTGATGAAATAGATTCCACAAGACCAGCACTAATCATTTTACCTGGATCACTTGCCCAGACCAGGGTCATAATGTGTTGTCGACCTGGTCTCATTAATTCACATTATGGGAGCGCCAGATAACTCAGATGTTATTGGGTTGCTGGAGTGGCAGGGCATAGGTTGTAATACTACTTGATACAGTACATGTGATGTACATCATCCAACAACTAACTTTTATTTGGGAGAATTCTCTCTTGGACTATTGCATTGTAATGTTATCGCAGCCTCAGAGCAAAAAGGATACTTTAGCAATGTGAACACCATGGATACCTGTTAAAGTTCCAAGGATATACGCGCACAGAAACTTGGAAAAAGGACCATAAATTACAGACATGGTAATGTATATATTGTTGTGTAATATGCAGTGCATATAGGCCTACAGTATGTGGCATACATTTGAAAAGGTGCTATAAGTCTTATACCATTGTCATTGTGTGCATATTTTATTTAGGGATAACTCAAAATTTCCTTGCTATACATTTAATATGTTTTTTTGGGGAAAACTTTCTTGCAGAAGATATTTTCATTCATAAAGGATTTTTTTTTAAATGAATAGACCAAACACCTTTATGATATTAACTTAGCTCAAATAATGACCAATTATTAATAACCAGTTAACTAGGACTTCATGGAATTTTGAAAATATTGGAATATCACGATATTGTCCAAAAACAAAATCATATTTATTAAATTTTGTGACATTAAAGGTACATGTACTATGTCCCATTTGCAGGCCCAAAAAGTGAAAAGGTTAAATTCCAACGGCATTTGAGAGACAATACTAATTTAGGACTTCCCTAAAAAAAAGTGGACTTGAAAATGTCTTTCAGTGGGAAAATAACGACTATTAGTTGTCGAATCGACTTAGGAGCTATAGAGCCAGTAAGTAATAGTCTGATTTTTCAGACCATTGTACCGAATGGTCGTACGTTTTATGCTGCGCAAAGATTCAATCAGTTTAATTTTGGCCATTACAAGAAGTGGGTTATTGATGTAGACAAATGCTCATGTACCCTTTACAGCTCATTTTATGTATGTTATTACCAAAGATGAAAAAGCCAGTCAGTCACTCAATAGTGTCTGACAGTGAAGTCTAGCAAGTAAACGGGTTTCCTTGCATAATTTGAATATTAGGACACTGCTAACGTTTACATTTCACAGATAGGACATACATGACATATTCATAATTCCTTCAAAGTTCTACAGAATTTGATGTTGGCTGCAAAAGGGATATAGTATCTTTAAATGGTACAATTTGTAAATGGGGGTCGACCAAACACATATGAAATCAAATAGAATGAGCACCTTTTGTTTTTAAAACTCTTAGATATTGGTTTTACATACATGTATTATAAACACTACCATGGTTTTGAAAGTAAATCAGATTTATTCAATGGTTCAATGCACAATTTAACTACTTCTCAATATTACTTGTTAAATGTTAGATTTCCCTGAGCTCAAATTCCACATACATGTATTTTGAAGGATGGTGCATCATAAATGATAACCAGACCGTTATATTATCCTGTTATTTCTGTTTTTTTTTCTTCTTCTGTTTTCCTTGCTATTTTAATAGGAATTTTGAATGAAATCATGGGTTGAACATAGTGAGTCATGTGATTGAGCGTCGCTGTCAAATCACATTCCCAAACATGAATGATGGGAGCATTTCAGTGATTAGGCACTGTGACTGTCAGTGGATTGGTATATAAATCAGTGTGCTTGCATTTTGACTTCTGCAATGTTGTACTGCCTATATATCCTCCAAGCTCTCTCACTCTCTTTTATTTTTTTTCATTCTCTCTTTTTCCTCTCCTTTTTCTCCCTTTAATATTCACTTTTCCTCCCTTATTCACTTTTCCTCTCTCTCTCTCTCTACACCACTTTTGCACTCTCTCTCTCTACATGTATGTAAACCTTTTGCTCTCTCTCTCTCTCTCTCTCTCTCTCTCTCTCTCTCTCTACACCACTTTTGCACTCTCTCTTTCTTGCTCTCTCTCTCTCTCTCTCTCTCTCTCTCTCTCTCTCTCTCTCTTATTCTCCAAGTCATTCTACATGTGTCTTCATACTCTTGTTCATCCTGCTTCATAGTCTTTTAATATCGATCATTTCCTTTTTTTCATTGCTTCCTTTAAATTTAAATTCCTCTTTATCTCCTTCAGTTTCATTCATTTCTCCCAATCTTCCTCACTCTGTCTATCTTTCTTCCTTCCCTCCCTCCTTCCCTCTATCCCTCCTTCCACCCTTCCCTCCATCCCTCCCCCTCTCTCCTTCCATCCCTCCTTCTCCATCCCCCTCCATCTCCTCACTCTGTTTCTCTGTGGGAGTATGAAAGGAAAGTGCACAAGGCTCGAGCATTTTAGGGCAAGTATTCAGATAGAGTGAGAGGACCTCATCCTAGGTCACATTCACTTACTTTCAATTATAAGATAGGACATTGATACTGGAGATAAACGAATGAAGCCCAAGATACGATCTACACACATGTTCTTCATTAGAAACCCACAGTTTGCAGGCGTGAACCCTTGTCAATCATAACGCATACAGTGTAACATAGGGTTCGGACTACCGGTACTGCAAGTACAGTACACTGTACTCTGCACTCTGCACTTCATCTTGATGAGTATACTCTACTATGATCTAACTCATTTCCAATGCCATCAGCCGAAAATATTATTCAAGCTATGTTTCTTCAAGATTTCTCTCATTATTAGGTTTCAGTATTATACTTTCAGTATTCAATTCAATTCAATTCAATTCAAATCCTGAAGCTGCTCCTGCTAGACAATGAGGAACTGTAGTGAGGGTAGGCTCAAGGTTTTGCTTTTGCAGCATTTGCTCCACATCAATATCCTAACAGCAGGGCTCGGCACTAACCGGCACCCAGGACACATGGGCGTCCAAAATCTAAGTCCGACACCCAGAAAATGTCTAAAATTTTACATAAGGCTCATGTGGACAGACTCTAAAAAGTCAAACCCGACCCCTTGCAAAAAAACACGTTATTATGGAGCCATGTTTACAGTAACCAGATTTTGAACTACAAGTTCAACTCAGGACCAAACACTTTAGCAAATGATAATCTTAAGTGTAGTCAAAAATATAAAAACTAATTGCGACCCTAACCATTCACATCTTTAAGAAAGAAAGAATATGTTTGGTCACCAAACCCCTTGTCCCCCCTCTCTCTCTCTCTCTCTCTCTCTCTCTCTCTCTCTCTCTCCCTCTCTCCCTCTCTCTCTCCTCTCTATCTCCCTCTATCTCCATCTCTCTCTCTAACTCTCTCTAACCCCCTCTCTCTCTCTCTCTCCCCCTCTCTGTCTCCCTTTATCTCCCTCTCTATCTCCCTTTATCTCCATCTCTCTAACTCTCTCTCTAACCCTCTCTCTCTCTCTCTTTCCCTCTATCTCCCTTTCTCTCCCTCTCTCTCCCTTCTCTCTCTCTCTCTCTCTCTCTCTCTCTATCTATCTCTCCTTCTCTCCTTCCCTTCCTCCTTCCCCCCTCAAATCACCTGTCTTTCCTCTCCTTCTTCATCCTACTCCAAATTAAATGTATTCAAACAAGACCACAAGTATGACACAAATCCACCCGTGGGTTGAGAGCTCACATTCCTTGGTACATGAAAGATGCTGGCAATTGTGTGATGTGGCAAGATTGGGTTGGTTGGATGGTTTGACATGACTGCTGAGAAAGCATGTGTGTGCTTCTAAGTAACCAACCAACCAGGGGACCGATGGCTTAAAGTCCTCTCTGAGGGACTTGGTAATTAATGAGGATCAATGCCTTATCATAGGGCACTAGTGCATCGACTTGGTTGCGAACCTGGGACCTCCCGGTTACGAGACCGTCATGCCATCATAATTATTATGCCTCGGTCTGATGTTTTATGTGACGTGATGCCATCCTGTACCAAACATATCCATTCTCTGTTTTACCTGCATTGTTCTATGAGACTACTTGTTATCCTGTACCAAATATAGAATTCCTTCATTTAGTTATTTTCTCTTTCACATACATTGTACAAGCACAAAGCTAACAACCAAAGAACCCTGTGCATCATTTACAAAGGTGAATTAGTCACGATATTGAATAGCTTAAAACCTGCATATTGGCACAATTTTATTAGCAAGGAGGCTTATAAATATATGACGCCCACGTGGAAGCAACAGATTGGCTTACATTCTCTCTTATACCTGTTACAAGACTCCTACAGTTCACATCTAAATGAGATCATTTATGGGTGCAATTTGCATCTTTTGAAAGCATATTGGTTTTGCAATTATGCATGAACAGGCACACCCATTTAATAAGGAGATAATGTCTATTGCTTTACAACCGCATGCAGCACATATGATCAACAGGTGAGATTCTACACTCTGTCCTACACCTGTTACTTCACTCCCACAAGTTCACATCTAAAGAAGATGGTTTGTGGGTGCAATGTTGTGTCGGATGAAAGGCCTAACTCTCCCACTTCTGTTCATGCATCATTAGAAGCAGCCTCATCCAGACGACCAGAATTCATTGTATAGCTGTATGAGAACAGTGTATGTATACGTTTTAGTAATTATGTTTTTTCTAGTCTGAACAGCTGGTAACTAAACGTCATACTGTAGCAAATCAGATGTTTGAGCATTGATTCAACTTTCGAATGATAACTTGATATTAGAATCAGCATCTACATATATGTCTACTGTGAATGTTGCACTGTACAAACACTGAATAACCATGTGAGATTTATAGTGAGTGTGCACTGATGATGAGCCAGTTGTCACCAACATGTATGCTGATGCTAAACATACATGTACATGGATATACAGTTAGCAACTAAATTATTTGTACCCTTTGTGAATTTGATGTTTTTTGTGTTTTTTGTAACTCAGAAAAGAAAGGTGGATTAATTGAATTAGGGCTTTTGTTGAATACTTTTAGATATAAGCTTTAATATGTCACATGCTCAAGAACATAAATCGGGACAATTCATTTTTTCATATACTTAAAAAAAATACAGAACTTGGTAAGGGTATGAATAATTTTGTTGTTAACTGTACATGTATATCAATTGACCTCTTCAAACTAGTTATAATTACAGTATTTTATCGCCTTAATACCGCCATTGACAATACATAGCTCTTGCAACTTTCTAGCAAGCAGCCAACAATATTTTTCAAATGCGTACACTACTTGGGCTACACGATAATTCTTTAGACAATGTTTCTTTATAAGGGTTCCGTATAATGATAAATGATTTTATTGATTTTTATTTACACTGAAGGCCCTGCAAATATTTCCCTATCAATTGCCAGGTTCCCATTCACATGTACACCTGCGTTGAGAGTGGCGAGTTTGGACATCAGTGCTGGGTGGAGATTTGAACCCCCAACCTTGAATTGAGAGTCTATTGAATGAACCACTGTACCACAAGTCGTCCATTACTTCTCCTCACAATATCATTTCTTTCTGTACGAGTTGCGCATAAATTTCTTTAAGTGTGAACATGCCTTGAGGATGATGTTGTTGTATTTGTCATCTCGGTGTAATGATGCTGTGTGGTTCAGTATGATGATGATGATTCACAGCAGCTGGCAAAGACCGCATCTTGGTTTCACCAGCAGCCTCGTATCCAAGCACTCACAATAATTCCCCATCTCTCGACAAGCTATTCTCAATAGAACAATGAGAAAATTAAGGAAAATAAATGAAGAAAAGTAAATCATTCTCAGCTTTCCCAATGAATGAAGCAGTCAGTTTACCTGCTTAGAAAGGAATTGGTTCAAATATTATTGCATCTGATTGCGTAGCTGAAAGGGCAAGTGTGTTGTGGGAATACCCTGAGGTGTATTATAAAATTTGCCTGCTGAGACACCAAATTCACTTTCTCAAAACACACATTATTTATCAAGCAGTTTAAACTTTTGCACCCTCCGTTTAGATATGATTGTTGTAGTTTTGCCTGCACGATGCTGATACACGTTTGTTCCCCCCCCCCCATGAATATAGAGGAAATTTGATAATAATTTTACTGTCATCTTGTATGCAAGTGTTATTGATAGCCTACCAGAATATTTTGGTTGCCCAAGGACATTTTGCAAGAGGTTTTTGAACACTCTCTATGCTAACTTTATTCATCTTCAATCTTCGTTGATAATGTCCTCGGATCTTGTGTGCATCTTCTTGACTACTGCTCTCTCTCGCTCTCTCTCTCACCCCCCTCTCTCTCTCTCTCTCTCTCTCTCCTCCCTCCCTCCCTCCCTCCTCCCTCCTCCCTCTCTCTCTCTTGGCTCAGCTGTAGAATAACTACTTCAGCATTGAGATGAGAATCGCATATCCCTGTCATTGAGACCCACATGTATGTAATGTACATGTGTACATCTCCATTGCATAGCCCCTGTTTCTCAGTACTCTAAAGATGCATCACCATTGCACATTACACCATTTGTAGAATGCTCTCTCTCTCTCTCTCTCTCTCTCTCTGTCCCGCACAAACGATTCTATCCTCTTGTTCCAGAAATATTCATACATGTAGGCAACAGTGTCCATGATTGCTTCTTAGTATTTCTGTATTTGTGTAATATTTGTGTAATTCTTCTGGAATTATGCACTGCTTCAAAATCATCATTATGATATGTACCTGTATTGTCATATCACTTTATAATCTATGGATTACAGTTGATGCACACTGTACATGCTAGAGTTGTAATCTTGCATGAAATAATTTGTCTACTGACCTACATGTATGTTTGCACATCATACATTAACTTGTACATAGATCATCGATCACACAGGGTCACTCCGTATCGAGGTGCCATGTGTCCATGTACATGCAGCATTGGCCCAACATGTCTCAAAGGAATGTGATACTTCGTGGAGTTTCAGAATTGACCATCTTCATGATCATGAGAAAATTGAAAAGGAAAATGATGTGTATTGATTTCATTACATGTATGATTAAGCCATCCCTACCCCTCTTACCCCTCCCTCCCAACCCTTCTTACCCCTCCCTCCCAACCCTTCCTCCAGGGTGCCCTCTCACCTTCTATAGTGATCCCCCTTGTGCTACCTACCTACCTATGACATCCATGTACCTGTATCTATCCCTAATATAGTTTTTTTTAGATTGAAGGTCATTCCTTGTCTTGCAAGCAATCCCTACTCCCCCAACCTTGCCTTCTTTACCCTCCCATCTCCTTTCCAGTGCCAACCCACCCCTCCCCATTTGTGCTTCCCAATTAACTATCCATGTACATGTATTTGCCTACTACCCATCCTTAATCCACTCCTCTTTAAAATTGAAGGTCACTCTTCATCTTGCCCCCCCCCCCTGCCCTTCTCCTTACCCATCCACCCCCACCCCTTCCCCCTCCTTTCATAGTGCATAGTGCCCCTTCCTGAGTGCTTCTCAATGACTATTCATATATCCCTCCGTAATAATGCACTCATCTTTGAAATTGAAGGTGATTCCTGTTTTGCCCTCCTAAATACCCCCTTCCCCATTCATCTCTTCCTCTCATAGTGGTCCCACCCCCCTGTGTACCAAATATACATATCCATGTATCCTTCTAAGTATCCATCCTCAACCCACTCAACTTTGAAATTGAAGGTCATTCTTCGTCTTGCCCTCCAAAATACTCCGCCCAGGTTCAAGGGTAGGTCGAGATGCCTACTGGAGGTGTAATAAATGACTCTTCACTCAAAAAATTTGCAATGCTCCATTGAACATCTGCCAGGAAGCTGCATCAGATGACATTGAACGTAGTAACTATACCTCCTCGGTGTAGCTAGTTGGGGGGCTGTTCACACCGCTGCCAATAGATAGTTTGCAGGCACAAACCCTTGTCAAGTGTTGTGCGTAACATTGTCTGCATTATAAGACTACAGTAGGTTCCACCCCCTTTCAGATAGTATACAGTACCAAAGCTGTGACGTCATACAAATCTATTTTTGGAATTTCTCAATTTTTTCTTCATTTTCCGAAAGAGCATCAAAAATAATGTCCAAATGTCGAAAACCAATTGAATATAGCAACTCAGTGTTATATACATGTATATTGCTCTGGCTCCTAATGTTATGAACCAGAGCAATATAACACTGAGTTCCCATAGGCAACCTTTTTTATTCAGATGGTCATATCTCAGCCAATACTTAACCTATTCAATTGGTCAAAAATAGATTTTTGATGACGTCACACTTCACCACTCTATACATGTACATGTAGGCCTGCTTTGTACAGTGAATACTCTGAAACTAAATTTCGTTTTATTGTGAAACTTAATAGATTTGGGCAACATCTCATGAGAATTCAGTAAAGATTCATGAAATACTTGTCATTCGAACTTAGTATGATATGGAATTGTGATCGACCTTGCCCTTCCCTCCCACCAAAGTTTGTATACATATGATACTGTATGTATCCAGGGGGATGTTTCACAAAGACTAAGATCGACTTTAAGTTGGACTTAAGTATAACAGGCCGTTCATGCCATTGGTTGCTATCCCAATTGGTCTCTAAATTATAATCTTTAGATAATATTTTTTCCTTCAATAATGAATTATCAAAAATATAAGTTTTGTAGATTTTTTACCATGATTTGTACATCCCTTGAGAGACCAATGCCAGTAAATAATGATAGCAAACAATGGCATGAACGCCTGTTATACTTAAGTCCAACTTAAAGTCGATCTTAGTCTTTGTGAAACACCCCCCAGTACATGCATGTACACTCAAGTTTTGTGCTTATCTTGTATGTTTGTTCATACAATTTTTCATCTTGTGTGAAAAGGCTGTACATCAACACTGGTCAATGCTCTTGTGTACAAGGTTTGGGCACCTAGACATTTGTTTAACAGAGGAGGGCATAGTGGCATACTTTCAAATACGAACAGGTTACTACATGTAGTACTAGGTATTCACGTGCATGTAGGTGACCGGAGGTCAGTGCAGCAATATGTGAACGGAGGCCGTGGAAAGCTGTTCACACTGCCAGTGTGACAGCTAGGAGGATGTCATCACATTCATAATGATACAGATATATTTCAATTGTTTTAGAGATTGTCACTCTTGCATGGTAGGGGACTGTAAAATCAAGATATCTCGGTCGGTGATGAGACATGCTCATGCGACAATTGCTTTCGACTTTATTTGATAAAAGTTATAGGTTTAGGTTTGCAATAGGCCATTTTCATAATGTAATCACATTTAATGCACAAATTGTTAAGTGCCTTGTTACAAATTATTCAATTCACCAATTACAAATAATTTTATTTCAATAGTCAGAATGCAAATTGCGTACATTACGTGTTTTGGGGCAAGGCAAGCCTTCATGTTTGTCCTACCTAGCAACAATTAATGTATGCAATTTGTGATGTGCAGCTGTGTAAAAAAATATATATTTGTGTTAGCGAGAACTTCTGAATGTGCAAGTTGGATTTTCTTTTTAGCAAATTTCTTTTTTTTTGTCCATTTCCTAGAGCTCTGTTGGGTATTTTTTTGATTTCAGATGGTTTTTTTTAGCTTTCCAGAGTGGAATTGTTCTGCTCCCTACATAATGCATTTTTCATGATTTTGTTTGTTTGTTTTCCTGTTTGTGTGAGTTTCCATAACTATGTAATGTTGGCTGTGCAAATTTTTTGTATTCATCTCACAAATAAAAACTTTCAACTCTCACTGGAATACAGGCTTTAACATTAAGTGCTTAAAGATAAAGACCAGTTCTGGTTATGCGATTGCATTGTGAAAGAAACATTGTGGAATCGATCAGAAAAGGTTGATCATCTAGCATACAAGTATTGGTGTGTACTGCAAGGTTCTGGAATCATCAAAATGATAAGAAATTTGGCCCAGTCTTGGTAAAGTTGCAAGCACTGTACACAGAAAGATGCATATGGGACTACGCGACACGTGCGTGACACGTGCTCTATATCTGTCCGGTCCAAATAGATTACCAAATATATCAATTAGTAGGCGGTTTCCCGGCAAAATTTGTATCATCACGTATTAGTCAAAACATATTCTTTCACATGATTGGTAATGAGAGCTTCCATTTCATTTTTTAAGAGGGGGGCGTTTCCAAAACTGGTCTTTACCTTTAACCAAAATCATCTCATTGTCTGAAAGGCACATCAGAGTGTTCACATGGCTGTGTTTTGTATGATTATACAAAGTGGTGCGGAACCCCCCAGCTGCTATTCGATACAGGATTAATAGTGATACTTTCCTGAATGTTATTGATCTGTATTACTAGTGCTCCCTACTGTGCAGTACCAGCACATTATGTAAATGGCAATGCCTGTTCACATTGCCACGATTGTATTTGCTTCTAATTCTATGCATATAAGATACCATTTGTTTAGAGCCAGAAGGGCATTATCTCACATTCTCAGTGTAAACGCCCTTCTGCCTCTGAACAGATGAAATTACAGCATAATAGATTAATAATCAAGGCAGTACAGGTATGTGTAACAGTGACCTATGTGAATGAAAATATAATTACAGACTGCATTTTAAAAATAATGCACTTAGATTGTGTACCATGTTTTAGCCAGTGAGAGCAAGGCCAAGCTATTTTACCCCCACATATGTACACTTACATGGCTGACCACATCTTAGATTTCAGTATTTTCCTACGACTGCACCACGCTGATAGCCATAGTGATTGAATCAGACAAAACATCAAATAAAGTGATATTATTATTTCAAATTCAATTCAATAATTAATAAAATAATAGTACTTGGTTACATATGGGATGTGCATTGGACTTGCCCTTGAAATATAAATATCCTGCAATCATTGCAACGATTCAAAGAGGAAGATAACAGAAAGTAAACAAAAGTGCAACAGAGAGGGAATAATAATAATAATAATAACAACGTCTCTTATAAAGCGCTTACCACCGAAGTCTCTAAGCGCTATAACACACAGAATAGACAGATAAACAATTACATATTAAACAAAACATAAAAGTGCAAATAAACCTACAAATTACAATACATATGAAATACACATCAATGTGAACAGAGTAAGTTAATCATTAAAAGCAATTTTGAATACATGTGTCTTGAGAGAAATTTTGAATTGGTTAATAGTTTGACAGTTTTTTACATTTGAAGGTAGCTTGTTCCAAAGTTCAGCAGAAGCTTTGGAAAAAGAGCGATGGCCATAAGAAAGTGTTAATACAGAAGTAGACATGAGGTTTAATTGAGAAGATGACCGAAGATTACGTGAGGGTTTGTATTCATGGGAAGGGGAGAGAGTGGGAGACAGGAACAAAGAAGAAGAGACAGGGAGAGACAGATAATGTGTGTGTGTCAGTGTGTGTGAGAGAGAGAGAGAGAGAGAGAGAGAGAGAGAGGGGGAGGGGGGGGGGCACAGAGAGAGTACATGTATGCACGTATGATGAGCCATACAATGCAAAAAATTAATGTTTTTGCTTGCCAAAACCATATATAAGTAATGACAAAGCCATAATCCACCTGAGATTAATGGATTAAGGATCTTTATCTCAGCCAACAGGTGACTGTGGTGTAACCTGTTGCGGTGAATTGCCGTTTAGTCTACAACCAGTTCGTCTACTACCCAAGTGGCTATTCCTATATGGTCCACACCCAGCCCGTCTACTATCCACATGGTCTAATAATCATTTTGTCTACTTATCATTTGGTCTAATCTCCAATAAGTCTACTGGCCATTTGGTCTATTGCTGTTTAGTCTAATTTTCAGTTGGTCTAATTCCCAGTTTGTCCAATGCCCATAAGGTCTAATAATCATTTGAATTTTGATGATTATTATTACATGTATTTATTATAATTGAATGATTATTAGACCATATAGATGGAAGACAAAATGAGCATTAGACAAACTGGGAATTAGACCAACTGGAAACTAGACTAAATGAGCAATAGACGAAATTGGGAATTCTGAAAATTTTTGATTTCCACAGAATTTTAAAGAAAGATTGCTGTATTGCACAAAACAGTAGGTACCAAATGACGGAAGGATTGCTTTGTGCAACATAATGAATTTGCAAAGTACCCATATATCTAGTCTTGATTAGCTCCATGACAACCACTTTTAAACAAGTATAAATTAATCTTGCACTGGAAACAGTTAAATAATCTGTAAGCCTTTGGCTATATGTATCCCATGATAAATACAATTGGAGATTATTTGGCACTGGGAGATTATTTGTGTGGTATATAAAGAGTTATTTATCTGCCACTATTAAGAATTTTGTTTCTTAGGCACAAAAAGGGTGTTAAATGATAGTATTATACATAGAGGGTGCGTTTATTGTCCAATTTTTTTGCCTAGAATCAACGTTTTCAAATGTCTTTCAGGCAAATTTTTAAGGTGATAAACGCATAGGGTGGTATTCTCATAAGTTAAGCCGGGACTAAGTCCAGACTAAACAAGAGTTTTAGATCACACTTCTATGGAATGCTACGTTTCATCTTCCTCCTTCAATATTCATGACAAACATAATCTACCAAATACTTTATTGAAAATCGGTTAATACTCATATTATCTTTTTCTTCCCATTTCATTGCAAAATTAATATTTTTGACACTTTTCATTGCAGGATTAAAATAATCTGTGCAGGGTAAATGAGTTGGCAACAGGCACTCCATAAAAGTGTGAAGCCAGGCTTAACTTAGTACGCGCTATCGGAATATCACCCATAGCCTTTTTCAAACGTCTTTAGATATGGGCATATTGTAACGCCGAAAAAAAGTGTGTTTTGAATTTGACATACAGCCAGAATCACGTTTCTTACATGATAAATGCAAAGCTGTTTTGAACCACACATACAAATCGGACCTTCCCAGGCTAATCTGCTTCCCGGGTTAAACGGCGCAAATTAAAGCAGCTGCGAAGAGACAGGGCCTTTATTTCGAATCGTGAAGAGTCGATAAACGCGACATCATGCAAAACTCGTTCGTAAAGTGGGGTTTTATATGTACATATAGAAACACTGATTCTGAGTGGCAAGACACGATAAAAACGCACCCAGAGTTTACACCTTTCTAGCTCTCAGCCACCAGGAGGGAATTATAGCGCACAGTTCTGTAGACCTCTTGTCAATATACATGAATATTCGGTTGTCAAAATTCACAAATTGTTATACATGTGCATACTCTTGAATTGGGTGCTTTCTTTGAATAATTTTGATATATGCTTTGATTTTATGATCTTATCTGTAAGGCAAATATGAGACCCATTTAAAGGGCAATCCAACCCTTGTAATAAATTGATTTGTATGAAAGCAGAAAAATAACAGAAACAGAATGGCAAAAGTTTGAAATGAATCGGACTAATAATAAGGAAGTTATGAATGTTTGAAATATGAGATCACTAAGTCTAGGCGAATCTCTAATTGGTAGTTTGGTTAGTGGATTGTGATTTAAAGTTCACTGTATGTAGAACATTTGGTCACGGGTCAGTGGGTCCATATTATCAGTATTTTGTATGTTGATTCTATTAAAAAAAGTTCCATAGGACCATGAAAAGTTATTGTACATTTGATTGAATAGATATTGCTTATTCTGTTTATACATGGCCTGGTTTTAGATATGAATACAAGAAAATGGTGTTTATTGACTATGTACATGTAGGTTTATTCGCTATAAAGCTGACTCACGATACTTTCTGAAAAAGGTCATTTTTTAGCTGTTTCCATTTGCATACTGTTTATTATACAGGGGATCACTGCCAGATGTTGAACTTGGGTATTTTAGTACTAACCCAGTCTCACCAACCAGACCAACATGAAAATAACTATTAATAGTTAATGGTCAACAGTTGTTGATAATTCATTGTCAGTTTAGTGATCTGATTGGGTATAATTCCTGCTATTTTTCAAATTGCAGCCTAATACATGTATGTGAATTATAAGTTAATACCTTAATGATTCTGTGTGGACATTCATGATCATATTTTTCTTATGGATGCATTAGATTTTCATTATCATTATATGCATTTCAAGTTTATTTGAAATCCACAGAGTTTTTTTCATGTTGAACACTTCAAAACATAGTACATTACTAAATACACTTAAACTGTAAACTTGTATACGTTTTTTTTTCTTCTTCTTCTTCTTCTTCTTTTCTTTGTTAATATGCCAAACATGTCTTTCCACCATATGCATAAAACTAGATATACATTTAGGACCTACAACATGTACACATGTAAGATGAAAACAGAAAGATGGTTTTCTGCCTTAGGCAAAGAGGGAGCCCTAATCATACCACTGAGGGATGACAGGCAGAGCAGTGGTACAGTGTACCAGTTTTTTGGAACTACCATGTCCTTTGTCTTTATATGACAAATTGACAAGCATTCCAGAACCAAAGATGATTCCATTACAGTCAATAGGACTATTCAACATTAATGACATTTTTAGAGTGTCCAAAGTTTTTTTTTTTCTTTGAACACTGGGATGGTCACAAATCTGTATAAAGCAAAGGAAAAATAGATAAGATTGTCCTCTAAATTGGCAGGGGCACATGCTACTGCCCACCCCTTCACTCCTCTGTCATGGGCCTGCCACTTGGCCTTAAAGACTCTCATTGGTGCTCCAACATTCACTAGGACTTTATTTTGTCAAAAGTATAGGGTTAGGGTTAGGGTTGCAAGTGGGTTCTAGATTACACGTAGTCTGTAGATGAATTTTAGGATCAGGGTTAGGTATAAGATTTCGTCCAGGGTTGAAGTTCGGAATGCGGTTAATGTAGGAGATCACCACAAAGCAATTGGCGCAGGAGCAAGTGTGCAATGTCTTACATGTACATCTATGCCATTCTAATGTCCGGCACTAGTGTCCTTTGGCAAGACATTAATCTACACTTGCCACTCTCCACCCAGGTGTTAAATGGGTACCAGTAGGAAGGAATTCCTTGAATTAATGCTGTGAGCGCCAAAATCGGCAGCCTAGCATAGCCAGGTAATGTTGGAGTGCCTTGAGCACCTTGCAAGGTGGATACGTGCACTTTATAAGAATCCAATATTATTATTATTATTATTCAACAAGCCAGTGGCCCTTGGGAAAAAAAGGTAATAATCTGATATTCAGTCAGTTTACCCATTGTCGCAAAGGGACAGACCGCTAAACTTCAATAGACTGTTTAGGTGTTGCTCTTACACTTGTCTCTGTAATTCTATAGGTGTTGTTGAGTCTGAGACCCGGGCAAGTGCAATGGTTGAATGGACAGTTGTACATAAAGCCTAAAGAAATCTGTATTTATATTTCATGCATCGATTACTTCTGTCTAGCAGACAACCATGCTTGATTGTCCTTCAATGTACGTGTGGTATATGTTTTGGACTGTGTTGGATTCGACCTTGCCAATGCAGTCAAGGCTGTTTTTATATCTCGGTCATCTTTGTACATTCTTTTGTTAGTATGCAAATGGGGGTTATCAGAGCTGCCAACCATGCCTATTTTGGAGGAATGGTCCCTATTTTTTGCCTTCAAACTGACATTATGAACCCTAGATTAGTCTCTTTTTATTAAAAGTTATGTGTAAGAAAATATATGAAATAAGACTTATTCCTAATTTTGCCTTGAGAGATTCCTAATTTTGCTGTGACAGATTTTTAGGTGATGGTGATGATGATGGCTACTTGTCTAGCGCTGGTGTGAGCCTCGACTGGGCGCTCATGGAGCCCAAGTATGGATTTCTTGTATATCAGGGAATGTTACAAGATGCTATTAGTATATTTGCATTTCTGTGTCATATATGTTTAGTGAAATGGGGGGGGGGAGATGCAACTTTGGTATCTTCAACTAAAAGCTATTTTATGGTCCCTTCATAATTCATGCTTAATCTTTCTTTTTCTCTATTTCTCCAGTGCTGGGAGTGTTCGCTAGGAAACTGATCCAGCAGCGTACCCAATTTGGACCTTTCGTTGCCCCGCGTGTGCCCTACAAGATCGAGCCAGACCCGTTTAGATTACTCTACAAGGTAACGTACCATCAATCTCTTTTTTCAATGTTCTAAAGTATTGTTTGTTGAGAGACAAAAAGGCGTTAAACTCTGTGTCAAAGTATATAGGTTAACGCCATTCTCACACTCAGCAGACGATATCTTCTTAGCTTGCGGATGTTCATGGTTTCATAGGATCAGTGACTGACTGCAAAGAAAAAATAAGCACATGGTTTTGAGTACCTAACCATGGAACTTATGTGGGTCACATGGGCACCCCAAATCTAATTCTAGTCCACCCCACCCTTTTTTCGTTAACAGGAACCCCATACACCTTTGTAAATTTCAATCCGGAATCTTTTTGGAGAAACAAAAGTGCAGCCTTGGTTTTAACAAATCGCTCATGCATTAAGCATAAATGACCTTAAAAATGTCAATCCGGACCCCCAATGAAAAGGTTCCTGTGAAGCCTTGTTTAGGACTTCAGGTACCGTCTGTGGGAATTGATAAAAACTTTGCAGTTTAGGATTGATGTCTTCCGAAAGGAAAGAAGCGTACCGAATTGATTTGGAACAAAGGACATTCATGTTCCAAGGCCACTGCGATATCCACGGAACCATAATATCTATTACTTCATAGTTTAATTTTAGTATGTTTGTGTGGTGCCTCCTAATAACCCATCACCACTTTTTCTTCTACATTTAGAGATAAAAACTAAAATTATTCATACCCCTTGCAAATTTGATGGTTTTCTTTTTTGTGTTTTTCATAGCTCAGGAATGAAAGTTGGACTAGTTGAATTAGGGGCTTTGTTGAATACTTTTAGTAGTAAGGTTTAATAAGTCACATTCTCAAGAAATATAAATTGGGACAAAACTATTTGTCACAATGACTTTCAAGAATCAATTTAAAAGGCAATTTCAATAGCATATATACTAGGGCTGTGCATAACCGTGTAATGAGGTACTCGAGTACACTCCCAGCCTGGCCCGCGAATACTTGTATGCTCGGGCGCCATGTTTTTTGTTGTTTTTGTTTTTGTTTTTTTTAATATTTAAAAATAAAACTATAATAATACCTAGCTAGCCTTTATTTTGGTGATTTTACTCACACAAATAAGCCTGAGTCGGTACAGTCCCGACTGTTTTTTCGAAGCCAACGCTCCGATAAAAATAATACAAATAGATCTAGTCTAGATCTAGAATCTATGTCACCGAAGAAAAGGATTATGTCGGAATGCGGACTTTGGACTTGCGCGCCCCTATCACCGAAGAAAAGGATTATGTCGCAATGCGGACTTTGGACTCGCGCAGCCATTGTTACCGAAGAAAATGATTATGTCGCAATGCGGACTTTGGACTAGGGCAGACATTGTCACCGAAGAAAAGGATAATGTTGCAAAGCGGACTTTGGACTCACGCAGCCATTGCTACCGAAGAAAAGGATTATGTCGCAATGCAGCCTTTGGACTCGCGCAGCCATTGTTACCGAAGGGAATTATGTCAGCGCTTTGGAGGCCTAGCTACCATGCTCAGAAAAGATCTCCTGCGTAATAAATCGACACTTTTTATTAAATCTCTTCCCTTCAAATTAGGAAGGTAGGTTAGCTTTAAATAGTATTCTTTATTCGCATTATGTTGAGACACAGAGATGGTTGTAAAACCACTGAAAAAATAGCAACAAAAAAAAACAAAAAAAAAAATGGCGGCAGAGTATTCGAGTACTCGAGTAGCTGTCAACAGTGCGAGTATTCAAGTATTCGACTACTCGTCGCAGCCTTAATATATACTGTATTGCATTTAGATAGAAATCCAGACCAGATTGTGTACATGGACGTGAATGTCATTGTAGTGTTTGCACATTTCAAAAAGTGACACGCATGGCTATCAAAATTGCCTTATGTTCATTCTTTGGCATTCTGTCTACCAGTTCACACTTGATTTTGTAGCTCTATTTGTAATGAATGATTTTGCCGCTTTGTTCTCCAAGGGGGGATTCACACTATTTTGACAACAAATATAAACGTTTCACTTAAGTGCCCTTCAGAAGGGGGAGGGGGGTATAAATATCGCTTTCATATTTTACATGAGCAGAGAGTTCAACCACAATTAGGTCTTTATCTTGAACCTAAACCATATTTTTCGCGCTACTGTTTCGACGACTAAGCGTGTGTCATTGCAGTATCGCGACCCATAAAAACATGAATGCTGTACTCATGTTACACATGTCGTAACCGAGCACTCCGCATCCCCCTTGTGACCATCCATGTCAGCTCTAATCCCGCGGAAGCTGTCAAAAACCACAATTGTCGCGAGCAGCGCGCCCCGGGAGAGGGGTTGAGGGAGATTATCGGCAGAGATAATCTGGGTGATCTCCCCTCTTAAAATGTTGTCATAATCCAAGGGAAAGTGTTGATGAGGTGTGATGGAACGTACAGGTAAAAGGCTTATTGGGATTTAAAGGTGAAGGCCAGGCAGGTATTAATTTCACACATTTGAAGGGGCTTGACGGCTTGTCTGCTGTAGTGTAGGAGAAAGTAGGTCCATGTGTACTCTCTGGTCGGCGTGAACTGTAATGGACATGCTCGTTAGGCGGGGGGTTTGCCGACAATCGTCATGTTCAAGGCCATTATGATCTATTTCCTGCAGATAGAGTTCAAAGTGTCCTTTCTCTATCTTTATGCACTTTTCTCCACCCTATAATCTCGGATTGTCCTCCTCTTCATGTTCCTGTGATTCTTTGTGGCAACCGTATTTTGCCCTCCCCGATCCCTTCCTCACAGAAGTTGCAGTGTTAAAAAAAACAAGCTCCTTATGTATGAGAGCTATTTGTACATGTACTTAAAAGTCAAACTATCATCTGCTATATTAAAGTTCATGCATTACAGTATAAATGTTTTAATCATTGACAAACCAATTTATTTTTCTTGGCTATTTTTTAGAGTTTAAGGAGCAATGTGCTCCCAGCCCCTGTCTTTTCTCATTTTTTCAAAGCATCCTCCATTAGGCTAGAGACAGGTATGGTGAACAATTCATCAGTAATTTTTTTTCTCCAGAAAGATGGTGGGAAATGGTTGGACATATGAAAACTATCCCTCCCAGCCCAAGTTGTCAACCTCGAAATGCAGGACTTCAAAGTCCACTTTGAGAATTTCTTCTACATATGAAAATGAAATGTAAATTAGGCTGTCAAAAACACTTGTGCAAATCCCTGATACTACCGGTACTTGACTACTTGTGCCTTCAAAGGATCTCTCCAGGTTTTTTGGTGACTAGGAATAAGTTGTGGTTTGAGGTTTCCCTGTGGTTTCCTTCACTTCCCATCCTTAACCTACGATCATACCCCTTTCATATTAGGGAAGAAGAGGGTCGAGTCCGGACTCCATCAGGATCTAGTCAGGACCCTGTCCAGACCCCAATGCTAGTTAAGTCAAATCTTTTGGGACATCAAAAAACAGTTTGACCTATGCAAAATTCAACTTAGGAAGTGTAATGAACTCATGTTTTGCTTAATTTAGTCTCAAAAAATTATTTGACTTGAGGAAAATTTGACTTGTATGATTTTGAGCTGTGCAGAGTTAACTGTGTATGAAAGTCATTGGCATTACTTCGATCTGTACTTCTGCAGAGTTCTCCTGCCACTTTGAGAGGAGGGTTAAATCCAGACCTCGTCGTGACAGGAGGCAATTACTCTGTAGTATGAATGGAATCCTCACAACCCAATGTGGACCGACATCTCCATGTTGATGTGTCAATTGTTGAACAGCAGGATGGTGGGAGCACCAAACATTGGGCGTAACTGAAATATAGCATAATCAAGGATGAAAATTGAGCAGATATCTTTTGTGCTTAACTAATAAATCCGAACTAAACACTCGATCTTCAATAGTGAATATGAAAACGGTATAAGTTAACATGGATCTTCATACCCAGATTGATGATGAAATAGGCAGTGTGGATACAACAGCTGGAAGGGAAGACCAGCTTCAAGAGCATTGTCCAGCATTACTCAGTCACCAAATTTCATGGCCTGTACCTGACACTAAAGATGTGGTTTGTGTTGGACATCCTACGCATCATGCAATCTTTCAATATCAAACGCTAAAAGCATTGCGTGTAGCTGGCACTTAACTGTGTGTCTGGATTTGACACCAAAAATGACACCAAAAGTGTTATGTGAAGGCCCTACGACACGAAAGCCATGGTCTTTGTTTTTTTCGTGTCAAATGTGTATCTCTGACACCAAAGGAGTAGTATGTATCTGACACTAAAATTGGGTTCTTGATCTGACACCAAAGGTGTACATGTATCTCTGACATGAAATCAGTTATCAAAGATCCGTCCATGTGATTGATGGCAAATAAATCCTAGCTACAGAATAGTAGATTAAGAACACACACATTATATAAGCGCACTTACCTCTACGCGCACCGTTGCGCATGTACTTATAAAAAGAGTGTACTGTACTTTTATGGCAAGTAATTGCAGTGATTAGAAAATTTGCGCTCTCACCATCTCATTAATGAATCTTTAAGACTTTTCATTTCACACACAAAAAGAAAGTGAGAATATGATATGATTCATTTTGAAAACTCATGTTAAAGCCAACCTCCTCCCACCGACCCCACCCCACCCCAATTGATCTGAGTGTGAACAGCTCTATTAATTGTCTCAAACTACAAATCCCATGGTTTTAAGCATTCACAGACAGTTGTGAAATAATCACCAAATCAATCAGATTAACATTTCTAATAAAATCATAAGAGAAGAAGCTCTTAGCTCTGGCGATACTGTTCTCTCAGCTTTTATACTCAATCATGTGAGCATCGGTGACAGGTCGACAACAGAGCGAGGGAGCCCTGCTGGTGACGCACCCCAATAAAAACATTCCCCATGCCTGCTCTGCAGTGAGTCATGTTTCATGTTAAAGGTTAATGTGTAGCATTCTGGCATGTAATCTAGAAATTAATGGTAATGGAAAATGTAATGCTTTTAATTGAAAGTGGAACAGGAGGTGCAGTCAAACCTGCCTTAGTGGCCACCTCTCTATAAAGGCCACCTGTATTACAGTAATGGAGCAATGTATTTTGTCTCCCTTAAGAAAGAAACGTGTGTCGTAGGAACTGTCCAGAAAGGCCACCTGTCTACAGTGGCCGCTTTCTCTATTTCCCTTGCTTGGCCTCAAGAGACAGGTTATACATGTATATGTTTATATGCATGTAACTTACAAGTTTTAAATGTATCAAAAGTAGAAATTAAAAATATTTATACAAAATAGAAAAGGAGAACAACAAAACATCTCTTGGGGGAGTTTCAAGGATAAAAAAGAAAATCTGAAGTTCAAAAGAGCTAATGTATATATACAATTAGAATGTCAGAATACACACATCCTCAGTCCTATATCATACACAAATGATTGGTGTAATGCAGTCATATGTGATTCATTTATCGAGACTATATCACACTGTTTTTCAAGAAAAGCGTGACATAGTTTCCAATACTATCCTCAATTTTCAACTCTTTCTTCCTTGGTTGTTTCTTTATGATATCATTTCCATTTTCTTTTCCAAAGTCAACTTTTACAAATTATTTGATCGTCCCAAAGTCTGGAATTGGAAAGATCTGTCATCATGTTGATAGTGAAAACTGGTTATCAAGAAAACAGAGCAATCTCACCCCTTGAGGGAGTAAGTAATTGTAATGAAATATTTCAATTTGAGTCAGAAAGTTGAAAGTTATCATGTTGTCTTTAGTTTTATTATAAAAAGTAGAAACAAAAGGTGATGTCACTTGATTAAAAGTGACATGTATTTTCCTGCGATAAAGAAATTCTCAACCTTATGAGAGATTTTAATCCCATAATGATACTCTTTCACTCCTGTAATAAGCAAAGTAGTTGCCCTGATTATCATCATCATTGCTTTTGTTGTAGAGGAGCGATGCATGCGATGCAAGACTTCCCCTAACCCCAGAGGGAGCTCTGGAGCCAGGGTGACTGTCGAAACAGATTAGGAGAATTAAAATTCCTGTCAACAATTATTGAATCTATCCTAATGGTCCCATCTTGCAGGGGAGGGGAAGGGCGCTTATAGGAGGGGGTGTCTGGGGGTGGGTAATGACAAGAGGGGGAGGAGGCTAGTGAATTGGAAGAGTTGTAAAATACCTGTAAACAATTATTGAATCTATCCTAATGGTCCCATCTTGCAGGGCAGGGAAAGCGTGCTTACAGGGGGTGTCTGGGGGTGGTGGTGGGTAATGACAAGAGGTGGAGGAGGCGAGTGAATTGGAAGGGTTGTAAAATACCTGTAAACAATTATTGAATCTATCCTAATGGTCCCATCTTGCAGGGGAGGGGAAGCGTGCTTACAGGGGGTGTCTGGTGGATGGTGGGGGTGGTGGTGAGTGATGACAAGAGGTGGAGGAGGCTAGTGAATTGGAAGGGTTGTAAAATACCTGTAAACAATTATTGAATCTCTCCTATCGCTTTCATCTTGCAGGGGTAGAGTAGGGTATTCTGACAGGGAAGGGAGGTGAGGAGAAGGGTGCTTACAGGGGTGTTAGGGGGATAATGGGATAATAACATGTGGTGGAGGAGGCTAGTGAATTGGAGGAGTTGTTTAAATACCTGTAAACAATTATTGAATCTACCTTAACGCTTCCACCTTGCAGAGGTAGAGTAGGGTATTCTAACGGGGACGGGAGGGGAGGGTATCGACAGGGGGAGGGGGTGTCAGGGGTGCCAAAGGGTGAATATGGAGGATGGTACATTGGATAAGGGTAGAGAGAAAAAATGGAATATGGGTTAGTTGTAAAATTCCTGTCAACTCTTGTTGAATCTTTCTGTATGCTTCCACCTTGAAGTTCTAGGATACAGTCTATAGCGATGAAGGGGGTGGGGGGACAGATGGTGTGAGGGAGACGATAAGGGGGAGGAGCATAGTGCATTGGAGAAAGGCAGGGAAAAGACAGATCATGGGTTGTAAAAATTTGTGTCTGACAATTATTGAATCTATCCTAATGGTTCCACTTTTCGGGGGTAGGTTGACATAGGGCATTCTGATTAGGAGGGGAGGTGGAAAGTGCTCAAAGAGGAAGATAGGGGTGTAGGAGTGTATCAGGGAGAAATACAAGGGGTGGAGGAGGGTTGTTGGATTTCAGGAGGTTAGTGGAGAAGATGAAATATGGGTTGTACAATTTGGGTCAGCATTTATTGGACCTATCCTAATGCTTCCAGCTTGCAGGGGTAGGGAGGGGGGGGGGGCATTTTGATGGAGAAGGGCGGGGAAGGATGTTGACAGTGGAGTATCAGGGGTGACAACAGGTGGGTGGGGTTAAGGTTTGGAGAAGAGAGAGAAGAAGGTGTAAAATAGTTGTGGTAATGTGACAAGTGAGGGCAGCAGACAGTGTTATCACACCAGGGTCCTGTTTCATAAAACTTGTTATCAAAACCAAGACACAATAACTGTTAAAAGCTACTGAAATTGTGGCATTTGATTGGCTGAGAGCAAATTTGTCATAGATATTTAACATGTGTTATTGATAACAAGTTTTATGTAACAGGGCTCAGGCTCTTCTTTGCAAAGACTGGCCAACTTCACAATGAAAGATGTTGATAATTTTGTTTCTAAACCCATATGGTAAAAACGCAAGTACAGTGAAACCTGCATGTAAAGGCCGTTCAATTGAGACAGGAGATGGTGTTCTTTATGTACAAGTTAGATTACTTGAGAATAGGTTTCCATACATAGAAATACTGTTGAAGCCAGGCATTCGAAATGTGATCTTTATCGACCGGATGGAAAGGTGTTTCTGGTCAGGTGACCTTTCTTATTCATGTGGTCACTAAAACAGGAGCCATTATAACCACCAACCAAAAAGGGCATTCATATGCAAGAGCAAATTAGATAGTAGTGTGTGAATGCATGCTCCATTGTTCCTGTGCAAAACTGGTGCTTTTTATATGTAGTTGTAACCAATTCAGACCAAGATTAAACAGTATTGTGTCAATGCACACGTTATTGTTCAAATGTAAAAACAGTGCTTTTCCTCATAGTTTTAACCATTCAAATCAAGATTAAATGGTATTTAATCTTGGTTTGAATTGATTTAATAGTTGGAACCAAATCAGACCAAGAATAAATGGCATTGTGTGAATGCACCCATTATATTTCCATTTTAAAAACATTGCTATTCCTTGTAGCTTTAACCATTCAAACCATTCAAACCATTCGAACCAAGATTAAACAGTAGCATGTGAACACACCCTTCATTGTTCCAGTGCGAAAGCAATGCATTTGACTCATAGTTGTACACGCTCTCCCTTGAGGTGTCCCAGCTCATTGTTTTCGAAGAGCTGTCAAACACAAAAGACCCCAGACTAGGGCCTGGTGTCATCTCGTTTAAAGGGAACGGTCACCATTTTGCAGCTGTCATTATCCGTTTGTTCGTTTGTTTATTTGTTTGTTTAGAACTATTACAAGATAGTATTGGTCTGGTGAGATCCAGAAAGGCCTCAATAAGGCCTGTCATCATCAGACCGAAGTTGCTCTATTTTAACTAGCCCGATCTCAAATTAGCCAGCTAATTTG
The DNA here is from genome assembly GCA_037976565.1 of Mesocentrotus franciscanus. NCBI lineage: Eukaryota > Metazoa > Echinodermata > Echinoidea > Camarodonta > Strongylocentrotidae > Mesocentrotus > Mesocentrotus franciscanus. The sequence goes on from CP137678.1 coordinate 15,742,811, forward strand.
CGCCTTCATCAGCCCGCAGTTGCAATTAGTGGGAAATCTTAGTCTTGTCCCCAATATAGCCCGCTATGTGAAATAGCGGGCTAATTTGCACCCGTCCGTCGTGAAGACGCAATTTCTAGCTTTAGGAAAATATCCCGAGTCTGAAAATAGCGGGTTATTTTGCAACTTCGGTCTGATGAAAACAGGTCTGATGAAGACAGGCCTAATTAATGTAACATGTACGTGGAGGAGTAAAATGACTCTTCATCTGTTAGGAGCCTGAAGTTATGTGTAACTTTACATAGTATGAGTAAATACCCTTTTGGCACAAGACAAATGTATTATTGAATACATGTACCTTTCTGATTCGTCAACAAACGATATTTACTCAAAAAGAACTGTAAATTTTGGGGATGTGTCTTTAAAAACAGGCAGAAATATTATAACTGTACTATGAATTGTTGCATAGACCCAACTGACGATTTAAATTTGGAGAAATTACACATTCTGCTTTGTGGAGGGGAAATATTGTACATTGTAGACCCCCACTTGATTTTGATATCACTTTCAATATGCACATGTATTTGATTCGCTGGATATACAGGTTGCATTTCATATGAAGTTGCTATGCTAGGTTTCAAATACATAATGTTTAGGAAGTCAGTTCTCTAAGGAATTTGATGCGCAAGAAAGAAATTAAAAGGGATACCCTTGAAGTACTTCCAGTCTTGTGTTACCGTAGAAAGGAGTGAGTACATTGTATCTTTGGATTAACATGAACCCGTTCCCGAGGGTCCAAGACACAATTATTTTAAAGTTCAATTCAAAGTATTCCATTGATACTAAGTACGCCGCCCAATCATTAATTAACTCCCAAATCTGAGCAAGCAGACCAATTGACGGTGTAGAAATGTCAATCTCCAGGTCAAATTGGAGCAAAACAATCAAATAATAGATGCTTGTTTGGATTTCCCAAGTCATCATCTAGCCGATTTAACCAATCAAAAGACCAACGATTACCAGGCACAACAAGTCATCCGCAATCAGGCGCAACGGCCGCTCGCAAATGTATCGTAAATCAATTCCCTAGGAGCAAGTTTGCAGGGGTTGAATCGATGCTCCGTTTCAAAAACAAAAAGTCCATGTGATAGAATCGCACGCAATTATTCAACATTAGCCAGCCAAAGTGCAGGCAAGCGCAACCGTTTTCCCTTCCTCTCACTCCAGCACATTTCCCTCCAATAAATATCAAATTTTTTGGAGCAAATTGACTCAACAAATGGAGTGTAATGTCAAGCTTCCCCTTTCTTCGGTTGCCTCTGGCCCTCCGCTCTGTTGCTCCTCCGCCGCGACCGACCGCTTCTCTTTCTCTCCTTGCGTGTGGCGTTTAGCAAATAATTTCCCCGGTTTATGAAATGAGCGAGAGAGGGTATAACAGGACCTGAATTGCCATCTCTCTTTCCTGCCAATTTTATGGAAATCTTTTTGGTATTGATTATTTGAGGCAAAGAGTAATTCCACTTCCTTCCAGCGAGAACAGAGAGTTCAGAGTAGCCCTATACATGTAGCTGAAGATAGAAGGGAAAGGAAGAGCTCGCGGGAGATAACACAATGGCTTCTTTTGGCTCTCCATGTATCCTAGGTTTCATAGCAGTTGTCATGGATTACATACTTGAGATGTAATGGTGTTCTGTATCTTGGATTTAATGTGCATGAAGCGCTGTAAAGTAACATCCATGTGAAGAGGAAGGACTCACTGACGATGCACCACAGGGGGAAATATAGGTCATGCCATTGACATTGTTGAACCGTTGTGTGGATTTTCAATAAAAGAGTTTTGTGGAAGTGATTGGAATATGATTTTAGTGTGAGGAGGTCATTCAGGATTCTGACCAACGGTTCTCATTTCTCTCTCATCAATACTGGATGGACAAAACTTCTTGAATACCGTTCAACCTTTTTTTCCCTTTTACTCACCTGTGAGAAGTTTCAATCTCTGGGAAGTTTCAACCAATCACTGAGCTTGATACAGGTAACAGGAGTATACATGTATATGCTCTACACAGAAGTTAAATAATAGAACTGTGGTACTCCAGACAGCAACTGAACTTTATACTTATACCTTGTGGAAGCTACGTCCAGGGAATTATACATTGGCAGTACTTGAAGTAGTTTCCTTACGGTAAGTTTCTTGGAGGATACGTTCACCTTGTAATGACATCCCACATCATGACCCGATATCGTTAGTGATATATCAGCATTTAAAAAGATAACTTTCTCATTCTCTCTCCATTTTTTTTCTGAAACTTTTAGTAACTACTCAGTTTCTCAAAAATTATTTCCTTTTATGCCAACTTTATATGGGGCCAAGGATTTTTCCCCTTTAATTCTCAAACTTCTTGGCTGTATTTTATTATGTGATGTGTTTTTCAGTAATATGTGTTAATATAAATATACTTCTACTTATTTCATTTTTTTTAAAGATCATACTCACCACCCTCTCTTTCCCTCTGTATCTTTCTAGTTTGTTAGCCATGAAGCAGAAGATAAAGGTGATATTTAAATGTAAATTAATTTAAAATTGATTCTTTAGAAATTTTTGAAATATTATGTTTGAGGTTCTTTTATAGACATTTCTCTAAAATTGTGGCGGAATTACCACATTAACATCTTTTATTCAAGTTTACAATTTGTATCTTTGAAAATCTGTCTACATAAAGACAGTAGACACAGAAACATTTAAGAATGTTTACAGTTTCAGCCATAAATAGCTTCAAAAGCTGTTTGTTGTGGTCTTGTATTGGCTATATTACAGTCGTAGATGCTCAATATTGATATCATAAACAGGTTTCTCTCAAGATATGATATTAAACTGTTCACAATCTTCTTATCCATCTCATATTCTAATGATGAATCTTCTTATCCATCTCATATTCATCTAATGATGAATTTTCTTATCCTTAGAGTTCATCCAATAATGCATTTTTTTGTTTGTTTTGCCCTTATCATGGGCTCAGCAATTGCAATTATCACAGGCATAGGAATAATAGAAGAACAGGAATTGGTGATTTACTTCTTCTAGCGGAATGGCACCATTTAGTTTAGGGTTTGATTTGCTTGGCTATGCGCTAGATTAGCAGACGCACAGATGGAACAGAGTTCAAAGTTGTGCCTGTTTCTCACTGGGTGGATAGCAAAAGAGGTGGGGAGAGAGGGTGGGGTAGAGGGAGGGAATGAGGGAGAGGTAGAGGGAGTGAGGGAGCGAGGGGAGAGGGAGGGTGAGGTAGAGGGAGGGTGAGTTAGGGAGAGGGAGGGAGAGAGGGAGGGAGAGAGGGAGGGAGAGAGGGAGGGAGAGAGGGAGAGAGAGAGAGAGTAAGAAAGAGAGAGAGAGAGAGAGAAGTGGATTGAGAGAGAGAGCGTAAGAGAGAGTGAGAGGTAGAGGGAGGGAGGGGAGCGAGAGAGAGACGGAGAGGTAGAGGGAGGGAGAGAGAGGGAGGGGAGTGAGGGGAGCGAGAAGTGGATTGAGAGAATGAGGGAAAGAGAGGGAGAGAGAGGAAGAGAGCTTGGGAGGGGAGAGGGAGAGTAAGGAGATATGGAGGGGAAAGAGGGAGAATGGAGAGGAGGAAGGGGGAGAGAGTGAAAGAGAGGGACGACGGGAAGGGGGTAGAGAGAGAGAGAGAGCGGGGGGTGGGGAGCCTGGTATAAGAAAGATCTGAATTTTCTTACGTGACTAATGACGAGTTCAACAAGTGCATAGAGAACTGTGATTTGTTAAAGGGAAATCCAACCTTGATAGCAAACTACTCTGGAGGAAAGCAGAAAATCAGCGAAGTAGACTGGTGATAGTTTGAATGAAATCAGACAAAAAGTTAGAAAGTTATGAATTTTTAAAATTTGTAATCAGTTTAGGTATTGGCTCTTCAAATTGGCTGAATCAGTTATGTCTCTGTGGTGTAATAGCAGATAACTTTCCCATTTGTTCCAACACACAAAGGACTAAAATCTCCATTTTACAAAAATGTATGACTCAGGAAGGTCTCTTTTCTTTAGATGACCTATAATAATTTGCTATCCATAAAATATTTTGAGTAGTGTCCCAAGGGAGAAGGCACTAAGAAGGAAAAACGAATTTAATGATATTTTGTACAAGACAAACGGGAGGGTTATCTGCAACTATGTCACAATCCACTGACCAAACTGCCAATTATAGATTTGCATAAAGTTAGGGATATCATATTTCAAATATTCATAACTTTATTATTATTAGTCCGATTTATTCAAAGCTTTCATCAGCCTGTTTCTCTTATATTTTTGCTTTCATACAAATAAACTTATTACAAGGGTTGGGTTGCCCTTTTAGACCAGGTACTTCCCTATAAAGGTGGATCTGGGGAATCCCCTCCCCTACCCCACACCCTCTCTCCCATTCTTTGGAACTTTGATCATAATTTGTGATGTCATACATGAAGAGTGTCCAATTTCTTTTGAACCCAAATTAATCTAAGTACCCCCACCCTCTCTCCATTCTTATGGTGGAATAGACAGGGCGAGGGGAGCAACATGTAAATATGGAAAAGGGGAATGTTTTAGCACTTTATATATTGAAAACGTAACTGAAACTCACTCTGACATACTTGTACAGGGAAGCAGCTTGTATTATTTAGGGTCACTTCGATCACTCGTCACAAAAAAGTAAGACCATCAATGGTCTTTATAATCAGGTTCGACCACATTTGTGTGTCTACAGTCACATGTCATGCATGCCTGTGCCATACAGATACAACATGTTGGCCTACGTGTATGAAAATGAGAAATCTGCGCTGGAGTTTAACATTGACAGAGAGACTCAAACTGCCTTCTAAGGCCAAAAGAATTTGCTGAAATTTGCTGAAAGTTTTTATTTTCTTACTTGTTAGTTTATTCCTCATCCATCTGTGGTTTAAATATTCCTCAAAATGTAAACATCCCCCTCCCAAAAATCAAAAAAACAAAAATCAAAACAAAAGACCATTAAACAAAAAACAGATGAAAGACATGGTATTGGCTTGAAGGTTTCCTCAGTTATGTTATTCAGGATCTAAAACTTGAATACTGCATTACACATTCCTTCACCAAATTCCATGTTATCTTTACAAATTATGTAAAGTCTTAGGTAAAATCTTAAGTTTAGGCAATTATCTTCCTTTCATCTTCATCATTCTCTATCATCACCATCATATTCTCATCTTTCTACTCTTATTTCTTTCCCTTTTTTTTAGTATCCATCAAAGTCAAGTCCCCAACATCATTTACTCTTTTCAGTTTAAGTGATTAATGCCTAAATTGTCTTATTATAATTTTGCTGTTTCCCCCATTATAAAGAAACATATTTGCATTAGCATATCATGTCGATTATCTCTGATTATATTTCATTTTCTTGCTTTCTTGTATCACTGAGACTCATAAAACTCAAACATGATTAGGGGGAGGTTGTCTGTAACTGTACAAGGGTTTAAAATTGTGTCTTTTTCATGCTCATTTTTATATATGGTACATGATAATAAAGATAAGATACCATCAATTAACCAATACTCAGTCTGTCTCTTTCTGTAACTTACTTGTAATATTGTTTGTACTTGAATTTTCTTCAAGAGGTCAGAAAAGTCCCTAATAAACTATAAAACTGATTTCTTTTAGATTTTGTTTTGTGTTTTAGTTTACTTGGTAAGGGGGGCGGGGGCGGGGGCGGGGGCGGGGGCTATTGATCGTAGGTTAATGAACCTAATTGTCATTGAAATATGGACTGGCTGATATTGATGCTTCTTTGATGTGGTTGGAATTTAATAGTCAACTTTAAAACCTGACCTCTTTGAAAAGGCCTGCATTTATGTCTGGATATTCCTCTCTCTGGCCAGTTTGAAAAAAAAGATGTTCCTGTCTTTTATCTTGATCAACACATTCACCTCACCCAAGGTGCCCTTAACTTTAGCCTGGCGTAGCCCTGCCAAAATATAATAAACCAATCCTCAAATATAGATTCGCATTTCCTCTCCTGGTTATTCCTGATTTCAAGTACATGCGGCTTCTTCTGGATTAGCAGGGGAGAAATATTCACACGTTATCCTTATCTCATGAGGAGCTTTCTTTTTTTAAAGGTGACGTAGAGATCGCGTGGGGGTATAAGGCTGTTTGTAGTTTATCGCTGTTAGGCTGCTGTTATGTAATAGTCATGGGTGCAAAAGTGTAAAGAGAGGAGGGGGCTAAAAATACTTGTGAGAGACGGATGGGGACTTTGTGCTCCAATGTCGGGCAAGGTCATAGCTCACCAATTTCTTTGAAGGCTTGATCATTTAGCGACTTGGGAAGAAGTCATAGGAACCGAGTTTTATTACCCTCTCTCTCGCATGCATGTATGTAAGCAGTGTCATTGCCTCTCTTCCCCCTCTTGCCGACGGGAGCTATAGAGAGCTATTTAGCGGCATCAGCGCCAGTAGAGATTAATTAAAAGTGAGTGTGATTCATTAGGCACTGGTTGAGCCTCCGAATTGGATGGGGGAAGCCGACACCGCGTGCTACCGCTGCAAGCCCCATCGGAGCTAGGAAACGTTCGAGCCCTTGTTTTGTTTGGAGCGCCACGCTGCAGCAGCGGCCAGCCGGCAGAGGCTCAGTTGGCCTGGCTAGCCCACGCACTCTTGGCCGTTGACAGGGAGGCGGCTTGTGACAGCGGCAGCTCTCGCCAGGTGACTTCTCTTTGCATTCTTTTGACAGATTTCACTCACAGAAATAGATTCTTCTCTTTGAGAACATTCTTATAATACATGTTGACTTCTGTTGATATCATACTGAGCATACTTCCTATCAAATTGTATCATTGTCTATGTAATACTTCCTTACTTTGTGTTACTGGTTTCAATTGCAAGACTTGACTTGATTGATATCACTTCTTCTATAATTTTGTGCTTTGTATCGCATCATATTCATTATTATTTGTATGTATGTTAAAATTAAGATGATCCTTTATCTTCTGATTCTAAGAATTAAATAATCACTTTTTATTGTTTATGGGCATTCATATTTGCGACTATGTAGCATCAACTCAATAATTTCTCTATTTTGGGGGGAGCATTTGTATTTGCTCTGGACATATATTGAAAACTGTTTTTTAATATTTTTTTTTTACTTGTTCCCCTTCATTTTCGTCCTTTTCCCTCTTCCTTTTTTCCTTTTTCCTTTTTCTTTTCTTCTTCTCTTTCTCCTCCTTCTCCTCCTTCTACTTCCCCTTCTCCTTTTCTTCTTCGTTTTGTCTTCTTTTTCTCCTTTTTATGTACATACTTATTTTCATTTTCTGTTTGAAGATTTGACAATGTGTAGATCTTTATCTTCATCTTGATAATTTTTGAAGGTACAATCTATGGCATATTTTTAAGACATTTTATTTAATGAAAACGTAATGGAGAAATATAGTTATTATTATTGGCACTTTACATTTCTATATAGACCTACAAAAAATTGATTTCATAATGCTCATCAAAAGTTTGCTTACCGGTATTTTTAATTTATTTTTATTTACTTGTATTAGGATAAAGATAGTTTGCTACTTTTGGCTAGAAAATTAATGGTTTTTGACTTTGGAGAATGGTTGCAAGAATTGTCATTTTTTTAAAGGTTTGAATGTAAATGAAAGGGAACTTCCCAGAAGTCCACTTTGACAAACGGATTATCAAAATAAGGTATTCATGTGTTGGTCTCCCAAATCAACATCTCTATTTTGATGCTACACTTTTGTAATTGTTCTTGTTTTATCCAATTCTTCTGTCTTCTCCTGGTGCTTTTAGTAATAATTTGCACCCTATAATTACTTGTACTTCTGCTTAATATTTGTATTGTTGGTTTGGCTTTTACATGTCTCCTATTTCTTTTCATTTTCCTACTCCTTTTCCTACTCCTTTTCCTGCTCCAATTTCTTGTACTTTTTCTGTATCCTTCTTCATCTTTTGTTTTCCAATTTTTTTCTTCCACTTTTTTTCTTATTTTAATCCTTTTCCTTTTCTCCCTCCTTTCTTCTTCTTCTCCTTCTCCTTCTCCTTCTCCTTCTCCTTCTCCTTCTCCTTCTCCTTCTTCTCCTTCTCCTTCTTCTTCTTCTTCTTCTTCTCTTCTCTTCTCTTCTCCTTCTCCTTCTCCTTCTTCTTCTCCTTCTTCTTCTTCTCCTTCTCTTCTTCTTCTTCTTCTTCTTCTTCTTCTTCTTCTTCTTCTTCTTCTTCTTCTTCTTCTTCTTCTTCTTCTTCTTCTTCTTCTTCTTCTTCTTCTTCTTCTTCTTCTTCTTCTTCTTCATTAAAATCTCCTCTTTTTTACTTTCTCTTCATCCCCTGTCTTCTTTTTATGTAGGGAAGAGTTTACACAATTACATTTATGGATGTTATGAGAGATAACATATTCAAATATTCAGAAACTTATTTAAACCCCAATGTGAAACATGTGAAAGAGAAGTAACAAATGTGAGAAAGCAAGACCTTTTTTGCAACCAAACACAAAAATGATTTTATCTGCTCCATCATTTACCCCAATTTCAAATGATGTATTACTCTGCGCCAAACGCGAATCCCAGACTATAGTATGCTAATATTGCTTGAATTTTTTGTGACCGATATAACTTTTGTGTCCAGTGCAGCAACAAGTCACAGTAACGACAGCATTACTGTCGTGGTCGAGTGGTTTAAGGCGCTTGACTGGAAATGCGAAGGTCGAGGGTTCGAATCCCGACACGGCACTAATATCCTTTGGCAAGATATTAACCTACACTTGCTACTCTCCACCCAGGTGTTAAATGGGTACCCGGTAGGATCGACCGTCATTGTTGGTCAAATAGTTTTTGAGCGTTAAGTAACGCCTGGCTGGAATGCTCCCAGGAGTGGAGATTGTGCACACAGTGTGTGCGGGCAAGCACTGAATCCAATAGCTGGGGTAATAATATATCTGTAAAGCGCTTAGAGATGTCCGAGATGTATTAAGCGCTATATAAAAGCTGAATATTATTATTATTATTACTGTGAAGCACTTTTGCTTCATTTCTTTTATTCATTTTATCAGGATCCCTGCTGCTTTGGAAAGATATATCTATGTGAATACAGGCCTTTCCTGAAAGTAGACTTCATAATTGGTGTTTCATAACAGTTTATGGTGGAAAAACCTGGGGAAATCATAAAGCGGAAATGGATTTACGCCCACACAATACCTTACTCATCTGCTCTGACAAGATAATTATAAAAAACGGGGACGATAGACGGATAGAAAATAAGAAATATAATAGTGTTGAAAGTGGAATTCATAATTGATTTTTGTTGTACGTTGTGATCCAAAATAATGTGCTTATCTAGGCAAATTATTACACTTGTTGCATTTAATATTGTTTTAAAGAATTTTATTGTATCTTTTTTTTGCATTATGGAAGGGTTTCTCTTTCTCTCTCTCTCTCTCTCTCTCTCTCTCTCTCTCTCCCTCTCCTCTCCTCCCTCCCTCCCTCCCTCCCTCTCTCTACCTACCCAACATATACACCTGTATTCTGTATTATTTCGAGTTTCAGAATATTGCAAGGGAACTGTTTTTCAGAAAATCAATGTAAAACAATTCACTTATTATTACGAGGAAAAACACAATGCCACACCCCCTGTCTCACTCCATAAAACTGAATGAAAGAGAAATTACAGATTTTGCATAATTGTACCGTCTAGTCAAGCGAGAAGGGTGTTAACACTGTAGTTAGGTAAATTAGGAGTTGCAGGTAATGCCCTTCTGGCTCCAATCAGACGATAATGTTTGCCGATATATTTGTACATTTTTAACCTAACCAATATCACTACTACATCAATATTTTGCTTTTCAAACTTGGCCCATTAGTATATTTTGGCAAGCAAATTTGTGAAATAAATTGCATTTACCTTGAACTTATAATGTGCATGTAGTAGAATTACGGTATCCAGTAATTCAGGCTGTTTGCCAAGCTGTTTTGACCGTTTTTTCTCTTCTCCTGAAACACATGTATAAGATACAGGTGCTCTAGGCAATTGGAGGAGGGAGGGGAGGGGGGCATGTGCCCCCTAAAACGATGAAAAGAAATGTATCGGAGAGAAAGGGAAAGGTAGATGAGGAAGAGGATCGAAAAAGAAAATGTCTGGACCATCTCTTGCATCCTCCCCCTAATCACCAGACTTGTAAATTTGTATTTCATATTCCAACTAAGACTGATGCCCCCCCCTCCCATTCGTTCCAATGCCCCCTAAACGGGCAGAATCACATTATGACATTGACTGTACGATTTCATCACCTTTCTGAAACCTTGATTGTGCATGCATGTCTACTTCTACTACACATTTGAACTGTGTCATTTTATGTTTGTCCGTTTATTTTCTGTTTTATATATTCCTCTGTACATCTATGTTTATAAATAACTACAATGTGTGCATGAGGTGTACTCGAGCATATATTCGGGAGTGAGAATTTATGTCAAATCATCTATGAGATGTCTTATCTAACTGTCTTATCTCTGCTCATACTGATGTAGCTAAAGTTTTTCTTCTTGGGTCTTTATCTTTCTCTTGTCCTTGATCTGTCAACATTTGACGTCTTTCCGTTAAATTTTACACAATTTTTCTTGCGCCATCTGAATAAGCAATTTCGAATGAGAGCCAGGAAAATCAATGAGATTGATTTTATTGGTTTTATGCAATTCCCACGGAGACATGCGAGAAATCACAAAGTCTTAAGACTGCAGCCTGAAATTGTAGGCATTTATGCAAAATGGCCCTGGCAGGAAGAAGGACGCTGAGGAGGATGTGACTTACGTCCTTCTTGCATTTGAGCATGGAATGTTCCATGTTGTCAAATGTGTTGAATGTCAGAGTTTTGATCTATAAAGTTTCCTGGTGAAATTCATTTTGAAAATAGTTTCTATTAAAAGATTTTGAAATATTTGGAATAACTCATTTCATTGTTTATTTAGGTTCCTCTGTTACTTAGAGGAAAAATAAATATTGAATACTTGAACATTTATTTTCACATTTTGCACTTTGCATTCCATTACACCATTTAGGATAGGATTTTTTTTTTAATAAAGAAAAAAAGAATCACATTTTTTTCTTCACATTGACAACACTTGTGTTTTCTTTCATTTCTACTTTGTTCAGAGAAATCATATCTGAAAAGAATATATACTGGTCATGGATGGAAACTTAATAGCACAATTGTCTCATATGGGTTGAAGATAATCATTTTTATCAAAGTGAAATCGAAAAATGGGCAACATCATTGACTTTTGAAAGTTTGTTGTTTTCTCTGGGGATTTGTTTTTATTTTATGATACAATATTTGATTGAATTTGATTGAAAAGTCCTGTTTTTTAGATTTATTCCACCATTGTCATTTTCAGCCCCCCATACAACTGTGCTCAGAATACTAACAGCCCAATAAAGTTGCCAAATGTCCATTTTATGATTTAATGACAATCGATATTCAGTTATTGTCCTGCATTCTGAGTAACTAAATATACTTGTTATGAATGTTAAAATGAAACAAGTGAAATAACATTTTACAGCAGGAAATATCCTTCCATCTAGACTGCTTCTTTAGTTTGTACAGATTTGTTAAATTTCATTTGAAAAGAGTATCAGAAAATTCTGGATTTGATATTTTAGCTTTCAAAGTCGCCCGTTTGGAAGAAAGAAATGTCTTTAAGAATTGAACCAAAATGTGTCATTGACTTATTCTTGTGCAGTATTCAGAACATGATGACCCATTCTACTGTATATACTATATTTACTGTAACTATATGTGGAAATATAGTGTCAATATTATTTTCATTAATAAAAGAACATAATTACACGAGGTAAAATTGCTAGAGGATTTCTTTTTTATACATATTTTTAAATTCTATTGTCTATTTTAATTTAATTCATTTTATTTTGTTATCTTTTTTTTCATGAGGGAAGGAGGGATGGTAATACTACCCCTACACTTAGCTTACTTCTTGAATTTCTGTTACTCTCACTATTTTTAATTTGATTTTTCCAATTCTTGATTAGACAGTTATGGAAGTTGAATTGCAAGTCAACAGACATATGACACATGCTTTGAATATCTTACAAGATCTCCAAACACTTCCCCTATTACTTGAAGCCGGCTATTAGAGCAGATTTGGAAAGCAGCTTCAGCCAGAGAGAACCTGCTTAGTGTGTTCATAGTGTCCCTTGCGTAAACACCCCTGCGTATTTTGATTACTCCGCAAGTTCAGCAACGGTGCCAAGCCCGCATTAACGCGGTGCCGCAAACGACGACAAACGATTAGCGGGTTGATTGCGATTATTAAAACTCATGCGGGCGCATATTTCTGGAACCTGAGCACATACAAGATGGGATTTTAATAAGTAGCATTTGGCAGTAAATCATTTAGAGCATGCATAGATAAGTGTCTCTTCTATGAATCTATATTCTTACTTGATGATTTCATTCTTTTTTAATTTCAAGATGGATTTGTCGTTGCATATGTTGTACTTTTGTTATGAAATGCAAAAACATAGTTTTGGGTGGTAGACCTCTTACAAGCAGCCTGTCTTGCATGAAGATGAGCTCCCATAATTTGTAATCAATTTCTTGTGTTGCTTTATAATTTTAAAAGTCACTCCTGTAATTTCCCCTTGGTGCATCAGGGTTTTATTTCTCATTTAATTTTCTTTTCCCATTATTTTCCCATATTTGTTTTCTTCTTCTTTGTTTCAGCTTTGTTTTTTCCCTTCTTTTCATTTCTTTCTTTTTTATTGTCTTTTCCCACTACATTCAAAACACTTCTCTATTTTCAGCTGTTAAACCATCTTACTATGATTGTGTGACTGGTAATTATGTTTGCCACTGTCAAAATTTACCTAAAACACCATTGACTTACAAGAAATTGACTCAAGGGTAATTTTAATCCATAGTCCAGTTAGTCCTGATGTTTATCCAAGAGAAATCATGTTTGAATTCCATATATATTAAAGTCATTGTAGTATTAGCACTGTTCAGTGGGTGATATTCAAGGCTACTGAATGCTTTGGTTCCATTTTTTGACAGTCTCTGAAATGTTAATGTCCTTCTATTGTGAAAAAGAAAAGTGAGAGCCATATATGGCCTGAGAAGCTTACCACTTGATTCTAACAACTTAAAAGCAAGTATGTACAGGAATTTACAGAAATTGGAATCTATATTATACTGAAATGAGGTGAATTTCTAACTATACAATTTCATTGCGTGTTTTAGTTTGTACATGATCAATTAGGAAATCCTCCCTTTAATATCAAATCATTTTGTTAACATGGAGTATCGAGAATATTCTTTGGCATGTAGTGATAAATAAGTTACAAACTGTTATAATTCCTCCTCATACCTTCTAGATATCTAAACGTTTTCAGGCTACCCATTACAAGTACACAGGTTGTATTCTACTTCTGTGAAATCTTATGCTAATATATGAAGTTATGAATGATGATAGAAGTTTTCATTTTTACCCATCCAATGTCTTGACATTGCCAGTAAAAGCTCCCATTTTCATGTGGAAAACCCGAGTTTGGCATTGGGCCACTCTACCAATTACGATGTCTGCACCGTTTTATCAAGTTACATCCAGCCTTCACTATAGATGTTCATCTATTGGAATACTCCAAACGTGAGATGTATTTTTAGTTTCTTTCCTAAAAACCATCCAAAGATGTATCCGATCAGCTGGCGTTTTCTGAAGCAGAAAGTCACACGCCCTTTTGGAGGTGGAAAATACTTGCCTCCTCCCCAGTTGTCTAATTCTGTCACAACATAAATGTCCTCCCTGTTTCCACCAACTCTTCCTACAAGCATGTTTTTCGTCGGCTGAGAACCAGAGGGGCGTTAACTCATATACCTTTACACAGAGTTATCAGCCTTCTTCCATTTAACAACTGGTTTAATCTTATTCGGAATTGCTTTAGGTTGAATTTTCAGAAGTCTCTGAAATAATGTTATAATCCTTTTGTTGTGAAAAAGAAAAGAGAGAGCCATATATGGCCTGGAATTAAGGTTACCACTTCATTTCTAACAATTTAAAAGCAGGAATTTATTTTTGAATGTGGAAAAATACTTGCCTCCCCCAGTTGTCTAATTCTGTCACAACATAAATGTCCTCCTGTTTCCACCTACTCGTTTAATCTTATTCAGATCGAATATGTTACAAGAGAAAAGGCTTTCAAGGAGTTTGACTGCCCGTAATGTGGCCCAACAGACAAAAACATCTCACATTTCATCACGCCAACAGTTTTCTTGTTTAGATAGAAAAATTAAAAGAATAGAATGTTATAAAATCGTACGGGTGGAAATAATTTACATGGTACAATGTATTTTATGTGCAAGCTTGCCAACATTGCAGCCCAAACAAGAATTGATGAAGACATACATGTACATTAAAATGAAAGGAATGTATGCAACTGTTCATGTATATGATTTTAGCACAACTATTTTCATTTTAGTGATGTGGCAATACTTCATATGATAATCAATTAGTAATTAATCCCTTGTAATTGATACCCTATGGTGCATACTTTCTATTTCAATACTATCTTTTGTATGCATCATAATTGATCAAATGTAGCTGTCAATCAATTGTAAGCTATCGTTCAAATCGTTTGATGCTCCTGATAAGCAGTATTAACCTAGAAATGATTGCTCAATAGAAAGGGAAATTAGTTAACTTGATAATTAACTCCAGAATGCTAAGTAGTCTATCACCAGACTCGTTATTTGTTTTCCTCAATTTCTATGTTGATCAACAGACAAGTAATTGCTTTATATATATCCCTCTCACCTGCTCTTTCTCTTTCTCTCTCTCTCTAATAACGTTCTGATTGAAAAAAATAATAGATTATGTTCAACCATAAATTCTTATCTGCGCTTTTGTGATATTTTGTCATATATATTTTTTGCCCAAAAGAAGTTATAAATGTACTTCCATGTACTAGGCAGAAATATTTTACGTCTTGGAAAGTAGTCAAATATTCAGGAAAAACATAGGCAGGGGCTGAGGGCAATATATGCCCTCAAGATTAATGCAAAAACGGCCACCTTTAAATGCAATTACTGTCAATGGGTAGTGACGCAAATGAAACCCGACATTTCTCTTTTGGACGGTTGATATACTTTTATAGTTTTGTCAATGATGTTGACAGTTACCGAACAAACTAAATGTTAACAGACACTGGTATTTAGCACCCAGTCTATGCTGTTAAATCAACCTCGTCCAACGACACGTTTAATGCCACTTAATAGACGCGCTTGTCTCACTTCCCTTCGAAAACCTGAACCGGTAATTGAGACATGCAACAATTACTCGGAAACAGAGCCATATTCCAAATCGACCCTTTTCAATTTGCGCTAATTAACGTTAAAGAGATGATTGTCCGATCATTTTGCAAATCTTTCTGCCCACGTAGATAATTGTTTAGGAAGTTATTGTTGGTGGTTTTCTGTGGAACATCTCTTTATCGCTTTCTGCTGGATGTATTTTATTGCATCGTTGAAAGAATTATTCCATGTCAGATGATGATGTTGGAATGAATTTGCATTTTATTTTAAAGGTAAAGACCAGTTTTGGAAACGCCCCTCTCTCAAAAAATGGAAATGGAAGCTCTCATTACCAATCATGTGAAACAATATGTTTTGACTAATACGTGATGATACAAATGTTGCTGGGAAAGTCGGGAAACCGCCTACTAATTGATATATTTGGTAAATTATTATATCTATTGGGACCACATAGATATCGCGCACGTGGTCGCGTAGTCCCATATACATCTTTCTGTGTACAGTGCTTGTAACTTTACCAAGACTGGGCCACATTTCTTATCATTTTGATGATTCCAGAACCTTGCAGTACACACAAATACTTATATGCTAGATGATCAACCTTTTCTGATCGATTCCACAACATTTCTTTCACAATGCAATCGCATGACCAGAACTGGTATTTATCTTTAAGGAGACAGATCAGGCATCCCGTACTTTAATTTTAAAATTGGTTGTTGATCTTGTCAACTTCCCCTTTCCCATGTTTTCTTTTACACTTTAAAACATAATTCTGTAATCAATTTAAATATTTATTTAATAAATATCTACAATTGTTCACATGTACAGTATACATAGAGTATCATATCCAAATAGTTGAAACCCAACTCTATGATTATCAATGGTACAGACGTTGCCCATGACTCATTCCAAAATTTGCCCTTTTTTTCCACGGCCGAGCCATCAACTAGGATCGACAGAGTTCAAAATATGTGTAAGCAGGAAACAGTTTGGAGAAGGGAAACAGCATTTTATAAAAACAACAAATATGTGTCATTTTTCCCTCTAGTCCCACATGTGGCATTTGATGTGAGTTAGGGGACAGGAGGCAAGGGTCTTTGCCTGTATTGTAGATATGGCTATTCGATGCACATTTTTTCTTTCTCACCGTGAAGTCATATGTCCTCTGAGAGCAGAAAAAAAAAATCATTTTGGCAGATCCTGAAAACAAAACAGCAGCTATTTTATATCAAATAGGCCATATATTCGGTTTGTCATCAGTGACAGAATTTATGTTTGTAGGAATAGTACCTAAGGACTGTTTTTGTTTTTTATTGTTGTTGTTATCGTTGTTCTTGAACCTTTGTTGATTTGTGTGTGTGTGTGTGTGTGTGGTATTTGGTAGCGATGAAATGTTAAAAGATAGTAAGACATATAGAATTAGAAATAAAATAACATTGTTTTTTAATTCCCCCCCCCCAATTCAAAATACATGTACCGGGTACTGTTTTGTTTGATGCTTTTGTAGATCTGCTTAAATTTTGGATAATTCTTAACTCCGCCTTTTTTATGCAGAAGACTGTCATAGTGCCCTTTGTTCTTCAGCCTTTCAAGTTCTTGAAGTAAAATAATAAATTGTTTGGTCAGTTGTTAAAATGTCCAAGGATATTAAAGACTGTCGCAGTGCTTTTTTTTAAATCCAGCCTTTTAAATTGTTAAAGTAATATTAGAAGTCGTTTGGTCAGTTGTCAAAATGTCAATGGATAAGAAGAAGACAACTACCGTCATGATATGATGAGGCCAACATTAATCTGATCCGCCCATTTTAATAGAAAGCGTCC
Organism: Mesocentrotus franciscanus; assembly: GCA_037976565.1. Classification (NCBI taxonomy): domain Eukaryota; kingdom Metazoa; phylum Echinodermata; class Echinoidea; order Camarodonta; family Strongylocentrotidae; genus Mesocentrotus; species Mesocentrotus franciscanus. Next base: position 15,759,940 of record CP137678.1, read on the forward strand.
CCTTTTTAATCCACCAATTGGCCGTGACCTGACATTTCATTGATGGCTCGACCACATTGATGGCTTGACCATCGGTATGCATTCTTAAGAGGGGCCCCCTTTGTTCTTTTCTAAAAACGGGAAATATTTTGTCCCATCCATCACCTTTCTTTATTTTTAATCCTAACCTTAACCTTATCCTCGCCCCACTTAGACCCAACCCTAAGAATAAATTGTACTCATGTTTTATTTCTCAGTTCCGGTATTTGTTGCAATAGTATTAGACAGTCTGGAAAAACCTCACAGTATTTTTTTAAATGACAACATTGGGAGAATTTGGAAACCTGCTTCAGCAACCACTTGACTTTAATGACCACACTTTTCATTCGCTTGAATTTTGCTCATTGTAACATATATATATTGTAACCTGTGTGTAGAGACCACTTGCCTGTGGAGACTGCTTTTTGTGTGTCCTTTGGCAGTCTTTCTGTAAAGGTTTCACTACACCTACATATTCTTGGTAGTAGTATGTCAAACCTGCTTTAGTGACCACCTGTATAGAAAGATCACATTTTTTTGTTTCCCTTGAAAATGGTTTCTCATTGAAACATGTACTAAAGGAACCTGTACATACATGTAAAGACCACCTGCCTATAAAGACCACGTTTCTTGTCTCGCTTGGGTGGTCTTTATAGACAGGTTTCACTGTACTATGTACGTGTATTTCTGAGCAGTGGAAACGCTCCCCACTACCTGTTGCGATTTGTCTCTCCCTGTCGGGAGCACATGTCGAGAGCTAACGAGGGGCTTGGATCCCGTCCAATAGCTTAATCCAATGAAACCTAGATGATCTGGTCGTCCAAGTAGAAACAGACCTCAAAAAAGCATCATCATTCGCAGGCAGTTGTTGAACAGAGGATTAAGGAAAGTGATTTTTAAAATGAAGGGAAGAAGAAAAAAAAGAGAAGTGAAAATTGTTTATATAAAGGTGGAGTTTCTAGAGGAATGTTTTTTCTCTCTCTATTTTTCCTCTCTCTTTTCTCTAGATTTAATGACTCAAAGTCTGTAAAGTATTTATAAATAGGTGGAGTTTTATTGAGGATTTTTGTGTTATATGTTATATTTCTTTAACCACCTTTTCTGTATACAGTCAACTTCTAAATTATTCATACCCTTACCAAGTTTTTGAAATTTTTTAGAGTTTGTAAAATAGATTTGTCCCGATTTATGTTTCTTGATAATGTGGCCTATATTGAAGCTTACATCTAAACTTATTCAACATAGGCGGTATTTCAACCAGTCCACCACCTATCATTCTTATCCAGAATCATCAAATTTACAAGGGGTATGAACAATTTGGTTGATAGCTGTCTTTGTCTTTCTCTCTCTCTCTCTTTATCTCTCGCTTCTCCTTTCCTTCTCTTTAAATTTTCAACTTCACTGATTTATTACGGTCATCACACGTTCAATTTCATCACACAAGAATGCAGTTCTGGGTTTAAATGTCTATTTGTACAGGATATGTTTCTGTACAATCCTAATCACATTTACAGAAGTGGTGGAGCAATGTTCTTGTAAACCGGTAGATTGCCGGTTCGAAACCAAGTTGAGCGCTAGTGCACTTCGGTAAGGCATTGATCCTCATTTCCAAGTCCCTCAGAGAGGACTTCAAGCCGTCAGTCCCCTGGTTGCTTACTTACAATAAGCATACACATGCTTTATTAGCAGTCGGGTAAAACAAACATACATTACCCTATTCATTTCTCATATAGCGTCAGTGGCGCTAATGCGCAATCATATCCATACTTTGACCCGTAACTCCGGAGTGGAGATACCCTACTAAAACAGACCTAACATCAAGTAAATATTCATGTTTTCTTCAAATAATGGCCATGATTTAAAAGTCGTTATGTTTCTTACCTGGATCGTGTCAATTTTTTATCTTTTGGGGAGTATTTTTCCTAAAAATGAAGACTTATAATATACACTTTCTCACGGGATTCACGGCAAACTGCTGCACAATACAATTGCATACCGTACCGACGATGGGGTATAATTCATTTCATGGTTTGTGCATAATTATTGCATAATCTGTTTCAAGATGATGTCACAGTTTGCCTGTGGCTTCAAACTGAACTTTGGCAGTTAAAGTAGTTCAAACTCAGTGACTTAATCATGTTGATACCCAAGGAACCCATGCATTTCTCCCCTTGTTATGTTATATCCATTTAATATCAAATACAGTGAAACCTGTCTATAAAGACCACCCAAGGGAGACAAGAAAAGTGGTCTTTATAGGCAGGTGGTACTTGTAGACAGGTGCCTATAGTACATGAACATGTTTCAATAAGAACCATTTTCAAGGAAAACAAAAAATGTGGTCGTTGTAGACAGGTGATCACTAAAGCAGGTTTGACTTTAATAACATTCTTATTTCATTTCTATATTTTGCAGATTTTTGACAAGGATGGAAAGGACAAAGCATCGCTAGACATCAACGATGAAAGCACATGTAGTTGGATGATGTTTGTAAGAGCAGCGTCAAGTTTTGATGAACAGAACCTTGTAGCCTACCAGTTTAATGAGGATGTATATTTTGCCACCTGTAAAGTAAGTCTGATTTTCCTTAGCGACAATTGCTCAGGGCTTTGTTTTGTCAAAGGTATAGGATAAGGGTTAGTGTTGCATTTGGGCTTCAGGTTAGAGTTTAGCCACCTGTAAGTCAGTCTGAAATATACGGTATAGCATGTCCATGATCTGACATTTGCTCCGGCGACAAAAGTATAGTGTTAGAGTTACTGTCAGGTTTAAGGTTAGGATTAGGGTTAGGGTTTGTGTGTTTGGCCTAGGGTTTTAAGGAGTTAGCAATTCAGTTAGAGTAGGAAATAACCACATAGCAATTGTACGACACAGGTCGCGTTTATCGACCAAATTTTTGCCTAGAATCAGCGTTTTCAAACGTCTTTCAGGCAAATTTTTAAGGCGATAAACGCAAAGCCCTATTTCAAACGTCTTTAGATATGGGCATATTGTAACGCCAAAAGGTGCGTTTTGAATGTGACATACAGCCAGAATCACGTTTCTGAGACACGATAAACGCAAAGCTGTTTTGAACCCCACATACAAATCGGACCTTCCCATATAGCTCTATGGACCTTCCCAGGCTAATCCGCTTCCAAGGTCAAACGGCGCAAAGCAGCTGGGCAGAGACAAGGCCTTTATTTTGAATCGTGAAGAGACGATAAACGCGACATCCCGAGAATCACGTTCGTATAGTGGGGTTCGATAGTGGGGTTCGATAGTGGGGTTCGATATGTACATATCTGATGGCAAGACCCGATAAACGCACCCACAGAAGCATGTGTCGTACGACCGGCATGTCTTCATTATGCTTTGCAGAATATTTGCAACTACCTCAATTGCCTTTTATTATTAGCTTTGAGTGAATGACAACAGAAAAGGTGGTTCTTCCTTTGTATTTATTTTATTTCGTTTGTTTATTTGACTTTTTGTTTGGTTTGGTTTGGTGTGGTTATGCCGAGCAGCCACACACACACACACAAACAAGTGGAATACCAAGTTATCCGGATAGATTTATTGCTCTCTAGGAAACTTCACATTTTGTTATTAAAAATATATCTAGAAGTGAAATTCTGTGAACAAAAAAGTTACAAAGTAAATCAAAAGCTGTGTTTTAGTACTCCAAAAGTTCCGTTGCTCTGGCAAGCAAGCGAGCAAGCAAGGTTGATCATTACACTGTGGAATCGGCATTAAAAAATCCTGGTTTCCTCTCAGAGTATTAGATTGATCATGCAATCACAACTCTACACTTTCAAAGTAGATTATTTGTCCATTTATAGCACGCACCCAGCACTCTCACACTCCTCTGTTCTTGATGGGGAGCTTCGTTTTGTGGGGGAACTATTTTTGTGGGAAATACTTTGTCGCTCGAAATAAAACACTAACGTAATGCAGGCCAGCTTTTGAGGCTTAGTCGCGCCATGCATGCAGCGCGTTGGAAGTCGTGCAGGTCAGTGAATGTGTAAGCGCAGGATGCATACGAATATGCCATGTTCCGATTGAATCCGATGGAGAAAGTTAGAAAAGTAAAGTTGGGGGAGATACGAAAGAAGAGCGTTCATTTAGGAAACAAGCATATCTTATATTCACAATGTTCACGTAAGTGTACCCATCTCCCGATACCCTTTTTCATATTAATTTGAAATTGGAACAAGTGGGATTTTTTAGGCATGTTTAATGATTTGTTACCACTTTTATTGATCAGTTGGATGCTTTACGTGTTCATGATTATTTTTATGACCATATATCACAAGTTCATTATTGGTGTTTATGATTTGTTTGTTTGATTCTTTATTTGGGTTTATTTTTTCTGTGTTTGCTTTTTTTGTTTTTGTTTTTGTTGTTTTCTCTATTTCTTCTTTCCTTTTGTGTTATTCGGTGTTGGTAGTAATGTTGTTGTTTTGTTTGATTATTGTTTCATATGCACATGTACATGTATGTAAATGTGCTTGCTTAGAAAAGGATGATTAAAGAATCGGAGTATGACTTCGGTTCCATGTACGAATTTTTAAACTTTATGTTTTATTCTTTTTCATACCACTTAACATGTTTCTATGTAATTACATTCTTTTGTTTGTTTTGATCTGTTTTTGTTCTGTGCTGTTTTTCTTTGTTTCAATTAGTGTGGAGCCCTTATGTTGTTCAGCATATTTCAACTTGGGAGGGAGATGGTGTTTCTCAAATAGAGTTATTTCTGCCAGAAAACAATTTTAGGCCTACAAACTATTGTCATACACATGTAACAAGTTCTATAAATATATATTTTGCCCTAAAAACAAAAAAATAGGCCTACAAGCAATGAAAATATATATTACAAGTTTTCCTCTTCTGTCAATAGATTTTTGTAGTAGAAATTTTGTACTTGCTTTTTTCTGACCATTTGTAGAAATACATTAATATCATAACATAAAATCACTCTTCTGCATGTGTATTTGTATGAACCGTCACCCTGACAAAAATATTCTTTCTTTGTTATGCATCAATTTGCATAGGAGACACATTTGTTATGACACTGTGCAAGATTGTGTATTTCAAAGTAGAAACAATGCAAGAAATGCGATGTCACTCTTTTTGAAAATTGGTCAAAATTTATTTTCTCCCAAGCCTTTTGCCCCTATCCTCTGGCACGTTTTCGTGCAATCTAGCGAGATGTTGGGGTATGATGGTAATTTCATCTATTTCTCGCAGACGCTCTAATCCTATTTTCTTATTTATCTCCCTGGTTAGCCCGGGACGCTACTATTCCAAATGTCAGCTATTTAAGTTTCAAAATAAACACCTACATATATTTTCGTGCTTGTGAAATATGACAGAATATACAGTGCAGTCTCTATACCTCAGTGTCGCTATACTTGAGATATTTGAGTTTCCATATTTTTGTTTTATGTTTTGTTTTTTGTTTGTTGTTGTGTTTTGTTCGTTTGTTTTTGTGTGTTAACTTGAAACCATCTTCTAAAGAGAATACAATTCAATTAATTTACTATAGAAATAATTTTCCATTTATTTGTTATTTCTTCTCCCCTTGTTCTTTATCAAGATTTATTTAATCTCTCTATCTATCTATCTATCTTGTCTGTTGCTTTGTTCTTTCTTTTTTATCTTTCTTTTCTTTTTTCTCAATGTGGTAATTTCAAGGAAAGTATTCTTTCCACTTTGATTGATAGTATATTTCTAATTGCATTCTTGTCTGTATTAATATTTTGTTGTTGTTGAAAGCATTTTTTATTCATTGATGACAGTGTTTCTATTTTCAATATGCCCCAAAAGTATATTTCTCTCTCACTTGCTCTTTCTTTCTCTCTCATACACACTCAAAGTCTCTCACTCTCTCACGTTCTTTCTCCCACATTTCTTCTGTTTCCTTATCTTTTCATCTGTTTACTTCTTCCCTTAAATTTAATCATTTTTTAAAATGTCTTTTCTCTTTTCTTTTCAGCCAATTTCTCCCCACACAGAACTCAAGGTGTGGTACGCATCAGATTATGCCAAGCTTCTCAACTCACATGTACTCGGCAGACAGGGTGAGTGTGATAGAGAAACTCAAAATGATTTGTAGAGACCACAGAGAGAGAGAGGGATAGATGGGGGGGGTGAGAAAGAGAGGGGGATGGAGAGAGGTGGAGAAGGGTGAGGGGAAAGAAAGTGAGAAGGAGGGAGGGAAATAGGGAGAAGGAGAGAGAGAGAGAATGAGGAGAAAGAGAGCCCAAGGAGGAGGAGAAATATAAGACAGGGGGGAGAGAAGATGGAGAGAAAAGGAAGGAGGAAGGGAGAAAGAGAGAGATGGAGAGAGAGCTTTGTGGAATGTACATGGTGTGTGGAAGATAGTGGACTTGTCATATTTTTTGGTACATGTTGATCCAAGTGATGGTCATCCAACCTGCTTGTAAAGGGCATTGATGTTCACAAGTTATCTCAATATACAAGTTGCTTCACTGTACAGGTGGCTGATAAGTTTTAAACAAATTCTCTGAAGACATTCACCAACAAGTCCACATCGAATCAAAACCCCTCAACTTCTTTGCTGACAAAGCGTGAATTTAACTTGCTAACAGAACAAATTGAAAAGGGAATCACCCCACCCCACCCCACCTCCCTCCCACCCCGATCCCCAAAGACACCCTTGCACCGTTATAACAGCTTTGTCTCAAATATAACTGCATTTCGATGCGAACGTGGCCAGGTGATCCGTACAAAGCTTCCACCTGTCCTCAGCATGCGTTCCTTCATTGTTCTAGTTGACAGTTTTAAACAGGATGGCAGGATTTAAAGCTGTATCGTGAATAGTGGAAAAGAAAACAGACTAATTTATTTAGAGAACTTGTAAATGTTGGGTTGAAATCTACAGAAATATACCTAGGGTAAAATATGAAAACTTCAAGGTCAACACTTGAGGATTACAGATTATCCTCCAATGGAACATGCAGAAAACAAAGTAGCAACATTTTTTAGAGTAAAAATTGAGTGTTGACAACTGATTGACAAGCAAGATAAAATTATTGTGGGGAGTGGGGAGGGGGAAGGTGGGAGGGGTTAATGTGCGTATTGAAGATGGAAGATGAATGAATGGAGACTCTACCGTTCTCCTACCTCATTTTTCCCCTTCCTCCCTATCCTCCCATGCTCTCTCTTTCTCTCTCTCTCTCTCTCTCTCTTTCTCTCTTCCCCTCTCTCATCCCCCCTCTTGACTGTGTTATCTGTATCTGTCTAGGCCTGTGTCTATCTCCTCTCCTTCCTATCCTCCCTCTCTTTCTTGGCTCACCCCAAAGTGATATAAACTTTTTAACCAGGTGATCGTCACTAATCGGAAACAATCGTTGTTCAGCGAATGCTTTGAATTTTCCGCAATTCCCTGCCAAAGGTTATTTTTGTTGCTTTAGGAACGCGTCCAGTTGGCTGCCAACCCCTGCTCTATGAATGGAACTTTAAGGTCATTCAAGAGTCACAGATCGTGAAACGTTCCGAAAAAGTCGGCTTTTCCGTCACAAACGAGCCAAGTATATGACTGACTTTTACTACGACTACGGCTTCTCGTACTGCTCTTACGTTTTTATACTCTCCTCTTTATACTAGTCCTTTCACTCTTTTGCTATGTACATTTTCATACCTGCCAACCTTTTTCAAAGCAAAAATTAGGAATCCCTCAAGGCAAAATTAGGAATACAGTCATTTTGTATACATTTTACACAGTAGTTTTCAGGAGGGGGGTCTAGGCTTCATAACATTAGTTTGAGGGCCAAAAAGTAGGAATCATTCCTCCAAAATAGGAATGGTTGGCAGCTATGCATTTTCATCTTTATTATTTGCTTTCTGATTTTGTTTTAATGAACTATTATTGCTTTTTCACTACCTTAGTCTTTAAGCACTCCAGGGGCAGATCCATTATTTTGTAATAGGGGTGGGCACTTTTTCTTTTAAATCCTATATATAGGCCCATGAATTATTTCTCCAACTCTAGTTTTTCTGCCCTGATGAGGCACTGATGAGACACTGGAGCATTGATTAAACCAGTTTATTCTTACCACTTCCAATTTATACCTCACCTGGGTAGAGTGTGGCATATGCAGATTAATGTCTTGCCAAAGGACTCAGACACCTCTAAATTTATTCACTAAGTCCCTGTCTAAAAGTAGGTCTTGGAATTTAGAATTAACCCTGAAAAGTTTAAATGAAACTTGTGGGATAAAATTTGGGTACAATAACACTGAATATATCACATGTACATATACTTTAAGATGTTCCCTTTTCAGTAGCTATTAGAGAATTGTGTCACTTTTACGCTGTATTTGTGTCTGGATTGATAACGAGATGTATTGTAAAAATTCTCTATCACTTGAATTTTCACTTGATTTGGTACATCATGAAAGCAAATATGTATGCATACCTAAGCAGCATACCTAAGCAGCATACCTGCTTTTGAAAAGTAGATGCAGAAAGCCAGATTTTTAATGAAAGGAAGTAGTTCCGGAAGCTTTAAGCAACCCCAAGAAAAAGCCAGATTTCTTCTATTTATATCAGCCCAGTGCAGGCTAGAAGCGTCGCCTGTAAGCCCCGTTTCTACTGGAGCTTAGGGCGGCTTTGGCAACGTGTGAATCACCCCCATTCAATGTCATATATATTAGAAGTGGATTTAGGTGATTGATGTTGTGTTTATCTCGGTTTGTTTCCTATTCGCTGACAATATGCAAACGTTGTTAGTCATTCAAATAAAACGTAAAATCGGGTGTTGAGCGCCAGCAAGACGTTAACTCTATCGCTCTCCTGGTTCTAAGCAAATGCCTTTTCCTCAACAAGCAAAATAATCATGGCGTGATTCTTGATGGCTTCTTTAAAGTTCTTCATAAATCATGATACAGTCAAATCTGCTTTAGTGACCACTTGTCTACAAAGACCACATTTTTTTGTTTCCCTTGAAAATGGTTTCTCATTGAAACATGTACTAAAGGAACCTGTCTACAAAGACTACTTTTTGTGTTTCCCTTGGGCACTCGCTATAGACAGGTTTGACTGTAGTACAATATACTAATACTTCTGTAGCACCTTTTCCAATAGATACACATTTTTCTTCTTCGGTACGTGTCAACGGACTTGGCCATTGCATGTAGAGACACGGGTTAGAGTCACGTGATCATGGGCTAGACCGATCTTTGTTTGATGCATACTTTACTTCATGATCACTTTACATATAGAAACGATAACAATGCCAGTGACATGACAAACGATTTAATTGAACATTAATACATACAGAAATGTGATGAAGGGATATATTGCATTATTTGTAGGTATTATATTGGTTTTTCTTATTTTGTATGACCAATTTGCTCACCATACAAATCCTCACACCTTCCCGATCCACTTGAATTATGTACATTTTGCTGCACAACAAGGACACATGTAAAATTCATATTGCAGCATGTCGAATAGTCAAACTAGATATGAATATTGCCGAAATGTGTAGTTGATTGTAGCATCTATTTTTGTATGCAGGAGCAATATGTGTAGAATGCTATTTTGGGTTATAATTTTTATATGATTAGTGGTTAATTAGATCAAGCCGAGAGAGCCTGGAAAATACGCAACGAACATCTGTTGGATTTTCAAGCATCTTGATAGGCCTGCTGCTTTTCTTTAAAAGAAAACAAAAGTTTAGGAGATTGTTGAAAATAGTGAGAAATTTGGCACAGAAGCAAGAAATTGGTTAGAAAATCTCTCTTCCAATTGTTTCTATTTCGTGGTAAAGAGAAAAAAAAAGAGTTTTAGCTGTCGTCAAGGCTGTGAGTCACGGCACATACAAGTTTAAGTAAGATATCACAGTATGAGTAATTAGTGTGTTCACATGAATGATTGTTGTCTGTAAGTCGGAGAGGGCTTTTTAAATTTGATTTCATGAAGTCATCATAGTTTTACATCAATACATGTAGTATCTTTCATGATTTTCATTGTAATAGTTATTGTTGTAATAATATATACATGTATTCTCATAGAAGTTATTTCATGATGGTATTATCGAGTAGTTGGAAATACTGAAGTTGTATTTTTACAAGCACAATAAATAGTTTGAGTGTTTAAAGTATAAGTCCACTCCACTGAAAAGTTGAGCTGATTAGATAGACAAAAATCTAAAAAGCCCAAATATAACTTGGTTTTGGAAAATGGTGCTCAGATTTATTTTTAATAATTTTTTTTAATGAGAAAAAAACAAGTTAATGAGCGAGTCGGTTGTGACGTAGGGTCCTCACAACACAGATTCGTAAACCAATTTAATGCATTTGTGAAGTGCCTCGATACAAACTATTTCATTCACCTGATAAGAATAATGAAACACTATTATTCTTATCAGGTGAATGAAATAGTTTGTATAGAGGCACTTCACAAAGACATATGCATTAAATTTGGTTACATTACGAAAATTGCCTATTGTCAGAATGTATACCGCTGGCACTTTCATTGTTTTGCTCGAAATACCCGAAACAAAAATCGCTCTTAAAAATCACCTGATTGAAGTACGCCCGTGATATTTGGCAGTTTTAACCTTTGATTTATTTACATGTTATAATTTTTGAAAATCGGAGTGGACTTGGGCTTTAAGATGAGCCCTATTGCTGGGCTCAACGGCAAGTGCAAATGACCTTTTTACATTCAGAACCAGTCCCAAAAAAAATTATATCCCCCCCCCCCCTCCAATGTGATTTCATAACAATCGGACAAATAGAGTCTATGCAAAATTCAAAGTTTTAAACGTAAATTTGATAAACTTTTGGAAAAAAATAGACTTCATTTTTGTAAGAGCAGACAAGAGTCTTCATTGCAAGATAAACAGGTAGCAATCAGTGAACATGTTGGTGTTCACAAGTATTACAGTTAGAATATTTTGTTATGTACTGTAAGCCCATTTGTCATTGACCAGGGGAGTGTTTCACAAAGACTAAGATCGACTAAAGTTGGACTTGAACTATGGCAGGCCGTTCATGCCAGTGGTTGCTCTCAACATTCCTGGCATTGGTCTCTCAAGGGACGTACAAATCGTGGTCACAAATCTGCAGAATATACATTTTTTGATAGTTCATTATTGAAGGAAAAAATATTATCCAAAGATCATAATTTCTAAGGTTTTTCCCCTCTAATTTTACATCTGGTTCAAGACTTTTTAAGGGCATAAATCGCATACCCTAGTATAAGTCCAAGTCTTAAATATATTAAACTTAAGTTTACAGTGTAAGTAACTTTTTTTCTTCAACAATGAACTATCAAAAATGTAAATTGTGTAGATTTGTGACGTCTCTTGAGAGTCCAATGGTGAGAGCAACCATGCAGTGGCATGAATGGCCTGCCATAGTTCAAGTCCAACTTAAGTCGATCTTAGTATTTGTGAAACACCCTCCAGATCAATGAAGTCATCAAAAGTAGGGATTGAAGTCGTTGACTGGAACTCAAAGTGGCTGATAGTCAGCTTTGATCAGAAACTTGAGAAGTTGAAGAGAAGGTTGGATTGTGAGAAATATGGGAAGTAATTTTTATTTTTGAGCTTTCTCATTCTTTTAATGGCAGTTTGGAACAATAGTAAAAAAAGATTATCCCCTTCAAAGGAATCGCTTTTTAAATGCCGTCATATTCATAACAAACAATGAGGAAAAGCTAAAAAGTTTCAACCGAACTATCATGCCACATTTACGTGTAGTCCCATCAGCGGGAAAAATACATGGGAGCTTTGAGAGATTTGGCTCTGGTGATCTGAAAAAGAGCTCTGGTAAAAATATAACAATATAATACTTAAATATCACTGTAAGAAAATCGCACAAATACAATGCCAAATCCTAAAAGAGCTTGCATTGAGTCCCATAAACCCATTTCTGTGTGAAGTGCATAGGATTTTCTTAGTCAATTTCATTTCATTTTGATGATTCCAAAACCTCACAATATACATCTATTCTAATGTACTTCACGATCGACCATTCCCAATTGCTTCTAGACAAGTTTCTTTCGCTATGTGTAATTGCATGGCCAGAACTCAACTTTATCTCATAGGACAGAGGTATTGCTCATCAAGGATAGCGTGTCATATCGTGGTGTCGTAATCGGTTAATCACCGTGCTTGCTAAGATTCCCCCACCGGTTAGCAGTCAGCAGGGAAAGTTTGCCGGAAAGTTTAGCTGAGCCTGGTTTTGTAACTTCCATGAAAGAATTGTGCGATTTTTATAATGCTTTTACCATGACTCCAGTCAACCCTAAAGTTCAAACCCTAAATTTCAAGTATGATAACAGGGCTTTGTTGCACATGAACTTCTTGTATTCTGATCTAGAACCCCCAAAAAAAAAAAAAAAAAAAGATAAAGAGAGAAGGGAAAAAATGAGGATCAGAGCCTTCCATGGAAAAGTATCTTCCTTCTGTTGGAAAATGTATTGTTGTTGTTTTTGTTACTGTTATTTTGTTTGTATTGTTTTTGTTTTTTCTGTTCACATGAACAAACAAAAATGTACCGAGGAAAGTTCTTGAGGAAAGTTCTTAAGGGCTTGCTCTCATGGCTTTTTATTGCTCAATATCAAGTCATTTCTTTATTTCCGTGCAGTCTGTCTTCCATTTCCACTGTCATATGGTCTCATGGTTAGACTAGGGCTATGTGCTACTAGCTCTTTGCTCTTCTTTTCCAAGTGCAAACCACAAGTATCAATACTTCATATTATCTTATTTCCTAGCATTAAGTATTCCCTAATCAGCCACGTTTCCTTTCCATTCGTCCACACACATGCTACAGCTTTCTCACTCGATCCATAGCTGTGTTCACACCGTCATGTTAATCGACCACCCATTGGTTGATATTGACGTAGTATAGGGTTGCACACCACAGGCTCTGGGGGGTGTTTCACAAAGACTAAGATCGACTTTAAGTTGGACTTAACTATGGCAGGCCGTTCATGCCACTGTTTGTTCTCACCATTGGTCTCTCAATTATGATCTTTAGATAATATTTTTTCCTTCAATGACGAATTATCAAAAAATGTAATTTCTGTAGATTTGTGGCCAAGATTTGTACGTCTCTTGAGAGACCAATGCCAGTAAATGGTGAGAGCAAACAGTGGCCTGAATGGCCTGCCATAGTTAAGTCCAACTTAAAGTCGATCTTAGTCTTTGTGAAACATCCCCTGGACATGTAGTAGGTCCATGCTCTGGAGCAGTGCAGTTGATAGCTGCAGTGGTAGTGAAGACAAGTCCTTAGGTGCTAGTGCACATTCATATACATGGCTGTTTTTAAACTGGTGTGAATATCTACTACCCGGCTTGCCGTTAACGTGAATGTACCTATCACAGAATGTGCCCTAGCGCCCATGGGCTCACCACCATCACGGCCATGGCTACGATCTGCACCACCAATGTTGTGTGATGCTGTATGAGCAATAGCAACAGGTTGTGCACCACGAGAAGGCTGTGGATCATCTGCAGGAACAGTGGGGATGAGCCCATAGGCGCGAGGCACATCCATGTACTCTGTAGATCATTATCATCATGGAAGTAAATAAGTGCCGAGTGATGGGCAGTCAGCGGAGAATACTTTGGCTCGGCACTTGGACTTGCTTTTCCGCCATTGTAGTTTAGCAACTTCATTAGCCGCTACAAGGGTTTCGCTAATTTTCGCTTCCCCCTCCGAACGCAAACTTGTTGACGTTCCCACTTCCCCCAGGTGTTTTCTGTCTGTTAGCTCATAGACCCTGGGAACTTGGTTGTGTTTATGTCGCTCTTTAGAGGAAAGTTCATGTGAATATTACATGTACATGTATAACATGGTCGTTACTTTTCATTGCTGTGGACTCTTTTGGTCCATAAGAATCTTAAAGTGTCATTTTAATTCAATCTAGAATCCCACAGTGTAAAGTTTAATATTGTTATTTACTCCTTTTTCTTTTCTTTTCTTTCCCCAAAAATTAGTCCCCCAAATGAATGTGTTACTGGAATACATAAAGATTATCAATAATTTCAAACAACTTCATGAAAAATCCATAAAGAGAGGTAGAGACTAAAGAAGAAAGGATTAGGCCTAAAGATACATGTACTTTTACAGTTTACAGTTACTTAAAGAAAAAGTTAAGCAAAATTTGTCCTCGATGTAAATTCACACTACAAGTAGCACTAGCGAGCTCTCCGATCCAGTCTAGACTCTTCGCGGGCGGTTTCATTTGAATTAATCGAGAAATTCCCCTTGCTAGCATGTAAAAAACCCTTTTCTCTATGGGGATGGAGAAGTCTGAACTTTTCTCGCCGATACCTTCTCTATCCGCTTTTCTTTGTCCAGACTGATTCCAGCATCAAACCTTTGGGCTCGTGAATCCGAACGACTCGCGAAATTCATGACTTACGGCTTGTTCAGATATGGTGCGGAAAACCGCCAGGTTTTTTTAAACGTGTAAATGAATGGCTTAACTCCGTGCAACAAAGGACTTGCGCGTATTCACTGAGCTCTGTGTTATAAGATAAAGAAATGTAAAATGTATTACACTTTACGTCATCATAAAAACGGGAGCAGTTTTGCCGCATCATATTTGAACAGGTCTTTAATGTAAAGGAAAGCGTCTAGTTTCCAGTTATGTATATTCCTAGTAGCCTGAGCTTGTTAACACTTCACCTTTAAGATGGACTTTAAATCAAAATATTGCATTATTTGGTGCTACCTGTTCATACCTGGCATCATTTATAGCATATATGTACATTAAAATAGCAGCAAAAATTGTTGACTGACTGATACACGTACAGTTAACAGCTAAATTATTCACACCGTAACCAAGTTTGGTAATTTTTAAGTATGTGAAAAATGGATTTGTCCCAATGTATGGTTCTTAAAGTGACTCGGTAACATTGTTGAAGGTTGATGTAAAAAATTGCATAATTTTTGTATAAAATGTTACTTATTATATTCCTTCTACTGTACTAACCCTCTGACATGCAAAAAACCCTGAAAAAATTCTCAAACCACATCCCTTTAAGAATGTGACGTATTAAAGCCTACATCTAAAATCATCCAAGAAAGGCCTTAATTTAACCAGTCCACCTTTCATTCTTGAGTTACAAAAAACACAAAAAACATTAATTTTACAAGGGGTATGAATAATTTAGTTGTTAACTGTACAGGTAGGTCGTAAATGTGAACAGGGCTACAGAGAGAGTACGTCAGAGAGCTGAGGGAGAGGTGGGTGACTAAGGCAGGAAAGCAGCGTAACCGCAAGTGTTCTGGCATGGTAGGGTTTGTGGGTCAATCATGGTGACGAAGCGTTCTGTCATTCCCCGATCCAGGGAAGGCCGTTGGGTCCAGAGCAGCGCGGCCGTGTCACAAAGCAACAGCAGGCCGACAGAGAGAGTGCGTTCACACTACATATTCGTGATGCAACGAGAATGGTTTTAATCAGGAGAACATCAAGCTTAGAAGTGAAGTTTGAACTAGCTATCCATATGTAATATAAGAGAACAAAGCCATCAAGTAGGTTGGGGGTTGGGAAGGGTTGGTATCTTCTGTCACATTGACTTCCCCCCCCCCCTTTTTTTCATCGTTCATACGGAGGCATGTTCCCCCATACCCCCTTAAGTTACACCCCATTTGGCACACCCCTCCCAGCTCACTTGTACAAACCAAATTGGAGAGTGTGTGAATACACCTAGAAATAGGGCTGGAGGTGGGCGGGTGACTCCACTAAGTATCACCTGTCAAATTTAAAGGATCAGCATTTTTATCATTCATTTAGGAGCATGTGCCCCCCTCCCCCCTGAGAGAATCTGCACCTACATGTACGTGCATTGAGAGAGTGTGATACACCTAGGGAAACGTGTAGGGCTGAGTGGGTGGGTGACTCCACCATGTATCGCCCGTCTGGTTTAAAGCATCAACTTTTCCTGGAAATTAGTCTGAGATTGGTTTGGTTAAAGAGGAACATCTGAAAGGCTGATGCAACATGGGCCAAGTTTCGGGCATATGACTGGCCCATGTTTCAAGGTGTCTCTAACGTAACCATCTCGGAAACCTTTCCCATTCAGAATACCTTCCATTCTCTCGGTGGTTCGACATTTGCCCCGCTGCAATTGCTCCAGCCTTTTTTTCTTCTTTCGTCAAAGATACAGAGTTAGGGTTAGGAGGGTTACAAACTTACAATTGGGTCTTGGTTAGATTTCATGTCGCGAGTAAGGTAAGGTTTAGTGCTTGGTCCATAGTCGAAGTTGGGAATTGGGTTACATTGTCCACTGAGCATCTGCTCTCCAGATCCTACATAAAGCTGTTGTTCTATTGTTTGCCTCTTTTATTTCAGTAATCTTTAATACAGAAAAAGTTTAATGTTATAACAATTTTTAAAAAGTCAATACAATATATTATTTCTTTCATAAGTACTTTTTTTAATTTTCACTCTTTCACACTACCTCATTACACATGTCCATTTTTCTGCACCCCCCCTTTCTCTTTTTCACTCCTTCTCCCTCTCCCTCTTCCTCTGCCTCTATCCCCTCTTCTCTTCCTCTATCGCTTTCTTTCTTGAGTATCTGTGACCCTCATTCATAATATTGCCATAAAGGTGGAAACTTTTAATGTAGAGGGAGGCCGTAATTACTTACAAGTTACATGTAAAGCAAGCTCTTCCCAGTGTTACTGACCGACTTGAGAACAAGTGCACATCTTTGACACATGATGTTATACATGTATGGTATGCGTCATCGTGTATCTAACCACACAGAAGTTTTATCTGTCAATTGTCATAAAAGGCCAAACGGTTCTATATATTCATCAACAGCAGTTGCATGATTCTTTTTTTGTTGATAATTACAGATTAAACAATTTGTATTCATTGATTTAAAAAACATTCAGTACATGCATGTTTTTACACAAGCCCAATATACAGTGTAGTTTGGCAGCCACTTTTCACTTATGTACAAATTACATTAAGCCTCTAGACAAAGAAAATTAAACACATAAAGATATTTACACTTGTGTTTTTCATCATTTTCTGTGTCCTCATACCCCAATAGCCCATCCGTTTTCCACCTTGGATGTGTATTACATGATTATTGGTAATATATACTTGCCTGAATAACTTTTAAATCTGCTTTTCTATAATTGATACACCTGTCACATACTTCCTGACCCGCCCCCCCCCCCCTTACCCTTCCCTCTGGAAAAGCACACTTGACCTCTTTCGCACTTCTAAGCGCATGGTGTGAGACTCCCTAACTGCTCAAAGTGTGAGCATCTGACAAGCACTAACCCTGCACCTGTCTCTGTATTAACTTCCTTCAACTCTTACGTAATATGTATGGTTTAGGCTCAATCGATCTGCTCAAAGCTCAAAATCAACCAAAGTAGAGAGAGAGAGAGAGAGAGAGAGCACATAGCCCTTCATGAGTCCCCTATGCGTGGCATTGCACATCTGTCTGTGATTAGTGATACAGATACTGGAATGCCCGCCGCCGCCGCCGTTATTGTCATTTAAATGTGGATTGCTCCCAATTTGGCGATTGTGACCAATTATTTACTTTTCAATTGACGCGTGTAATGGGGATGCGGAAATAAGGAGGTGAAACTTTGCATCAGAAATTGCAATGGATCCTTTATGCGGCCTTATTTGTGATTGATACATCATAGAAGGGAGTTTCTGTTTGTGAGAGCTTGATGAGAAGGGGTCTGATTAGATATTTGATCGCTAAAATGAGATTGTCGTTTGGACATCCACTTCAACTGCATGGTTTCTTTTTATCTTCTTTGCCAGATGAGCAAATGACCGATCTGTCCATCCCGACTCCACCGTTAAAACACAATCACTCGCAAGAAGCCTTCTTCACGACCCTGAACTCACACCAGGATTCAGCAGAGGTATGATTTAATTATTCCTTCTGTCTCAACCTCTGTGTTCCCTTCCTTTTTCTCCTCCCTTTCCTCTTCTCTCTCTCAGTTCCCTCTCTACCCCTCCTTTTCCCCTTCTTTTCTCTGCCTGCCCCTTCCTCTCCTTTGCTTCTTCCCCCTCGCCTTGCTCCCTCTTACCCTCCCCTCCTTTTCCCCTCCATCTTCACCCCTCTCCCCTCCTCCCCCTCCCTCTTCCTCTCTCGCTCCCTCTATTCACCCATCCTTCTTTTGAGCCCTCAACTTTTCAAAATGTTATTGACTGTGTTTGATACATGCATCTTTCAAAATATGATTTTTCTTTTTTCTTCGCAATTTAAGCAATTAACATTTAAACCTTAAAGGTAGTGTATCCCTTTTGCAGCCAACACTTTGCAGGAATTATGATTATGTCACGTATGTCCTATCTGTGAAATTTAAACGTTAGCAGTGTCCTAGTATTCAAATTATGCAAGGAAACCTGTTTACTTTCTAGACTTCACTGTCAGACACTATTGAGTGACTGACTGACTTCTTTTTTTCTTTGGTAATAACATACATAAAATGAGCTGTAAAGGGTACATAAGCATTTGTCTACATCAATAACCCACTTCTTGTAATGGCCAAAATTAAACTAATTGAATCTTTGTGCAGCACAAAACGTACGACCATTGGGTAAAAGGGTATGAAAATCAGACTATTTAATTAAAACGAGCGCGCTCGCTAAATTTAATTCAACAACCATTGATCGTTATTTTTCCACATAAAGACATTTTCAAGCCCTTTTGATTGAGGGAAGTTGTAAATTAGTATTATCTTTCAAATGCCGTTGGAATTTATCCTTTTCATTTTTTGGGCCTGCAAATCGGACATAGTACTCAATAAAAATAGTAAAAATGTAAAATATAGCATTTTAGTGAATTTTAGTATGTTTCTTTATTTTGCTTTATTCTAGGATGATAGAGCCGATAGTTTCCAATAAATTTCCTGTTGGTCAATTTCAGACTGTTACATTTCAATTTCAGTATTTCCATAAACATGATTATTTTTTTTAAATAAAATTTTCCTCCTTATTTTTCAATCTTCTCTTATGTAGGCAAGCACGAGTTACCAGTGCAGTGACAACAACAATAACAGTAGTCCCTCGGCAGAGCCTTGGAAGTGTTCCAACTGCAGCGAGGTCTTTAGCACATTTGCACAACTTGAGTCCTGCCCCTGTGAAAACAAACGTGCCAAGAGAGGGCGCAAGCCCAAGGTCAAATCACCCGTCATCCCAACAACGGTCGCCAGCGAAGGTTTGATCTTGGACGGAGACGTGAGAAAGGCAGAAAGCCTATCGTTGAAAACTGAAAAGGAAACTAAAACGGGTAAACCTCGACGGGGACGAGCCAAAAAAGAACCCAAGACTTACGCGTGTGGCGAGTGCCCCAAGATATTTGTGAACTCGGAGAAGCTGAAGACGCATACGTACATGCACTCGGGCGAACGCCCCTATGTATGTTCTAACAACGGATGTTCAAAGGCATTTATTTCAAAGTACAAGCTTCTTCGACATATGGCAACACATTCACCGAATAAGATGCATTGCTGCACGCACTGCAACAAGAAATTCCACCGCAAGGATCACCTGAAGAATCACCTTCAGACGCATGATCCGAATAAAGAGGCCTACCGATGCAACGAATGTGGTAAGGTCTACAGTACCAAGCCGGGCTACAAGAAGCACCTGGCATTACATGCTGCAGCATCGGGTGAACTGGTTTGTAAGTTATGTGAGAAGGACTTTGAGAGTACAGAGACACTGTTGCTGCATCTGAAGCTGCATTCAGGGAAGTCCACTGGTGTTAAGGAGAAGAAGCACCAGTGTGAGCACTGTGACCGACGCTTCTACACGCGCAAGGATGTTCGAAGGCACATGGTGGTGCATACGGGTAGAAAAGACTTCTTGTGTCAGACGTGTGGGCAGAGGTTTGGGCGCAAGGACCATTTAGTGCGGCACACCCGCAAGAGTCACAAGGAAGACGACATGGAATTACGGGTAAGGTTAGGGGAGCAGTTGCAGGCTGTTGGGGTGACCACAGTACAACACATGCTAGGGATGCAGCATCTTCAAGAGCAGCAACACCATCATCATCAACTCCAGCATCAACACCATCTTCAGCAACATCCGCATCAACAGCAGCAACTTTCCCACCATCATCACCACCACCATCAACAAATGTCACCCATGGGCCAACAGCATCAACAGCATCAACAGTTCATGTATCCAATGCAGCAGTCATTGCCGCAGCCACCCCTGCAGCCAACATCCAGCCCCCTCCCTGCACCATGTCCCAACCACAGCAGTTCACAGAGCTGCTAAAGATACCACCAGTACCAAGGTTCAAATCCCAGATTCAGCCCAAGGTGACCATTAAGAACGAGGTGCTCAAGATGAACGATCCTATGGACCTGGGAGGGCTGGACAACTGCAGTCTTGGGCGGGGTCAGATGATGCAGGATGCGTTAGGTCCAGGTGGCGTAGACTTGGGCCAGCTCCTAGGGTTCTTACCCCTCAACGCCCTGCAGCAGCAACAGCAGCAGCAGCAACAGCTTGCCCCTGCTGCTCCTCCGACGCCCACCTCTCCACCCATGTCCCTACCGCCTAACACGCCCCCAGCTACCCTCCCCCAGTCCCCTCTTAACATCCCCCAAACGCAACTACCTCAACAAGGGATGCATGTCCAGGACCAGACGGGGGTTATACCCCAATCACACATGGACAACCACATGAATCATGTGCAAATGCAGCACATGGGCCCCACCCAAATCCCCTTCTCCGGAATGCACTCGTTACCAAGATTTCACCAGGCTTTTCAGTGATCACTCCCTCATTGAACCACACATCTCCTCATAGCACCCAGCTCATATTTAGATCTTCGGCAGAATAGCAAAGTTTCTCTGATGTAGCCTTTGGTGAAACATAAGCAATTTGTGTTCCAAAAGCAATCTTACTCATTCCTGACATATTGGTTCTCAGGCATCACATACAAAAATATATTTAATTATTATTGTCATGTAGATGCAATTTCAAAGTGGAGTGGCGATTTGAATCCAGGGTATTTTTCTCTCGTTTAAACATAAAACTAAGGACTAAAAACATGATACATGTATAAACCAGACATTGATAATCCAGGGTATTTTGGTCTCGTCCTAAGTCCCATAGATAGGGCTTCAAACGTAAACTGGTCATAGGTTTACCTAAATTATGTGTTACACATTTACTCTCCATACCTAGCAGTGTAAACATACCACTTTGATATTCCCTGCCTCGACATGAGACATCTATTTCCCATGCCTTACCCTCACCCCTGACCCTGACAGATATCCATTACATTTTTTAACAAACCACTGCAGCGGATATGACAAGGGATGTAAGGTTTAAACAGTGGTCACGAGCCTGACATTGATTTATTCGGGCTGAGCTACAGCTATTATAAGGTGATGTGTGAATAGACTTATCCTTCCTGTCACTCTGCGAGAAGAAGATTAAATTCCAGTGCGAACAAGACCTTCATATGACTGTATTCACAGCACACATTTGCCCCTCTCGTTCATACGTGTATGAGATGCGAGGGAATTATTTAAGACTGCCAGATGGTGTGCTGGAAACTACACGAGAGATGAAAAGCCATTCGAATAAGGCTTTGCAACGAAGGATCTTGGATTGATGTTTTAAGATATGACCCTAGGCATGAATGTAATGCAAACCTTGATCTAATGGATGTTTTAAGGACGTGTGAAAGGGGTCTTGTAAATCATACACAATGAGCCAGTTGATGTGTGACAAGTGTGCTGCATACTGACACAGACATGAGTAGAATAATGTAAACGCTGCCTCAATATTATCACAATGTTTTTAGTGATACTGCCCTTGCTTGGCCCAACTCATATAGTGCAATCATTTATTTTTGTTCATACCTCTGTAGTCTTATTACCTAGTATTTGCTACAAATGAATGAAATATCCTCCCATTATAATCAATATTCAGCATTTTCAAATACTTGCAGAGTTTTAAAACAATTTAAGATAGATACAAATACAATGAAAACATGCATTTGGGTTATTATGCATGGGAAACTCCGATATGGAAATTGGATATTAGAATCAACTTACGGGATTTAATGCCTTATTTGTCTTTGAAGAAGAAATGTGTTACATGAATTCTCTTTTCATTTGTAGCAAATACTTGTCAAGTAATCTCTCAAAAGTGTCTGGTAAAACCAATTTTGCTCAGTCAAAGTTTTTGTAATGGTTCTCGATGCAGTAGCTACAAACTGCAAAGTGATATTATTTGTTGTACAGTATGTTGCATGAATGACTCAAAAAATACCTCGGAAAATATCAGTCTTTCTCTTGTTATGTTTGATTTTTTTTTCCTCTTATTTTTACTTTGGTGTATTTTTAATGACAGATTTGTACTTTGAGGGGATGCATTGAGTGTTTGAATGCAACTCTGTTGATATTATTGTGATATTATTATGCATTATGCAAGGGGAAACTTGTGTTTGTATTTTTGGGTTTAGCATACTAGGCCAATTTTGACTTCCAGAAAATTACTTTTCACTGGTGCATTTCTTTACCATTTCATATCATGTTTTGAAATTATGCAAGTGTTTTTTATTACAATAATGTCTTTAGATTAAGTTGATAGTTCTGTATTGTTTGTCTTCTCTTTGTAACAACATCGGTGAGGTCTTTTGCAATAATCTGTTGTGCTGTCGCATGTTACCAAAGCAAATTCTTGCTATGCACTTTATTATCATTTCTCTCTTGGTTAATAAGTTTTCAATACAGATATGCCGGTAAGGGTAACAGATTCCCTATAATATGTAAAGGTTACATCCACTTCCAGCCCAACAAATTTTCAGGAGACATCTTTTGCTTTAGTAATAAGTTTTCAGTAAAGTTGTGTTGCCAGGGTTTCAAGTATTCAATAACGTTACATTGCTAAAGGCATAAATTGTCAGTACGGATGTGTTGCTTAAGCTACAAATATTCAGCAATGGAACGTGGCTAGGGTAACTCTTTATCATAAGAGATGTATTGCTTCAAGTGATAAGTTTTCAGGAAAGATGCATTGCCATGGTAACAACTGGAAGATGGGACCCAGTGAGAAGGTAGCCTTTTTTTAAGGAGAGTTAGAATGTTTTGAAGAAAGAGACACCGGAATGGGATGCCATCTACATTAGAATAGCTTTGTGGATAGCAAGAATCGTTAGTTGGATATCTGCATGTTGGTCAGTACTGGGGTTTTATCGTCACGAGACTTCCGCTTGTTCACTTGAGGGAATTGGTAGCGATGACTTTGTGATCATCATGTTCAAGGTCTCATCACATCGTGTTATCAAAACATATGGATCTTCCTGTCACTTTTGTATTTTGGGGTCCCATAGTTTTTACTTTTTACCCCAAAAAAAAAGTATAATCGACACTAACAATCAATCCTACAATATTTGGGCCCGGTTTCTCAAAATTTATTGCTACTAAGATGCATTTGATTGCCTTTGAGCAAATTAGCTACAGAATTGCAGCTTTTTATTTGTTGATAAATCAATAACTTTTCAGAGGACTGGGCCCTGAACCATTTTGGATGAATAGCCCTAAAAGTCGATTAGCTTTGCCAAATGCTCCAGTGGAAACAAAAATGTCTGTCTGTTTGTGTGTGTGTTTGTACATATATCATGTTCTAAATGTTGAACTGTTGCACAAATAATGACCGTGTTCCTTGCGTGTATATTGTGAACCCCGTTGTCAAAGGGTTAACAGGCTTATTGTGTATTCCTCGTCGTAATTATGTAACGGTTATGCTGCGTTCATACACAACAGACGCGGTGAACCGCCTAAAACACGGCTAAGGCAAAGTAGAAACCTTTATTGGTGTAAATGCGGTGAAGAAGTTAAAAAAGCTGCTCTAAACAAAGGCCCATAACTTTAATAATTTATCTGTGACAACTCGTAAGAGACAGCGGATTGCACTTAAGTCGTTTTATTTTGCTACAGCGTTTTATTTTGCTGCGGTGTTAGCAGTTTAATGCTTCACGTGTGAACGAGTCATTGGGATTGACGATCCTAACCTTTGTAATCGTGTTTTGGCCATCGGCATATCCATGTATAAGAGCTAACTTTATGAGAGATACAAACAATCCTGAGATAATATAATAGAAAGTCATGGATTTATTACAAGAAAATCATAAAGGAAAGTTGTTAAATTGGGGGGACATGAGGATAGATGTTTTTGTAGCAGCTTAGTCCATGGCTGGCTTTCCTGTTCACACATATTACTTATTTGTTTATCGGCATTTTTAGGCCTCTGAAGATAAGTTGCTGCAATGTAGAGCAAATCTGTACTCTGCATGAAGTGGACTAGTAGCATCAATTTGCTTGGTTTTGGCAAAGGAATCATAGTTCAAATGGTGCGTTTAAAATGAAAGTTTGAAATACGGTACAACTCTTGTTTATTGACACATTTTTTCATACATTTTTCTTTCAAGGCAGCTGGTTAAAAAATCATAAGAAAGGATTAATTTTATTGATGCAAAACCACAAATAATTCTTCTAAAATACATTTAAAGTCAATTCAACATGAATTGAACTAAGAAATATTAAATTGCTATCTTGATATGTTTTACGCAGCTGTTATTTTTCTATATTATTTCATTTGAAATAGCTTATCAAAATTAGTCTTTATCTGTCTGTGCTCTTTTTGTTTTGAAATATGCTTTAAAATGTTTGGATTGTAGTGCAGCTGTCGAGAATTCATGCAGCTTAGATAAGGTTTAAGATTTAGAACTTTTGAAAGAAGACGGTTTTTAACCAGCAACTGAATACACCTAAATGGGCGCCGCTGCATAGTTTATGCTCATGAACGGTAGTTATGTATTTAAATATAGTTAAGAATAGAATTGAAGAAGTTGGAATATATTGGTGAAGGGCTGAAACTAACTGATTAACAAGAGGCAAATTTGAAGCTGACTACACATGATAAGAACATATTTATAACTCTAGCAATTAATTAAGGATAATCATGTTTGTTTTTTGTTTTTGTTTTTTTACTTTGGTATATGCAATGACTTGCGTTCTTCAAATTCAGCTAAACTATATGCAACAGAAATCATGTTTTTAAACAAAGCAAAAGCTCAATTTGCCTATAAAGCCTCTGTCTACTTCCGTTGTTAAACTCAACGTAAGTCTGATCTTAAACCCAGTGTGTAGTTCAAAATGAAAGTAGAATATGGTATAAATATGGACTGATATTCCTAAGTCAGGAAAATCAAAGGAGGATAGGTGGCAGTCAAAAAGAAAAGAAGATATAGTAAAATGTTTTTTAAAATAAACCCATTGCCTTCTGGACAGGAAAGTACCTGTATTTTGCCTATGGGAATGAGATGATTCAGTAGTCGGTGGATTAATATGCCGAGATGGGGTCTGATCTTTGACTTGTTATTTGAAGATGTACCCAGGGTTCCCATGTTCACTAAAAGTCATGGAAATTGATTGTGGGTGTTGGCCGTGTGTGGCTATGGCAGCATTTCAGTTTGAACCAACAATGGACGTGGTATTTGTATGACTCTTGGATGCTGCAACCCATATCAAAATGGTACTTATCTGGTTATGGAATCGGGCAAAAATAGGTCATGGAAAGTCATGAAAAGTCATGGAATTCGGTTCTCAAATTTCTGTGGGAAGACGTTCCGCTCGGCCCTTAAAGTCCAGTGCTATCAGGCTTTCACGTGGAGTATACGAAATTTTTGGTTGCCATTTCAAAACAGTTTTCGTTGAAATCTTCAGTTTGTTGTGAAAGTGATGGCCTGCTTTATGCGGTTGGAACAGAGAAAAGAGAGAGAGAGATCGGACCAGGCAGGTCAGAAAAGTTCAGATAATTCTTGGCTGAAGGAGATAATCTATAAAGATAGCAGTAGGTATCGCGTAATTACAGACTGTTACACTTGTATAAAACGGAAAAAGGCTTTGAAATCATATTATTTGCCATGAGGCTGCTATTCCTGAAACCCACTGCTTTTTTTAAACTAGATGGCTTGTAGGACTAAGGGAATTCAATAGTTATGGGGTTAATTATTTCTATCATTACATTTTATGTACATTTGCGTCTTGCAGGAGGTAAATTTTATTGATCGGGTAATGGCATATTGTCAACATTCTTGTAATCTTCAATACATTAATTTTGTTTTCCTTTGTTTTGCTTTGCTATGCTGGGCTTTCATGGATAAAAGAAATTCACATAACATACATGTATTCCCCGACTTGCCCGACAAAATGCAGACAATTTGTTCGTACAGAAATACAAGGGGGGACCCAAAAACAATCCATAGGCACTTAATATTTGTTTTCAGGTACATTTTCTCGTTGGACAATCGTAAAATTATGCATTCATGTGTGCAAAGTATTCTATTTATTTTTGTCAGGAACATTTGAAATCAGGTTTTCACCTTATAAATATATCACTTACCTCATACCATAAACGCAATGCATTACCGTCTATTATTATTTTATCGCAGCCATCAACTAGTCTGCCAGAAAAACAATTTGTTGTTCTTCTTCAGAATTGGAGTAGTCCAGTTTTATCATTAGCACATTTCAAACTTTAAAGTAAGTTCAGACTCTTTTATTTTGTTTGTGCGGGCATTATGTTTTGCCTTTCTAGCCTTTCTAGCTCTCGCCAAACAATGTGTGGGCCGATTTGGTCTTTAAGGGAGGTGTATATTCAATCCACTTGACCCTAGCCCGTAAGAGAACTCTTTTGACTTGAAGTGCGCGCTGGATAAAAGTAATAACCGTCTCCCAAAAGGAAAGTTATCGTAGGAAATGCATACCCGTAATCGTTTTGCCAGATTTTTTAGATGTAGCTGTGCAATGGTCCATAAGACAGCAGGGATGGGTAATGGGCTCATTCATGGTTCACCCCATGCTCCATTTTATAATATATCTGTATTGTGAGCTTGTATGTGTCGTACTCGATGTAAGCCTGTTCTCCCTCATCTCCTGCCCTCTATAGACAAAGTTTGAACATGTTTTTTCTCATCGTTGAGGACTACGTTCCACAACTAGACTGTAAATGTTTTCTGTCTGTATATATATATATATATATCAGTGGTTAATCTTGAAGTCTATCATTCTAGATCCATTATAGTGATCGAGACAATGCTGACTGAGTAACGAGTGAAATGTATGAATATGTATGAATGCAAAAGAATATGAATATTCATGAACAGTACCTGCCTGCTGTGTTATTGTTGTTGTTTTTTATCTGGGAACAGATATTTGTTGTCCTGTAATTACCTCATATACGCGGAAGTAAAAAAAATATGTGTTATTCAAAGCAAGCAAGGATATTGCTTGCAAGCGTGTCTTTTTATGTACCTCATTATAGTATATTTAGTGGCTAGTTGAAGAGGAAAAAATGTAAATATATTGAGAATTGCATTCTTCTGTGTTGAGCTCTGTAAATGTTTGAAACCTATTATTGTATCAGTATTGTTATACAAGATAAGTTATCTGAACTATTTTCTATGTCTTTATATTATAAGGAACGACCTTTCCTTCGCTTTGGGGTTCTATTGTATGGTAGCCTAGTTTTTAACAGGAAAATTTAAACTTTTATGTACAGGTATTATATATATAATGAATATATTTATTGTTATTTTTTTGCCATACGCATATTGACAGTACACTGTATTCCTGTTTCGCCCTGGAGAAATTCCTAAATGCTTCTCATGTATTAACTAGGCTCAATTTGCATGTCAATATGTAGGATAATATAGCATTCTATAGTGAATATATGAATACATCTATATATATATGTGGAAATTTGAATAACGTGTGGTAATATTACAGAGTTTTCATATCAGCTGAAATATATGTATCAGTTATTGTACGATTTAACATTTTTTTCTTGTTTCATACTCCTTGCCTCTTCCAAAAGACGTTGCTTCGATAAGAAAAATGTATCTTGCACATTTTTTTTTATTCGATTCAATTATCCATATGTTGTTGATTTTTTTTTTTCCTCAAAAAAAAAACATTTGAAAAATTCTTAAAAGTGTGTGAATGTTGGTATACAGCATATGTCACTTTACATATGTTGTGTTTCTGTTTATCTTTTAAATTTGAAATGTATTTTTATACATTGGGGTATGTTTATTTGTACATTTGTTGTAATTCTAGCAGATAACTTTCATTTTTTTACATGATTGTATTGTTTGTATAAACTAAAACTTGACAATAGATGTGATATGTTTCATTTTATTTTTTAATATCTCCCATTTTGTATGCATGCTGCATTTAAGTACAATAGAGTACTGCATTAGATTTGTATTATTATTTTTTCCTTTGAATAATTCTGCATCAATTTTGTGAATATGTTTATAATGATATGTTAAATGTTCTTGAGAACCATATGTATTCTGAATCAAGATAATATTGATGATTGATTAATACAAGATTGACATGACGTTTACAGGTATTGCAAAGAGAATTCTTACATATATTCAGTGAAAATTTAAGTTTGTTGCATTATCTGCAAGTCAGATTCTTCCGGTTGCACTACCTACTAATTCCTAACACAATTTCCTGCAACATTTCAATATTTTCAACTACTTCTCTGAATGATTAAACTGTGATTTTCTGTACATAGGTATACACTGTTATCAACTTCATTTCTTCCTGAACAACAATAAGAATATAAATAAACGCTTCTACTGGTCTCAAAGATTGTTATCGTTATGGCAATTGTTATGCACCAGAGATAAACTGCACAAATCAAAACCTCTGTGTGAAGCTTATAAAAAGTTATCTCTTTGTCTCTCTTTTCCTGCCCTGACATGAAGCAGACAAGATCACTACTAAAATGGCCCTACATGTAATGTATTCATATATTTTTAAAGCTAATGTTAAGTTCTGTTCATGATGGAAAATGAATTTGCCCAAAATATTTATTTAAAGGTGTTCAAGGCTGCAACTTCAGATATCTTCCAAATGATTCTGATACCATTAACTGACAGCAGTCACGCACAGACTCCTATTTGTGATTTTGGGTTAAACTGATTAGCAGCACTTTTTTACCAGTTTTTCCATGATTTTATTGGTCCCCATAATTCAACTGTGTCGAGCTTTAAACCATTTCTCTCTAAAATCCTTTCGCAGAACTTAAGATTAGCTTTATACATCATTGATCCCATGAATTTATTCACAGTTTATGTATTCAGTTGTTCACTTTGACTTTCATAAGGTGAACGCTCATTCAGAGGAATATTATTGTGCAAACAGGTTTGGTATTCAGGTATTGAAGAACTTTATGTGGATTCTGAATAAGAATGTTTGACTCACTGTGTGTCTAGGTCATAGGATTTCATCACTCTACAAATGTAACAGAATTCAACATTTGAATGCTGGTGATGACATCATCAAATCAATCAGGTCATTTTAGTTGTATATTCATCAAAATCATAATTTTTTTTGTTTTATACAATTTTTAAACGCTGCAACATTCTTCCGTTATCAAATAATTTCACTTTTGCCTTTTAATTTTATTTTGTTGAAAGAAGTGGTTTGCGAAGTGAATTATTTTGTAATATGTGACGTCTTCATTTTGAAATGCAAGATAGTTGTTTGGTTATCAGGATATTATTGTATAAACAAATATGTGTTTTTTGAAATTTTGTTTACCAAAAGTACAAACGATTGTGATTATTTTGAAGTCTTCCAAATACTATTTCTGTCTTCTGATGTGTGTTTAGCAAATGATTTTTTACTTTTTCCCATGGAAAACATTGGCATGTACCTTCACAGGTTGGTTGAATTCAATCCTAGACTTGCCGAAATACACTGCTCCAAATTGAACAACATGTTAGTTTGACGAAGACATGTAGGCCTGTTAATTATAATAGATGATACAACTACCGGTGTGAGAAATGACTCTTCTGTGAAGAATTTTTTTTCCTTTATGAAGTTTGTCAATTTAGCTAGAGCTGTTTTTCCTGGATCAGGTTTCAATTCAACATTACTGCGATAGTACGGATATCATTTTATAGGAATTACACCCAAGCAACTCAAAATATATTGTATATGTTTAATACTGTCAAGCAGTATAAGATTCTTTTTTATATTTTTGTCAACAATTTTTGTTTGTGTGTTCTCAAGAACTTTATGTCATGAAAAGAAATAATGTTTGGTAAAACTGCCTTGGTTTTTATGTGTTTAAACGTGTGTTTTCAGTTTCCTTTTTTATTATTATGCACATGAATGGGTACGGGTACAACATTAAAGTGAGGAGAAATATGTGGTTTTAATACATTTTTTGACTTTGCACATATGCCTTATAACATTATTTTGTGCATATTTTGGTTCAAGATTTTCTGGAAGAATCTGTCTTCTGCAGATTTGATATGTGGTGATAGAAACATTGTGACATTAGACTCATAAGCATGATAGATGATTGATGTAGTGTGTTGTTGCATTCTATGCTCGGTTGAGATTTTAGACGCTGGAGCCTCAGTTGCTGACACCGTTTCCAACATGGTGGGACTATTGGCAGAGATTTTTCACCCATTGATTATTATTTATGGTGAATAAACGTGAATGCCGATGGCTCTAGCAGGCCAGCCGTCTAAAATCTTGCTTCGTGCTTCTGAAATGCTCTACCTAGTTAATCCTAACAAGAGTTCTTCAATAGTAGTCAGATATTCATACAAAATTTGATTGTTGATCATGTAAAGTAGATATATGGAAATAGACTGTTACCTGTTCTGTAGTCAGTGCATCAAGAAATGTGTAGTTATCTCAAGTATAGATCCAATGGTATATGATAGATATTACGTGTTATTGACAAACAAAAAAATTGATATTGACTCTTACGAAAGAAGAAAAAAACCTTGCTGTATTCTGATTTTTGAAATGGACTGTTCTAAAATACATCAACTGCGATTGGTAGATATCCTTTTGTAGTAAGGTTATCTCGGTGAGTGTGCACCTAGGCTGTTGGGTATTTCAAAGAGAGAGAGAGGGAGGGAGAGAGAGAGATGATGAGAGAGAGAGAGATAGAGAAGGAGAGAAATACAGAAAGAAAACCCATGTGAAGACTAAACAAATCAATAATAAGCATGTGTTACCAGAAAAAGTGTCAAAGTCGTCCCCCAAAAGGGGGTGAACTAAAAATCATGGATGTTTCAAACAATTTTGAAGAGGTGACTTTTAGGAAACTGCCATATATCTTATTGTTGATTATTATTATTCTTATTATTATACTGTGTGACTATTGACCTTCATGCAAGATATTATGTGGCAAATAAATAACAAAATATGGTAACCAGAAAAGAACAAAATTAAACCTGTGTTTAGAGATGTCTGTTTCATTTTGAATCTGTTTGTGTGCGTCAGAGTGTGTGCAAAACCATTCACTGTATTGTTGGCTGAATTTTAAGTTATCTGTCAATAGGCAGCTCTACAGTACCTGTCTATTGAGGCCACCCAAGGGAAACACATGAAGTGGCCACTGTAGACAGGTGAGGTGGCCTTTCTAGACAGGTTCTACAACATACGTTCCTTCCTCAAGGGAGACTAAATACATGGCCACTAGAGACAGATGGCATTTATAGAGTGGTGGCCACTGAGACGGATTTGACTGTAAAAAGGGAAGAAGGAATACAGGGAATAGGTGCTTGATTATGAGCATAGGTACACGAAACACGATTGCACAGACTTTCAAGAAACCAACTTGAGGGCAATACCAATACCCCATCGTATTGCCCTAAGAAATCAAGTTCAGGGCCCTGTCTTATAAAGAGTTGATATTGATCGCAACTTATTTGCGATTGATATCAATGGCAACTATGTACATAAGAGATAGAGGACTTGCGATTGATTTGGACCAATCGCAACTCTTTATAAGACGGGGCCCGGATTATGTGGCCTGTCACTGTCATGTTAACAGGTTTCAATTGGTGAAGCACCAGTGTATTGAAATGCCCTAGGTTGGTTTTCTTTTTTGTTTAAGTTAGAAGAAAAATAATTACAATCGTTTTTATTGTTTGGATGGATGAATATGTTTTGGGGCAATATATATCTGTAACAGAGGCAGAGAGAGAGAGTGAAATTGGTGCATCCGTCTAGCGGGAGAGGAAAGTGTTTAAAAAAATACTTTACCAGAATGTTGTTTGTTTATTTGTTCCTATATATTGATTGTTTGTTTGTATGTTTGTTTGTTTATTCCCATATATTGTGAGTTGATGTTTTCAAGGTGAAAGTTTGTTGAAGATGCATAGGTAATAAAGGACAAATGTTGGAAATGATCTATAGAAATGCCAAGTAAGATGCATTAGTGAGAAGTCAACAGAGATGATAAGCATGTTTGTGTGTGTGTGTGTGGGGGGGGGGTATTTAATTTGGGTTTTTACAGACGTGTATCAATCCCGTATGATTATCAAAATTACGTCCTGGGATCGACCATACGAAAGACGTGACTCAGTCTCAAACCGGGATCCACTGAGCTATTCAATGAAGAAAGAATAAAGATATAGGGTGGTATTCTCGAAAGCGGACTTACTTTATAGTCCATGGTTTAATCCTCCGACTAAGTATGGAATGCCAAGTGTCCATATGAATATGTTTTTGAATAATTTAATCTGTCACTAAATTAAAATAAAATGTAATAACATAATTAATAAACAACAATATAACTATGAAATAATTATGTTATCATGGTAATTTAGAGACATATCAAATTATTCAAAAATATATTAATATGGACACTACTTAGTCTGAGGATTAAACCATGGACTAAAGTTAGTCCGCTTTCGAGAATACCACCCATAGGGTTAGGTATATTAGCTTTACTTAAGAGAAATTGGTGGACACAGACACGTGCGTGTAGATACAATCTTGCATGTTTGTCGACAAGAATGGCAACATTTTCACTTCTGCAGTAACGGCGAAAAAGTCCTCACACTTGAAAAAAAAAAGGGGGGATACAAGGTCTAAATAATTTTTCAGCAGAATCATTTTCTAATGGAGTGCCACCCCTTTAATCTTCCCCCTAGAAATGCCCCCGTCTCTTATAAATCTGCCCCTTCAACAAATCTGTAATACTGGTCAGTCTGCTTTGATAATTATTACTAGTTTTGAAGAAATAATGCATCGTTTATCGTATTGTATTTGTTGTATTCTTATTAGTTTTCACGTGCACAAAAGAGCTTCTAAAGAAACATTTGTTCACTCTTTTTAATCGTTTTCATTCATAAATATCTCTTTTATTAAAGATAGCATACAAGTCATAATTATATTCATAGACAATTGAAAAATGGTTCTATATGCGGTACAGACATTTTGATTGTTATTAAAGGCCTGATTGTCTCGAGATCACTAACAGGAATGTTAACTTGTCACTTCCGTTTTTCATCTGGCAATTTATGTCCCTTTTAAACTGTTTGTGAGAAAAGTATAGCATCAAATGACCTGACAAAAATATTACTATAAAATGTATAATAAAGTACTATCCTACACCAAAATCTTCCTGTGCCGGGATTGGCCATAGATGGTTCACGCGACATAGAATACTTAGTGGTATCACGTGTAATAATGAATGTGTTGTGAAGTCAATCTAAGTGTGACCCTCGGCGTAGTCGGTTGGTGTCTTCTGTAAAGCGCCAGTTCTCAAGGCGGTTGGCTCAGGAGATGGAGGGATTATCTACGAAACGATATGTCATTTATTCGAATCACCCTTATAATTTTTGCATTTTTACCAACAAATCTGAGGAACCTTTTTTTACACTTCCTAGACAATATCTATAAATTAAGTAACTCTTGGAGATTGCGCTTTCAGTTGCGCCGCTCCAAAGCTTTGGAACAACCTACCGCTAGACATAAGAAAAGCCTCGTCGATTGCTGTCTTCAAAGTTTTTTTGTTTTTTTAATTGTGTGTCTGTAAAGTAGCACTGTTAGGAGTTTTTTTAATCACAGCACAGTAAGGTATATTTATATAGTAGCTGCGCTATACAAATTGATATGATTGTTATTATTATTATGTAAAAACTTTAAAATGCAATGTATGCATATGTATTTGGAATATAACGTTATGCATAGAATTAGATAACAGTATCGTTTTGAAACGTCTGATTTTCTTCCTCAAGATTTCCTGAATCTTCGACAATACTAAGCGGTCTGTACAATTCATTGTCGACCATATCAGAGCTCATGATGCCGGCATCAATCGCGTCATCAGCATCGAGTTCGTTTGTATCTATGTCCTCACCAATCTCATCGTCGCTTTCATTCCTGTTAACGATTTGATACTCTGGATCATCGACAATTTCATCGTCAACAGGCTCGAGCTCAGCATATTCATTTGAAGCATCATCGCGTTCATTGTCCATATTGTTGACGGTTTTATTTCTCCATACCACGTGGTCGTTATTATCAGGAATTTCAACTTCGTCGCTATTTTCATGGATCTGAATCGCATGATTACGATTATCAGGTTGCATGGGATTTGTCTGAATCTGCTCGTTGACATTTTCGTCGTCGCTTTCGTTCCTTGTGACAATATGATAGAAAGTGTCGTCCAGGGGCGCAGTGTCATCGTAAAGTTTATCGTCAACAGCATCGGAAACCTTCCTCCATTTCTCTTTCGATCTTTCACCACCAGCTACATTGTGTGCACCATCTCCAATGCCCATATCAACACTTGTATCGCCGTAAACATGTCCATCGCTTACCTGCTCCATCGGGACATATAAATCATTCTCGATTAAACTAGCTGCGATTGCGTCACTGTTCGACCTCGATCGTCTGAGGTCGTCACTGCAGCCGACTTTCAACAATCCATTGGATAGATCGGTCTTATCCACGCCGAAATCGGTCGATCGCTGTTTCTCTTGAGTCTCCAGATCGTACGGTATCTCTTGGTATACTTCATTATCGCTCTGGCCGTCAACTGACTTCGCTGTATAATCGCTGGTACCGTAGTATTCGATATCGGCACAATCATCTAAACCGGTACCGATATTAGATCCCCGATGGGGATAGCGGTGGTACTCGTCAATACCGATGCCGCTTTCGTCACACCCACTATCGCGGTCGTTGTCGTCACCGCCACTCCCATGATGCATCGGTAGATCAGACTTCATCGTTCCACTCGTCGTGTCGATGTAAGTCGAGTATCTGTGATCGTCTTCGTCGGCGATGTCGGTCGGTGGTCGCGGTAATGGCTTTTTGATGGAGTCCCTACCGTTTGATGTCGAGTGATGGGTAGAGTTTAGCATGATATGGTCGATGGTCTGGTATTCGTAGGCGGGGTTGATGTGGTGGAGGTTTTCGTCTTCGTTCAAATCCTTGCAACGATCATCGACCAGGGGTGGGGAATTTCTGGGGGAAAGTTAAGATTTCAGAGAAGATAGTGAAAGGGAGGCATTTTGCAATGATCTGGCGTCTTATTCAATTTTTTTTTTTTTTTTTTTTTTGGGGCGGGGATTTCTTTTCTTTTTGTAAACAAAATAATAGTACCATAGTTAGGGGTTTTGAGAAACAAATGGACAAATACACTTGGAAATGACAAGTTCCTTGAAAGGGGGTAGGGCACTCGCATTGCCTTTATTGTCGTCGTCTACACTGTACACTATTCAATCATTACCATCCTCATCAACGTCCATTATCAGAAAATAATAATTCTCTTCCTCGTAACAATCGGTGTCATCATAATATAATTTGTCTTCTGTATGAATTACAAGGTCATCATCATTCTGTCATCTCCAGCGCGTCATCACACATATTCTTATTCCTACAATCATCAGCATCATCATCATCATCTTCACCATTATTACCATAATCATCATCACCATTATCATCATCATCATCTTCACCATTATTACCATAATTATCATCATCACTATCATAATCAGCAGCATCATCATCATCTTCACAATTATTATCATAATCATCATCGTCACCATCATCAGCAGCAGCATCATCACCATCATCTTCACCATCATTACCATAATCATCATCATCAGCATCATCATCATCATCTTCACGATTATTACCATCATCACCATTATCATCACCATCATCATCATCATCATCTTCACCATTATTATCATCATCACCATTATCATCATCATCATCATCATCTTCACCATTATTACCATCATCACCATTATCATCATCATCATCATCATCTTCACCATTATTACCATCATCACCATTATCATCATCATCATCATCATCTTCACTATTATTACCATCATCACCATTATCATCATCATCATCATCATCATCATCATCTTCACCATTATTACCATCATCATCATCATCACCATCATCGTCGCCGTCATCATTTACACCAACATTATCATCAGATTAATGATCATCATAATCTTCTTCTTCAACACCATTATCATAATCATCATCACTATCATCAACAACAAAAAACGTTGTCGTCGTCATTATCATCATCGCTATCAATGTATTTGCCAAGAGTTCTTACCTCGACCGTCGAACTAGCCATAGAACAACGAGCAACAGCAACCCAACAAGAACGAACAGAGATATGATCACGGTTGGCACCACAACTTTCATATTACCTGCGATCATGAAAGAAAAACTAGAGATTGTATGACTCAGACAGAAAAAAATGGAGTATTCACATTCAAGAATGCATGAACGTCCAGTACAATCATGACAGTTGATGGGACCGAAAAGCGTGACTGGATAATAATTCATAATATTTAACAATTGTGAGAAAGAGAGACAGAGACAGATCAGACACACGTGCAGAATGAAAGGGAAGGGGACAGACGGACATACAGATAAAGAGAGGGGAAGGGAGCGAGAGGGACAGAGAGAGAGGGGGGAAGAGAGATGAGAGGGAATGGTAATGAGAGTGTGGGAGGGGTCAGGAGGCAGAGCGAGAATGAAAGACAGAAAGAAATGTAAGCAAAGGAGTAATAAAATTTGCATAAAATTAACCGGTCTATAATCACAATAGTTCGAATAGTGAGAAGAAAATTGCATTACTGCGAATATTTTTCATTCAATTAAATCAATTTTTTTTTTTTTTTTTTGTTCTCTCAACGATAGTATCTTGCCCACAAAACTGATCAATTGGCGTCCATATTTTGTATAGCATATAACAACCAACCTTTTCGTGGGGCATTCGATCCCGGCACCTCTGGGACGGTACTCCAAAGCGATGTCAGGATTGATGTCGAACCTTTAGCAGACGACATCATGCTGCCTTCGCTCGTCTGAGAGGGCGCTAAACTACTAGTCAAACTCGGATTTATAGACTGACTACGAGTCGGTTTTGTCGTTGGAAGGACAGTCGGATCTGTCGTAGGAATAAGAGTTCCTTCTGTAGTACTTTTTGGTTGAGGATACATGGTAGAACGAGCCTCTCTTTCGGAAGTTGTGCTTCCAAGAGGAGGTGTTTCTGTCGCCTTTGAAGTTGAACTGCTTGCTTTATTTGTTGGAGTAATTGTTGTTTGTGCTGTCAATACAAAAAGTTCAAAAGAAAATTCATATTGAATAATATCAGAATTTATAATAATAATAATCTGGATTTATATAGTGCTTAATACGGAATAACGTCTCTAATCGCTTTACATATATTATAACCCCAGTCACCGGATTCATTCAAGCACAATGTGCACCATCTCCACTCCCTGGGGAGTATTCCTACCATGTGGTCACCATGAGGGCATATGGATATTAATTACACAAATGCTCTCGTCATCCTACCAGGTCCCAATTTGTCTCCTGGGTATGGAGTGGCAAATGTAGATTAATGCATTTCCAGAGGACGTTGGTGCCGTGTCGGGGTTCGAGCCCATGACCTTTGTATTTCCGTAGGCCTTATTATATGAGAAAGAGATATGCTGAATAAAGTAAATAGGCATAGGACACAAACACACATAGCAAAATATTCGGGTGATCAGTCCCCTTTAAGTGCTACTAAAAATATTGATGTTTATACATGTATTAACCAATGCAATTCGGAATTGCACTTCTCTTCCTGATCAGCCCTCTAAGTCAGAAAACATTTTTTTTTTAAATTCTATAACGACATCCTTTAATGATCATTCCAATCTCACCTTCAATGCGAGTTGCAGAGACAACAATCCAAAAACCTTGGAAACACACCGAGGAATCACTAACGAACTGAAGCCACAGATACGGACTAGCCGACTCTATATCATTGGGTACCACGATTCCGCCGTAGACGCCGATCACTTCCGAGTCGGCGTCCGAAGGGTGGCGACCGGTTCCGATGGTTAACGAATCGTACTGAACACTCTCGAGGACGAATTTCTCAAAGTGTATAATAATGAGGTGATATTTCGGTGCTGAAATGGTCCAGAGTTCGTCGTTGTCAATAGGGTAGTCTAGAGGAAACTCTGGTGAAAAGATGTTCGCTTGTTCCTCCGAATCGAAAGTTATGTTTCTTCTAAACTCAGCACCTGTTTAATAATGAACAATCATATGACATTTATTTCTAATGGATCAATGGTGCCAACTGTCCCAAGGTAATCCATGCTTATATAATTATATACCAGTGTTGTTGTTATTGTAGGATAGGAGCACTGATTATTTCAAAAAGTCTGCATGCGCCACGGCTTCCTCTCTCTCTCTCTCTCTCTCTCTCTCGCTCTCTCTCTCGCTCTCTTCATTTCTTTTCCTTCTACGAATGCTACTGCTTCTCTACCTCACTCCATCCTCCTTCTTCTCCCATTTTGCATGATCACCTCTCATTTTATTCACCCATTCTCTCCTCGGCCATCTCTCCAGACCCATATTATACATCCCTTCTTACTCCTCCTGTTTGCCTCACCATCTCTATTTCCTATCATCTTCCCTTCTTCCTGCCTCCCCCTTTTGTCTCTGACCGTTCTTCTTCACAGAATTATTGGGTTTTTTTTACCCTTCTCACAAAACTTGCCGTTCTTTCCTAATGCTTATCCCCCTTTACGCACACTCCAAAAGAGAGAATTGTATTCCATCCCTTTAAATATTATCCACAGTTCTGTGTGATCTTTGCTCACCATTTTCCACAGCGTATATCTGAAGAGAGAATCCGTCATAATTTAAAGCGCCATCCGTCGTAAACCTCAACCACGTCTCACTCGAAATGGAGAATGCGCCCTCTCCGTCTGCCTTACCAGAATACTCAACCAGCGTTGTCGAGTAGTCGTCCGGATCGGTTCCATTACCCAGCCTCAAAACATCGTATCCGGCCTCAGTGTCCAGTTCGTCGAACACAAATAGGAGATTGAATGACGGTTCGCATGTAACTATCCAAGATATATCTGCGTCATCTGGATAGTCGGATTCCGGATAGTTCGGTGAAATAAGGTTTAGGGTCTGAAACCCGGGAAGGTAGTTATCGAGTGTAGGTTCTGTTAAAAAAAATGTTGGATTGTTTCATGCACCGTGATTAATACAATAAAGCTTTTAAAGAGGATAAACCATTTCATTGTTATTTGAAAAGTCGAAAATAGGCTAGCGCAAATATTAACTGCCTGGGAGCTTCGAGGTGATATTCTACATTTACTGAAATAGCAGATCTCGGGTCGAGCTCTGATATAACAAAAATGAGAATAGGAGAACCTGTCTTCAAGATATTAAAGGATAGTCCTCATAACATTGATAAAACATAGACAAATATAACAATTTGTAGCATCGTAGGACTCATTTTTTTAATAGTGTGATCGTCGA
Source organism: Mesocentrotus franciscanus (assembly GCA_037976565.1). NCBI lineage: Eukaryota > Metazoa > Echinodermata > Echinoidea > Camarodonta > Strongylocentrotidae > Mesocentrotus > Mesocentrotus franciscanus. The sequence continues at coordinate 15,799,599 of CP137678.1, forward strand.
CTTGTGATTGGGGCTTAGTAATTTATCTCGGTGGTAAGCTGTGTCAGGAAACAATAAGATCTTACGCCGTGACACACGATTCGTCATTCCGAATGCGATGTCAACTGTCATGTCAGTTTGTCCATACGCTAGTAAATGCAAGCAGTGGTTGCATTGTTTATTTTGTATTCACGTTTTGAACGATGCCACTCTCACACGTCACGATGTGTCAAAGGTAGCGCCGGTCGCTGACGCAGTCGTTGACGCAGTCTTGTATCGGGCAAAATGCATTAGATGTCATTTCGACTGGGTTATTACCTGCGCCAATCAAGCTTGTGGAGGTAATTTACCAATACGCCATTCGTTGAAGGAGTACCTACGTCTGCAAAATGACGCCTCGTGTGCAACATGCATTAATGCAATGAGTGTATATGTGATTGATACTCACCTAGCTGCGTTGATTGGAGCGTTATGCTAAACCCGTCATCATTTTTTCTTCGGTCCGTCACCATCTCAATCCAGACATCTCCGACGGGTGTGACAACGTCATCGGGAATAAACTCCCCGGAGTACCGGACCAGGACGTGGTCGCCATCGCCCGCGGCTTCCCAGTCGGTGCCGATCGTCAAGTAGTCAGCCTCCTGTTCCAGTGCGAAGTCGAGGAAGTGGATTTGAATCCGGGACCCATTCAGGGAGGACACGAACCACAGTTGATGGCAGTCGTTTGGATAGTCGGAGGGGTAGTCCCTAGATGTGATTAGAGCGGGACTGTTGTCATCAAGAGAGATTTGCCGAGTCTCTGCCGAAGGGACAGAGAAATTATTAGTAGATGAAAAAAGCATGGTGTCATTTTTTCGAAGTGACCATGGTTTCACCAAGGGCTTTGAAGGTAATGCCACTATTCCCTACGTTCATTTGTTCGATGGAAATACATATCTCAAAAGTATGCAGCCCAGTAATATCTTTTTTTCTTCTAAATTCAAAGGAAAAAAGAGAAGAAAACAAGAAGGAATGTGCAAAGATACAGATCGACATTTTCCAATATTGTTAGACCTTTTTGTATTATCTTCTTTTTTTTGGGGAGGGTTGTGATTATTATAATTATAATTATATAATTTAAAATATTTGTTAAAAGTATTATGACCTTTACTGAAAAACCTTTACCTTTTATTCGAAACTTAAATCGCCTCTCCGCCAGTATATCACCTTGCCCCCCGGAAGTGAACCATATCCAAATGCTATCGGTAGGAGATACAATACTCGTCGATACCGGATCGCGTCCAGTCAGATTAAGGTAGACAGTCGTTTCATCAATGATACTGCCGTCGCCGACGTAGATGAAGTCGAGGTTCTCCGTAGGAGTACTTCAGTAAATTCGACATAAATGTTTCTACCACGATTTGTTGATACGAGCAACAGGTAGTCTAGGTTGAGATTGAAATTGTCGGGATGGTCTGGCGAGACAATTTCTCTTTCTTCATCCTCATCCAGTACGATGTCCTCGATTTCACCTGAAATGGAGGACGATTTCAGTTTTCAACGTACAATAAATTAATTTACACAAAATTGGCTCAGGGAGAGAGGGAGAGAGAGAGAGAGAGATGGGGAGAGTGTGTGTGTGTGTGTGTGTGTGTGTGTGAGAGAGAGAGAGAGAGAGAGAGAAAGATGTTTCAGTTTCAGTTTTCATTTCCAACAGAACAGTAATTTTGACAAGAAATCAGTATACAATTCAATGGTCAATAACATAATATATTTTACATGGTTTAAAGTTGTGAAATAGAAAGTATACATGAATATCCAGTATAATGGTTTTTAACAAGTTTTTTCAAGATAAACCTGCGGAAATGGTGGAATCCCTCAAAATAATGACAAACATAATATTTTTAACATGTTAATATATTGACTTGAAAGAAAACAAAAAATTTATATAAACATAGATTACCAAAAGGTGGCAGAATAATAATACAATTATAAATCCGTAATTTGAAAACTTGTTACGACACTTATATAGTGAACACTGGAAATGTCAAAAGAGACAATGACGACTGACAGATGAGACATAAATGTATAATAATAATACAAAAAATATATAAGACAACAGAAAATAAAGCAAGGAAAGAGAGAAATGGAAGAATAGAAAATATTGCTGCATATGTGAAGAGTAAGGAAAGAGAGAGGAGAGGTGGAGAGGAGAGGAAAGGAGAGTGAGAGAGAGAGCACACGATGTGCATACTGCAGGGGTATGATGATGATGATGATGGTGATGATGAAGATGGTGATGGTGATAATTATGATGATGGGACGGTGGGGGGGGGGGTGTCAGGGAGACGGGGTGAACATATATAGAGATTCAGATATAGACATTGATTGACACAGAGTGGCAGAAATTAAGAGGCACAGTGAGAAAACATATATACTCGGTCACTGAGAGAGAGAGAGAGAGAGAGAGAGAGAGAACGGGGCGAGGGTAAATAAATATGGAAAGAAATTTGAAAAGTAAAAAAGTAAGACAAAATATCTTCATAGTAATATGAAATACCAACATGGGCAAAATAAAAATAAAAACATGCTGGGTTAAACGGATTTCTTACATATCACAGGTATTTGGTCTATTTTGATTATTGTTACAATCAAATCTTTGCAGGCATAATTATGTCTCTTAACAGTGAAATGGTCGATAGGAACAAGGGCGTATCCATGATTTTCTAAAGGTTTCTCACATTAAAAATATATATATATTTATGCACGATTAGGTTTCATAAGGGGCTTGGGCCAATTGTCCCCCCTCTCGCCCCCCTCTGCTCGTAGATATTGACATAAACATCATAGTTGAAACGAAACTTACGACTTGAAGCAGGCTGACCCAGTGCGATGAGGATAACACACAGGAAGACCTCGGTGACTATAAGCTCCATTTTCGTAGCTGTCTGAAAGGGGCAAGAAGAACAATAGTTTGTCATATCTTTCATACATTGATTACATACACTGATTTATACTTTTGAGCTTTGACCTAATAATTTCCACCACGAATGCTTGAAATGATAGAACAATAATTTTGGAAATCCCGCTGACCCTTGCCTCCCATTCGGTAAAGAAGAAACAAAAATGGGGGAGTCCTCCGGATTTGCATAATTTCAGCCTTAAAAATCCGGTTCTTGTTTTTGTTTTTGTTTTTGTTTTGTTTGTTTGTTTGTTTGTTTGTTTTTAGGGGGTCTCGGTCTTTAATGGCAAGACATTAATCTACATTTGCCACACTCGACCCAGGTGAGGTAAATAGGTAGGCCTACCTGGTAGGATTATTCCTTGAAATGCACTGTGCACTGATAACGGCTGTCGGAGCTAAAACTAGGGTAAATAATTATGTAATTTATGTAAAGCGCACTGATTATTTCTTATAGGACAGGAATTGCGGTATTATAAGTGGTACATAATTATTACACATCTAGTTCCGTTACCTCAATCGTATCATTTAGCATCTGTACGAGAGTCGGTCCTTTGGACTCCTCAATTTAAGATGGTCTAACAAATCTATTGATTGGAATACAATAGCTTTGTCGTGATAACAATCGCATCGACGTGTATATAGAGCGATTACTTCAAGGATAAATGGAGTGTCTTGATTTAGTTCCTCGTCTGCTTGGTAGAGCCTTGTACCATACTCATATTCAATGACACCTTCCCCCCTCCGCTAAAAATCCCTCCTTTTCGAATTTTGGACCAATAATGCATTAAAAAAAGAAAACGGTAAACTATGAGAACCATATATTTTATGCTCTGTAGATATATATATATATAGTGTATAAAGATATACATGACGAATTTTTTGTCGGTTGTCAGATATAATCGCTTTATTGCGCCCCCCTTCTGGCTTTCAAAATCTTGGATCCGCCCCTGTTCACATTGAAATTTCCCCATTACCAGGCGACGATGGGGCGATTTCCCAAATGAAATGCCCCGAAATATAAAAACGGGGGGACAGTCGGAGAAGTGGAAAATAGGGCCCTACCCCTATCATAACTTTAACTACAGTTAGTTTATGAATATGGTGAGATTTTATTATTTTGTTATTTGATAAAATCATATCTAAAGTGATTTTTGTGCAAAACATTGTCATAGTCTCAAAGTTACAATATACTGTCATAATACTCTCTCTTTTACCGTCCAAACTACGTCTGTTTGAAGTAGCACATTTGTTATGCTTGATGCTACATAATTGCTCTCGTTTTGCGTGAAAACTTGACATAAGAAACCTCGCATTAAAAATGTCATGATATAGACTTACATGTATTTCCAAACCAACCCTAACTTAAACAAACCCCAATCTTCCCATCTATATCTATCAAGTCTAAAGTCTAATTTTAAAGTGCAATGTTTCTTACCTGTATGGTCGTCACGTCTGCGTTCAATTACCCTTGGTTAAAAACCGCACAACATGGACATTTGCATGATGGATGACTTATAGTTCCTGTTAAGATGTGAATTGTTTCCTTGACGAAACAGAGAGGATAAACTTCACTTCTCCTTATCCTGTCACAAATCCCATTATACGTGTTGGGTTTTACCATGGTAAACACTCGTATAACAAGGGTCCAAAACAGCAGCGTCAAGCTATAAACACTCACGTTCCGAATCGATCTTGTCTTATCAGGAAACGGACTTCGCTCAAAAGGCGAGATTTTGTTTTAGAGCTGTCAGTAGCTAGTTATATCTGTGTATTTATTCGAAGTCGCAATAATTGTTGATGTTCATTAAGCGTATCACTACGTATACACGTACGGACTGGAAAAATGTTACGTAATGTCAATTCAGGTACATGATTTAGAAATCTCGCACTGCGGAATACATTTCAATTATGACCAATCATTTTCTTTTGTATCAATTAATTCACGGTAGTTGTTCAACAGTTTTGATCGAGAGAGGAGGGGGGGGGGTATACATGTTCGAAGAATCGTTTCGAATTTTAGATTTTTTAGTTGTCGTCTTTATATTTGAAATATGCGGTCAGTCTCTATGTATCGGATATAATTATGTGAGTATATTAAAAAGTAAAACCTAATTATAAACTACAGTCGTTACCACTTTGTCTCCCTCATACCTCATTTATCTTTCTTTCTCTTTAACTCTCTTCCTCTCTCTCTTCCCTTCCCCCTTCTATCTATCTCCCTCTCTGCCCCCCTCTCTCGCTATCACCCTCTCTCTCTCTCTCTCTCTCTCTCTTCCACTCTTTCTCTTTCTCTCAACCGGTATCTAATTTATCTCTCCCCAATCCCTCCCCACCCCTTGGAGCAAGTGCTCCTATATGATTGAATCCGCTGGCAAGCATTTTTCTTTCCCATGACTGAACACCAAGAAACACCATTAAAACAAAAGCAAAAACAATTGCGCAAACAAAAGACAGACATGAAAAACAGATATCATGGTCAACGTTCATTTTCCTTCTAAGAGAAGCAACACTTATACAAATAAATGAAATCATGCTCTAGTAAGCAAAGTCAATGTTTTGCTTGTTTGTTTATTTGTGTTTTTGTTTTGTCCTTTTTTCTATGATGATGATGTTAACCGATGAATGTGGAAAAAATTGACGAAATTGATAGACATTTGGTTACGAACTCCATGACATTATAATATAATCTTACTCGTATTTGATGTAGGAATGAAAATATCAAATTCAGATGTGCATATCTACTCTCGTGCAATAACAAAACCCATTTATATACTCTCGTGCAATATAGAAAATATGTTTACATGAAAAACTTAAAGATTGATAGGAAGACAGCATTTCAGGTTTCAGCCTAAATGTATAAGATTTAAAACAAAATGAACAAACAACTTTTATAATACATGTACTTCCGACTTTCTTACAACTTGCACAAAAAGGCGAGTTTCCTTATAAATACTGGATATAAGCATCATTTTCGGAATTAAAAATAAATAAGTTCCAATGCATACAACAGGGAAAGTGTCATTTTTAGAGTGTTCTCAAGCGATTGTTCCCTTTCTGTTCAAGATATCGAATATTTCTCATACATTGCGTTTGCGTAGGAGTTCTTTTGAATCACATCGCCTTTATTTCTCTTTCGCTTTGGTGCGACTTTGGGTTTTATGACCTGATGTCGCGCATGTTCTCTCTGATGGCCTACAGTATATGTATCAACCACGGTACGATCACCGTTCTCTGCGCTCTCATTCTGGAGTTCATGCACCGTTTCGTTCTCGCGATCGGCGATACTTTCGGAGGACATTGCCTCGTACAAAGTTTCATTCTTTGTGACGTCATTAGAGTCATTTTTGACACCGTGGACTTTCCCCTTAGTCGTTTCATCAGAGAGGAGGTTGTTAGTCAGGTTGACGTACGCGTGTTTCTTATCGTCGAACTTGTTTTCTTTTGTTGTAGCGCCTGGTGGCAATTGCGGCTCGTTTTCTGTCGGTTTCTTAGCCGCGCACGCAGTCATCGGGAGGTACCTATGGTAGGCAATTGTGGTCGTCGCTTTCCGAGTATTCTCAATGGTCGTCATGTAAAATGGTTTATTGGCCACCATTTTTAAATCGACCTCGGGGGTTGTCATATCGCCCTCCTGAAAATTAGCGTAGTCGTTTTCCGTTTCGTTGATCGCCGTCGCGTAGTCATGCTCGATCTGGCAGTACGCGGTGGTATCGTGCTGCGTCGGATCCCCAGCGGCGACCGAGTAGTGATGGTGGTCGATGCCGGGTGAAGGGGAGCGGCTCGTCGACGTGAATTGACCGACTGCGTCGTAGTGGTCGTCGTCATCGTTGTCGAACTCTTGATAATCGGACTCCTTGCTGTGCGGGTCATCGACTCGGCTGCTGCAGGAGACCTGTACCATCGGGATACTGTGCGAGGGAGAGTCTGGGGATCGAGTACGTGGGTGAGCAGGGGTGCGGACATCGCCGGTGTCTAGGGTGTTATACAGATGGGAGAGTACTTGGTGCCCCGCCTCCATCGGCTTGGTTCTGCGTCTGCATTAAAAATAAAGAAATACAAAAAAAGAAATAATGAAATGAATTTACCATATCATATGTACCCTAATCAGTAGCCTAGTCGATTCCCACTTCATTTTGCGAGTATAAACAATGCCCTGTTCCAGTGCTCCCTCAGCGGATGGACTCATTAAGCCACTGGATATAACCACAATCCTCCTGATTCATGTTCGGAATGTTAATGGAGACACTAAGAATTAAAATGTGGAGTGTTGTAAGCCTTCTTCGTGGCTGGAGGACACGCCAAATCGGCTACAGGTTGCAGACAATCGAGAAACAGGTCTGACGTCACTCTGATTCTGAGCCGGTTTAGCTCTCTTGAAGCATGAAATCCCATGAAATTTAGATGTTATGAAGCATGTAATTATTCAGATCCTCGATCATTGATATTTTACAAATTGTAATGTTTATATTCAATGCTCTTGCATATTCTTCCCAAATTGGATCACATTCAGATCGTACAGTGCGCGATGGGCTCCTGACTCTTATACGAGAAGTCCAAGGTTTGATCCTTGGCGAGCGTTCACACTCATGGACAAGATACTGTGCCCACCGTATATGTCTCCCTCCACCAAGGTGTTAATGGGTACCTGGCAGTGCCAGGGTAATAATAATGATAAATAATAACAGTAATAATAATAAAAAGTAATTAAAACAATAATAATAATAATGATATGAGATTTGGAAGGCGCCGAATACACTTGAATCAAATATTAAAATGCTCAAGGCGCACTGTCTTGTGAAACAAAAACAACGAAAGAGGTCACATTAAAGCATCTGCACTATAAACAAAGGAACAGAACTAAGATAGAACATAGCAAAATGACAGAACAATTAATTATGTGCCGAATTAAACAGATACTTTTTACGTTTTTATAATACAGGCAGGGCCCACAGGAAGAGCAGTAAAACTGGTGATGTGGCTGCGCTGGGCAAATATTTCAGACCAAATAATCATAATTATTACGTTATTATATAGGCTATTTGTTAAAAGGAATGCTTGAAAGCCACAATACATACCGTCTTACGCAGTAGCAAGATATAGTGAGCGTTGATACCAGCACGAGCAGAACTACGACACCAATAGCTGAGAACATCGGAATCATAAAACCATCTAATACGAAGAAGAACAAAACAACACATTCGTTAAGTTATCGCGACATCTATATTAATATTGGGCGATGAATCTACGGGACGTAGATAGACAATCTCAAATTATGTTTTTTTGCATTCATTCAGTAAACTAAACATTTTCGTGTTAACTTATATTTCCCTCATTCAATCTTTTATTGATTGAAGTGTACTTTCAGAAAATGAAATCAGCAATGCAATCTAGCCTTCCAAGTTCAACGAGAGAGAGAGAGAGGGTGGCTATCATGGCGAAATTATCTCCGAATTAGAACAATTTTTAAAGCTTAAAATTATATTTGTATGTACCCTGTTTCTCGATTGCGGCCGCGGCCGTTCCACCACCCCCTCCCCGAATCCAGTGATGCCCTTATTTACACCAGGGCCCTGTTTCATAAAACTTGTTATCAATAACAAGTTACAATATCTGTTATAAGCTACTGAAATCATGGCATTTGATTGGCTGACGGCAAATTTGCCATAGAAATTTAGCATTTGTTATTGATAACACGTTTTATGAAACAGGGCCCAGCTCCAATGACACAATGGTAAGGACTTTTGAGAAATCCAATACCCTTTTATGTCCCTATGGAAATCACGTTCGAATTATTCGTTGTAATGTTTGAACATTTTTAATGGTGACACTCAATGCTATTGAAATTGCCCGGGATTGACTTTTGTAAGTTATTTTGCAAATATAAATTTAATCGACAACAACGGTTGTTTACGATGATTTTCCTGACAAAGACACACACACACACACACACACACATAACAAACAAATTGGGATAAAAACTAACGTAGTAAAGAATTCAATATGGGGAAGACAAAAATAATAATTCAGTATGTCACGTTTGTCTAGCTATTATAGTTGCAACTCAGTTTGGAGTGAAAATATGATGTTTTCATTTAATTTTATTATCAATGTTTCGCACTGAATGTTTGATCAGTTTTAATCTAAAATGGAAATAAACGTACAAACGAACGTACAAATGTGCTTACTTGATTTATTGTTGGTTGTTGATGACCCTGCGAGGTCTGGTTGAACCTCGGGCGATTCCACCTTCGTTATAGGGGTAATTCTGGTCTCTGTGCGTAAAAGAAAAAAGGAATTGTGAAAGGATAAAGTCTAATTTACAAACATCATGAAGAAAAAAAATTGTCATTATCAAGAAACAGACATACATTGTAAATGGTCATCTAAATGAAATTCAAGAGAGTAAGTTGACGCCTATAATGCGTTTTATTGACAGACTTTAAGCAAATATTTTAAAAATGTCAGCATATCATCAAAAAGGTGAAAAGTGAAATTTATCCCAATATTTGGCATGTAATGTTTAAATTTCGAATTTTTATAATTGGACAACTTAAAGCCCGTCTGCACTAGTTTGGCTAGGAGGGATTGGACCTCCCAGCGTGGTCACTGACAGGTGGTTATCTCATCAAATCAGCTCTCAATTAACATAAGAAAAAGGGGATCATGGGGACCAACGGGTACCGCTTAGGCATTGTTTGCTATATAGAGGGCGCAAGTAGCTACAAGTAGTGCAGTGGGGCTATAAAGCGAAATCCACCCTGATATTGAGTTTTTTTTTAATAGTTACAAGAAAGGTGGAGAAGGTGACCTCGAAACTCACCTCTCTCAACTATGGCACTGACACGGATCCAAAAACCTTGGTACGCCACGCTGTAATCGGATTTGAACCGAATCGCAACGGTTTCATTCACCGGAAACTCTGCGTAAAACCCACGTGGAGTTGAAGACCCGTTGAGAACGAGGACATCGCGGGTACCGATCTCCACAAAGTCATGCTTCGGTTCGAGATGGCACGAGATGACGTCAACACGGATCAGTTTGTTGATTGGTGGATTCAGGTACCACGTGATGTTTTGGCTCCGAGGATACGGGCTAGGGTAGTTTTTCGAAGCGATATTAAGTGGAGAGGCGACATCAATTTGTTGTTCGCTAGGTTCTACATTCAATTCTGTAAAGGAAATGAAAATACATATAAAATAAATGCAAAAATGAGAAAGAGAGAGAGAGAAATATAAAAGGGCGGATGAAGGGGGGATTAGCTAAGTAATTGATTTAGTTCATGCACATAGAGATCCCAAAAGTATTTTTCATTATCAATCGCAACGTAAATATGACAAGGACAAGATTATGTCTTCTCTTTCCCCACTAAATATTCAAAAGAATCAAAAGCAACATAAATTCAAGAGAAAAAGAGTTGGAGAGAGAGAGAGAGAGATATTGAAAATAACAGCACGTCGTCGTGTCAGCGTATTCAGATTGAAGATCTTATTATCATTTCAACATGATCGTGATTTCTCCATGTTATCGATTGAGTGTATTTCCACTGATCCAAAATCAGCAAACAACAGCATTTGAGAGTGGCATAATTTTTTATATATTTTTTTTTTACATCTTGTTTCCAAAATGTTCAGTATGCCCTTCAAAGGACAACAGAAAGAGCCCTTTTTGACGTAACTGAAGATATACATACCTTCGAATGGGTCCGGGCCTGCAGTTATTTCAATCAGGAAACCGCGAAAAGTTTTTGAAATGTCGGCTTGAAACCTTAACCAAATTTCCGCGTTACCCGGTATGATAAGGTCTGTCGGCAAATCGGTTTTGTTGTACTGATTTGATATGAAGGCCAGATGTGTTCCGCGGTCGCTGAAATCCGATCCGGTTCCGATGATGATCTTGTCGTATCGGTTTTCCAAGTCTATGTCCCTGAACCGGAACGTAACCGATTGTCCGGCGGGTGCTGAGATTTTCCAGAGGATGTCGGCATAGTTCGGGTATTCGTATGGATAGCCGGGTGATGATATTGCGATAGTTTGATTATCAGAAAGTGCAACATCTCTCTCGTGATGTAAAGCTGCAATGGGAATCAGGAGTCAAAGGAAACTACAGTTAACATGATCGTAAATACTTTCAAAAAGTCATCTTGATACTATTTATAGGCTTGTCCATCAGCTATTAAAATGTGCGAACATAAAGTTAGGGGCTCAATCCGAACATGATTTCTAGGGATATACAATAGGCTTACCTCATCAAATTTTAACACTGTTTACCACTGTTTTGTTCATTGAATCATTCAAGATAAAACTTCAGAAACAGTCGGTCAAGGTGAGTGTCTTATCTGTATAATGGGGGTACACCACCTGTCTGTGGGTGACAGGCATTATCAGTTTGAATCTATTTCCCAGAGGCCTCAGTCACACTAAACGAGACCGACAAGAAACCGAACAAAATATTGTATTACCCCGAATGGGGTCAGTTTGTAGTCGGTTTGGCGGGTGTGACTGAGGTTTTTTTAGCGGTACGTCTTCCTGTTATTAAGCTGTATGTGGCTTCCTGTTCCAAAGTGTACTATAACCACATAATAATAATAGAGTTTGATGTAAGTTCACAACCTAAAGTCAGTGGCATAGCTGGGCGCACATGGGGGCACAGTCTCCTATTCCCCCCTAAAAAAAAAAATAGCCAGAAGACAAAGAGTGGAAAAGGAGAGCAGAGGGAAGGAGACGTACAGAAGACGCTTGACACCCTTCCCCCACCCCATACACCGTAATTGATGACATTCTTAAATTGCATTTCATCGACCAAGTTAGATCAGTGCCCCCCCCCCCCACTCCGATCCTCTCGCTTCTAGTCTGTTTCCGAAATTTTTGTATTCGATATTTTTTTGCTCACCTTCCAATATTATTTCGAGCCTGTGTGGGAGAACACTGCCAGATGATGTATTTAATTTCAACCACGCACGTTGCGAGGGACGAGGATGCTCTGACTTGGAAACATTCCTGAAAATCTGGCGAGGATTGACGAAGACTCCCGAACACTCGAACCCGTTCCGACCACCAGGGTATCGTCGATGTTCTGAAGCATGAATTCCACGAAGCGAACAAGGATTCGGCAATCGTCGGGTGCTCGGACGATCCATGTCGACGATGGTCGGCCCTCCTCGGGATAGTTGCTTGTCAACGTAAGATTGTAAGGTCGGCCATCTTCTAGTTGAATTTCTGCAGGATCGGAATGACACACCATGTTTTGTTTTTAAAGCGTAATTTATTAGGAAAACAAATAGAAAGAGGGGGAATATTATCTAAAAGATAGACTAGGCATTCTTTCCTCAAATCATAATACAGGACTACAGGACAACTACCTGTTGAATACCGACCCGGAGAACTACAGGAATATGAATAATGATAAGAGTGATAATGTACTAAAAACAACCGATGAAATCCCCCAACAAAAAGGGGAGAGAAGAGAGAATGAGAGGCGAAAGGGAAGAGGACAGAAGAAAAGAAGATGCTACAAGCCCCTCCCACACGTAAGTAAGACACGAGCACCCCTGATCCATGCGATGCTACGCCACTAGCTAACATGTGGTAGTTGCACCCCCCCCCCCTCACCCTGTCCCTGGGGAAGACCTGCAGAACTGTTAATATAGTAATATCCAAGTCACACAAACGAGATCGACAAGAGACCGAACATGGCTCATATAATTATGACTATTCACACATACCTTCACGCTTGGCGTTCGTTACGCAGAAAAATGCGTACAGCATCAACGCTTGAATGAGATAAGTGGATACCATCTTGAAGATTTTTTCGTCAGGGAGGTGCGGTGAAAAGGGTATAAATTCTAACGTAGCTAAATAAAGCCTATATCAGCAATGAAAGTCAAAGTTTAGTCACTTAGCATAGTGTAGCACAGTTTCAATCCAGCACTAAGTAGGCAGGTTTCCGACTAAGAATTAGATGTCAAATAATTCCACTGTTTATTGACTGATGAACGACGAATCCTTAGTTTTCGTATGAGAAGACAGCGAAGCACAATCAAATCAAGGCATTGAAAAGTTGTTTCTCTAATATTGCATGGAATGTTGAAAGACGAACTCTTAGATAGTCGTTCGGAAAAGGAAAGCGAAAGTACGGATGAATTATTATACGATTAATATCAGCGATGCATTGAAATCGGCCACTATAATTACAGCCAATTAAACGAAGCACAAATACTGTTGCACAACTTTTTGCATAATGTCTATTCCAAGACCGTTGACTAGTTTAAAGTTATTCACAATTCTGATAGATTATTGTTTTTAAGTTGTGCAGGTGACCAGAAAACGAACAGAGATCAAGCTCATAGTATTCATGAAACATATATTAGAAATCTGAATCACAAACTTCACTTCGGCGAGAATATCGTATTAATTTTGAGTGCAGTTCAAAGTTTTATCCAATCAATTGATCGAGTTGTAGGTGTTGACGAAACTGTCCAATATCTCAGCTGACTGTATCAAAGGTGAACAATTGTTTCTTCTTGTCAGACGATGAAAGTTTTAAATGACCACGGTGCAATGATAACGTGTAACAGAAAGTGGCTAAATAATTATGATATATCTCCTCGAGACAACTCCACACTCCTTTTCAAAGCGTTCAACATCCACTGCGCTGAATCATCAAATGCTAGGCATGATAACTGGCATCGCAGGACAAATGTTTATGAACACCAGGACATGAAGGTCGAGGAATGGAGAAAAAAAACCTTGATACATTTGCAGGAAGCTCTTCTCTGGAACACCTTGGAGTCGTGAGAACTTCGAGACCTGATCAATGTCCCTTTCCCAAGATCGCTTATGGCTATGAGTCAGAATATCGAGGACTGCATTGATGATGTCATGCTTTGAGGATTGTCTTAACTAATCTAATGGACCGTAGTTACCATTCCATGCTATACCATGTTTTAAACAAGTCATGTCGTTTTATTATTCTTGAGGATCCGTCCGCACTGACTCATACGCTTTGATATCTAATCCACCATCAACCTTCCCACTGCCGTCAGAGTTTGTGGTTGTCTGGCTAAGTCAAGGTGCGCAACATTACGTCGTGTTATACTGGGTCATGCAGGAAATATACAATGTCACATAAACAAACAAATACACACCGGTTCAATAGGACCTACAGAAGCTCCGCTTTTACAGTAAATTGGACTGGTCAGACAAAAGGGCATTACACACCATGTCTAGAATTGATAATCTTTGTTTCAAAAGACGCTATGCCCAATTGAAAAACATATCCGGTTTTTGAGCAAATTAAGGCTGGCCATACAGGATGTACAAGGCCTAAGTCCTTCGAACGAAACAAGCACACATTAATCCTATAAACGTACTTTATAATCTTTCTTTCAAAAGACCCTAAACCAAAGCAAAATCTTCTTTTGAGCGAGACTGCATGGGCTTTAGCTTTTCAAAGACGTTTTGAGTATCAGGATGCAGATGCCTAACAATATCAAACAGGATTTTGATATAATCAACCTAAGGCAATTTCAATAGCCTTGCACGTCAATACGGTATTGGAGGTACCCTCCAGGCGATTTTTTGAAAGTCTTTGCGATTGTGTTAAAGGCATCGTTTAACAATGTTAAATCTGAGATGCATGGTCCTACGTGTTATCAGTGTCTGTGATATGGTGTAATATTGAAGTCCTAACAAATTTGCGCTTCAAAGTGATCAAGAAGTGCCTCAAAAAAGTAAAAATCTTTGAGTGACCGGTTTTTACCATACTCGTTTTCCCCAATAGACTGTAGTGTTATGAAAACCGTTAGGAAAACACAAAATTTGGTTTCGATTTCCAATCATGAATATCTTGATGATTAGACAGGCGATCGGCTTGTAAAGGTCATGGGGTTCCTGACTGACCTAAAGGTTTATAATTATCATTGCAGCATGAGCTAAATCCACCATTTTGTTTCAGAATCTGGGACAAAGTTACCGGATCCCTTTAAAGGAGAAGTGTATTTCTGGTCCTTGTAAACCTGCTTGGTCGACTATCTAAAGCTGTATGATACTGTTTGTTTCCCTTGAACTGCGTCACTCATTTATTTCATAGACCACCTGTCTATTAATATGAACTACATGTATTTACCTTGTATCCATTGAGCAGTTGAGGGGTCTGGAGTATCATTTAAAAAAAAAATCATCATTACAAGTCAGTTTTCCCCTCATAAGTCTAACAAAGGTTGAATCAACAAATCAACGTCCTCCTACTGTGTTCCAAAAGCTCTATCGGTTATCATGACATTAATATTTTGCTGATATAATCATTTTTTGCTGTGGGCAGTTGGGTCATAGACTCATAGTCGTCATCAACATACACAAATCAAGTTTTAAAAGTCGTCTCCAACTGATGTAGGCTCATTTTCAATTAATTTATAATTTCTTATGTTTTTACGACCCTTATCTCTTTTTTGTTAATAGCAAACAAAATTAATCAAGTCACACCTAACTCCTAGACTTCCCCGAAAGGTGTCCCCCCAGGACTTGTTTAAATATGCAGTATACAATTTGAAAATTGCATATACCAGCAAATTGAGATAATACACAGACATAGTGTGCATAACGAAATAATAAACTGGAGGAAATTGTCCCCGGGGCAAATAAAAAAAATATATAAAAGCGTTGACTTTGCGCCATGATTTTATGGGCAGTGGGGACGGATTAGCTATACAGGTTGTTCCTGTGCCCTATACAACGTACAGGAAGACGAAGCCATTGTATTCCTTTTCCTTTATCCACCAAACTTCCTCTGACCTGACTGCACACATCTTGTTTCAGAACAAAATCAGGTCAATATATAATCTCAATTGCAGACTGGTATCACCCAGTGTGTATGACAGGGGGCATGACATTAAAGATAAAAGATAATCTTCAGAGTGATTTCCGGTAAAGATTTTAAAAATAATAATAACGTAACCTTACCGAAGTATATATATTTATTTATTTATCTATTTATTTAATTAGGTATTAATTCCTTTATTTATTTATCAAAACCTATTTTGACAAGATAAACAAATATCACATCAAGGCTGTTTTCCATTGTAGTACTGTACCGTAAAAAGAAATCTTACAGCAATCAATAGAAAGGGAAACTAACATAAAATAATGTATGCGCACGGGAAATTAAACTAAAGGATTGCTGATGTAAATGGCTGATAAACAGTATGAAATTTAAAGTATTGTATGGAATAAATATTTAAATAAATATTTAAAAAATAAGACATGCCACATAACTATGGAACAAGAATAAAACAGATTCTTTGAACATATCGCAGCGCGTGTCGAGGAAGAGGTAAAAGTGGATGTAGCCCCCGCCCCTTTTAATAATAATAATAATAATAATAATAATAATAATAATAATAATAATAATAATAATAATAATAATAATAATAATAATAATAATAATAATAATAATAATAATAATAATAATAATAATAATCTTTTAAAGTCCACTCCAAATTTTATTAAGTTAAACCGAAAATGGAAATTCTTTTTGCCCAATTGATCGTGAGCCCGGCAGCCACTGAGCAGCGCCAGATCGACATTGCTCTATCTCCTTATTGTATTGTTGAACGCCAAACAAGGTAGCAGCAACTCCCATCTTTAAACGTCTTTTGGTATGACGCGGCCGGGGTTCGAACCCACGACCTCTCGGTTGTGAGGCGGACGCTCTAGCTACTGACTGAGCCAACACACCGTTAACCATTTGATGGGTAGTGAGCGTGTGGCTATCTTGCTTTTCGAAGTGCATTCAATTACAAAGATTCTTATATGTGGAATTGTAATATATATAGAATTCTTTTGTTTTGTTTTGTTTTGTTTTTAAAAGAGCCGATTATCATGATTATGAAGCTTTAGTCCCCGTCGTCGTTTTTCCAAGAAACGACAGATTTGGGCGTCTTCAAAAGAGCAAATACAGGGAAGAGCCCTTTACGATGATAATAATGTGTCTGACAAACTTT
The DNA here is from genome assembly GCA_037976565.1 of Mesocentrotus franciscanus. Taxonomy (NCBI): domain Eukaryota; kingdom Metazoa; phylum Echinodermata; class Echinoidea; order Camarodonta; family Strongylocentrotidae; genus Mesocentrotus; species Mesocentrotus franciscanus. Next base: position 15,816,518 of record CP137678.1, read on the forward strand.
TGATTATTTTGTCTAAAGTACGATCAAGATAGAAAAAATATCAAGGCAAAATGGGCAAATTCAGCCCAAGTCCACTCCAAAAATAACTTACTTTCAATAGAACCAGAAAAATCAGACAAACCAATCAAAAAAAGTTTGAGCAAAATCGGATAACTAATAAGAAAGTTATGAATTTTTAATGACATGAAAAACTTTGAAAATCACTACACAAATTGGCAACTCACTCATGAGTCTGTGACGTATGGTCCTCACTATCCACTAATTATTTTCTTTATATTGATAATATAAATTTCCTATTTTCACCCTAAGAATCTTATTTCTTCACACCAGCATCCAAGTTAGATTGTTAGTAATATGTTTTGTGTGGATGCACAAATAAAGAGTAATTTTGTCCAGTTAAATCATGACAAATTGAATTTTGATAAACTATTTATATAAAAATCAATAATTATGAAATACAATATTCAGAAAATAGTATCAATTCTTCAAAATTCATAAAATTTTTGGGAAATGTCATGCACGCAATATGATACAAATCATATAACCTGGGCAAAGGCATGGGAAATCAAGTTTTGGGGATAAAAGGAAATTAATGGGATTAAACTATATAAAGCAATTGATAAGTTGTGAGGACATGACGTCACAAACTGATAACCATCTTGGCAATTTGTGTTGTGATTCTCATTGTTCCATAGTTTTACATACTTTTTCAAAAATTCATAACTTTCTTATTAGTTATCCGATTTTGCTCAAACTTTTTTGATTGGTTTGTCTGATTTTTCTGCTTTATTGAAAGTAAGTTGTTTTGGGGTGGACTTGCCCTTTTACAACGGCGTGACGCAGCGGGGTGAAAAGTACCCAAATTTCAGATATATTAGAATGTTCGACAAACTTTTTATTCAACACTTTCCAGCAAGCCTGCGCTATCATCGGCTTTATAAGTACACAATCGATTGTTTTACAGGAGATTACCCGAAAGAAAAGGGTATAAGGGTAAACGTCATCTCTTGAAGTTTCACATGAACTACGACACCATGTTTTTTTTTTCTCTGTTCGTCCACTTCCAATCTTCACCAGACATCCTAACGTCAACAACAAGTATTTCCATTCAACTTCCTCCTCATCCGTAACCAAGAGAGCATCGATTATATTATCAGACCAGTTCTATTAGAAAGAGAGAGAGAGAGAGAGAGAAAGAAAGAAGAAGACAAAGAAGAAGAAGAAGGAGGAGGGGGAGAAGGAGGGGGAGGATATTTAGTATTAGTTTTATTATTATTATTATTATTATTATTATTAGTAGTAGTAGTAGTAGAAGAAGAAGTAGTAGTAGTAGTAGTAGTAGTAGTAGTAGTAGAAGCAGCAGCAGCAGGAGTAGTAGTAGTAGTAGTAGTAGCAGCAGTAGTAGTAGTAGTATTAGAAGTAGTAGGATTAGTAGTAGTATTAGAAATAGTAGTTGCAGAAGTAGTAGTGGTAGTAGTATTAGTATTAGAAGTTGTAGAAGCAGAAGTAGTAGTAGTAGTAGCAGCAGCAGTAGTAGTAGTAGTAGTAGTAGTAGTAGTAGTAGTAGTAGTGGTAGCAGTGAGTAGTAGTGGGGAGGATGTTGGTATTGGTTTATTATTATTATTAGTAGTAGTAGTAGTGGTAGTAGTGGTGGTAGTGGTGGAAGCAGCAGCGGCAGCGGATGGTAGTAGTGTGGTGGTGGTGGCGGTAGTGGTGGTGGTGGTGTTAGAGTGGTAGTGTTAGAGTGGTAGGGTGGTGGTGGTGTTAAATGGTGGTTGCAGAAGTGGTAGTGGTGGTGGTATTTATTGTGAGAGTGGTGGCAGAGTGGTGGTGGTGGTGGCAGCGGTGGTGTGGTGGTGGTGGTATTGGTGTTAGGTTGTAGAGCAGAGTGGTGGTGGTAGTGGTGGCGGCGGTGGTAATAAAGAGTGGTGGTGGTGGTGGTGGTGGTGGCAGAGTGGTGGTGGTGGTGGTGGTGGTGGTGGTGGTGGTGGTGTTGTGTTAAAGTGGTAGTGGCAGGCGGTGGTGGTGGTGGCGGCGGTGGTGATGAAGTGGTGGTGGTGGTGGTGGTAGCGGTGGTGGTGGTAGTGGTATTGGTTAGAGTTGTGAAGCGGAGTGGTGGTGGTGGTGGCGGCGGTGGTGATGGTGGTGGTGGTGGTGGTGGTGGTGGTGGTGGTGGTGGCGGTGGTGGTGGTGGTGGTGGCGGTGGTGGTGGTGGTGGTGGTGGTGGTGGTGGTGGTGGTGGTGGTGTTGGTGGTGTTGGTGTTAGAGTGGTGGTGGCGAGTGGTGGTGGTGGTGGTGGTGGTAGCGGTGGTGGTGGTGGTGGTGGTGGTGGTGGTGGTGGTGGTGTTAGAGTTGTGGAAGCGGAGTGGTGGTGGTGGTGGCGGCGGTGGTGATGAAGTGGTGGCGGTGGTGGTGGTGGTGGTGGTGGTGGTGGTGGTGGTGGAGTGGTGGTGGTGGTGGTGGTGGTGGTGGTGGTGGTGGTGGTGTTAGGTGGTGGTGGTGGTGGTGGTGGTGGTGGTGGTGGTGGTGGCAGTGGTGGTGGTATTGGTGTTAGGTGGTGGAGCAGAGTGGTGGTGGTGGTGGTGGTGGCGGCGGCGGTGGTGGTGGTGGTGGTGGCGGAGGTGGTGGTGGTGGTGGTGGTGGTGGTGGTGGTGGTGGTGGTGGTGTTAAATGGTGGTGGTGGTGGTGGTGGTGGTGGTGGTGGCAGAGTGGTAGTGTAAAATGAGAAGTAGAGAGCAGGTAGTAGTGTAGTAGCAGCAGCAGCAGTAGTAGTAGTAGTAGTAGTAGTAGTAGTAGTAGTAGTAGTAGCAGAAGTAGTAGGAGTAGGGTAGTAGTAATAGGAGGAGGTGCAGCAGCAGCAGTAGTATTAGTGGTGGTGATGGTAGTGGTGGAGGTGGTAGTAGCAACAACAGCAGCATACCTAGTTGACGTAGTCAACACATTGTCACACCATATCGTTAAATCTAGAAATATAAACATTTAAAAGGAAGGAAATCGATTTAACGTTTTAGATCTTTTAACCGCGTAGCAGTCTGCAATTTCCTGACAAGTTATTCAAAGATCGTTGGTAACGCAATAAATGATTGCGTTGTGATTTCTATTTATAAGATCCGCACTTAAACAATTCAAAAGAACTCGTGAAAGCAATCAGTTCTTCTATTTTTGTTCCCCCTCTCTCTTTCTCTCTCTCTTTCTCCGTCTCTCATTTCCTCGCCCTTCTCTCTCTCTCTCTCTCTCTAATTTCCTCCGCGTTCATCTCTCTTTCCATTTGTTGTAATCCTGTCTACTTGACAAATGTTCAAAATGAAATTATCACATCGCATCTTTATTCAAAAGACATAATGAGAGTAATGTAAGCACAAACAAATTACACGTTCATAATTAGACGATATTTAAATAGATATTTACCCAAACTATCCACACATTGCAAATTTCATAATACCCGCTTTCATGATTAATTAATGATTAAATATTAAACAGGAGTTGGATTTGCAGAATGAATAGAATGAGAGAGAGAGAGAGAGGGGGGGGGCGAGGCAACTAGTTGAATCACCCAACAGTTACTGTTTTCCATATTGCCTGTAATTTTCAAAGAAATCTATATTATATTTACTCAATTATTAAACAATCTTTAGAGGGAAATGATTCACCCGCATGGAAGAGATGAATGATAACAATAGAAAAAACCACCTACACAGAAGGAAACTATAGGGTCAAAGTTCAAAATGCTAAAGATGCAAATTCCGCTTTTCATTCTTTTCATTCTGGTGTCGTTTTGACGGATATAAGTGGAGCATATCTCTATGCACGAATTTATTATTCCAGAGCAAAAAAATAGATATGAACTATAAAACGGAAAAGGGAGATAAAGGAGGAGGAGAAGAAGAAGAAGAAGAAGAAAAATAGAGGAAAAGATAAAGATGATAACGATGATAAAAAAAGAAGGATTTTTTTTAATAGAAAGAATACAGCAATCAACTGTGAGAGTTCATCGTTTGTCATGTTTGTATGAAATCCATGGGAATTACATGTATAATACTATACATGTACCATGTTTCCGGATATCCCGTAACGGTTATATGTGTAAATGCATAATGCTACGACAGTTTATGATAATAGGAGAGTCTATATTTCTAATCATATTCTATTCATTGTTCACTTAATTTGGTCCGCACAATCACTGAAGAGCAAGCAGTATAATAATGGTTTGAGTCCTTACGCGAAGGCCAATGACGTAGTCACAGGGGCAAAGGGGGCACTCGCGATACCCCCCCCCCCGCACCCCCATCGAGTGGTATAAAATAGAGCAAATGGAGAAAGGGGAAGCACAATAGTGACAAATACGAGAAAAAAGGGCGTATGGACTACCTCCCGTATTCCACCACCAATCGGTAGCCTTGTAAATTCGCATGTCATTTTCCGAGCAATAGCAATGCCTCCAACAGTTCCGGTGTGCCGTCGACGGGTGAACTCACGCTACGCCCCTGCATTAAGGGCCTCCTAGCTGTGGCATGAATTCTTATGAATTTCCAACGTGTCTTTAGCACCTTATTAGCATGTTGTAAACGACTTATGATACTTCGAGACAGTTCGCCTCTTGCTTGAATGTTAAGAACGGAATTATAAGTTTTATAAATTTTTTTTTATCGAGGCAACACATCATCAACACTGATATATTCATGGACATCATCATCGTCGTCGCTACTGTAACCACCGACGCCATTGTAGATACCTTCACCGTCGTCAATGTCGTCTCCGTATACCGCCGGACCAATTGATGAATATACCCCCGACATGGTAGAAAGCCTATTGGAATTAATCATAGAGGCTGTTTCATGTTCTACGGCGCCCTCTGTCGGTTGACCAATGCCGAGGCCGAGTCCTCCATTTGCACCTGATGCGTCTTGACTGTTCCTGGTACCTGATGCTTCAGTGAGATCACGCGGTACACGTATGTCGTCAGAAGACAATACTAGTTGACTTTCACTTCCCGCAATGTGTTCTGTTCCCACACTAGAGGGGACGTCCTGATTTTCGTCAACAATTTCTATATAAAGATTACCAGGATTTGTATGAGTGGGTAAATCTGCGCTGTTTATCATGTCCAGCTCATCATAATCGTTGTCATCGGACTGGGAACTCTGAAGAGTGGCGCTAGCTATTTTATCTGAGCGCCTAGCGGTAGAAACAAGATGAAAACTGCCAACTGTCGTGAGCTCCCTTCCTAGGACCACATCAACAGTGGGACGAGTTTGACCACGCTTCTCGTTCATTTCGTACTGTATTGGAGGTAGAGGTGGTGGTGTGGCTTCCTTGCCCAGGCTCCATCCGTTTGTCTGGTCCTCCATGGATGCGGGCCTACTAAGCGGTTGGTATATTGAATATTCGTCCCCTATCTCATTGTACTCATCATCATCATCATCACCAGTTTCATAAGCAAGATGAAAACTGCCAACTGCTGTATTTTCCCTTCCAAAGACCACATCAACAGCTCGACGATCCTGACCACTTTTCTTGTTTATTTCGTCAGCTATTCGCTGTAGTGAGGGTGGTGTACCTCCTGTGCCTGGGCTCACCAGGTCCACCATAGATGTAGGCCTACTAAGTGGTTGGTTTATCGACTCTTCATCCTCTATCTCACTGTAGTCATCATCATCGTCGGGGCCTTCCTCAATACGACCAAAAGTCGCAAATGAAGAAAGTCCATCTTGAGATCCTGGCGACAGTTTGTTCAAGGATTCCGAGCTCTTATGTAAGTTATTCCACAACTGGATCCCAACTGAGTTCAGGTTTGGATTACTTCTTGCAAGTCGTTTGTCCAGTGCTGACTGGTTTGATAAACTTGTGGATCTCAAAGCAGTGTATTGGTCTGACCTTCGAGGATGGTCACTGGTATATGCACGTGGACGTTGCTGTGTGGGCAGTTCCACAATGTCCAATTTCTCCCAGCTTCCATCATGAGAAACATTTATCGAATATACAGGAGAAACATGTTCTGGATTATCTCTTTCTAATTCAGCATATTCAGGCATTTTGGACCTTTGTTTGTGACTGCTTTTAGTTGTCTGTGCTGTCGTCGAGGTACACATTAGAGGTTGATAGGCAGGATCAATCTCAAAATTCAATTGGCTGTAGTTGTCGTCTTCATTTACATTATGGCCAAGAGATGTCGGTAATGAACCCACACTCCTAGCCGGCTTCAGCTTCACGTTTACTGCATTAATGTTGGGATTACTGACTGCATATTTCCTAGCCGGCGTCCGAGGACTTGAAAAGTTGTTTGCTTTTGGTGATGGATGCATAGGCTCGACAAGAAGGCTATTTGGTCTACGCACGGGACTACGACGAGTACGAGAGATGTAAGCTGTGTTTGCTCTTGAACGTTGTTCAGCAACGGTTCCCAGAAAACCTACCCCGTCGGGACTACCCCCAACCAGCATATCGTCGATCATATTCGTCAGTTCGCAGAACTCAATATCGAGTTCGTCGCTTAGGCTCCCCTTGCTTCCATCTCGACGAACGTTAGACCCGTTTCTCCTTCTGTCCTTGATGCGCGGATTCTTCGAGAGTTCTTGGTATACATGAGCTGTCTTCGGACCGGAGGCATCAAACAGCACGTTATAGTCGTCTTCTCCTATCTCGTAATAATAGCTTTTAGGACCAGAACCAGTTGGTCCATGTCTTGTAGGACCAAGAACAGATGATCCATGGTGTGTGTTCAGGTTCACGTCTTCCTCAGCGTTCTTCATAGGATTATTGCACATCTCTAAAGCGATCCGTGTTTCGGAGACCCGGGAATCAACGGACGATCTGCATGGAATGTGATAAAAGAAGGCTAAATTTTCACAATACAAAATTTGCTTATTACATTTGCATTTATAGTCCCCCTCCCCATTAATCCTGCCTCAACATAGTTATTTTGTATCAAACGCCATCAGGGATGAAAGGGTTATGCTTCCGGTTATTCACCGACACATGCTCAAGCGGCAATTACTCCGCAGTCAATTTCCTACACTAACCAACTCTTAACTTTAGCACTGTATTAAATACAATAAATAACCTAATCCTTATCCTAATTTATAACCTAATTCCACGTCTAAACCTCACTATATAGTTTTGGCGAAATAAAGCATGACGAAATGTCACCGGAGTATACGTCGGAGCACTGCTAATCACTCAAAACCTCCATCTATAACCCTAACCCTAACCATTACCTTGACCTTAACTGCAACCCTGTGGGTCAGGTAGGACTTATGGTGCATTCTTAGATTTATGGAATGCCACCCAAAAGTATATGCATGAACAAAACAGAATAAATACACCTGCGATATTTGAGCCCATTTTTAGGCACATTAATAAAATGTACGGACCCTGTGTTGCCCCCCCCCCCCTTGATAGGCCCTGGGTAGGGTGGTTACATGAGACGGTCTAGATAAACATGAACAATATCTTTACCTTTTTCGTTTGCGATAGCACCATACCACACCCACTCCAAGACCAAAGGCAATGATGATCAATCCGACAGCTAACGGGAGGGACACACCTAGACGTCTATAGGAAGCTGAGGAATAGAAGGAAGATGCAGGAAGAACAAGAATAAGGGGAAAACGGAATAAAAGATAACAACAATTAAAACAATGATGATGATGATGATGATGATGATGATGATGATGATACGATACTACTAACAAAACGTTTACTACTGCTGATAATAATAATAATAATAATAATAATAATAATAATAATAATAATAATAGTGAAAATAACGATCTTGATAATAATAATAATAATAATAATAATAAAAATAATAATAATAATAATAATAAGATGATAGTTAATACATTTCCTAACTTCCTGTGTGCTAATAAGTCCTCTGTTGATTTATCGGATATATACGATTTAAAATTCACAAATGTATAGGTCCTGGAGTTTTACAGAATACAATTTTATTTGCTATTGTATATATAATCTGCAATTGCCATACCCTCTCCGATTTGATTTTCACACTTTTCATGTCTCTGTCCGTCTCTGTCTCTGTCTATGTCTCTCTCTTCCTTTCACACCCACACATACACGCACACGCACACACACACACACACACACACACATAGTAGCGCACTCGCCTATAGCCGTTCCCACCACTATACGGGCCTGCACTTTTGACCTCCTTCCTCATGGTCCCGGTAGGGATGGACAGCTTCTTCTCAGGATTGCTGCATCTTGTATACACACACGCACACAACACACGCACGCACACACACACACACGCACGCACACACGCACACACACACGCACTCACACACACAAACATAACAGAAGATGATATAATCATACGAACATCAAGCAAAGGGCTATAATGCTTACCGGGATGGAGGCTCACTAGTGGGAGCTCTGTAGGCAATGTGGTTAATGTTGAAGACGTGTCTGGACTTTTGGATGCATCTACAGAAAATAGCAGAAGTGTTGTTTCATTTACTGCAAATCTTAGCCTTTTATTGGGGGCACACATAGACAAAAATATATTTAACGAAAGTGTTTTCTTCTATGGAGGGCGGCCTTGCCTCAACAAATTATTACCCCCCCCCCCTTCAATCAACCCCATCCCCTATCCTGAAATTTATATTGCAACGCAATGTTTCACTACTATGAATTCACTTTGACTTGCTATTCTCACATGGCACGTGAAAGGCCGTACAAGTCGCGGACGTAGTCCAACGTCAACAAATGAGGCTTTGTGTGGAACGGTATTATATCTCAGCTAGATCGTGCGTCAATGTCAGCCACAATTGTCTTCATTTATATTATGTATATGGTGACGAGGATCCTAGTCATTTAATTGATGAACCACCTTCATCCCGAAATTATTTTGCTGACTTAGTAGTGCGTCAGCGACTGCTGTGATACTCACAACTGACGCGCCATTGTGAGATAGACATGCTCGAAGAAATGAAAATTGAACCGTGCAAAGAGGACCCTATGGGCACATTGCTGATTAGCGCAAGTAATAACGCAATCAAAATGACGCACCGTGTGTAACACATAAAACTTCATTCACATATGAGGTGGTAAACCGCGGCGGCTTTTTTTTCTTAATCTTATATAACGACGTTCACCTTTCTGTATCTAATATCACAGAGCTAAGTGAATACGCGTGAGACCTTTATTGCGCGCGGTTGCCATTCATTTACACGTTTTAAAAAATCCGGCAGTTATTTTGCAGCGGTTTACCGCTTAATTTACCTCCGAACAATTGAGCCCTTACTCACCTGGATCAGCAGCCACTGTTAGCCAGATTCCTCTGGCGGTAGCGTTGTCGCTGTCGGAAGAAAAAGTCACCCACGTCACTTCCTCTTTGGCGAAGGAGATCGTCCGGTTGATCATGGCCTCGACGTCGTCATCGATTTCGATGATGAACTTCGCCTCGTCGCCATGCCCGAACTTCACCGTGTCCCCCGTCGCAAGGTCCACGTCCTTCACGGTCAATAGTAGGCCACAATTAGAGGGCGCTTCAATGATCCACAGGAGTTTGGTGTCTTGCGGATAGTTGGAGGGGTAGCCTGGTGTCTTGATGTCTACTTGGGTGGTGTTGGTCGCGAGGATGAGGGTGCAATACGGTACTGGTTTTCGGACAAAATATATAAGAAAAAATAAGTCATGCACGTGCGTTATGGAAATATGAAATAGGAAAAATTAAAACTTTTTACTTTTTATGTTGGCGATAACGGTGCCAGAATGCGGTGATATCACGGGCGTATCCATACATGTACAAAATGAGGGGGAGGGTGGATTGCGCCGGTCGAAGATAATACTTTTTGTAATATATATATTTTTTCTGGGCCTTACAACGGATGGGGCTTATGCCGTGGCTTTATCAGAGAGGGAGAGAGAGAGAGAGATGGAGAGAGAGAGAGCGACACCCCTTCCTCCCCTTCATTTCTCTTTTTAGAAAACAAATATTTTATAACAAAATATCAGAAAGGCCTATCTTTAAACTCAACTGCATTTTTTCTATTGAAGAATTTAAAATCCCAAATTGCATCAATTGGGTCAAATCTTGATATATCTTTGTTGTCTTAGAGTAATACAACGTTAATACGAGAGTGACCGCTCAAGTGCTAACATGTGTACAGTAATACATAACTTCCTATGCCCTACGAATATCCGGACTTTGTTACCAAACTTGACGGAGCTGACTAATACTAGGTCAAATTTAATTTCTTTGGGGTTTACAATACCATAGTTCATTTAACGAAACTATTCTCGTTACACGTGACAATTATATAGATCGATTGTAGTATTGACCAGTGGCGTAATGTCTCAAATTTTTTTGAGGGGGCCGAGCCAGTATTTCATTAGGCGCCAGGATCGAAATACATGATATAAATCAGTTTAATATAAGTTAACTTTATAGAGAGCATGGACTTTACTTCTTTAAATAGACCCAGAATTACGACAAATGAGCTCTGAATACGATCGTTTTTCAAGGTTATAGGTCCTACAAAATATGATTAGACGGTATACCCACGTTTTTAAACCAATGGGACAATTACATAAGAGAGTGGCAGGGGTTCAAAACGCGTGAAAAGAAAACCTTATTATTCCTATCTTTCTTTTCCCCCTTTCATTCTCTTTCTTCTCTATTTCTTTATTCATTATATTATTTCTTTTTGTTGTCACTTTCTTTTTGGGGCTAGGAAGTCATTCATTTTTTGTATTATTATTTATCCTTTTTTTTCTTCTTTTTGTTTTAGAGGAGAGGGCAGCAGCCCCAAGCTCCCCCCCCCCCCAACAGTTCGCCAGTAGTATTGACATTCAAACACTTGGCGGTTGATATGGGTAAATCGAGTTTGTAGTAATTTGGTTTCTCCAGTGTATCTCAATTTTGTACGGTTTTTAACTCCTTCATTGCCAGACATAAACAAAAATATAAATATCGGATTTGTTTATGCATGTATTCTTTGCAAATATAGCTCAGTGGCAAAGTTAGAGGCAATATAGATAAATGAAAACGATTATTTCTGTATATCCTCATTTAAGATCACCATTATTACAGGTATCAATGATAATGAAGATAATGATGATGATGTTGATGATGATACCGCAATAATCATATTATTTAAATATATAAAGCGCGTTCCGTGAATACTTTGATGCGCTTTGTGGAGTCTGGGCGATCTATAGGCCTTAAATCTCGTCACTAGATTATTGCTAGTATCACTTTTGTTGGTATTACTATCACTGCTATTATTATTTTTATCATTATTACATGTATTATTATTATCATCGTCATTACCATCATCATCATCATCATCAAAACATTATTATTATTATTATTATTATTATTATTATTATTATTATTATTATTATTATTATCATTATTATTATTATTACTAATATTATTTTTTATTATTACTTATTCACTATTTATTTTGTATTCGTCCTAAATTAATACAACGTAAATGCATGCAATGGATGTAACCCACACTGTGGTGGTCATTTCTGCATGTTAGGCATAATCTATATAGGCATAAACTTCAGGGAAAAAAGGCTGGAGATGTCTTCACCGAATCATTTTTATATTATATTCTCTGTTATGTATGCTAAAGTTTCTTGCATACATTATTCAGTGTAGTTTATATAATACTTTACTTATGTATAATATACTTTAAATGCTGGAGATAACTTTACCAAAGTATTTTTATATTTATCTTCTCTGTTATGTTTGTGATAGTTTCTTACATATAATACTCAGTGGTGTACTTTTAGTATTATATTTTGTATATAGTACATATTAAATGCTAGTTAGTACGTCATGCTTTTATCGAATATATCTTATGTAATAAACGAATGGCAAAGTTACTTGTGTGGTATATACTTACAGCATTCATCATCAGATGTCGCAGCAGGAGGCAGAATACTGAGTAAACAGGACAATATCATCAACAGGCGCCATAAATCATAAAGAAAATCCATGACGTGTACAGCATTCGTTTGATACAATATATCCTAAAGAACTGCAAATACTTCGACCAAAGTTGAATCACGCGTTCAGAATCGGATTCATATTTGATTGGAACTACAAGCGCTGGTGTTTATTATCACGAAGTTTAACCTCATTCTATAAAGGTAATTGGTTTTAGTATTACACTTACTTATCTAGGAGAGGAGAGGAGATGAGTTAGGATAGTAATCACATCCCTTTCCGGCACTTGTGTGATAAATGGTTTTTCAACTTTTCAAAGAGAATACGAGAGAGAGAGAGAGAGAGAGAGGGGGGGAGAGAGAAGAGAGAGAGAGAGAGAGAGAGAGACGGAGAGAGAGGGAGACGGAGAGAGAGAGAGAGACCCAAATTAAGAGATACAAAAGTTGGATTATAACTTGAGGAAGTGCAGGAAAGAGCAAGAGGAAGATAGAGGGGAAAGAGAGGAGAGAACAAAGAGGAGAGGGAAAAGAAAGGTTGAGAAGAGAATAAATAGTGAAAGAGGAGGGGACGACCATGACAGATACGTATGCAATCAAAAAAATGGCTAACTGCAAAAAAGATAACTGTAATGTGATGATAGACCGAAATTTTAAGGGGAAGAGAAAAGTCATTAACTGGCCTAGTGAGAATACATGAAGAGAGGCTGAAGTCGTGGAAAGGTAAAAAAATAGACAAATGAGACAGAGATACTTTGGTACGTAGATAGAGATAGAGAGGGAGGGAAAGAGAGAGAAAGAAAAGGAAAGTCAGAGAGAAAAAAGAAAGACAAAGAGATAGAGAAAGAGAGAGAGAGAGAGAGAGAGACGGGGGGGGGGTGAAAACAAATTTACCTGGAGAGAGACCAAAGTCATGACATGGGACTAGAGAGAAATGTCTATAGCGGAATATAAGACACATAAACACGCACTCACAACACAACGATACCCTCATAAACACTCACTCACAAGTAATGCGCGCGCACCCAAACAAAGACTCATGAATAAACTGAAAATAGTGAGAGACAGATATTACATTTTAAAGGGAGAAAATAAAGCACATAGCATTTGGGGAATCAAGCTGGGGTGCAGAGGGAGAAGAGGGGGGCACTAGACTAACAAAAGTTATACATGTATTCTGGGATAAGAGAAATATGTGTGTGGGTGTGTGTGCGCGCGTGTGTGCGTGTGTGTAAGATAGAGAGAGAGCGAGAGAGAGAGAAAGAAGGGAAGAAAGAGAGAAAGATTGACAACGAAGAGAGAGAGAGAGAGAGAGAGATACAGACAGACGGACAGAGAAACAGAGGGACAGAGATGTTTGTTATTTTACGAATCACGCTAATGGGAAAACCACTTTGGCTGTTCGGGTACCCTCAAACCCATAAAAACAACAAATGAATTGGCCTAAATAAAACCTACTGACAAAACCGTCACCATTTCCTTTTTTTTTCTTTATACAAGCCTGATAAAAGTGAACACGAAAACATCCTTCTTGGTTCAAATTTAAATATAAAAGCTATGACATCAACTGAAATCAGCCACCTTTTATCGGTCATGATAATGGAAATAGACGATCATACATTAAAGTATCAAATAGCAATGTAATTGTCTACATACGGGGTTATCAGTATAAAACACAGAAGCAGGAATTTTTCCTCTTTAAAACTCATATTAAGTAATACTCCTATTGTCAATTCATTCATGCGTATCGCTTGATTTAAAGGTAAAGACCAGTTTTGGAAACGCCCCTCTCTCAAAAAATGAAATGGAAGCTCTCATTACCAATCATGTGAAAGCATATGTTTTGACTAATACGTGAAGATACAAATTTTGCCGGGAAACCGCATACTAATTGATATAATTATTTGGTAAATTATTATATCTATTGGGACCAAATAGATATCGCGCACGTGGTCGCGTAGTCCCATATACATCTTTCTGTGTACAGTGCTTGTAACTTTACCAAGACTGGGCCACATTTCTTATCATTTTGATGATTCCAGAACCTTGCAGTACACACCAATACTTATATGCTAGATGATCAACCTTTTCTGATCGATTCCACAACGTTTCTTTCACAATGCAATCGCATGACCAGAACTGGTCTTTATCTTTAAGGAATTCTTATTTGGAGTTTTAACACCGATTATTTCACTGCTTATTTGTCCATGTCATTCTAAAAACACAAGTATCCCTTCCTTTTTCATTAAATATATGCCTTGCTCATCTGGTCAAAGTCTAATTTATTGAACAAATTCGGATGAGGTAGAGAACACAAACGTCTTCAGCTACTGACGAAACCTTTAATGTGATGGGGCGGGGAGCGTCTTTTTTTTAACGTAACCTAGCCATCCTACCGCTGCATTTGATTGGCTCAATAGGAACACATAATGTCATGCGGTAGTCATAAATATTCATGATACGCACGCACACAGAATCTGATGCGATAAGTGCAAAACTATGTTTACTTAAAATAAATGACATTGCGAGAAAATCGGGAGGCTTACCGTAAACTAAAGACTACCCAGGTCGTAACTTGTCCATAATCATTGCGACATACTGGTTAGTCCAGAATCTGGCCCATTTAATTTTGATCTCCACCATACCGTACCAACGCAAATATTCATATAATCAAATATTGATATGCAGCGCTAGGATGGCTAGGTTAAGTTTTAAAAAAGACGCAAGCGGGGATACACACATTGATAGGAATAATATGCTTTTATACGCTTACATACCATCTTCATGTTTATTGCTGTTGATGTCATTACTACTGCTTGAAATGAAACGTTCACGAGAAAAAAGTTCTTCTCAAGAAAAGTTGCCTTTATTATATTTTAAAAACAAAATATATACACTGTATATAGAGGAGGAGAAAGCGAAAATGCGCAAATTTCAACATTGGAAGAAAAGTACATGTAATATGTCTACTAAAAAATGCACCGGCAAGAGGGTATTCTTTAAAGATGTCTTTTCATAGAGAACTTTATTTCGAGAAAGTTGAACATCTTTTAATAGTTTGGTCTAGACTATCTCGCAGTTTGATACAGTTAAGACGAAATGAATTTAAGGCCACGGTATAGTAGGAGACACCTTTGGTTGATGAAATATATGATAGGCATATTGCATTAACGAGTATGGTAAGAATGGACACCTTTGTATATGTAAGAGCTATCTAATGTAAGGGTATATCCCACGAGCTGATGAGCATATTTCATGAATCGGCACGACGAGTGACATTCTCAAAGCGAATGCGATAAACCCTGGTGTCTCAAAAAAGAAATATCATTTAGTATTATTTAGTAGGAGCAAGGAAACGAAACGAATATATTGCTAACCAAATATTATGGAACAAATACATTCTCTTTAGTGTAAAATCTATTATTTATCCCAGCATAGCAGAAAAAGTATTTGAAAATATTTCTGATATTTTAGACGAACATGGGCGACCACTACGCCGGAAGCATTAAAAAAGTACAGATTAACCGTTTTTACGGAATACTTAACACTTTTAGACTGTTATAAGAAATGCATATTACTACATAAGTCATAATGAAGATAAATATGTACAATAAATTCCTACGAATGTGTGGTGACGATTATCAAAAGACGACTATCTCTAAATAATAACTCTATCTGTCCATGACCTATATAATTTTAGTACACGCCGTACGCTGATTTGAAGGCAAACTGTGCTCACAATATTCATGAGTGTGTATAGATTGTATACACATAAAAATATCATAAAAGTTAACATTTTGTGTATTTTAATACATAACAAACCCTTGCTACACATATAACGTATACTTGTATATTTTCTCTGAGTGCAACAATGTAAAAATAGACTTTGCATGACATTTCGAAATTCATGACTGATTCATTAATTGAAGGCAATGTTATTTTTTGTATAAATGTCTTGATATATTATTTGTTGTGATGGGCCTTTGCTGAAAATAGTTGTATACAGTATTTACTGTAAATTCCATAAACTATATTTTCCTAGTGTATATACGCATTGTGAATAATATAATGCTCATAAATTTATGTTCTTTATATATTCAAGGAATACAAAATACGAACAATAATTATATGATGTTTGCAGTTTATTATATTTTAATCTTAGTTGGCCGTAAATTACTGTCATTTGTTTTTCGTATTGTTACTGTACTTTTTTAATGGTACATTAATCTTTGTTAAGCTATACAAAATATAGAATAATATACCACAATTACTGTAAAAGTTTATATTTATTTACTAGTAACTTAGACGCCAATGAATTAGAGTAAAGTCTTGGTGTGAATATTATCATCATGTTTTTGATGAGTTTGTATGTTGCAAAATAATATACTGAAATTCTGCGTAGGAAATAAGCTTCTTGACATGTCAATTTGTGACCTCTTTGTTAAACTTGGCAACATAACATAAAAATTATTTAAGAACAAACAAATAAAAACTTGTATATGTAATTGAATTTTCAAACTGATTAATTTCAATACAAAATTGACTTATGTTTGGAGTCGCCGAAAATTCGCAACTTGAATTGTGCAGTTAACTTATATTCTCATAGAATCAAACCAAACTTACAGCGAATGTTCAATTCTACAAAAGATCATTTAAGAAAATTGAGCTAGTCGGCCTGTCAAATGCTTTTCACCTAGTCTCCTTTGTGCGAACATGGTTAGTAATTTCCAGAGCATTTTGGTTTTGTTGTTGTTGCTTTATTAATTTGAATAGATAACTGAATGCTTTTTTGGTGAAATGATAAGAAGCAAGAAATGATAATGTTTATTTATTTATTCCGTTTTATTTAAACAGGGTAGCCCCATCATTAATCACAGTACTGTTTTCCAGGGGGGGGGGCTGTATTGAAACAACAACACAAGCGTTAAAGCTGCTTTATATATTACAGCTTTTACACTAGTGCAGAAGCAAATAAACAAAATTACCCCTCTAAGTATAAATAAATACAATCAAAAGAATCATTGACATTGTGCATTGTATTTCCATTTATTCCGTTTCTATTATCTGTTTTTGGTATGCATCAAGATACATAATGTAAACAGGAGAGATAATATGTATATATAGAAGGAGAGAGGGAGAAAGAAAGAGATAGAAAAGGTAGGGAGAGAGAAAGAGAGAGTGTATGACAGATATAGAAACCAAGAGAGTGACGGAACGAAAATGAGGGGAGGGGTATTGGAGAGAGAGAGAGAGAGGGGGGAGAGAAGGGGGTAGGGAGAAAGACAGAGAAGACAGAGAGTGCAAGAGGGACATAGAAACTAAGAGAGTGACGTAACGAAAATGAGGGGGGTAGAGAGGGAGAGAGAGAGAGACACACACACACACGGAGACAGATATAGAGAATAGAGAGAGAGAGAGAGAGCAAAATTGTTCCAATTCATGATTCATAAGTTATACGAAATTCCCATCCCTCCTAAAAAAAATCCTCCCTCCGAGTGAACATAGCACAATGTTGTGACGCATATTATTTTGTCGTTTAGACTACATAATTGTATTTTGATCCTAAAATGCTAAATCATTAAACTCATACATTCAAATTTAGAATATTTTTTTTCTTCTTCAAATGCTCATATTTATAAAAATGCAACCTAATCCAACTCATCCAATAACATCAACAAAAAATAGAAATATACATAGGTAAAATGAAATTAAACAAAAAAGAAACTACATGTGCTACCACTACTACTACTACTACTACTACTACTACTACTACTACTACTACTACTAGAAACATGAAGATTTAAAATCATACAAGATGACTTTTGTAGGTTGCACCATTTAAATTGTTTTTCATTTAAAAATGGGCTAATTTATAAGGCAGTGATCAAATTGCACAATATTATATTATATTTTCTCATCAAAGACTTCTTTTGTGTTGGCATGTAATTTCCACCAAAAAGTTGTCACTCTAGATATTCAATCTTTATGTAGAACAGAAACATATTGCAGTAAATATCTAGGTAAAGTTATGATTTGAAACATGTTCCCTTGTGATGTAAGATTCATATCATGTTCATTATTAGGTGTAGTACTTTATGATTTAATGTTAGCTATGGGTTCCGGTAATTAATGAAAAGAAGTACTGTACATGTATTTTCTAAAAGAGTCCGAAGAAACTTACACTTATTGTTCTAGACTGCAAAAGGATGATATCCACCAAACTACTTTGGCAGAACATGTCTCATTGCTGATGACTTGTATTTCCCAAATTAGAGAAAAACTATCTCAATGGATATGACACATTCTTTATCTCCCGTTCATTTCATTTTTATATTTATATATTATTGACATTACGTTCAAACAAGAGTCTGACATTACTGGATAGGATAAAGTAAATGTATTAAAGCATTCATCACAAAGAGCGTACATCCCACAAAGAAAATAAAGAACTATATTCTGAAGACTGGTAATTTGATTAAATGAGCTTACATATAATTATGTTAAAGACTTACATTCAATCAAATAAATTAATTGATATAGATATAAGCAAAATATTAATTTTTAGCTAGATTAAGATAGAGATTATTTTGTAGATGCATGTTATTTGGATAAACTTGGATACATTTTTGAGATATTACTTCTATTCCATGTAAAGTCTTCTTGTTTTACCTCAATTGAGATTCTAGGAATGGCCAAAAAAAAACGTTAATTCTTTTTCCGATGGATAACATTGACTAAATCTTCAGTTTCCAACAAAACGCATTATAAAAAAATGCATAACATGAAGCACATGTGCAATGATAACAATCGCAGTGGTTTAG